>OY292412.1:13233956-14433956 GCA_958496275.1 Zele albiditarsus | reverse complement strand
TCAAAACGCAAGTTACTGCACAGGTAAATCAGCAGGTTGGTCTAACAGAATGGTCATAGACATGAGAATGGAGCAAGAAGGTTGACCGAAAATTCTCTCTTGCCACGAAAGATAGAAATATACGAATATCTAAATACAAATATGCTGTTTGTATATATTGTAGATATATACTCATCGTTAGTTCAATAATGAATTAATGTATATGGGGCATTTCTCGTGAAACTTCCATTTCGAATCCCCGACCATTTTCGATTCCAATGAATTATTAATATGTTATTCTACGTATAAAAATAGCTGATACGTATTTTTGCATTTTTAGATTTGTGCATATCTGTTATTGTCACGGCCAGTCCCAATTTGGAAATTTTCAGGGACCTCCATGATTTCAAGCTGCAATATCTCTAAAATTGATCATTGCAGGAAAAAAAAGAATGAGGTTAATATCTTCCAATGTTTCACGTACTTCGAGAGGAACAGGTGATACTTTTCTCCTAAACAAAAGTCTTTAAAAAAGATCCTTAAATTTTTTCACCATTTTTTTCCTTAAGAGTTATTTTTTATCTTCGGCCTTATTTTTTTTTAATTCCATGTAAAATTATGAAATTCCAAAGACATTTTTGGAATCGACCAATTTTTTTGGTTGAAGTCACAGTTATTTGAAGTTGAATTATAATCATTGAATGGAAAAGGATACCCCCCCCCCTTCCTTGCCCGAAGATTTCGAAATTGTGGAGCGCTTCACCACATCTCCCCTTACTCTTCCCGAAATCGATTTCATTAAAAAAATCGACATCTATTTGCGAAAAATAATTCTAGACTGGATAAGGGGAATTGTAGTGAGACCACCGAAAATTTTGAATTCTCCGGGAACGAAGCAATGAGTGGGGGGTTGAAATGAGCACTATTTAGCAATCAATATATTAATAGCTGGCGAAGGAGTAATAAATTGCCTATTTTTAATACTACCAATTTCAGGGTCACTTTTGATATGATAGAAAATTTGCTCAGGAGCGTTGTTCCATTTGAAACAATGCCGCACCTTCCGACGAGGTTATGCCTCCATGCAATTTTTTATGTGAAAATCACAACCCAAAGTCAATCTCCAGGTTTGATAGCACAATTGTTGCAACGATTGATCATTCGGGATGATGCAGTCTATTGGTTCGATTTCGAAACATTCTACATACCTTCTGAATCAGCTGTTCTGGATGCAGCTTGATTCTGACATTCAATAATATATAAACACAACATACCTCGTTAAATTGAAAGTTCGATAATCACGAATTATAACAAGTGATAGTTTTCGTAGCAGATCTCAAATCGTATTGAATTTTGAATCTCCACATCACCTTTTTTGCATATGACTCAATATTAGTTTCAGTATGTAGTGCCATAGGTTCTCATTTGCTGCATGTAGTATATATATTTACATTAGACTTGTATTTGAGGTCTAGGAACTGACCGGAAGATGATATTTTGAAATCGGAGGCACCGTTCCATCGGTTTCATTGGCAAAGGAATCGCTCATGAGGCTCAAACAATTGAATCGAAATATATTGTTTTTCGAATTTTGTATTTCAGTACACGAAAAAAGCGCCACTAACCGGGTCATAATCTCATTGAGACGCGCAATAGATTGGAACGTGAATAGGTACAAACTCATCAGTTTATAGTAACATGAACATATGACATTCTGATACTCGTTTTCTGATGCTTGCAGGTTTACCCGTCTTCATAAGAAAAGTATATTTATTTGCGGTGGACTGTGGACTTTTGAGTTTGTGGACTTTTGAGTTTGTAGTTAAGCTCATTCAAAATTTTTGTCATATAATATCGAGTGATGGATTCTTACCGGTTGTAAGGCATCTCGCAAGATGCATACTGCTGTAATTTTGCCATTGCATCAAGTGGATGAAGTGGTCCTCCACCCTCGTCGCCACCACCCCCATCTCCATCGCTGTCTTGCTGATCGTATTCGCAATTTCTCGACTCGATTTCCGTGTTGTTTGCCATTTCTCCTGTACATAGGTATAAATCACATGTACATACAGACATATTAACAATCGATAGCCAACTATAAATTCAGATTCAAATATACATGTAGGATAAGCATAGAGATGGTATTATTAATTTGAATGTGTGAAATTCATTAAAGATAAATCTGACAAGTTAGTGAAAATATCAGGATTATTCGAAAATCATCGTGACAGTCCGGTTACCGATCGTGTTACGTCTCGACTTATTATCCTTCGACTATTCCTTTTCTTAGTGTTCGTGAGTTGCAGGTCCGGGTCATTGACCCATCGACGGATGTCGATGATGTGATCAACAATTTTCGATCAATTGGAAAGATTCGCCGCTACCGAAATAAAATTGAACAACAGAGATAAATAAACGCTGACGCTAGAGGAGCACCAACGATTTGATTCATTATCTGATTGTGTATTCGAATTGATCTTCATATATCCTTCATACATTATTATCATATCCGTTACTTGGATACAAGCTAAAAGATTTATATTCAACTACGCGTACTCGCATTAGAACTGGCTCCGAAAGGTCCTAACCTTATCGCCAGCAGCGGTTGTTCCTCATCCTAAGGTCTTCATCCTGCATGTTCCAGGCCACGTCAAAATCCTTCAACAACTTAATGGTATATCTTATATCACGATTGCCGTGAAGACATTTGCAAATTCAAGATTTGGCTTCTAAAATTTGACATTTGACATTCAACGTTCCAATGTCTCGCGCACTAAGTGGTGAACGTCAAAATTAGTAAATTTGCGAACAATGTGAAAATTTCAAGATTGAGGTCAACTGACGGCTTTGCATCATACTGTTCACTGATTGTTATTGGACTCACAGTTTCATGGTTTGTCGTTATATTTATACATTTTACATTGTTCCACACTCCAGTTCATAGTGTGAAACATTACTGTTGCAGTATACTCCAAATACGTATGCTATCCAATAAGTAAGCCTTACCCACAAATCTGTTCACAACTTAAATATAACCCATGCATTGAAATCCATCGGACTATACAGCTGTGATGCCAAAACTTTGGGACGTCAATAAGACAATCAGCGTTCGATTTCCATAAGCATTTTTCTTTTCATCAATTATGTAATGTGCAATAAGAAATATTTTATATTTTGATACATACGAATTTATCATTCAACAAAACAGTGAACAGTATGGCATATACTTGTTCACTGCAATGATTCTGCTTCAAGTTGTAAAAACCTTGTATATAGTAGTTGTGCAAGGTTTTTTTTGTGAACCACCGAACCAAGTTAAGAATATTTCGGCAAAATCCCTTTGAACGAATCGAAGCACATAGTCATGAAAAATTGTATGTTTAAAAATCGCCTCACCAGGTTTTCCGGGTCTATTCGGTGATGTACGTACAAACGTTAAAGTACAACTAATGATCAAATATCAATCAAATAGGCAATATCGAATACAAGGTAGATCAATTCTATCCACTATTATATTGGTTGAATTTACCACGTGATAAGCATATACATCAACTTATAGCACTCATTTGAAATCAAGTATAAATCATGAAGAGACGATTTTTCGATATTAATAATTGAGCTTCATAAATACTCAGAGATAGATTTTGAAAATTTTCGTTCCACCTTTTCAAAAAGTATGTATTTTATGAAATATTTGTTCACAAATGAAATATCAGATCAGGAGAATCATTTGAATGGCTATTGATATCTACTTCCGACCAGCATATTGAATAACCGATCGGACGAAATATGTCAAATGGTCGAAACCCTACCAACCAATCAAAAGGATTCAACCTGGAGTATTAATATTGGTTGAATTTACCACATGATGAACATATACATCAACTTAAAAAATTTATTTGGAATCAAGTATAAATCATAAAATTATGATTTTTCGATATTCATTACACTATTATGTGTTTGTTCAACAGTTCATTTGCCTACTATTCTCCCTCATTTTCAAGTAGATTTTGAGGCTCACTAGTGAGACCCCATATGATCGCAATTGAATCCATACTTAATCTCCGTGAATACTCAGTGATGTTTTTCATAAATTTTCCGTTCTTCCGTGTTTAGAAGTATATATTTTATGGGATATTGGTTCATAAATACAATATTAGAAAGGAAAATGATTCCAATGGCTATCGATATCTACTTCCAACCAGCATATTAAACACCGATCGGATAAAATGTGACAAACTCTCGTGAGGAAGAACTTCCACCACCTTCCCCCGTGGTTTTCATCGAGCAGTATTTCATATACTGGCCGAGAGTAGACAAGTATATCTATTCAAAACAATCTGTACTTAAAATGTTAATGTAAAATGTTTCACTTGTGAACAGATGTTTGTGTGTTCTGTGACTGCATTAATTCTATGGAAAGGAAGCACACTATTGTTTAACCTGGACGCCTCTGGTTTGTAGTTGCTGAGGAAGTCGAAATACAACGAAGAAACATTCAATGAATATAGAGTCTAAATTTGTTTTGCAACTGTCACTTCATCCTACGTTGCACGTTGAATATGCGGAATGACAATATAGATAAATGAATCAATACTAATATTATGGGAAGTTACGTTTAGTTGTTTGTCTACTCAGGGTCATTTCCGAATCTACGCAAACGATTAGAGTGGTTTGTCTCGATTACAGAGCATATCTCCTCCAGATGGACATTGATACCGTTGGTAAAATAAGCAGATAAAAATACGGTCATCCGATCACTGTCTTATCATACACTGCAGAACCATTGAAGATGCAAAAAAATTGTGTATAGGAGGATTATTGAGCACGAGATATTCTATGAATGAGTCCGCGACAGAATATATGCACCTCTGGAATATGGCACATCATAATCGTTTCCACATGGCGATTTGCAATCTTAACAAATGATGAAGTTTCGGATCATCATTAGCTTTCTCATCAAACATCGAATTGTCATCAAAATAAATTGTTTATTCATGTCAAGTATCTAATGTAAATGGATTATGCTTGTATATATGCAAGTTGCATGTATACTTTTGTGTACTCCATGACCATATCAGCGTTTTAGTAACAGCACGCGAAATGTGAACTTGAGTTCCAGTAAAGAAAGTTTATCGCACAGTTTCGATAACAAAAGAGTTATGATCACAGAGAAGTTGAGACTAGATTTGAAAACATGGAATAAAAAACGAAATACATATTGAATAAAAATTGACGCAATGATATATAGATATGATGAATATATAACTATAACTATATGTAAATATTGTGAAAAAATTGGGGAAGTCGTATTTCGGCAATAAGTTTATATTTAATTTCCGCCACTCAATGAATTCATTTTTATGTATGGTTTGATAATGTGCAGATTGTTCGGGTTGCGAGAAGAGTCCTAAAAAATGTTGAGCTTACCATTGTTGAGTGATAAGATCACCTCTTTCCGAGATGAATCCTCGTGAGGAATCATAGTTATTCTTGGGAAACGCAGCTCGACTTGGGATTCCGTTATCGAATTAAATTCGCATTCTTGACCACAGAAGAACCTACGCCCGTTAGATGCAAGCAATGGTAACATGATGTTCCAAACAGTTGATTTATATTCGAATACGACATCATGATTCAGCGTTCTTACGCCTGGAAAATAGATGTTATTCCACTTTATCACACACCCCCCCCCCCCCCCCCCCCAATTTTGATGCATTCCCTACTCTTCGTAAACTTATTCAAAACTTCTATTCCCATTGTATACTAGACGAATAATGTTACATTTCATATCCGTGAGGACCTTGGAAAAAGAAGATTGTAACAAATTAAGTTCCGATACTTGAAAAACGGAGCTTCGCTCGGTGGATGGATAAAGCTAAGGAGGAATGTCGAATATATGAAGGACAAATATGGTATTGTTGAATTAGCAGTACAAACAAATTAATGCGCAAAAGTTCCGTTTGTATATACATATCTATATGGGAACGGTATCAGCAATCGATCTAAAATTTCGGGTGTTGTAACTGTTCATTTTGATGGAGATCATATATCAATACCTGAGCATTCTGAATATTTTGATTTGACGCTTCAACCTCCTTAAGTATTAATCGAAAAAATCGATCAGAATAGGTATTCCCACAATTGGAACTATATAAAGCCTTTGCACATCCTAAAAAATGACGGATTCGTTTCATTAGTTTCATTCGTTAGTTCGAACTTCAACATACAATCCACATGTAAATATGGAATAATTGTTCATTTGATAATATCGGATGTATAAAAAAGAAAATAAATCAACCCATCCATTCTGAATAAGAACTCAGAGGATGCAACGCCGTGTATATGAGATAGGTAAGAGAAATGATGGAAGTGTATATAGTGTATAGGGGAAAGTTTCTCTGTGAGTGAGAGAAGAGAGAGATAGAGCTGGATTGCACCAGAGCGTTTTTACATTTGTGCACAAAGTAAAGCAAATGTTCCTCGAGTTGAAGTTATCAGTGGCATCAACAAACGAAACCTCGATTTGACCCTGGGTAATCATTGTTTGGACCATAGTTTATTCAGTGCATACGGTGGAGACTAGCAGCATTTACATCTACTATCGTATAACATATGGCAAAAACCTGTTGAAAATCTTGTGCGGTCCCGAAGGCGGGAAAATGCAGTCAGAATAGGTCTTCAGCTCGAAGTCCATACTGATCTTTTAGGAGATGAGACCTGGACTAAGGCGTGACGGATTCTTCAGATATATGTTTGGCCTCAGCCGGAATGAAAGCAATGCAACCAAATTCTGTAGTAAAGAAATAACAAACGCAAAAAAATTGCAATAGTAATATTATAAGAAATAATATCGACTTGGTTTAATGCCAAGGCAGGCACTGAGGATGAGAGTGCATAGGGGCGTGGTGAGATGAACGATCGTAAGACGCGGGAGTATTGATCGTGGGACATGACTCGCTGCACAACGATCAGGCTCTCTCTGTTCCTCTTCCCACTTCATTTTTCTCCCTTTCATTCCTCCGTTTTATGAATGTAGTGTCTCTTCTTTGCATCTACCTTTTCCTTTTTCAGGGATCCCTCCAGTCCATGGTTTCAGGGTCATATGTGTGTTACTGCTTTCTGTATCTTATATGATCATGTTTATACAAAAATATATTTTTTTCATTCCATAATTCAATTATTATTTTGTTTATTATCGTTTTTTGTTCATTCTCGATCTGGATGCACGGCTCTACATGCAGTAGTTCATACTCATATTATTACGTATTCGCCTACGTGAAGCAGCAGAGTTTAACGATTGTCTTTTATTCATGCTCGGTCATTATAGTTAAAGGTATCCCACCGGAAAATATGTCGGATAACATTTCGATATCTATTAATCACAATAATCATGACTAAATGACAATGCATGTTTATATGCAATAATAAATTCTATAATCTTTCTCAGGGATAGATTTGCGTGAAGGAACCCAAAATTAAATATCATACTTGCAGAACTTGAAATGTTGAAGATAGTAGAAGACATTAAAATAACAATGGTACCGAATTTGGACGGAATATTTCATGTGGAAATGAAAATTTTATATTCGCCTCCTGAAATAAAAGGTAAAATCATCCAGCGCGTCCCCCCTCACCTTCTCTTGAGTGGGTTGAGATAACAATATATATCTGAAAAGATGCTTTGAGATGTCACGAGAGGTATGCAAAATACCGCATTAAAGTCGGTTCGGCCGCTTTGGCGAACCATGGTAACAGACAAACACACATACACACATGTACATCCTCTCATTCCAAATGCATATGCCATCACAGTTCCATCGTAAGGGAAAATGATTGGCAATAGTGAGAATGACAGATTATGTTGATACTTAGTTAATTCTCATGATTTTCCCCGTCTTTCGATATGTATAGGCGTATTATTTGACAATCATAGGATTGAACTACATGAAAGACTCTCCGATAACCGTGTGTTTGGATTGAGTATAGTGCGATACTTTTCTTCGCAGCGCTACACAGTCGTACTTGTATCTTAATTGCGCTTGACGCACCACTTTATGGTAACATTTGAACTCCAAAACGCCACTATGGGTAGTACAGATGGGACCTCAACCTACTTCTCCCATATTTGACGAAAACATTCAGTCATAGGTCCGCAGTTATGCAATGAAAATGTCTTTTGTAACGATTCAAAATGCAATTGATTTCGTTCGGATTAGCGGCCTATAATCATTCGAGTAATATAACATTCATATTGAGGTTGCGATATTTACGAGGAACTTGACAGTCATCCAACATGATATCCAACTCAAATATTTGATCCAACATGACAGAACGGAAATGATACAATTTGCTAGACTAGACTCGCCTGGTACTTTTCATCATGTCAGTAAATTGCATCGAAAGGGAAGTACCAGTGCTAACTTTCGAAAAATCATTTTTCGGGAAATCGTGCGGAGCAACATAGTAGGAATAAACGAAAAATGTGATAGGTAGTGTATAATGCACACCAGCATGAATGTTCACGCCTATTTTTCTCGAAAAATGTGCAAAAGTACAAAATTTGTGAGAATTTTAGATTTTGTCAATTCATCAAACCTTAATGATGGTTGGAAATGTAGCCGAGGATACGTTGATTAAAAAAGAATCCCCCAGAACTACATCTCTATCAGATGCCTAGTTTCCGAAATTTCAAGCAAACTATTTTCAAAAGAATCGTTCCTGGAAGAAAGCGTTTGAAGTTCCAATACAGCATACAGATCTATTTGACTTACTCCACCAAAAGTACCATAGTTCCAACAGTTCTTCAGATTCCCATCCAAAGTTCGGTGCATATCCCTTTGAAAATAAATACGTTGAAGGAATGCGTATAAGAATCAACTTTTTTACGACACGTCTGATGTCAGCTCACTGTTTGCCGATTTGCCGATTTTTTTAAATTTATATTCCAGATTATGCGATTTATATTTAAGATTGATAGATGAATATGAATGAAACATGAATCATCACATAGGAACTGCGATACCTAGCGATACTTCCAAAAACTATTCTCCTCTAAACCAGCACAATGATTATATATGATCATACATGAAATGGCGAATGCATAGAATGAATAAATATTTTACTCTATAATATAAGTATTAATCAAAGGTCAAGTAAAAAAATTTCAGGTGATAAATAATGAGACTGATCATTTTTTCAATGGTGATTTGCCTAGAACCTGCGACCCTCAATTTGTGAAGCTGCAACGATATTTAATGCGTTATTGAGTAATAGTTGAAAACATTTCCCGAATCGCCTTCATGAAGTGTTGTTTCACTGGTAGGATCATCCATCGGAATGGTTCATGTCAATGAAGTGAATGTCGATATACCCGCATACTGAATAAACATATTGAGAGCAAAATAATTAAGAGACCTATTGAGAGTTGGAGAGTGATATGTGAAAATAAAGATGTTATAGGCTATTCACGCTACGAGATCGTTTCATATTGATTCCATAGGCGAGGAAGAAAAATGGAAATGATAGTCTATAAAACATTTGCGGGTCATAGAGTCACCATGACTGGGTGAAATGAATTGAAAATATGGCAACTCCGAAAATTGCGTTTCCACACGTCCCTTCGTCTCCGTATCGAGAGCGACTTCAAATACGACAAAATTGCGTACAACTTTTTCTGTAAATCATGAGATTTTCTAGAAGTCCGCGCCAGCATTAGTCAAGTCCATGGGTGAGGCGTGAAAGAAACCCGAATGTGACCACGGAAATGGTGTAATATTTCATGAGTTCCGCGGGCACTGCAGGTGACACGCCTTGAATAGACACTTGTTCCAAGCCTGTTTTGAATTTCTAATAGATACATATGTAAAAGAAAACAGCATTCATCTGAATCGTCCGCAAATGTTTTGAATGCATGTTCGAGGTAATTCCCGATATTTGGCGATTTTGAGTTACCATAGTGATAAAATCGCTTCAAAACAGTCGCCCAGCTTGGGGAATTCTCCTCTCGTTGAAGTTGTAGAGTTTTCTGTCCTCAAAACAGGTAAATCGTTTTTTCGTTTCACGTTGAATTTCATGAATCAAAAACGTCATGAACCATAGCACTCTACCTATTTCTCTAATTTTAAGGTAGTAGAATACAAAAAAACAATTTTTTCTATTTATATATGTACTAGAAACCAAATGAAGGGCAGCGGAGGTTAACTTGGAACACTTGACTGCCCTTACGTTTCGAGTTAACTGCATGAGTATCGATCGTAACTTCGCGCAATCTTAACACAATACTCAGCAACCGGTATATTGTTAATGTATAATTATTGATCCAAAAGAATTCACCTCTATATATAAGAAAATTCTGTGCAGCCCCAGTTCACATACTGTCTCAAGTTATCCTACTTCACCATTCATAAATGTGAAATGAGTTATTTATTAGATTATTTGGAATCGCTATGTCAATCAACAAAGTTTTTCTTTAGGTTTTTTGATTCGTGATAACCAGGAGTGTCTTTGCCTCATTGATCTGCATTCTATTCGCCATGAGAACTGTAAAAAACCTACAAAAATGATAAGAAATTTGTTAAAATCTATTTTGGCGCGAAATGAAGTCCGCTAAAGGGTAGGAATGGGATGATGACAATACGGCGGAATTCTATCACGCCTATTGGAAGCTGTGAAAAGTAAGTCCCTACTTAATATTCATTTCGATGTGCACCCCTAGGATTTCCATTTTTCGAGGAGCCCAAAATCCAAAGACTAACCAACGAACAATTCAAGTGGTGCATAATACAACTCTGTTGCAATAGCCAGAGATGCAATCTGCGGAATTATAATTTTTTCGAGCCATTCTATTTTTTTTCACGACTTCGCGTTTGTGCTCCAAGTATGTCTGCATAATAATCCTGTTATTATTAGACGAATGGTCTGAGAACCAATCAATGCACGTATCATAATATGAAACATTAATCATCTATTGATTGAGATGGCTTCGTGTGCATTGTTTTCGTTTGATGATCATATGATCGAAAATCGTATGAGCACAATTATTTATTTGATCTTTTTACATCTATTCGGGAGAAAATTTCCCCGTCGATCACAAAATGTCATCTAAAACGGATTATACGCATTAGTGCATGTTGAAAAATTTGAAAAAATAATAAATAAATGTACTGGCGGAGATGTCATGTTGTACAGAGAAAGTCTCATACAATTACGTGAATCTCGTTTATGACCATCCAAACTTTACCACATAGTTAATAATCACGCAAAATCACCACCTCGCATAAAAATTATCGTGAAAAATCATGGCCCTGCATATCAATGATCGTGAGTAATGTTAACCACCCAAGACAAACGTTGAGTGATAAATAAATCAATAGTTGATTATACTTTCATCATGTATTGAACACTACATATAAGTAAAAAATAATGGGAAATATGAAATTAACAAAAAACAAAGCAGTCATAAATAAATAAATCTATTTGTTCAATTGTTTTGTCACGTATTTATTTCGCTTATTTAGTTATGATAGCTTTGTTTTTTGTTAATTTGCTATTTGGCACTATTTCTTACTTATATATACCGTTCCATATATATTATATAAGTATAATCATTCATTTATTTATTTATTTTGTAACTTTTGATATGGGTGGTAAATATTATTGGCGATTACTAATTTGCGCGCTGCCATTAATTACGCAGTTATGAATAGATACCCAGTTACATCACATCTAGAGCGAAAACAACGATGGTTTGGATTTGAAAAATTTCGATGGTGGGGGACTCTATAATTAAATAACGTTCAATTTAACCTTCTTCATAGACTTGTAGAAAAGTTTAATATCGTTCAATATGGCGGGTGACTGTGAGGTTAGTTTCCGATTGTTTGTTACCACTGGAGACAACTAAAAGTTCAGCGTCCAGACATATAGTAAAAAAAAACTGGTCTGGTGTGTAATAAATTGTTGTCGAGTTATCAAGCTTCTGATGATAGGGTTGACTGTAAGGGTGGTTTTCCATAGGTTTTGAAATAAGAAATTGGGAAAATTAGTTCACAACATCCAGAATTTCACGCAAGTGCGCTACAATCTATTCAGCCATAACTGCTCCACTCGATTCTTTTCTCATCAAAATTTTTTTATTTCGTTGATGGTGGGTTGTACGAGACTAAATAAACTGCGATATTTATTTGTTCAGCAACCGTTTCGTTTGAACAATTTGTTGCCAGCCAATTAATTCACGGAGTTTAATCAATCTTTGGTTCCTATAAAATTATTAAGCGTTTGATATGAAAAAAATCCGTATTAGTTGACTTCAGTGAGGAATTCATTCTTTTCGGCATCACTGACTCCCAATTCCCTATTTTGAATCCCACGCTTAATTGACAGACCCGCTCAGATGAGTTTAGACGGGGCATGTGGGACAACTGGGGCAATTGCCACTCGGTCTAACCGCCTGAATGTTGTCTCAAACATTTCTCCAAATATATCTTCCAGCGGGTTTTCAAATATATCTTTCAACGTGTCTTCAGAAGGGTCTTTACAAGTTTTCAAATATAATCCAAACATGTCTTCAAATTTATCTTCACATATATCATACGTACCTTCAAAAAGTTACAGACTGTCACAATTATTTCTTGAACAAGAAAAAAAAAACACTCATTGGTCACAGCTCAAGGAAGTTGTCGCGACAGAAACAAAATCCTTAAATTAATATTGTGCTTCATAGAATTTATGTTATCATGGTTTTGTCCGACTTTTCATTGATCTATTTTCTAATTACTTTCTTCTGGTATCATTTATTTCCTGATACAAAACATATCCTCATGAAGCCAAATTTTCAAATACTATATCAGATCACTGTAGGCGGAAGCAGGTCTTGTGATAATTTTTTGTCTTCGCATTGTTTCTTTTCCATCGCTGAAAATTTTTTCTCGCGGAGAACCAGAAGATCAAAATTGTATGCATTCGCACTCACTATTCGATTGGACAGATGATATCATCAAGTAATCAACAGTCTGCTTGATAAAGAATGTTAGAGTACTGTTAATTGTGAAGCATAGCAGACACTGATAGATTGAAGTCATTTTTCATGAAATACACGTTGCGAGTTCTAATTGTTCCAATAAAAATTGCGTCTGACAAGATTATTGAATATCCTGTTAAGGTGCGTCGGCTTCAGTCAGTTTTTTATACTCAATAAACTTTTTGTATGTCTCAACTATTTCTTTTCTATTTACGAGAAATTCGAACAGAAATTCTGGATTAGTACCCAATGCGACCTACTACGCGAAACCAAATTGGGTCCGCTGGGAAATGTTTCAGATGAAGAAACAAAAATTTCAATGGAAAAAATTTTTTTATCCTTATATTGGTCATGTTCCCCAATAAACGAAAAAAGATCAAACAAAAATTTTTTTCATGGTAGAATCTTCTCCATTGATGAACAATTTAATTATCGGAGAAACTATTGGGTTTTATCCAGTCCATCTTTGGAATTCACATAATCGGAAATTTGACAGAGATCGACAAGTTTTTGAAAAATTCCGCAACGGGCTGATCAACCGAGGAAGTAGTAGGAGGAAAACCACTGAGTGATATTATATATACAAGTTAAAAGCATGGGTGTGTAGTGGTTTATTGAATCTTGTGCCTTATTTTGCTCTATTGTTCATTCGGGAAAAAAGATGCAATCGAAATTAGAGATCATAGATTCATCAATGATTATACTTTCACAGAACTGCGAATTATTGTTTAAATAAATTCAAAACCTTAAAATAGCTCCAATCATTTCTAACTGGCTTCAATCATTCTAGTTCATTATCGAGAAAAGTCTCTCGACTACGGCATTACTTGAAGACAGTGAAAGTATGTTCAATGGCATGCATGACAAGTTCTTGGAAAACGAACTTTTCTATAGCATCTTTGAAATTAAACGCATATGTTTAAAGTTCATTGACATAAAGCAGTAAGAGGCTGACGTCCAATCGACATCTAAAAGTTTGCTGTATTGCAGTTCTGTCATTCCCCGGTCGTCAGATTCGATAAAATCTTTTAGAAACGCGCAAATCTGTCAATTTGGTCCGCAATTGACTCAAACAAACTTCAGGAGCCAAATTTTCGATTTTTATGAAATGATTTAAACTGACAGGTAACCGTATAGATAATACGTAGCACAAACGTGTCAGATATTGGATCATGGTGTACTCTAGAACTGGCTTTTTCTCAGGAAGTATTGTATACTTCTTCAAACTTTGGTAATACTCTATTCCAAAATCCGTTTTTTCAAAGTTCAGAAATGCTAATTCATTATTTATCTCGTTGATGAGTAACTGTACACCGCCATCACAAATACAGGTTTGGAGATTTTTCTGTATAAAAGCATAAATAACTGTTTCAAATTGTGATACGCTTTTGTAACATTCATATTTGTTTTTTGAAAGCCCGAATCTTATTAATTAATTTCGAAAAGTAGTGGTTTCAAAAATTCAAGATACAAAAAATTCTCTTTATCGTCATCAATTATCAATTTTCCAAGAGTACCTTGACCGCATTATTTCGTGATAACCATGCTGTCCTTGGTTGTCCAAACATGTGACTGTTTCTTGTTTTATTGCTGTTGATCCATTTATAAATTGTCTGGTATTCTGTTCGGCGATTTGAAGTTTGTGAAAACCACGTATAGCTTCCCCACGCATAAATTCAATGAAAGTAGACAGTTTTCCAGTGAATTTTGCTGATGCATTATTCAAGAAATGACACAGACGTATCATCAACTTTAACTTGGGTACATCTTTCTTCAAACGACTGTAGAGTTAATGATCAACACCACAGAGATTGTTCGCCCCATCAGTGCCAATTCGAATCATATTATTGATTTTTGAATTAGATGTAAATAAGTATTCTTTGGTGGCAGTATATAATACATCAGTGGTACCGTTTTCAACAGCGATCAAGCCCAAGAAGTCGGTGCCACGTTTCATTTTTGCACCGGGAAGATATTCGATCAGACGTTAGAAAATGTATGCAAACGGTATTTCCTGTAGAACGAAAAGTGGCAATGATGTGATGACAGTTTCTCAGCTTTTATATCAGATTACAAAAAAGTATCGAGTTTCAGTTCCCTCGCGTCAGTTGTTTCGAGTACAACATGATTTGAAGGCTGAAAAACGTATAAAAGCGACATTTCCAGCAAAACCGGAAGTTGGAAATTGAACAAGCATAGCAATGTGTCATCTCGTGCATTATATCTGAAGTTGTCAAGTTTGGAATTTTTTGTATCGGTCGTATTTTACATCACGCGCGTTATGCTACAGATCGACAGACTTTCGATCGTACAACTGCCTTACATTGCCAGAAATTGATTATGTCCACTCGTTCCGAAAGTCACTTTTCCGAGTATATAATACTCTTCTCATCACGAAAGTGATGGAGAGAAAAAATAGTCCCGGGAAACGATCAACTTCCATGATAAAATGAAAATGATTATATATAATGTATCATTTGGAAGTGGAATTAGTGACTATAAGGTAAAATTCTATAGACATGGAAGGAAAGTAGACAATTACGACCTATCCAGATTGTGCCAAAAAATGGAGTTCGCTTCATGAATTGGAGTTTGTGGACGTTATGGATGACGTTTGTTATTGGTCTCCAATTTTATCGATTTAGAATAAAATTCATTTCCCGTCACTTTCTTCTACGGAACGTCGGAATACACAAAGTAAGATCACCCATGTAATAAGCATGGAAAAAATGACGCACGAAAAAATTGAGTTCAACGATGGTCGTCAAAACTCTCATTCACAAATTTGAACACAAGGCAATTGGCGTCACAGGTCGTTACAGGTGGTCCAGAATGAAACGAAGACGTGCACATGAAAAATAGATATAGGAGTTACTCGTCACACCATGCTTGAAGATAGTTTAAAATCACCTTGGTTTCTATTTGTCAAGAAAGATGAACGATGTCCTGAGGATGAACGAAAAAGTGCTTAGAAAAACTTATTCTTTTCTCACGGTCTCATTTCAAATTGTTTGGTTTTGATATACTCTTCTTGGATATGAATATCGCGGAAGGTACATTGATAATCTAAACACTAACAAAACAGAATCTTCTTTGTTTGTTTGAAAATCGCTGTTACAATCTGTGGAAACCTCCCCTAATTATGTCCAAACTACCGTGAGTTAACTAAGCAGTGATGCCTGATCACAGCATAACGAAAATTAAAATTTAGGATCTTTTCGTTTGCATGCAGAGTAGAAAAAAAATGTGATTCATTTGACCTCTGTGACCATGGAAAAGATTTTCACATTTGGTCATTAGTATTTTTGAATGGATGATGGATTGAGAAAGGACGGCATTTACAGTTTTTATTCGTGGCGAGATTAATCATTAAAACACCATTAGGTACTCTCTCATCTTCCTTAGGTTTGAAATCATCCATGGATATTGAAGTATATTTTTCGAAGATAGATTAACTCTGTTGTATGAGTTCTCTTGTGAAAGTTATGGATGTCTTGTTAACATATGTCCCAAATTTTGATTCTTAAAATACGTTAGATATTTTTAAAGGTACTTTTCCTTACCTCTCGGCATCAGCCGAAGCATTGATTTCTTCACGTATCCACATGATTATTGAAATCACCAATCAGATTACTGATGAAAACAATTTTAGAATAATATTCTTCGCCACTTTACTCACACATGAATGATTTCATTCAGCATTCATAAAATCATTCTGCATTGATGGAATTTTTATTTTTCAGCATACTCAATCGTTTATTGTCATTGTTATATTGACATATAACATGAAATGTCTGTCTGTCTGCCTATGACTATGTTGTAATAATGATCGATTGAATGGCAGAATAAAAGAAAAAAATCATATCGTGACTGTGATAGTATATTTCTTGTACGCCCTATGTTATGCATTTTTCACTTTGAAACTGTTTGTTAGCGTCATCCTGCTTAAGTTTCCCCTTCATCTTCTGATATATTGTTTTATTGATGGTCAACTTACGAAAAATGACGTAAGAATAACTCTATGCTAGGCCCAGAGCCGCACGGAATTTATTCCGATCTATCTTACGCATAGAATTTAACTAAAAATTTTCCCTATCAATTCAACTACTTCAATCGTTTTGATTGCATTTCATACAAATTATATGGGAAATCGAAACAATAATTATAATAGACTCTATAAGACCATTTGACGGCATAGCGTCGAATCTTTTGGGCGTATATGAAGGATGATATCATTCCAGTAAAAAAAAATCATCTCGTTCCTCATAATAAATTATCAATTGATGACCCTACAAATATATAGCATTACAACTACTATTCTCATGATAATCTGATGGAGGGAGACGTTGACAAGCGTGCAAAATAGGACCTCACTTTACTGATGAAATTCCTAGGATTCACGAATTATTGATACTTATTGTTGAGTCAGATGGTCGTTGAGGCTCTTTCCATTTTTTTGACATTCAATTTTCTAACTGTTTTAGAAACTAATTCAACGATATTTTTCATGAATCCCCAGTGTTTGGCCCATAGAAATATGGAGATATAAACCCGAGTTGCACCATTTGTACCAATGCGCGGATATCTCAATGTCCATTTTCAATTTAATATCTTGCCCGAAATATGTCATTGGCCTTCAATTTTTTTTTCACCCGGGCGAATATTAGTTCGAGAAATATCAGATCTAAAAATTTGTCCTCTATTTTCAATCATTCGTTGAAGGCTCGAACGACCTTGAGTAATAATAAACGTGAAAACGGAGGCTGGAGAAATGTGCAGTAGGATTTCTGACGTTGTACTACGCACGATAGCCGAGCTTGCTTTCAAATTCGTCCTTGTAAACATACACCTCCATGTTCCATCCCTCGAATACAATTCTCAACACAACATCCACATCATTCATTCCAACGACACATTACCAAGAAATATGTATTCCATAATTTCATCACAAAAGTCGTAAAACAATGATCATATTAGTCGGTAAAACACTGTTAACTTTTCTTTTGAGTTGCAACGCACCCCAAAGTTATTCCCTGTCCTTCTACCTGCGTCCACCCAATTTTTCAGCACTCACTTTATCTCTACCTAACATTAAATTCTGTGACGATTAACGGTAAAACACATTAGTTTCCAAAGGAATGAGTAATACGCTGGTGAAAAATAAATGAAACAGAAATGACCAAACACACGCGATAGTGAAGAGCGAGTAAAACCGCGTAAACGGAGGTGTCCGTTCAGTAAAACATGCCGGGTCGACACCGGCGATTAGTGGACTGCGCCCCCTCACGTCCTCACTATTCAACTTGTCTCTTGTATTATTCGTACTTGTTCGGTTACCTCCGGATGCGCGCGACGGACTCACTAAGGGCTAGCTGAACATTGTCGGGATGAGATATATTCTACGCGCAGAAGCTAAATGTCATAGTACGCAAAATGAACGTTGGCGCCACGATGCGGTCCCGAGACGTCGACGCCCGCGATCGATAATACGACGTGCGTTGCGACTACTATATAGTACTAAGCTCTCGACATTGGTCGAACTCTGGTTCTACGCATTATAGACGTAAATGTGCTGTGTATTCAAGCGATGACAGAAGAGCCAAAGAAGACCGGGATGAGGAAGGAGAACGGCGAATTTTTGGAGCCGTAACAATTGGGGGACAATAGTACCAATCATTGAAGTCAGCGAGCCACCATCAATACTTTTTGTAGTTGATGGATTGTTTCAATGTGTATGACTGGATTAGAATTGCATTATATTTCATGACTCTTATTAGTGTGAATGCTATCAAGTCATAATGTTTTCAAGTATGGAGTATTTTCAAAATGGAAACGGTTTTCACTGTGGTTCTTGAATTCATAGGAGTTTTTAACTTTTCATCACTTCAGTAATACGGAAAGTATTGTAATACCCAGAAAAGTCAATCGGTCAGTTAGGAACGGATGAAACGTACAAATTGAAACTTGGCAACTTTTCATATACAGTCTGCGAGATGGAAAATTGATATCTCGGATTAATTTCGCACTGTCGGTTTGACTGGAAATACAGTTTTTATGCATTTTTGAACGTTCAATTCGGGTGAATTCGCAACGGCTGGAGCAAGGAGTTTGACACTTAATATTTTCTTACATCCGCTACGAAAGATGAGAAATTCTCATCACATGTCATCGTCTAACTTCCGGTTTAACCGGAAATACCAATTATATACGATTTTCAGCGCTTAAATAGATTTGTACGAGGGGGAGGAATTTGGAATTCGATACTGTTCTAGATATAACATAGATAAGAAATCCTCGCAATTTATCATTGTCCAATTCCCGATTCCCCCGGAAATACCACTTTTATGCATCAATCAACGCTAAAATCGAGTTGCTTTTTTGGATATGATACAAACGATAGAAAATTCTCATAATTCACCACTCTCCAACTTCCGGTTACATGGAATTACCATTTTTATGCGTCATTCAACATTTAAAGAAGTTGGGTGGCAAATATGGGAAGAATATCATGGTGAGGAGAATATACCCTTATACATTGCGCGTCGTAGACACTTTTTTAAGGAACCCTTTTGGCTGGATGCATTTCAAGTTTTATGGATCCTCAGATTTTTTTCATCAAGTTTCACATAGGAATTATTGTTTAGCAAAGTTATACTGATGTTTTATGTGTGTTCATCTAAAAATTTGATAATAATTTGATAAAATGCAATTCCGAGTCGGCCCATAATTGCAGCAACGCCGGTGCCTTTCTGCGGCTATTGTCAAGACCCTGAAATTTTAACACCTGTGCAATGAGCTACTCTTAATGGTTATGTTTTCTGGCAGTATAGTTGTTCCGTGATCAGCTGAGTACGGGCTGTTGTCGAGTCTCTTTAGTCGGGGAGACACAAGCCTAGGATTTATCGAACCTCGGGAATATATTGATTAGTTTTGCGATAATTATACGGTCAAATTCGCTTTTGAAGTCGCAGTGACGCAACGAAAAATCTGGTCTACACATTTTCTTGTATTCCATAATTAAATCTTTGAACCATCTTTCCTCTTAAATCACCCGCAGTAACATTCCCATTACGTCTCACGTGTAAAATTGTATAATTGAAACATTTATTTCTCAAAAACCATTAGAAGATGAAAAATAAAAATTTCTTGTTCGTTGAAACTCATATCAACAATTGGCTGGTATTTTTTTGGATTTTAATCTTTTAAGTCGTAAAATAATCCAACGTCGTTAAATCGAGTTGTATTGGATACTTCTTTGAATCTAATATGACAGAAGAAAAATCTTTATAACCGTTTCCATGCGTTTTCCATCATTCAAATCGTATTGTACCTGAAACGGCACGAACGCTGAATTTGAAACTCGATACTTTTGTAGATCTGATACAAAAGAGGAGAAATATTCATAGTTCATGATTGTCCAACTTTCGGCTTCACGTGAAATACCGTTTCATGAATTTTTCAACGTTTAAATGTGAGTTGTACTGAGAAGGGTTTTAGCGAGAAAGTTGCAACTCGATACTTGTTCAGATTTGATGCAAGAGATGAGATATTCTCACCAGTCCATTAGAAAGTATAGATGTTAAACACACTGCATGTTATTTCTCATCCCAATTTCAAAAATATCTACAAAATGTTCGAATTACACTGTTATTCGTCATTTCGTTCTTAATATGAATTATATGACTTCGGAAATAAAGAGTATGCCTTCGAAAATCTATAAACTGAGATAATGAGGGAATACGCGCATATTGAACCGACTATTGATTCTTCATTTTGATGATTAATACGATTTACTTCGACGATGAAAAGTACCGGACAAGTCTACCCTGGCCAAATTTTTTCTTGCTAGAAGTTCTAGAGTGAAAGGTATGCGTTTCTTTCAATTTCTATTATACAAGTCACGTGATACCGACCTATAAACACGTCTGGCATTCCGATGCCGCGGGAAGAAATTGAACCCTAAAATATAATAAGGCTCAAGATACGGAAATTCTCACAATCTGAAAAGCAGATTTTCGGCGCAAAATTTACCGGCTCATCCAAAATGTGAAAAATTTCGAAATAAAACTAGTTTTCCTACTCTCAGACAGTTTTGAAGAATGAACCGGAAACATCTTATGGCGATCTGGTGCTGCGTAAGAAAATTTTACCCTATAGGCATATTTGGATTGGGAGAACAAGAATAAAAATTTTTCGAAAGTTTTTATTTTTAAACCCAAATATATTACACAAAATCAAATTTTTCACCGTACCCGATTATTATAAGAGTTTATGGGATGAAAGTTATGAATGAACATTTTTTTTTTATGAGTCCAGTGACCGCTGCTGCACAGACATGAATGATGTAAAATCAATAAAAGGGAAAGGATTATGTGAAGGATGGTGGGATGCAACCCAACTAAAGGATTTTTCGAAATATTAATTGGAGAAAAAATGGAGGAAGTATATAGAACGGAAATACCTTTTCCATTCTTCCATATCATTCAAAGGAACACCACTTTCGCACCTTACCCATCGAGCATGCGTTGACTTTTCGAGAACTAACTGAGAATCGACGAGTATAATCCCTTTGACATTCGTACTTTTCAACGCTTATGCGACGGTTATATTTGTGAAAGTCGACACAAAATCGACGAGAATATGTGATGTTGACATTTGGATTCTCAACGCCGAATTGGCATCCATTTCTCGGTCGGGTTCGCAGTTATAGATACATAATCAACGCGATGAAACTGTGTCGATATTACCATTCTCAACGCAAAAGTTATCGTCATTTTCCCAGTAATTTTATAATTATCGACGCAGTAACTAATTCCGGTGAACACTATTCACGTGAAATTGTATGAAAAATGATTATATATAAACATATATAAACAAACAACGGGATAGATCAATATCCTAAAGTATTTCAGGATCATTATTTTTTTCAACAAACTGAATGTTGACTGGGAAAAACTCCACCGTGAAATAATGACTGGCAAATTTGAATATCAGAAGAAATAGAACACGCGACCCAAAAGTTGTAAAACAGCGATGATGCCATTCAATGCGCCGTTCGCTAGTAACCAAAATCTGTTTTCAAATTACCCTTATAAAAAGCTTAATATGGCTTAACCTCTTCAAATGATGACGCGGAGTTGATGAGTCAAATTTCGATCGCGTTCACAGTCGTCACAAATGTCGAGTTCACAGAAGTCAACGCAAATGTCTGCCGTTATATTTCCATCAGATTTCGAATATTGATGCAAGGTTAGTGGTCAATTGTACGTGACCTTCTTGCAAAAGTTAATATCAATTCTGTGATGATTTACCATGAGATCGCAGTCAAGTTGCTGTCGACAAGTGAAAATCGATACAAAGTTGGCGTTAACTCAGTTCGCTAAGGATTCGTTTAATACTGACCAAAATATGCTCTTTCAAAAATTTGACCTGTCTTCCATAAATATATTACAATTTTTAGGTAAAAAAGTAGTAAAAAAACGCCTTTTTCCGTACTTTCCGACAGCATGATCTATCAACGATATGTTCCCGACCCAAAAACCTAAAATTCTGAATTTTGGGATAAGATACAATAGAATTCATTACATCATGATCAGTTTCTATTACTTTTCCCAATTGTTCAGGTTTCCTCCCTCTCATCATTGAAAAATAATAGTTTTATCTGATATTTCATGTTTGATTATTTCGAGAAAGAGATCGAAATTGCGAATATTTCTAATTAGAACACAATATTAGTGTGTACTTGTAATCAAAATTGAATACATCCTCTCTCTTTTTGGGTCTGAAAAACGTCCCAGGCTGAGTGATATGTCTTTTCCGGAACTTTTCACGGAAATCTATAGATTTCTTTTAAGTTAAAGGGTAAAGTTAGGTGAACGAACAATGCTCTTTCATTGAAAGAAATCAAGTTTAAACATCGGGAAATATATTAACTTCAGTAAGCTATGTTTGATCGAGATATGTTGGCGTGATGTAAATGCTGGTGTCCTGTTTACATCAAATGCAAGTGAAGTGATAAGTTGAGACATGCAACATTTTTCGATTTGAACTCGCACAACCTCAATAAGTTTTCCAGAAAATTGAATTGGACAATTCAATTGATCATAGAAATCAACTGCAAATCTTTCACCCAGCGTCACCTTCGTGAAAAATTGAAGATTATTACAAAACGTGTAGAGAGTGAGAATATAACTTTGAATAGTGGTGAATATACTTTCTAGCACATTGAAATTGACAATGACTCGTCTCAATATTAAATGACAATTTGTACTGTAACATTCACATACTTATGAGTTCATTCTAATGTGATGAAGTAGGTCCTGTGGCATACTATTGTGTGTTTATCACTATATTACAATCTTATGGCATAACAGATCTGTATATCGCACATTTATTCATTCTAGGTGTCGAAATTCTCTATGACCTCACTTCACGTGGGAAACAACATAATACTACATTGATAATGCGAAAGCTCATACTTCTGTCGTGTACTTAGTTTCAAATTTGAGAATCAACATTTCTTGTTTCAATTTTTTCTTGCACGTCATTTGCTTTTCAGCCACAATAAGGTTTTCATTTCTTAGAATCAGGTACGGGCATAACGTTTCTGGCACACCTAAATTACGAGCTACGATTCTTAGAAAAGCTGTGGCGCATTAGAGCCAATGAGTCCACTTTGAATGCACGCTACGGGAGGAGAGGACAGGTTTCGCGCTAAAAGACACCCCTACGGAAGGCTTCTAAGTTAGGATGCTGCTTGACTTATCTGGGGCGATCTTCGACTTTGAAATCACGACAAGGTATTCGAAATATTGACACTTGTGATACTATAAAAGACTAGAGCAGAGATATAGACTCAGGGATGGGCAGATCTACGATGAGGGGGCGCACTGGGTGGGCCAGCATTTCCTGGGTTTAGAATTTTACAACAGTTGGGGATTATAAGGGTCGGTACATGGGTACCCCGCAAATAGGTATATGTAATGGACAAACAACTTCAATACACCAATGTGCTCAGCACTTAAATATAACTTCTGTGCATCTATATTGAAAGGGCTACGCAGCCACAATAATATAGTTTTAGTTTCTCAATTCGACAACCCGTCTTCGAATCACCAGACGATAACTTTTTCTTTCACATAATTTTGTGCATAAAATAAATCAAATATTAACACATCTCATGAATGATTATACATTTTCAAACGCAAGACTATCTTTCGCATATTTCTTTATTCATCTATACTAAAAAGTGTGTTTTAACACACATCTCATCCGATCGGTTACTCAATATGCTGGTCGACAGTCGATATTAATAGCCATTCGAATGATTTTCCTGCCAAATTTTCCTTCCATTTGTGAACAAACATTTCATAAAATACATACTTCTGAATATGGAGGATCGAAAATTCTCAAAATCTATCACTGAGTATTTATGGAGCTCAATTATTAATTCAGTAACGATCTACATACATGGTCTTACTAGCGAGTTACAAAATCGACTCGTAAATGATGACCATCGTAGGCGAATAAACTATTGAACAAACACATAATAGTCTAACGAATATCGCAAAATCATCTCTTTATGATTTATACTTGATTTCAAATGAATGTCATAAGTTGATGTATGTGTTTGTTGTGGATCACCCACAACAAACATATTGATCCACCTTGTATTAGATATGGCCACTTTTGCAAAATTATATCATTAGTTATAAATCAACGTTTGTACATCACCGAATAGATCTGAAAAACTGCTGATCCGATTTTGAAACACACATTTTTCATGACTATGTGGTCTGATTTGTTCAAGTGATTTTGCCGGAATATCTCTAACTTGGATCGCTGGTTCACAAATAAAGACCATGTACGATCACTATATATAATTTTTCTTCAACTTCAAGCGGAATCATTGCAGTGGAATATTTTATATTACACAGTTGATGGAAAAAACAAAAAAAAATTCTCATGGGGATCAAACGCTGTTCATCTTATTGACGAACCAGAGTTTTGGCCGTGCGGCTGTGTAGTCCGATAGGTTTCAATGCATTGGAATTACATTTAAGCTGTGATAAGATCTGTGAGTGAGGCTTACTTATTGGTTAACATAAGTATTTGAAGTATAGCATTGCTGGCCATATACTTGGATTTGACCAGGTATAAAACCTATGTTCACAGTCATGGCCACCTTATGGACCTCGGGAGGACAAAGAGGACAGTTTGGACACCTCTGGTGTACTCTATCGATACCTATCCTAATTTTTTATTATTGTCAGTTCCCTTTTGATATACGACCCCCCGCAAAGTTGAACAATTTTTGAAAAGTCGCGATTCCCAAATAGCTGTTACTTTTTTTTGTCACTTCGAAATCGCTCCAAATTTCCAGGGAATATACTTCATTTCTGTCTGAAGTGAATTTATGAAAAATCCCGTAAAATTTGATTCCGGGCAAACCATTTTTCTACTCTCCACAGCAATGTTTGGAATAGCTTCGAACAGATCACAATATATACATCTCGAGAGCTCTGGCGCCTTGTTCAAACGTTCTTAAATACACGAATTCTCCTACAACTACAGAGTCATTGTTAGGAGAATCGATGAATTGGTAATGTCAGAATCGGTTAACAAAGATCTCCTGATTAAACAGCGGCAACACGAAGAAGTGTCGTGATGGGGATTGAAATAATACAGCGTTATGAGACAATGAACCAACCTCAATACTCTAGATGATGAGTGCAACAATCAATTCAATTAATGTCTGGAGAAAAACAATGATAATATTTTGTGATAAATAATTTTTTTTTCCTTTTCATCACTTTAGTGATGCGAGAAGTATTGTAATACCCGGGAGAGTGACTTTCGGAACGACTGGACATAGTCACTTTTGACAATGTCACAATATATGAGACAGGTGTACGAACAAAAGTCGGCCCATCTGTCTGGAGCGTAGGGCGCGTGATCTAGAAAACAGCGCATACGAAAAATTTGAAACTTGAAAACTTTTCGGATATGGTGCCTGAGACGAAGAAATGATGTGTCGAATTTCCATTTTTCGGCCTGACATTTTGATGATTATTATGATTTATTGACACGATGAAACATACCAGGAAAGTCTGCCCTTGCCAAGTTTTTTTGTGCTACGTGTAAACTCGCGCCGATTGACCCAACAGAGATAATTGATTATGATACACACGAAACATTTCCATCAAATATATAATTACAATCGTGTATACAATAATCTTCACTGTGTTTACTTTTACTTTTTGAGGATTAAAAATGGGTTAATTGTTACCTTGTCATAACCCACAGGAACTTTGTGTCAATTTTTCTCAATCAGGTTCTGTAATGTGCCAACTATTATTTCCGCAATTCGATTAATTTATGAATTACATCCAGATTTAAGTTACATGATGAGACATTAGGACAATTATATCCAACCTGTTATATCATTGGTACATGTCCATCGTTCATAATTTCCATAAAAAAATCATATAGACAACTTGAATAACGTGATCACTTGAATCGAAGGGTACTATAAAATTTCAGCAACATATTCAAACATGGGTTAATTGATGGATGCGTCAGAACAATGTAGTAGGAATTCAATACCAGATTAGCATCATTAATGTCATTGAAGATAGGAATGAATTACAGATAATCTTCTTTCTTGACATCGTTTGTGATTCCTCTGAGATTATTCGCTAATAAAGATGAAAGATGAGTATCGATTCAGCAATAAAATTTACAAATTAAAATCAACCTTCAATTGTCCCCCTTATAATCGAAAATAATAAAAACCGGTAGATAAGATATTGTGTGATGTATATTTCTACGGATACTAGGCCGAATGATTTCATCTTGGTGGTGATTAAAATGGAATATGGGAATTATGTAATAAAAGTGTCAACAGTTGTCCCGAAATCGAAATAGTCCCCGAGATATTCCTGCGTCTAACCTGAATCCATTTTTTCCGCTGGATATTATAAGTGGTAGCGATTCCGTGCGCACGTACTTAGCGCGAAACGCTATCGCGTTTCTTGATATAAATATATTCCACGTATATATATGTATTTCGCCCTTAGCGCCCTTTTCATTCCTCCTCCAATGCAGTGATGGAAGTAGAACCGACTGCAGACACAACACTTGTATTCGACTCCCTCTTTTGATCCAATGTGTGAGAGAAGATTCGCCGATTCCCTAAACTCTAACGAAACCCCAGGATCACAGCCCCAATAGTAGTTGTGAATGCAAATGCGTCAGGAGAGCCGACGCTAGCAGTATTAGATCGTGAAGTTGATGGGCAACAACAGGAAACAAAAAAGAAGGAAAAAATGGAAGAAGATACAATCATGCAATGACAACGCGCATGTGGCGATGCGCGGCGGCGCCAGCTCTCTACTCTATATAAGTTTGTGACGGAAAAGCCAGGCCAGAAGAACCCGGTGGCATCTGAGGAACGTTATGTAATGATCGGACCACCGTACAGAACAAAACTAGGCATGACGCGCGCGTCTGGAGAACCCAAATATATCCACACACGGGAGAACCACAACTACTTTACAGTGCAATATATATCAAACTTTGAGGAAAAGATCAAAAAAAATTTTTCATCACAGAAACGACTACAGTAGTGGAAAAAGTAGGAATAAGCGGCTACCGGATCGAGCACTTCGTGGAATTCACTCAAATGGATGTTATGGGAAATTTTTCGATTTCGATGTATCATTATTATGTTGATGTAAAATTGAATTCCTGTCATTTGAATTCGACGCAAGAAACCTACTTAATCTACATTTAAGGAGACACTTTAAGAACATTGCGATATGAAATATGTTACGAAATTGCTCGAAGCTCTCTATTATTGGATTATTTAAATACTTTGAGTTTGCATTCGCGAAAATTTAAATTCGAATTATTTGCAATTGTATGGAAGGAGTATTTCCGTTGTAAATGGAGAACTTTGCGACCGTGAGCACATAGCTAGCTTCAATGTCGTGTCTAAACGAACGTGGGGAAAGCCCATTATCGAAATAGGCGAACGGATGTCGGTAACTCCAGCCAAAATGATATGCAGGTCTTATAGAAGAGTGCTGTAAATTATACGGTATTCGAGATTATTTGTAGAATAATGATATTTTACAGCACTCTCACGTGACTATAACATAAATCTCGTGGACGTTGATTTCAGCGACACTGAATGGCGTGAATCTATTCGAAATTGTGGGAAGGTTTCCATACCATTTACATAACGGGATTGCTAAATGTACAAATACGCGCTTTGAAATGGCAAATAAGAATTAACTCAAAACCAAATGTCATTCCTACAGCATATCATGTACGTGTTACAGGACGACATGAAGTACATTGGACAATACTGAGAATGAAGAATAAGAGATGATAACATTTGATTCGGAACCTGTCGACTGGGAAAATGGAGATGCTAAGGCGACAACGTGAGAAGTGAATGAAAATGTGGAGGAAGAATTTAGCGTGAGCACAACTTCGACCGGTCAGTATTGGCTCAGTCAATCATCATTTAAGAGATGATTGACTGAGCCACCCTTATTCCCTTGCAGCGTCTTGTACAATATACACGTCATAGTATATACAGAAGAAAAAAATTGTGAAGAAAAAACAGACATAAACAACATTGATTTGATTAGATGATAGAAGAAACTTCTCTTATTGTATTCTTATTCTTATCTATTATAAAATACAAGGCCAAACTATCGCCAATGTAATATGATGATTGAAATGAGAGATGATGTTTGACATCTTAAAAATTTAGTATCTAGCTCCACTGTCAATGAATTCATTTTAGAAACAAATGTATCAAAAAGGGCACTACTATATCGTGTATTTCATGAATAAACATGTAATTGGAAAGATGATGGTCATAATAAAGCAATGTTTCTCAACCTAAAAACACGACTCATCATGTTAATATAAACTAGTTAAGGATGTAGGAGCACTAGACTCAATATCATATAAAGAACTAAATTTTGTATATGCTGTGATTGAAGTGGGATATTTTCTGCCTGAAAAATTTCGATACGCCTTAACGACCATCTGTGCGAGATATTATTTATTAAAATCACAGAATTTTTCATGGGGAGTATATGCATTGAATGTCGAGGATTCAAACGGTACATGGAAAAAAAAAGGGTCAACGAACATCTAGATTAGGAATGTCAAGTTTAAAGTCTATAAAATGTCATGAAATTCAATGATTTCGTACTTTTATAGGACCTTGGCAACGTCGCACCTCGTGATACACAGCAGGTATATTTATATACATGCATCGCCGTACCTATCCTATTCTAGCCCCTGGCAGCAGTCATTTACAATCAAACATTACTCATTTTTTTTCATATGCTACTTCTAAATGATTTTAAACCTGATGGTAATAAAGACAATAGAATAAGGACAGTTTTTCATTAACCGTTTTCTTTTGTTATTAACAGAATACCGTGTGATTCATAGAGGTTTGTATTTTTTTGAAATTTGACTACGTGCGATGTTCCCAAGAGTAATCTTTTTCGTAGAGTACGACCGAGTCATGTCACTAATTCATAACGAGATTGTTCCCGTGTAGAAATTAACTTAATATTATATGCTAATCAAAAAATTATGTTTATATTTTCAAATAATATTGTGCTATTTATATTTATCGCGGGGCTTACTTAACAAAATCTTAGTGAAGTCAGTCTATTGACTAGTACAGAGCCCTCAGACATTCTTAAACATTTTCATAAACATAATATAAACGTTATGAAATACATACTAATGTCGAATACGGATCGCACTTTCGCGGGAAAATCGTATACCTGTTCTGTTTAGTGAGAGAAGTGTTACTTTTTTGTTCCTTCAGGGAAGATGTAGAGCATGTGTGGACAATAATTGCATTATTTTTCTACACGGTGCAGATGCGCTGTCCGCCTTCTCTTCAGGACTGAACAGTGACACTGTTTCCCGGCTACATAGAGACCGTATACGATTTTTCCGCGGAGATCATGTGAAGAGAATGATCTTTCGCGAATATCATCAACAGTCAAATAGTAAACAATGAAACGCACAAACGATTAATTTAAACTTTGTGCGTTGTCGTAAGGTAGCAAATGAAATTGTTTATAAATTGGGACGCGAATAATAAGGATATACAATAATCCCATGGGGATCGGACGGGAAAATTTCGGAATAGAACGAACCTTGTACCACAATTAGGGTCTGAGATATTGTTTCATCGACTGGGGGGATTTCCTAAACGGGTATTTCATGAACAGTTGGATAAAGCTAGGTAAATATCGATACTTCCGCAGGTGCATTCCTGTCAATTAAGTCTAGACAATGTTCCTTATGCGGAGAAAAATACGAGAAGACAAAATTTTTCGGAATGTTGTTCGTAGATAAAATACACCGATTTCTTTACCTTCCGAAATTGTTTGTAATCCAACACTGATAGTAAAATGGAATAAGAATTGTCTGATCATCATGGGGCAGTCAATCTGCATAATGTAATTTAATGGATACTCCCCATTAAAAAAAATGATCTCAAAGATTTATTGACGGCAATTGCCACATTATTCGATCGTATTTGCAGAGATATTTTCCTTGATGCACAAGTTTAAAAAGGATGTCGCAAAGAAGTGTTGTTATGGGACATATCGGTTTTTTCAAATTGCCGTTCCTTCTATCATTCGAATTGAGTAACAATATCAAACGCGAAGACTTCGAAACGATAACCATAAAATGGCATACCGTGAGATTTCGCGGTTTCGCAAAAAAAAAGGGGTATATTGACACCACCAAGGGTCGTTTGTGAGTGAGACTGTGAAGTAAGGAATGTCTTTTAATGAGTTGTTTGAGATACGTATAGTGATGACTGTACGTGCTTCTGTTGCCTGGCTTATTGAATGTTTAGGAATGAAGATGTTTGAGAGAAATAATTTGGTGAAGTTGATGTTCTAACTACTGGATTTTGACATCATAGGGAATTTTCGCTCTATGTTCGAATTCATCTCTCCTGGCTTTCAAGGTGCTGCAACGAAATAGAATCACCACTGAGCAACTGTTGTTTATCATTAATTTCTGATGAAGGAAATACGAGTGGTAATATTTCGAGACTTGCTGAAGTTATTACGATCAGTGATTTTTTGATCATGGTTGTAACAGTTACATTACTAAGAAAAACGTGCCATTTACCCCGTGAGATTGCTTCATGAATTTATGGTTCATCATTACAGTAAACGATTCAAATCTATAAGTATTTCATGTTATATGCAAATTCACCTAAATGAACTAGTATCACTTGCCACATGATGTCACCCCGTTGGCTAGGGATTTTCTCTTGGTTTCCATTAAACAGGAAAATATTGTAGTAATTACTGGACGGCTAAGAACTAACACGCTAGTAACATCTGGAACTCATATTTTCATTATCAACATTTATTTCCTATTTTTCTGGGGGTGCCAAGATATATAGGCATCCGAATCCACATAACGAATATTTGCTAATACCGAAATATGATTTACCTTCAGTCTTGCAGGGTTTTGGTTGGGATATTATTTACCGGGCTACAGGATGTCAAAATTGCAGTGAAAAGATGGAATATAATATCGATCCCACAAATGTTTGTTTAATGATGAAAAAGAATGAAGCGAGACATTTGCAAATCCCCCCAATCAAGTACTGCTCTGACAACCACTAAAGAGAAATACAATATGAAATCTGGATTTCATGTCATCGCATTTAGCAAATAATGGGATCGAGTGAAAAAGAAGATACATTGTTTTCCTTGACCATCGTGCACAATCGAGATATTTCTCTGTTGCATAATTTGGGCTATAGATACACCATGAAATAAACATAATTCGCACTAACTGACATTTTCTCACGGCAATATCAACATCGTGAAACCGAGATACGAATGAGATAAACAAAAAATCTATAAAAAATATGTGCATATTAATAGGGTGATGAGAAAACAAACTTATTTCCCGACAATCTGGTAAGGGTGTTAATACGGCGCATTCCGTCAGGATAGGTTTCCCAGTAATATATATCATATATATAAGTGTCAGTGGAACACGTTCCGTACGATGTTAACGATTTTCGACACTCTAGAAACTAGCAGAGCAACGCCAGCATACATAAGTCTGTTATGTCATCGACCGGTAGATGGCACGAGCAAATAGAGGATCGACAATGAGATCAGTAACCCTGATAGGGGAAAGACCTGCAAGCCCAACAATATATACATATATATATATTCTTCTTTCTTTCTCATCGTACACACACCTACATGTGGTGGCGCTTCCATCGAGACTTGGCAATGTTTCGAATATCATGTTATCTCGGATTGACGACACGAGATGTCTCCGTCCACCGGGTCGCTGACCAATTTTGTTTCCTCTTTATTCATTACCGCGAGTTCCTTGTCCGTTCTCTACCATTAAAATACCATCTCATAGTACAAGGGCAACCGATTTATTTACATAAATAAGGACCATCCAATCGTGAGTTATTTGAATGCATGTGTGAAGAAATAATATTTCAAGTTTGAAAATGACAAAAAAAAATACTTTGTTTTTTATCCTTATATGCAATTTGAAGCTCTGTAAAGTTATGCTTCATTAGATGTCTAGTCAAAATAATATTCTCTTCAGTTCGTTGAGTAAGTATTGTTGATTTACCCATGCACCATGAATCGGATGTGATCAATAAAACAAACAGAAGACAATATTGATGAAAACATATATGGCAAGATAACAAACGTTGAAATTACTGTTGCATCGTACAAATACACATATATATATATATATGGTTCTGCGTATTTCGCATCACGAATGAAGTAAACAGTCACCTTTGATGAAGTCTACATGGACACTATACACGATGAAAAAAACAAGATATTCGTAAATTATCCGCATAGCAAATACCTAACACATTCACCAAATTAAATGGTTTACAACAAAAAGGCTAGAGAACTAATTGCGCGCTTCGACAAAGTACCCAATGAAACATTGTGCGTGAATATAACCTAAAAGGCGAGTCGTAGGTCGTGGTATCGGAAGGCCACGCCAGCTTCCCAATGGTATACACGCACATGCACACATACACATATACTGATGCGTGATACGCACAAATGCACACATGCTTGGTCTATTCTATGAGTATCGTCATTGTGTGTAGTAATATATGACAAAGCCTAGAAACCCGGGGTGCCGTGGCCATCCCCGTAAACTGAGAACCTTTCAACGGTTTGATAAATAACACAATAAACTCACGTTCATCGGTGTGTTCCACGTCTTCATTCTGGAGATAGGATATATCTGAAACCCATAAACACCACGGGTTAAAGGTAAAATATCCTCGTGTTTTTACCCAGACCTCGTCCCATCCACGGACACTCACTCACCCGCCATCTTGTAACAAACTGACGTGACCTCTTGTGATCATGTGTAAAAACATTTTTTTTCCTCTCGTCTTTCCGTTGCGAGATTCGACTTATCGATATTTTCATTCTTTATGGATGCTAGATCGGATGCGCGCTTATATTCAAATAATATTTGCAGAACGTTGATAACGTGTTGACTATCAACACGTTACTTTCACGACTCCCGTGACTGATCAATTCAGACTAAAGTTTAATAAAATCCTCATGAAAGTTCTGTATACAAAAAGATTAAAAATTATTCCGAGTTATAATTTTTGGGAGTTCAGAGTAAAAATCTAATGATACATATAGCTCAATTCTGGCTAGATCATTAATCATCAACAACATGGAATTGTAGAATTATGTATCTCAATGAAGTTATTTGGCCGCTTGAGAACCGCGTTGAATGTTACCATAACAGTTTATGACATTAAAAGTATAACACGGACTGCTTAGATAGAACCAACCTTGTCCCATAATTATCAAGGAATTTACAATTCTAAGAAATGAAAAATTCATCGGAATTCTATTGTATAGTCGCGAATGCATCAAACCAATCGGACGTTCATAGAAACTATTTATTGGGTGCGTCTCACCGAGACGCTGCATACTAATTGATGTATACGTAATCTACGCCAACACATATAGATATATATATTCGTCCCTCCGAGCGCCCCAACTGGCGGCGAGATATGGATAATCATGACGCAAACGATAAAACCACGAACCTTTCCAATGATACCAAAGCTGCAATCATCAGTTATCATATGTAAACAGCGATTTGCCAATATCAAATAAAGTCGGCATGAGTGACGCTGGAACTTAATAATATCAATTTCTTTTACGTATGTATCTAAATGCATTTGTGTGATCTTCGTAGGTTTAATTTATCTATTCAGCTGGGCGCCGTCATTCTGCCGTTTCTTTTCTACGACCGACAACTCAAATTACTTTTTCCGGAGACGCCCGCTGTTCCTTACTTTTATCAAGCATATTCCAGCTCGAAATGTGCATAGCACGTGATGACAAAAGACACAACTACGCTTTCCCACGATGAAGAACCATGAGTGCCCAGTAATTTTACTCTGAAACGATTTTATATAGAACGAGGGACCTTCTTCTGGTCCCCCACAACCGTGCCTCTATGAAATATCACGTGTGTTGGTTACTTTCCCATTCCGAAAACTCGCGTTCTCCCACCTGCATTGCATTCGAATTGTAGATTTTATTGCCGTACAGCTACAAAGAATACTTGAATCCGACCTAAATTCTCTAGTTCATCCATTCCCCAATGTTTCATCAGCATATGAACCCTGGAATACATGGATGAATTTATTGATTATTTTTTATACGAATGGAAGCGAAATGCATGTAGTCCAAGTGTATTCACGATTACACTCATGCGATATATATATATCGCATATTGTCACTAAAGAAAATATTGTATCGGGTAAGAACTGTGGCGTCATCGAAGAGTCGCATGGTTTCTCATGCTCCGAACTAGAGATCACAGAGAACCACCGAACACGCTTGGAAGCGTGAGCGGCCACCACTTCATAGACAACGCTGGGAAAATAGCGAAGGTGTGGGGCCTTGCCACTAAGACGTGTCGCATTGGACAAATGTGTCTCATTTAATCAAGAAATTAATTCCTATTCCAGGAAAGAGCAGCAGCACGAGGATTGCGTAGACCTTGACCTCTTTTGGACAGAAAAAATTTTGCTTCGAAATGGGTCGCACCGATTTTGTATTCGAGCATTCAATGTAACTAACTTCATGTTTTACACAATATATCAGCTGATATTCCTATATTCACCTAAATTTTATTCACAACCTACAACCTTGTTTCCATCAGTTTCAATCTTCCGTACGCGTATTGAAGATTGTGTTTCACTTGCGGAACGAAGGTCGGGCTCCATCTAAGGCTCTATATGACTGAGGGGTCGGGGCATCGAAACTTGTCCGGCAGAGGGGTGTTGTTTATTCGTCCTCTTTAAGCGCGCAATTATAAATAGATATAGCATATTGTAGTCAAGAATTAGAAATGAACGCGTGAATTTCATAAATTTATTATTTATAGCAAAAAAATCTAGTTGTGTCAGTTTTTACAATGCAAAAGGATTACAATACCTCGTTAAATGGAGAGGAGAAGGACCTATTACATGAATAGCTTTGGGAAGTGTATATCTTGGCTCAATAAAATTAGCAGAAATAGTGAGAAGTGGAAATTCAATAATCTACATTTGCCACTCATTCCGAGAGAATTTTAAATTGCAGGTTACTATACTATATGATAGGAATTATAACGTCAGAAACTAATAGACTGAATAAAAAACGCCATTGGAAAAATCATCACATATTTTCCCTCCTTTATTCACCTTCAAGTGAAAAATCTGTGCAAATGAATAATTATGGGCACGTTACAACTGGATTGAAAGAACCAAGAATAAACCTGTCTGAATATTTATTAAGTGTGCGAATGGCGATTGAAGGAACTTTCTTCGATATCGAAGGACAGTGTGAAGCGAAGCTGCAAAAAGATATCCAAAATTTATCATCAAGTATCGAGTTTTCTTCTTGGCTGGGCTCTACCCTTAGAATTCACTATATTGATAGACCATAAAGAGGCTCCAGTTAATTTGTCGAAAAATGACTCTTCAGAGAATGGTGTTGTATCCGACGAATAGGAAATTCGATTCTACATTGACGGCTGACCCCAGATATGCATAGAAGCTATTTCAAAATGATTATAGGAAAATAATTTGTGGCTATTTTCCCCAGAACTCACGGACAAAAGGGCTCTCGCCAATGTGTGAGTGCATGGATATGCAATCGCGTTTTCCATTGTTCACAAATCATATGTACCCTGAAAAGAGGTCAGCTGTCGTGTCAACTACTGCACTGCACACGATAAAAGTATCTTATTATCAAAAAACTCGCCCCCCCCCCCATTAAAGGATCATTCCGCCCAGATTTTTAGTTCTGTAAAGTCCAATAGATGGCCCTAACATGAACTTCTGGAATTCAAATTGTAGTCGCGCGATTTCCAGTCAGTGCCAATCACTTGCACGTGGAACCCGGGGCATCGGCTAGTTGTAATATATCTACATACGCTAGTTTGCTGTACTATTGGCTGTCAAACGTAAATTTATTCGATGAAGTTCTTCCAAAAATTAAAAATAATACGAAAGATCCAGAAAAATAATTAAGGATTGATCATTATTATTAATATTTCCGTTTTATATTTTCTATCATATACGAATTAAAAAGATATTGGAATTGAATACAATATTGACTGTGTCAATGATAGTGAGGTATTTCATCTTTTTTGGTCGTAAATTCCTATGCTATTCTTAATTTTAAGGTCATGTAAAGTAACAGGAAAAGAAAACCAATAGAACTCTTCAGTAATTCCTGTATTATTTTCAATCGAATCCCACATTCATGAAAATTTACATTTATTTTTAATCTCCAAGCTGGTGGACGAAAAAATATTTAATTGAACAACGAAAGTCAAAAAAATCGACGCATAACACAGCCGTCAGAAAAGGCTTCGAAGTTCATATGTATCCATATACGCGATACTGTTCAATAAATTTTCTTTCTATTTTCATTTGAAATGACATTATCACAGTGATTGCATCATGTCAAAATGGGTGCGTTCTGCCGAGACGATTCTTTTGCAGCGCTGGGGAGCGATTCCTCGCGTAAAAACGTGCTTATCCAAGATTATAATTTTACTTCCGACAGAGGGGATTTCATTCGGTTGGGGGACTAATCGATTGAGTTTTGGATCATTCAAGCAAGTTTGCGAACACGGCCCGGATTTTAAATTCAAAAGAAAACATTTTATTGAGAACATTCTACTCCCTGGCTTACAGAGATTTGACATGTAAATAACAATTTGTATGAAATGAATGATAGGATACGAGGTACAATTCCAAAGAAATAAAAATAATAAACTGGAACTGAAAATTGTAAATTATTTAAGATTGTAATGATAATTATTATAATAAAAACTCATAAAATTGGCTTTTTTCAATTTTTGCAACACGACAAGATAGACAATCAAATTATTAATTGATTTTCAGGGCGTTAGATATTGCTCCAAAATGAATTTACACATTTCGGAGCAATGCAACGACCGTTAGGCATATTGCTGGCCACAATCAATCACACAATTCCATCTCTCCAAAATAAGAGTGTTCCAAAACTCAATCGATTGGCCCCCAAACCGAATGAAATGCCCTCTGTCGGAAGTAAAATTATAATCTTGGATAAGCGCACGTTTTTACGCGAAGAATCGCTCCCCTGTGCAGCGCTACTTGCATGATTCATTTTTTTTGGCTGGACAGGCCATTGCTAAGCGCTGCTCGCGCTGCTGAAAATAACAACCGCACTTGATCCACGAGTAAATCTCCTGCCTCATCTTCTTCGTCCAATTCATCTTCTTCTGATGCATCTTCGTCATCCAGAATTTCATTTAGGATGAAGTTTTCTAAATTTCCATTTCAGTGTGGATTACACAGCACAGAGACTTTTGACACGAGAGGCACGAGAGTTATTTGAACTTGTGGTTAGATTTGGTTAGGTTGTCCGGTCCAGTGATGCGTGCAGAGATGAGTCTACTCATCTCTGGTGCGTGGGTAAAATCAGCCGAAACTGAAAAGCGCTGCGCGCGCAACCGCTGCAAAAGTAGCAACCGCTGCAAAGCGCTGCAAAAGAATCGTCTCAGCAGAACGCACCCAATGTTCCATATTTATATTTGTACATAGTAATCGTAAAAAAATTAATTTAGTATCCAAAAAGGTAAAGAAATAAATCAATGGCAATGATGCATTATCATACACATCATACCGACATATTGTCAATAATTTCGTTTACCTATGCAAATTTAGCACCTCATCTAATAAATTCCAAGATTATAATGACGTTAATCGATAGGTCTCCATTAGGTCCGTTAAGGTCCACAAAATTTTTTGTTAGGTCCCCTATTGTTTTTTTCTTAAATAATCTTTTTAATTTTCCTTGAAAAAAATTCACATTTTAGCACCTCATCCATTGTCAAATAGTTTTTTTTTTATCATCTTTTTATTTTTTATCGTTAGGTCCGTATTGGTCCATCATTTTTATTGCAATATTATTTGTTTTAAATGTTTTATTATTAATTATAAATTAATTGGGATCCGCGCATGCGCACATCACGCTTACTTTCTGCCTGGTGCGAAATTTAAATACTCGCCTCCTCTCCGTAAAGTATTCCATCAATACACTATTAAATATGTTAACTGGTATTACAATGCTTTGTTAAAATAAATAATTACTGCAAATATTTAATGAATATTCAGTAAACTGTTACATTTCAAACGTTAATTTTTGTCTTCTTCAATTTTGGTACTTTATTTAACAAATAACTTTTTTATTAATTAATTTTGGAAAAATAAAATTTTAACTAACAAATTATTTTAAAAATGATAATTGTCGCTCATATGAGTACAAACATCATCACTTATTTATGCGATGTAGCATGATTGAACTGTTGTGTACAATCGTGTAGTTACCAATTATTAGGTACAAACTAGTAATGAACTAGTTAAAAATTAGTTAGTGTCTTTATATGTATACATTAAGAATTACATTAATTTTAAAAATGAAATTTTTTAATTTTAATAAGAAGTTCATGGTATCGTCCCTTATCCAACTGCTATCTCTCTTCTGCGCTCTATTACTATTTTAATTATTTATAATAATAAAAATTATGGAGGGTAGAGGTACCTCTACCCTCTATAACAAAAATCATAAATCACCATCTGATCACTAGACGACAACAGCATCTATTCGGTATTCGGTTAAGTCTACGGAAGAAATAAAAACAAAAATGTGCATACACAACAGCTTCATATAAAGTGAATATGGTCGTATAGACATGTAAGTGACAAATAGCATCATCAAAATGCTGTTCAATTTAAAAAAAATTTTGAATAAGATGAATAAAAATAAAATAGTTGAACATTAAGTACCTATATAATAAAGGGAAGCGGAATAAATTAAATTTTGCGCAATGCGGAAAGTAAGCGTAATGTGCGCATGCACAGATCTCAATTAATTTATAATTAATAAAAAACATTTAAAACAAATAATATTGCAATAAAAATGATGGACCAATACGGACCTAACAAAAAATTTAGTGGACCTTAACGGACCTAACGGAGACTTATCAAATAAGGTCATTATCATCTCGGAATTCATTAGTTGAGGTGCTGAATTTGCACAGGTGTTTTGTTCAGTTTCAACATGAATGAATGAAAAAAAAAATAAAAGTAAATACTTTATCTACATAACGGGTATTTAACTTATCAACTGATGGTGAATACGTCTCATTAAATATGTTTAGAATTTTTACAATTTTCCTTTTTTCCTTCAGTATTACGTGTTATAATGCATCTTATGGAATAGTAATCCACACTCTTTTGATGATAAGTAATGGTAAATAAAAAATGGAATCGATACAAAATATAAAAAAATGTGCAATATTACCAGTGTGTCTTTCTTAGATGAATTTCCGGTACATTATAACATGTGCTTAAAAATTCAATAAGATTAAATGATGAGACATTGCCTATGAAATTGTGATCTATCCCCAGTAGAAGTTGATTCAGTTTCAACCATCAATATTATCAAAAGTACTGCAGAAGAGAATTTCAACATACATGATTACAATAATTGCAATTGATAGTTTGGTAATTGGGCTAAAAATTTTTTCATCAATTCATTCCTACACTTGGGATTGTTTCAGTGACATTAGCTGCTGCATATCCATGAATGACACTGGCGAGATCCTTTAAACCTTGTTGTCGAAAATATATTGTCAGCATCCTTGGTGATATTCCACATCGCACTTCCGATTTAACGAATGCTACCTCGCACGGTGAATAATTAACTTTTCCCTCCAGCTTTGGAGCCGTGTGCTTGAGAATTTGTAAGACAGATGCATCAAATTCAAATGGGTCAAGTCGGCCAATATGCTCCACACAGCCTAAACTTGTCGAATAACAATAATTGTGCGCAATTATGATACTCGGATATAAACTTTGGAAGTACAAAACTACTATTGGATCAACATAAAACATTGACTTGGGTTTCAAAATAAGAGGAACCCACATCGGAAAACACTGTTGAATACTATTGAGTACTATTCCATGTCCAACAGTTCTCAGTAGTTCCATACCAGTAATGCTATTGAAAATCGAAAGTAGATATCAATAGCCAATTGGAACGATTTTCCTGATCTAATATTCCATTTGTGAACAGATATTTAATAAAATACATACTTTCTACCATGGGAAAATGAAAATTCTCAAAATCCATCACTGAGTGTTCATGGAGCCCAATTATTATTACAGTTACGATCATACATGGTTCTACTAGTGAATTACCAAATCGACTCGAAAACAGAAAAGGTTTGTGAGAGATGAACTGTTGACCGAATACATAATAGTCTAATGCATATCTAAAAATCATATCTTCATAATTTATACTTGATTTCGGATGAATATAAGTTGATGATCATGTTTGTCGCGAGATAAATTGAACAATATAATAGTAGGTTAGATTTCATCTACCTGTTATTCGATGTGACCTGTTTTACTGATATTTTATCATGAGTTGTACTTTAACATTTGTACATCACCGAATGGAGTTTAAAAAACTGGTGAAACAATTTCTGGACATACATTTATTTATGACTATGTGGTTTCATTCGTACAAGTGATCTTGCCGAAATATTCTGAACTTGGATCGGTGAAACGCGTTTTTTTAACTTCTAGCAGAATTATTGCAGTGGGCAACAAATGTGCCATATAGTTTCTCCGAATGATAGATTCATACATACGAATATACGGAATATTATATAGTATTCAATTGTTAGGAGAAAAAAAAAACGTTCTTACGGGATTCGAATGCTGATCGTTTAACTGGGTTTGACCAGGTATAAAACCTAGGTTTACAGCTGATGTCCTCAAGTGAGCTCTGATTGGACATTGAGTGGACAAAGTGGATATACTTTGCCCATTCCTGCATTATACTCTTGTATTTGTTCAACAGGTCATTTGCCTACAATCCTCATCCATTTTCGAGTCAATTTTGTAACTTTCTAACGAGACCATGACAGAATTAATAATTGAGCTCCATAAATATTCAGTGATGCATTTTGAAATTTTATTCCCCTATTTTCAAGAGTATGTATTGTATGAAATATTCGTCCACAAGTTGAATATTAGACGGGAAAATCATTCGAATGGCTATTGATATCTACTACCAACTATCATATTGAATAACCGATTGGATAAAATGTGTCAAACGGTTAAAACCATATTGGTCAATTAATAGCATTTATGTCAATTCACCCCCCACCATTTCCCAATCCTTTTTCTCCCATCATGGAAGACGTCTACGACTTTCCAGTAATTTCGATCGAGCAGTATTTCGTATACTGGTCGAGAGTCGACAAATATGACCATTCAAATCTATGTGTACTTAAGATTTCGAATTTATTTTCGGAGTACACAGGGGGAACGAGATCCCATCTACGAAAGCAGGAAGAATTGACTGGGAATTGAAATGTTTGCGCATTTCGTGTAGTATGGAATGGTAAAACCATACGAGCTAGTTGCATCTGTTCGGATGAAGGAGGATAAACAAGAACATCTCCGAAACATCCGAAAGATAATGAAACACAGAAGACGAATTTGAGTTGATGAAGCCTTCGAATCTCAAAAATAATTGATTACATATTGTCACAGTTACCGGAAAAAATACCGTTTGACTCTTCAACGCCTACGGAAAAACGGAGGAGTTTAGCTCTGGTATTTTCTGCAGCAGAAAGCGTTAGATCTCGAATTGAAGGGGGGGGGGGGGGGGGGGGGGGGGAATTTTTGTTTTCTTTTCATCTGTCTGTGACATGATGAAAAAAGAACGTATACTCCACGAATACTTCACAAATGCCTCTGTATATACTGGTGTGTGACAGCTTAAGTATGACGTTTGATCCATTAACTTTGATATGCTTGATGGCTATACGTTGTAAAGCGCACGGTAACGGTGGGTTCAAACTGATGGTCTTGTCTTGGTTTTTTTTTTGCATTAATAACAGATATTCACCGATCAGATACAATTACTTATAGTTTGAACCCAACAAATTTAGCCTCCGAGAGTAAATACGCTCTCGCATTTCGCAAATAGTCATGGATGCCTTCGCATACTCATATATAACCATTAGATATGCCTTTTGGTTCCAAGTTCTGATGTCAAATGGCTATGCCTGTCGAATCACTGGGAATAACTTAATAGCAGGAATAATAAGTCCCTGTCCTATGAACGACTGAAGTAAACTAGCTCGAGCCACTTGACTACCTGTAACACCTATTTATTATTGTTATCGTTATCGGTCATCGTTACGACTTCGCGTACATGAAGATCCGACCAAACAGAAACACCCTTAATGGATCCATGGTGATGTACATTCATATTCAACTAAACAATCATTTGCAGTGTAAAGTTTACGAACAATTTCTGCGACCTACAGTTTCTCATTTATGTAAAATACAAAATTTATTGCAGAACGAACATTTGTAACATTCACATTTTTTTCTCATGTTTTAATCTTTCAACAAGTAGTACGAAAATAATAATTATCACATGGCAACATCAATCATGTAATATATATTTATATATATATATACGGTTTCAAATTTTCAATTATTTACAACTCGTTACAATTTTCATCGATCGTATCATCTAGTGACTGGTATGGACAACATTCATTATTGTCATGAATTTCATTGCTTATATCTAATAAGTCTTCAGTATTACTTGAATGAGCCCGTTTCTCACTTTCTGGTATATAGTCTTCGAACAAACTCAAATTCGATTTAACAAACCCCAATTTCTCCGTCCGATCTATAGTTAACCTATAACGTTTTCCTGCTATCATATGACCAAATATACTCCAATTTCTTTCACAGGCTGCTGATGTAGCGGGAATGTTCAAAAGTATTACAGCTAATTTAGAAAGATTCCAGACTTGAAAAATACATTTTGCACCCGGCAATAGGGTTGATCAACTTGTACTTTCCCCAAATAAATTGATTGCTTCATGCCGACTCCTCAGTATAGTTATCACCTCGGAGAATAAATAGTTGCAATAATACAATCGATCAATAATAAATTATGTGTGGCATGCAATCTAATAGGCGTTAATAAATGTACGATTCATCTTACGTACATCTTTCATGACTATATTGCGGTTGAATCGCAGGCCCTCTGACAGTTCCTCAATGAAATTGGTCGCTTCGAGCTTATCATCGTCGGACAGTGAAATATTTTTCAGCTGAGGATTCAAAAAATTCGCTACGAAATGCACCGGATGAGAAATGAAATCCTTCCTTTTCAAATATACATCTTCCACATAAACTTTCTCTTCTGGTTCTAAGAAATATGATTTTTCAATAAAGTCATTGTAAATATCAGTCAACTTGTGTGGCAAGTTAGTTAATGTCGCATAATTTCCTTCGAAGCATTTGATGACGGACTGAGGTACTTCAATTAGATCATGAACATTTTGCATCATGCATCAAACGTAGTTGTCATCACGAATGTGTAGTTTCATATCTTCGCTGATAGATTGTGGAACATCTTTGTCATAAGTAACTACTTGCAAAGTCTCTTCGATACGGAGCAGGCTATTCAAGTACGCATTATAATTCCCGCAGCGTGGATCATCTGGTAATAGTAAATGTAGTTGTTTATTAGTCCTCTGTCGCTGAGTGTTCATCCAGATTGAATTCAACAAGGTATGATCCTTAGAAAACTTGACTATTGCTTCCGACTCATCAATTATGTCTTTTATATTTGGTAGTTTAAGAATATCCTTGACTAGTATGGCAATCAGTGTGTAACTCCACTGACATTAATTGCCTTGTAAAAATTGGTTGTGGAATTGTGAACACAATTTTTATTGGAGAAACTTGATTGATATCGGTCTAGCCATCGGACATCATCGTTAACGAATGAGTAGTCTCCAGTTTCCTTTGCATGACAGAATTTGATAATTTTCATTCCTCGTTGAGAAGTGTATTGGAAACTCGATCTTTGGATGTTAGATTGTAACCAAGTGAAACTATTTTCAAGATTTTTTTCAAATAATTTTTCTCAACCAATGTAAAAGGGGAGCAACGGGAAAGAATCGCTCTAGCTAGGGCCTTATCCATTCCATTTTTCTTCTCCTATAAAAATTCTATACAAAATTGACTAGTTGTAGGAACAAACTTAACTATGATTATTGATTCTCATGACTATTATTGTCATACTATTTCTTCCTTTTTTTTCGAAGATTATAATAACATAATCACATCGACTGTTACCTGTTGTGATGAATCCTGGAAATTCTCTTATATTCATCCAGAACCATGCTTTACATCTAAATGGCACTTGATGCATTTCTCACGTAAATGTTCCTCCATAAGTTGTGCGTTTGTGATATATCATACATCATGTATATCGTGCCACAATAATTGCCTGTTCCAAGAATCGCTTCTTTATCATCTTTCCTTCTTGTAAAATGGCGCCACACCAAAGACTGTGGTTTGGGCATTCTTGCACTCTGCAAATATTGACTTTTCATCAAGCTTATTCACACCACTTGTGAGGTTAAACGTCAGCAACCGCTACATTTTACATATCACGATGTACACTTTCAAATTGCATAATGAAACTATATGGAGATGAAAATCTACATAAACATAAAACGACAAAGCAAGTTCAACACAAAAAACATATTTTCAGCTACATTGGATGCTCCTGATTCAAACTCAGCACCGCTTCGGCAGAGTTATTGCGAACATAGTATACATGTAGCGTCACCGTTACATCAACCTACACCTTGGATTACTGAAAAAACTAGCTTACCCACCTCAGCACACGCAATTATCATTACTATTTACTACACGGCGTGCATGTTCTTCCAATGAACTATCACGCCATCTACGGGAGTAAACGATCACTACACGCTTGAACATCTAAGGCCCAGTTTTTTTAAGGATAAACCTAGGCCCGGTTTTATGAAGGATAATCCCAATTAGCAAATCCTGACAAGCAATGGCGGCTGAAATTAAGTTCCCCCACCAAAGTCTGAAACTGAAGCGCCGCGCAGTGGCGTTCTTCGCCACTACAGTTTAAAGCCTCTTCAAGTGCAGCGAGTTTATCCTAACCTCAAATATGATAATTCCCATTATTGAGTATTAGAAACAGAAGTACCCAAAATCGTCCAACGTGCAGCTAGGGGCATCAGGGGCGATAGGAGAAGGGACTCAAGGTGGGAGAACTTAATTTTAGCCGCCATTGTTTGTCAGCCATTAGCTAATCGGGATTATCCTCCATAAAACCGGGCCCTAGTTAGTTAACTGGCGAGGTTTTAGTTAAGTTCCACCACCTAGACCCCGAAACTAGCGCCGCATAGTAGCGTTAATCAGAAGTTCGAAGTCTGTTTCAAGTCCAGCGTATTCATCATAACCTCAAATATTCCAATTCAAAGTGTTAAATATTTTATGCAGTGATATCAAGTTATTGACAAAGAGTGATTTTTGTGTAATTGTCTCTAAACTTGTGAAGTTTGCAAAGTTATTGACACGTGTACAGTGCTTAGCACGTAATTTGATTAACTGAATAACAACAAAGATTATTATTTAAATAATAATTATCAACTAAATATCTTAGATCAGAATATTCTCAGTGCAGAGTTCAAATCAGACAGCCGCCAATGGCGCCAATCGCACAAACATCACGCGGTTAGGGGAAAATAGATAGGGGAAGGGACTCAAAGTGGGGGAACTTAACTTAAACCTCGCCAGTTAACTAACTAGGTTTATCCTTAAAAAAACTGGGCCTAAGGCCCGGTTCGGAGTTCGCTTAACCCGCGGTTAGTTAACTTTAACCGCCGGTTAAAGTTAAAGTTAACTCCCCCCACTCCTTCGCTAAATGATGTAGTGCCATCTTCTCTTACTCCTCGCTAGATGGACCCGGCATTTTTGAAAATACATCGGCACGTTCATAACCTCTGAAATTCTGAAAGCAGTATATGTTTATTTTGGTTATAAGATATAAGAAATACAGTGAGATGGTAATAATTAAAAAATGATCATATGTAATCTGTTGAATAAATAAAAACTGATTTTGTAACGATACTATTAATTGTCTTGTCGTGAGGAATAAAGAAAAGAAAAAGAAACAAATAATCAAATTTTTCTTTTTATAAGATCTCGATTAGGATAATTTGTCTTAAAATTTTAGAAAGAATCGATGTATATGAAAACACGATATTCAAGATATTTTATATCAGAAACGGTTGATTTATCCATGGAGACTAGAGTAGAGGACGAACTCCGTATCGTCGATACGTCCACAAAATCCGAAAAAATAAGGAGTGGCGCTTCAGTCAAAGAGCCGGTATGAATAGTGGGGAGGTATAGTCTATGCTAGCTAATTCCGATATTGGGTGAACGTGCAAGGACAGCGCGAAAGTTTGAAATTTCATACAGGGCATATACAGTTATCTAGTCTTAGATGATGAAATATAATGAAATGCCACATAATCGAGAAGGTAAAAAATGATTGTTAAACTAATAACATTAATCCACAATCAACAATACAAGGTATTTCTCAATAATACTTCAATTTTACCGAATTTATAAACATAAGTGGTTTTCGCTTTATATTATGTTACGTCCTGAGTGTCGATGTTATTTATTCGGCTGAATTGCCAAATGTTACTTGGGAAATGATGAAAACAGTTATTTATTTTAATTGAATTTAGAGAATAGTCCGAATTGGTATTGGGATCGTTGCTTGCTATGCCGCGACCCGCGGTTGAAGCAAGAAGGATTTGGATTTATGATTTAATGATATGGAAGGTTCTTTCAGTTAAGATTATCACTCGTTTATTAATTATTCACTAAACGTCACAATTATCGTTGATTTATTGATTATTCGCTTGAAATCACCATATAATTATTTATGGCACTGTTTCACAAAGATTGGTTAATGGTTTTATAATATTCGTCGAAGATCACTCGAAGATTATGGCAACTACTATTTTAACTCGCGCTCAACGCGTACGGGGGCGTTTGATATAGATTTTGATCGTTATTAACTGACTTCTAGAGCAGCTTTAAAAAGAAAAATGCTTCAAATAGTTGGTGTAGATTTATGCGTGGAAGACGTTCATAGTCTGCTTGTCGGCATAGAAGTGAAGTGGAAGAGCGAGAGCTCGGTATTTCAGAACTGCGGAAAATCCGCGTCAGCAATTTGGGTCCGTGCGGACTTATTCTAATTGAATGACTTATTCTAGCTGTTTTGATTCGCTGTTAATTATCTAACTGTCTATCATTGGACAGAAGGTCCAATGGTGGGGTGAATCTCAACTCTAGTCTAAAAAGCTGAATCAGCTATCTAGTTTTTCTCACGCAAATGTGAGTGAATCTGAGAGGTGTCTCATACGTGTCGCATTACATTTTATAAAAGATATGAAGTTATGGAGTCGCAATGATGTTTCTAGTTTAGACGGTTAAATTAGAGATAATAATAATTATTCTTATAGTTTAAACATTCCTTCCTTTTAAATGGTTGTCTCAGCGGGTTCATATTCTGCAACTTATTGGAATTTATTCATTGAGTTGTTTCCCACGATTGTTGCACTGCGCGTGAGCGTGGCAACAGTGAAAAGAAAGAGAAAAAAAATGATGCATGGCTAGCTTATGAGTGGGAAATCAAATATAGATAAAAAAAGGTATAGTAATCTTGATTTGATGGAGGTGGGAATTATTATGAATAACAAGAGGTCGCTCAGGACCTAACAATTATAACCTCAAACATGATGTACCAAATTTATTTTCTGTTATTGAATTATTGAATTATTCTGAGAAAATACAATCTACTCAGATGTAAAAAGCCCTGGCGGATCCAGTTTTATGTATAGAAATCTCTATTTACATAAATAAAAAAAATTTATTCAATTTCAATGTTTTGGAAGTTCTATACTTATCGGTTGTATGTCAATAAAATACTATTTGTTTGACATCAAGTCGAACTTTGGAATACATGAAGTAGAAAAAAGTTTGCGAATGTTATCTGTTTTCCTTCAATTTTTTCACATATCATGAGTGTTTAAAAAGTGGAAAATAGAAAATACTGAAAGTGCAAGTTTTATGAGCGGTGCTATTATTGAACTGGACAATTGGTTTGTTTATAATTTTAAATTCGTATAAAGTGTATTGGAGGATCAAAGGGGGACCCACGCGACAAAGAAGTTCAGAATGCGATGCGGAAACGAGAACACAAAGCATAAGATAAACCTTATGCGTAATAAGTTAGTGGTGTTAAGTTAATTCAGAATTCTTCGTCAGCGGTATTTTATGACCAATTGACTGTTATTTAAGAAATATTGATAATTTCACGGATATTGTTTTTTTATCTACCCGTGAATAAAAGATTGAACAGATGATCTAAAAATTGATATAGTTATCAAAGGGAAGTTTTCCTTCAATTGATGAGCAGAAAAAAATGTTTAAAAATTATTGCAACAATTCATTGAAAACTATTTTATGACCCGGTCGTATTCCTATTAACATTAATTTACCCATTAACGGTCGTTTCCCTATAATTAACATTATTGGTACTCATTTTCAATCCGGTCTCCACCGTCTGAGAAATAGAAATTCTCGAAAAATATTATACTCAAAATGCAGCTTACTATATTTCCGACAGCTATTGCTATGAATCGATTATGTGTCAATACTTGCATTAATGAAATAATTGGAAAGAAATTATAATTCTATAGATAACATATGTCGCTAGAAATTCCAGTCAGGTCTGCAAATTAATTATTACTATTATACAAATTCTCACGTATACCACAATTATAGCAATGGTCGTAGAAAAAATGATGAGCTTTACGTTAAATACAATACCTTTTGACAATTTCTATTTTTCGGACAGCGAGAAGTAGAATAAAAATTAGTACCAATATCGCGGATTATGGGCAATACGGCTGGGACTCAAAATCGTTTAATCGTTTTGTCCACGATATAGGTTCTTTTTTGCGTTATTTTCTAGGATATTTGATATATACCGCACTAAAAGAAGTATCGTGCAGTTTCGAAATTTCTTGAATTATCGCTTTTTGTCTACAATAATTTCAGTTTTTCAAGTTGAGTTATATTGTTACTAGTTCATCGAAAAATTAATAAATGCTTCTCCGAATCGATTGAATTGCGCACAAAGAGAGGAATTAATTTACCTTCTTAATTTCATTTTCACGTAATTGCCAATGAATTAAATGCGATCCAACACCTTGTGCTATGAGGAAACGCCTAATATTTGATACGTTTCATCATCAATAATAAAGAGTTATTCATATAATTGATGATATTTTAATTGTTTTTTAAATATTTTAACACACAGATTCAATAAAATATGGTTTTCTTAAATACAATAATTGAAACAAAATTATATTATTCTAAAATCGGTGGGTTTCAATATTTCTGATGAATAATAATGTTGTTAATTATATGAATTGTCATTAATTACTAATAATAAAGGTATTGCTCTCAATATCCTTTTGTTTTCATTCAAATAACTCATCAAAAAAAGTTTTTTCACTCAACGTACCCACGAATTTTGGCAATGATTCGAGAGCTGCGTTTTATTGTGAGCGCCATTCCTAAGATTTCGTTTTGTTCTGAGCGCTCACGCTCGCGACAATGGAGAACACATTGTTTGTGATTCACACTTTTATTGCCCTACCTCATGAAAATAAAAAATCATGAGGAGTTGTGAATGCGAGTTATACGTCATAACACCGTCTCTCAGCGCTCTCATCGCCGAACTGAACAGGATAAGCAACGCTTACGAGTGCTTACAGCCGAGTGTAATGAACAGAGAGTAAGATTAGAGCCCTTGTACAACTGCGCATATTTTGTATACATGGCGTTATGGTAAACAGTAGGAATGCTCTTACTTTTTGCTGAGGATGCACAAGCACTGAGTGTTCCTCACCTTGATCAGTAAGTCAATAATAGGAATTAATACCAGTCGGAAGTTTCGCGATTGTAAGTAGACATTGCTCATCTAAGGTTTTGTATGGGACGTGTTTTCTGTACATAAGACATTAAAACCAACTGGTCTCTATTATAGCTATGGTAAACCACTGAAAGAGTAAAGATGTTATACAAAAAAAATATGTCACACTGAACTACCATTCCACGCCATATATAAGAAGTAGAAAAGCTGTAAATATTCTGAAACAATTGACTGGTTCCAGCGATGTTTTGATCCCACGATGTAGATGAACAATGTTCAGTAATCGGTTTAGTGGCAGCATGACGTGATTTCCAAATCTCGTAAGTAAAGCCACGATCGATGCTGACCCAAAACAATTCGTGACAGCCAAGTTCTTCGGGCGTATAGAACTTGTAAAGTAGATTATTAATATGAGGATATCAATGCCACGTTTATTTTGTATAATTTAAATGAGGTGGTCAACGTAGCGTGATGAGATATATTAGAATAGGTAAGAATTGTCCCAAGGAGTAAAGAATTGTTTGTAGGAAAGAAATTGATTCACAACTATATACTTGTTTTTTTGATGTGTTAATACATGTTTAATTGACCCACAAAGAACACACATAATATGGTAGCCACGAAGCGTTAGAGATTTGGCGTATCGTACATGACGATACGTCAAATCCTATTTAGGCGACCAAAGGTTGTGAAGGAGACTGATAGTAATGTCAGCGTTGCCGTGGATCGAAAAGTTGATGATGCGAAATGACGCAATGACTTGAAGTTATATAAAGAATTTTGCAGATGGCCTAGAGGCATAATTTTTTTTAATATGGAGTAAAACAGAATATAAAAACAATTTGAAAAGAGAAAACTACATATTCACAATCCTAATCAATTCAATATAATAGTCGGTAAAATTACGATACACGAATTTGTTTAAACACTATTGAGACCAATATGAATATCACGTGGAGGACCATAACTTTGATCCTCTCTGATAACTATATTTCAATCAAAAAAACCAAATGACTTCATTGATAGCAATATTGTTGGTGGTGCTGCACAATGTACGAAACACCTGCAATTGCCGCCAACATATGACAATATGCTATTCATCATAACTTCCAACTCATTCCGCGCTCTCACATGATTGGTAGTTCTTAGACTGAAGCACATCTGGTGGCGAAATTCAGAACTCAACTATTTTTTCGGATTTCGTGACCGAATTTTCATCATGATCGCGATAGGAGTTCGTCCTCCTTTACTCTAGCAGAGATGCTCTGACTCTAGTCTCCATGGATTTATCACTTAAAGTACCGTTTTTAATAAAAAATAAAATAAGGTTATCGGACTCTCATCACGCCATCTGTGCCTATGCTCTGACACCATCTTGCAAAGAAATAGAAGAAGATGCCCCTACACTACCCCTACATCATCTAGCGAAGGAGTGGGGGAAGTTAACTTCACGCGCCTGGCGTAGCTAAACCAGTTCAACTCAATCTCGAACCGGGCCTAACCGCGGTTAAGCGAATTCTGAACCGGGCTCAACTCTCTTCTAATCCGACCATCGCAGAGTGCAGATCGTACGTGCAAATAATGGGGGTTTTCCAATTGCGGAGCACGGTGCCGCACTGTGCGACTCAGTGCGGAACGGTGCGATAGTGCTTGTTGGAACACAATTTATATCCTCAATTCTCCACCAGACTACGCTTCAAGCGCCATTCTTTTCCTGAAGTGTGAAAGTCATCATGAATTGCTAGATTATGAGATATGGGCCCGGTTTTATAAAGGATAATCATGATTAGCTAATTCTACCAAGCAATGGCGGCTGAAATTAAGTTCCCCCTCCGAAGTATGAAACTGTAGCGCCGCGCAGTGGCGTTCTTCGCCGCTACAGTTTGAAGCCTCCTCGAGTGCAGCGAGTTCATCCTAACCCCAAATATGTTAATTCCCATTATTGAGTATTATAAACAGAAGTACCCAAAATCGTCCAACGCGCAGCTAGGGGCACCAGGGGCGATCGGAGAAGGGACTTAAGGTGGGAGAACTTAATTTCAGCCGCCATTGCTTGTTAAAATTAGCTAATCGTGATTATCCTTTATAAAACCGGGCCATGGAGTCATACACACATAATGACGGTAGAGCCCTCTTCTGGCTGGAGTAATCCCTAACTGTTTCTTGACGTCGCATTGTCGTTCATGGCGTTTTCGATATTTCACCCTATTCATAACGAGGTATATAATTGTTGTGTTATTCATTCCCTCAGGTTAGTCCCCGCCCCTCAATTGATTAATTTCAATTCCCGATTATGTCAATCCCTTGATTTTCATTTACTCCGAGGATGTAACAGACCCGTGATGAATAAATTGGCCGCGTTTATATGTAAGATGGCATCGGTTAATTTTAGAACAATTATAAACAAATCGAATGACAATTGATGATCGAACAATTGCTAATTATTCTTCAGAAATAATAAACAATCGATTGGCCTTATGAAATATCAGAATATTATCAATTTAGAAAGGGTGGGGTGCTAACTCGAAGAAATTATTAGCACCACAGTTGTGTACTTTATTATGAATTAATGAAGAAACTTTGAGCTCGAAAACTGCGTGAATAATCGCAAAATCACTCGAACAAAATACAATCGACTGTGATTACTTTCAACCAGATTTATCATCGTTGTCACTTGAATCCTCTGAAAAACTCTTATATGGTTTATCAATATCAATGGAGAACATACAAATCCAACATATATTCATGTCAGAAATTGAAATAATACTGCGAAATCGTTAATTGCGAATAGAATTCTTTAATGAAAAACCCCACACGTAAAATTTTTTGAGTGTAACCATTTGCATATAATGCTTACCTTTGAACATTATTTTCACTCTAGTACATAAATTGCAGCATGCGCTTTCACGATGATGATTTCATTGCATCTTTCAGATCATCACAGCGTTGCCAAGATCCTGAATTTCGGAGGCAGTAAGCAATAAAGTGCTTATAATTATGATGGATGACACCGGCGAGCCTGAAAACCAAAATTTCATCGAGTGAACGTTCACATGAATCAATATAGAAAAATTAACGAGAGGTGTCGTGAGACACCCGGTAGGAATGAAGTTCCTTACGCTACATGAAAAATAAAATAAATTAAGAAACGGGAATAAAATTGTAATTGATCATTTTTTTTTTAAAGTATTGAAAATAAATTTTTTATTATTAAATATTATGAAAATATAAACGAATTATACACTCAATCAGTACATTCAATCTTAGTAATGATTGGTTTGTGGTAACTAAAGTGGGAAACATATGTTTGCAATTCAATTTTATGTTAGTGTCTCGAAAAAACTGCATCGATGGTGGTATTGTATCTTGTTGTAGATTCAGCTGGAACATTGGTCATTCTTAGATCAAATTCATCCAAAAGAAATTGTAATAATGGCTCTGAATTTTTGTCATCAGAAAAGTTGTTGAAATTACCAGCCAAAATGAGAGGAAGTTCGTGAAAATTTTTGTTGTATCTACTAAGCGTTTGAGATACACTTTTAGATTACTGTAACAGTGCTATATGAATGAATTCTTGAATATCAATTAATTTTTGACTTGACGAGACGACTGCCATGATGACGGTAACACCGTTTTCCATAACACACTCTGCTGCACATATATCTGAAACACATGTAATTCTTACGTGCATGCCCCAAATATTGTTTATGATTACCGCCATGTTCGATGCTACAAGGTTAGCTGTATTACTTTCATTTTGATATATCGCAACTCCACCTGAACGAACAGAATTACGTTTGAAGTGAGCAATTCAATTAAAATTTGGTATATCACATTCCTCTTTATTGTCCAACCACGTCTCGGACAGTAACAAAATGTTATTTTTTTTTGTAACAAAGTCGTTCAAATCAATCGAATGTTTCCGAAGGCTTTGAACGTTGAGAGTATACAATGAGATATCTCTTTTATTTCCAACAAAATCAATGATGGATTGCGCTTTCGTTTGTAGTATATTTGTCGACAGCTTCTTGAACTCTTGTAACAAAGATACGGTTGATGCAGCTTGTACTCGATTATGATGAAATCGAGATTTAGTTTGATCATTATTAGGTGTAACAATGAATAAACCTTCGATGCTTGTTACACGAGAGAGTGCAACATAAACAAGTTGTTGTGGATGTATTCTCTTATACTCGTAAACAACTTAATCAAGAGTCACACCTGGTGACTTATGAATGGTCATAGCACAAGCCGGAATAATAGGAAAGTGCTTTCGTTTGACAGAAACTTTCTTATCCCTTGTCATAGTAATGTTGCATGTTTGCAATTCAATAGGTGCAGCAAGATTACCAACTTTGCTTTGAACAGCCAGCGAAGCAGCTCTTTTCCTTGCTTTTTGACCAACTTTTGGTGAACCACAAAATTCAAACCAAAGTCGACAAACAACGTTGTCTTCATTCAAGTCGAGATGAAGTAATTTACCAACTGTGTCATTAACCAAGCCATCAGTCAAATCGATGTTTGTTGTGATAAGGTAATACTTTCCTTTTACTAAAGTGATTTGGTAAGGTAATCCACCCGTATCAATAACAGACTTTTTGTATACTTGTAATCGAAAAGAAGCTTCTTGTTCAGCACTTTTCGATCCAGTTATCACATCGTTAGCTATTGAGATGACTTATCTGGAGCTTCTTGCAAAATTGCATTGTTGTAACTATCAACAGCGATATCTGTATTGAATGAACGAACACCATGAGGGCTCAATCGTTGAGTTTATGCTACTTTGAAAAATCTTGACTCGAGAAGTTCTAACTCAAACTGTTCGTAAACGTCACCGTTGCCTATCTTCGTTAGTATTGAAGAAAATGTAGCATTAGCCTGTCTCATGATTTGCGTTAGTTGAGAAAATTTAAGACTTCGCCATGAATGGGGACCAACCATTCGCGTTTTAATTGGTTTATATATCAACGTTGTTCTTACAGGTGGCGCCTGGCGTAAATCACCAATTAAAATGACGTCGATACTGCCAAAATCAGCATCATGATTTCCAGTAATTTGCTTCAAACGCAAATCAATTTTGGCTAACAGTTCTGCACTGATCATGCTAATTTCATCAATAATCAATACCTTGACATATCTGATAAGAGATCTGTACAAATGTAACATTTCAGATAACAAAGGCAATAGTTTCGAAATCGAAATTTTAAGAGTAGTGTGAACCGTAGTACCATCAATCGCCACATCAGCTTTACCAGTAGAAGCGCAAGCTATATAGGAATTGCAGTAACCATCATTGTCAGTGAATCTGTGGTAGATAACCATTATATTTTATTACAAAAGTCTTGCCACTGCCAGCTGGACCAGTGAAAAAAACTTGAAATGGCTGGTGATTTGGAGTTCGAAGATGAGATATAATATGCAATAACAGTCCTTTTTGCTCACTGTTCGCAGATCTCATTAAGTCGTAAAATTGTTGAATATCCATTAAATTTTCTCTTTTTTTTGCAATCGCACCAAGTTTACTCAGTGTTGCGTTTTGTATATTAGCATTAACAACAGAATTAACATCCTGTTGTAATCTTCCATAAGGGTCAGCTTCAAAGATGACATTGACTTCGTTTCGCATCTGTTCGTCTTGATCATCTTGTCTACCTAACTGTCTGCAAATTTCAAGGGTCTTCTCCATGTGTAAATTACATTCAAACTCTTTTCTGCGTTCTGAAATCAAGTCGTTGTTATCTTCATAAATTTGAATGAATTTATCTTCAGCAAGAACATCAATGTCTTCGCTTCTGAAAGGAATGTGCAGTAACACCACTTCTCGTCGATAATCATTGAAATTCTTAGCCATATCGTAGTTATGGTATCTAATAACTCTAGGTATTTTTCTTCCGTAATACTCTCGTTTTTTTTCCTTATCATAATCAGCAAAAAAATGAGCTAATGTTACGTTTTCCAAAATTTCAAGCCTTTTTTCGTACTTGTCAAACCAATTCTCTTTTCATATATTCGTACAGTCATCATCCAATTTACTTAACTCTTTTAAGGTTTTTCTTATCCTCTGACGTTTGGTTGGGTATATCGTTGGTATGTAAACTGTTACTATAGATGATTCAGCCATTGGTTCTCGTAACAAATACCAAGCAGCTTCTTGTGCAGGCATTTCTACAGCATGAAGTACATCAATACTTAATTTTTTTGTGGTATCTACGATATCAAACTCTGGTTACCGAGGAAATTGTCAATTGGGTTAGTCAATTTGAAATCTTTCGAAAAAAGCTATCGATCCAGAGTTAATGAAGATGTCAATGTTCTCATCGAGCAAAAAAGCAATATTCATTTGCGGTACAATATACCGTTTGTCATTTCCTGTTTCTTCCTCACTCTGAGGGTGTACGCTTCCGATTTTTCAACCATGTTTATTTTGACCTCTGCAGAAACGGTTCCATCGAAAAAGGCCATGGCGGCATTTTCGACAGACTGAGGATCAAAAGCAATTTATTTTGGAAGTTGTCGCAGATTATCAGCTTAATTATCCCAATGCGAACAAAGAAACCCTACTCCGACCGCTGAAACAAAAATGAAAATGTGAATGTAGTCATTGGTAATTTTTTGGATTTAATTTTAAATAAAAAATATACTGTATATATATATATATATATATATATATGTATATATTCACAGTTTGATACAAATCAAATTTTTCGTTACATATCAAGTCCACAGTCAAGTTAAAATTTAATTGAAATTTATTATAAAACAAATATTAAAAAAAAAACGAAATATGGGCATCTCTACAGAGCTTGTCATTAACAAAATTATGAATGAAAAAAATTGAAAAAATTTGGTTTTGTACACTATACTATGCACAATCAGTGTACCAAGTTCCAAATTTTCCTCATTAATATTATACTCCGAAAAAAAAAATCATTGATGCGTGGGATAAATACATGTATTCCACATTTAAAATTTCAATCGCTCGGTGGCGCGTGTTCCAATTTCCGAGCGCTCCAACTTTACACAGATTTTTTTTGATACACCTTGATTATGTTTTTGGACTGGAATCGAAATTTTTTCGCTGAAGCCCAAATAACGGCCACCCTAATATATATATAAATATTGCTTCTATTTACTGAAAATAGTGAAGAGAACATTAATGAGTATTATGAGTGCGCGGCGCACTGCTACAGTCCTATGCATATATTCTCCCACTAACTGAATCTTTCAATGTCTCTCCCTCTCTGTCTCTCTTTCGCTCCTTCCACTTCTCTCCCTCGCGCCGCTCTCTCTCTCTCTCTCTCTTTCTCTCTTTTTCTCTCGTTTTCTCCCTCCCACCTCACTGACACGCGCTGCTACAGTACTAGAGCCATGTATGTCCTATACACAGCATAGATGTAACGTACTATAGCAAAAGTGTCGGAAAATTCTTACACTTTTTCCAGTCTATCCCTTATCCGCCAAGCGAGTAACGCCACGTAAGGAACTTCGTTCCAAAATTCACAATTTCCAGAACTTGAAACGAATCAATTTACCGATTTTTTCTGCTTAATTCGTGATGAATAAGAAAGTTATTCGAGCTGCATTCAATAGTTTCTCATCTTCTATCACAGTGTTTTAAATCCAACTCAATACAGATGTGAATATTCAATTTCGTATTCTCTGTTACAGTTCCTTTGCGATCTGACTGTCGGCATTTCATAAGGATTTGACGTACAGAGATGAGCGCGTTCTTCAATTTTTGATATCTGTCGCGTCGAATAATATTCTCATCAATGAAAAGGAATGATAATGTTGTTGTTTTTCCCCAAATACAATTTTCAGTACTATATGGATAAACTTTCAATCCACTCGGCTCACTATCGGAAAAATTATTTCATATAAGTGCTATAAAATCTTCTGCCATTAGATAATAAAAAAATAGCGACGCCATGTCTGTACCTTTTAAGATCAAATGGAAGTTATTGAAAGCCTTCAAGCGCTCAAGATAAATTTTCGGAGAAGGTCCTGTCTTCATAAAATTAATGATGAATTGAAAGGTATTATTCTCAGAAGTTTCATTAAATGCAGAATATGTGGGATTATCTATCGCACAAAACTGTATGATGTGAACAATTGCGTCGAATCCACAGGTATTTTCCACATAAACTTCAATCCCATCACCCCTTTTCATGTCTGGAAAATTTTTTTTGAAATTCAATGAATATTGAAAATTCTTCATTTATACCATATTGCAGTTGAATCCATTGAGTAAGAGAAATCTATTTTCACGAGATGATTTGCGGTTATTTATCGCTTAGATTACTGGGAAGGGCTAAAAATAAATTCCTTTTGATGGAACTACGTTTTCACGTTCTTCTATATCGTCACTTTGTTCTTTCCCTTTAATATTTCCCTCCTTTTGTTCATTGTAATACGTTGGATATCATGTTGTGAAAGAAATTCAATAACACATATATTATTGTCATTCTTTCATCACCATCTGACTTTGATCCGATTTTTTTTTCTTCCATTTTTTCAGTGCTTTTGCTTGTATAATGTACAGACCTTCCCAGATTTGATTCAAGATGTGCTGCCGTCTTGAAAATTGAGCTTGACGCCATTTTCTGCGTCTGAATTTCTAGGAATGTGCACTGACTTGTCTCTATTGGTTAATATTGACTTAGCATATAAGTGATCGGAAAATGGTGTACTTGTGAATTCTGGATGTTGATGAGATGGATCATATGATTGAGTCTGAGCTGTATACAGATTACATTCCGTATTTCTCTTGAAGTTTTGAGTTTCATAATTCAAAATTCCAGAAAGAATAGTTGAAGTGTTATGAATTATCGATATATCACAGTGAATATTGATATTGCATTTTGTTGTTATTTCATCATCTGTACTCTCATCCCCGGAGATGAACACCTGCTGGTTTTGTGATACCTTTCATTGTTCATAAGACAAAAAGTCAGCGTCGTTAGTCAAATGCACTCTTTTTGGTGAACCACCACTGCTATTGTCATCTGTAACACCTTCGGTAGTTTCGTCTTCCGCCGTGGAAGATGGTAACATTTGATGCCTATGGTTGAAATGTTTTAACTTCGCAACAAGCAGATTGCCGCCTTTTTTCAGACTTTGTAAATACTTAAGTACAAACCGATTAGTAGAGCATGGTAATTATGTATTTTCAAGAATTCTCGACCGTAGATGACTACAGTAGCCTTCTTGATCATCTTTTGATGCATGGTTTCCAGTGCAAGGAATTGCTGTTGCGGTTCACAATGGAAACTCTTTCGCGATCCATTCTAATTCTTTCACAAAATCCGGTAAATAAAAAGCGTTGACCGATTTTTCTGATACTCCTCTTTCCCTCCTTTTGGAGGCTGTAGCTGATGTTATCAATCTTTTAAACCATTGATGAGTCAATGTTCCATATTGACCTTCTTCAAATAGTTGAGAGGTATCACCTTTTTTTCTTGATAAGATGTCATCGAACACTATAGGTCGTTCAACGAGATATCATAGACGAATAATATCTCGGTGAACGGCAACACAACGCTCTAGCTCCTTTCTAGCATCTAAAACTGTAACTTTTATAATAAGTGTTGAAATAGTTTCTCCCTAGAATTGCTGCAGAGCAGCGATACAGGTAAGAAGGGGATTCCCTTTGAATTCTTAACGTATGGATGATCTTCGTGTTTTAGACATTTCTACTTTGCCACCAGTGCCATGCTGTGTGCAACATCTGTTCTAATTAGAGGCTTTGCTGGTCGACCTTTTTTATCTTAGAATATCCCCCACAAAAAACAGTCATTTACATATTGTTTCAAACTCCGATCATTGAATTCCAAAGAACAAGAGATTGGTATTGCACGTTCATAGTCAGAAAGTGCCTCCGCTGGTGCAGGAGCGCTAAGACGAACCCAAAATTTAAGCCACTGCCCGAAAAATTCGTGAGTTTGAATCTCTGCCAACAGCTGATATACACAGATCGTTTCCTCTTCAAATCTAATGGTGACTGTATATAAGAATACATAACCGGTCATTCTCCCTGAACAAATTTTAAATTCTTTCAAAACTCGACCTGTAGCGTCAATTGCAATTTTTGATGACTATTTTAACACCCGGTAGTATTATCTGAAGGCGTGTAGTTGGGTGTTGAGTACAATACCAAACGAAGAATCTAACACTTCCCAATTGATGTATGGTATTCACGTAATTAGGATTTGATGATAACTATTGAAGAGATTTTATCACGTCATTTTTTTCATTAGGTTTCATTCTGACATTTTTGTTTTCTCAATAACTTGTCCCGATAATTTGCAGCACTCTTTTGTTTCTGCAACTTCAATTCTAGTCGCTTTCGCTCGACAATATTAACAGGCCGTTTCCCTTCTTTATGATATTCCCTACGGATACCACGTGTTTTAATTATTAATCTCAATCTAAGCTGTCAGATTGATCACTCGCTATACCAATCATTATATTCTTGCAGTGTGTGTTACCCTTGCAGTACGCTACAAACTTCATGTAATACTCTTGCTCTTCACAATTTATCAAATTAGATTCTACATAAGACCACTTCGCCAAGTATGCGCAACTAGTGTTGTACCTCCGCCAGAATGCTTTTGTGATAACTGCTGCCCATACTCTTTCTCCATTCTGTACATTGTTTTTCCCGTAGACTCATCAGATTTAATTGCGATCCATTCCTCATTCGTCAACAAAAGGTCGAATGTGTCGAGTGTTTGATGATTCTGAAGGTATAGGCCTTCCGAAAGATAATCACTACTTATGCCCGGATCTTCTAATCCTTGTACATCAGATTCTATGGTATCATCAATGAGGTGGTTTTCTGATTTGGGAGACGTTGAAATTCCTTGATTACGTCGAGCTGCTGTGAGATCACCTCGTTCATCGGATCTTACATGTGTATAAACAAAATGCGGTAACCACCTTCTATCTAAATCTTGACGCATTGGTTTCCACAAAATATTGTTGTCTTCTGGAAAATCACTGTTGGCGAGTCTATCCATATATTTCTCATATAATTTGATAGCCTCATACTGAGTCACCTTTAGTTTTCGACCTATGCTTGGATTTGAGCCCTAGAAGAGAGAAAACGAATTCTGAAAAATCATACGAAATCATGTGCCAGCACCCAGTTTAATCATTTGACTTAGGTGATAGGTTTGAATCGAATATTTAGAGAGATAAACATTCTAAGATCTAATGTTACTTCACGAATAGAACGATATAGAGGAAGGAAAGAATAATAGCACGCCTTATTGTATCCCATTCCGTACCTCCCGTACATGTGTTCTATGATAAGTATATAATTCGATGATCCTTTCTTATTACGGAACGTTCCATATATTATTTCATCACGAGTTCACGAAATCGATTACTGTAAGCAAAATTGCCCTCGATGACAAACAATTATAATAATAATAAGAAGAAATAGACGATCGCCTTTTGTTTCCTGACTTTTCAAACTGGTCATAACTTACTATATAGAAACAGTGACAGTCCGTTCGTGGAAATGGGTGCGCGTAATTCAAATTTTTTTAATCTTCCCCTGTTCAGTTCATCATTGATGGTCAGTTCAATATTCGATCGTAAAATTACTCAAGTATAGTATTATCGAAACTATGATAGTAATTTAACTGTGCAAAATTTTGTAATTATGCTATGAGTTATCTGTACCTGATGATGTGAGTTCCATATTTCAGTCTCGTGGATGCTCAATGTATATTTTGTCATGTGTTGCTGACAAACGATTCATATTCCGTACTGTATTAAAAATATTCATCGTTATTTTTGTTTAGCATACATAAACAAAAGGAAAAAGAGTATTCATCTTCCATAGCCAATTCAAAAATAATGATCTTTGGTACTTGCATTCATTTGAAATGCCATTAGCCCATATTGATGGATAATGCAAAAAAAAAACACGTTTCACTCAGATAGTTCCTTAATAAACAACCTGAACTTTGTTCACTTCTTGATTCTTTCTGTTTTTGTCCCCTCGATAATTCCGGTGGTCTTTTTCGCTTTCATTGCAGCAGCTTGGTAGCAGGAAAAACATTATATGTAGAATGGTATTACAATGAAATCAAAAACGAAATCCACTATTCAATAGTAACTATTGCCTCCATAGTAATACCGCATTAGCTTTGAATAGTGAGTCTGTATAGACTTGATACCCAAGACATAACTATTGACAACTTTTCCATTCAAAAAACGAGCTTTTAGCCATCATTCATTGTTAACAGCTGTCAATCGGACACAATTGTCTCTAAATAACTCCAAGAAGTGGAATTATAAGAACGGTCGTACTGCAAAATACTGGATATTGTTTTTCGATGACAGTGGAATATTCGCAATTGAATAAAAAAAATGGGGAATAGCACACAGTGTTGGAGAATGTATATGCATCAAACTGAATTTCATCTCATCTGAGACTCATACCTCATTTAGCACCCTTGTAACAATCAATGTCACTATTTCCGATTATTTGCTACCAATGGAAATTTCCGGGAGGATCTAATTCATTCTACCAGAAAAGTAAATCTTGATATACAGCTCGGAACCTTTACCATGTGGTCTTCATCGTAACCAAAAGTTCAGAATATTGAACCTATTTGTCCGATAATCCATTTTCATGATGTCAAATACAGAGACGAACCGTAGATAATCCTTTTTAATGCTTAAATCAAAAAGTTATCAGAGAAATATTGAATATTTCACTACGATAATATGAGTGGCAAGGCCCATTCAACATGAATTCCTTTCCATAGTGTTTCCAAGTACCCTGCAATTTAGAGAAAATACAGGGTAGTTTGGATGGAAAATCAAATCATTCCTGGATTTCTCAACCAATATTAGTTCACGTATATAAAAAATCGCAATAGAATCTTGATGATAACCTTAAACAATAATTGTCACATGATATTAATACAACAAAGTTACAATTTTTCGCTTTGATATTGAAACATGGCGTAATTGACAGCACTTTATTCTTAACGCGTGACGAATTCCTGTAGTTCGAAATTAATTAACAATCGCTTTACGTCAACAAGTCGTATTATGCTGTGATCTCTACAATACCAGAAACATGTCACATAAACTCTGAAACGTTCCTCACAGTATGTAATCGAAAATTGATTCAGGTCACATTTGATTGAAAAGCTACTCCAAATGAGCCTTATATGTCTTGTACTATGACCTGCGATAAACACACTACATGTAATTATCGACAGCCGATAAGATAGGAGATATCTGAAAATGATTTTTCAACTGAATGCCACAGATGTGCTTAATTGTTTTTCATTAATTATTAATTGAGTATATTTTCTCAAATTATAAAAGTGATTTCCACAATTTCTCCAAATCGTTCCCAAATGATTAGATTAAGTTTTTATTAATAATTCCAAACTTGTTTGTCAACTATATCGTGGTGCTGTCATCATTGCTCCACATCACGATATTGTACCACCATATTGTGTTGGGGAACCAATGCGAAATGATTAATGAAGACGTAATATACATATGAATAATTAAGCTAACAAGTTTTCAATAGTTTTATTCTTATTGGGTTCTAGTACTGTGAGTTTCTCAACGTCGACCACATGATCATGATCATTTTCATTCGGAACACTGTATTATCGACCGCCGTCGACTACTTACCATCTTGCTGTAATTTACAAGTGTGACACTTTAGAGTCTACTACTCGACTGTTTTCATCTAATTAAATTCGTATATTCTCAAGTTGACCCCAACATACATTTTCATTTTTTCTCATGTATCACATTTCACTTGATTCAAATCGCTTGTTTCCCCATGCCAACATATTAATTTATAGCTCATTCATCAGATTCAGAGTCCATCGTTACTTGTGTTCCATAATTTCATATCGACGTTTTCGACGTGTCACCCATTCAAGTTCACATCTTCTTCATATTCAGCTTTTAGTTTGTGGGAAAGATGATAGCAAACTATAATCACACTGGAGTATTCAATGATAATGATTGGACTACAGATTTATTATGAATCTTAATTCATCCCAATAAATAGTTTTTACTCGTGTTACTCATGTGTAACCGATGTTATTTCTTTCGTAAACCTCCTGACAGGTCTTTGGCTTGTTGATAGTGCTCCTAATTTGACTTAATTCAGCAAGCTTGGCGGAGGGAGGTTTTGGGACATTGAACTTAGAAAGTGATTGTATAATGGAAAACGCTGTTTCTTGTTCGAACAGTAAGAGGCATTTTAAAATGGATATCAGTAGAAGCGGTCACATGTTCGTGATAATCCTCGAATGCGATATATCCCAATTCAATTTTATTCCATTTCTCTTTTATTGGTGGAAATGTTGGGTAGCGATTTTATATTGACATGAATTCGCAGCGGAAAAGGGGCAACAATATTTTTTCAAGCAGGATAACGTACGAAATACTATTCCTGGATAGGATTTTCATTTTATGTGTAGACAATTACAATGTTTAGTTCCTACTACCACCATTCTCGCCTAATATCTAGAGTGAAATATTTCTAGTATCAGGGCATCTCATATAGTATATAACGTCATACAGAATTCAGTGAGTGCTGTCAATTCATTCACCATCGTTACATCGGAAAATGTTTGAAACCTGTTTGTGATTCAAGCGAACTTCAACTCCGAAGTCAATAAATGAATCTTTTATCTTTCTATCTACAGATTGAAAGTCTAATATGTAATTCCGGAAAAGGTGATGAGAACTTTTGATTTTACCGCTCTTTGTAGTTGCGATATTTCTGACCGCTTTTATGGAAATGATGCTTCAAGGTTGTCTCAGAAAGCGACGCCGGGAATGTGAAAACTGTCTTGAGATTTCACAGGTGAAAAATTATGAAAATTATTATCTACACATACGTGAATTTGTATACACAAAGTACAAAACTGTGCTGCCGCTTGAGACGATAATGTAGTTCTATGTTGAATCATTAAATGTCGATATGTCTACATGTATGGCGAATAATTGTGATCTTTTTTTCGTCAAAAACTACTTACAACAAATTCGCAAGATTTAATGTGAGCATAATACCATCACTTCAAGAACGTACCGTTAAATTTCCGAAATTATCGTTACCCCCAATGTTTCTCTCAACGACCTTGCACCCCCTCTGCCTCGTCATCCAAACACCGCGATGATCGCTTCGTTGCGTGTTGAACCTTAGAGTGCTCGTCCGTAGCCATATTGGCTTGGTATGATTGTCGTGTCAGTGAACAGTCTACGGATAGCGAAATAACATTTTTTTCCATTGTATATAATCGTGGATGAGTGATTATTAATAAATTTGATTAGACTCCACACGATGGAAGAGACTAAAATAATTTATCATATTGACGATGAGGAAACGCCTTATTTAGTTAAGCTTACAATATCACCGGAGCGAGTGACACTCGCTGACTTCAAGAATGTATTGAATCGCCCAAATTATAAATTTTTTTTCAAATCAATGGACGACGATTTTGGGTGAGTGTATGAAACCGCATTATTATAATAAGTAAATCGACCAATAATGACAATGATTTATTAGGACAATAAATATTGTAGCAATAATTATATTATTTTTTGGAGCTCAGTATGGTTCATGGAATGAGAATACGAGCCCTAACATGGAAATTTTTCCAAGTGATAATTCATGGTGCTGCGCGCTCGTCGCGGCTTTGTTTTTTCTTCTTTCTCCTGTTTTAGTGACAATTTGTATCTGCTTTTTTTCGCGATCGTATCCAAACTTCTCTCATTCGAATGTAACAATCATTCGATTGCGCTCCAATCATATTTTTATATGCAATAATCGCGCATTTCTTATATATTTGTTTCTCATTTCTACACTGACAACTCAGTTGATCAGGTCATTCACCCCATAATTATTTTTCTGTATGAGTTAGTTCAACTACTATATTATAAACGAATATATATGAATAAAAAACTTAATTGTTGAACATTCATTACTCGAAAAAAATGAACGAACAAAAGATTCAGATATTCGAAAGATCGTTGTATAAGCATGTGTGTGAATGAGTTTTGCCTAATTGATTGTTATTCATTTGTATTTTCTATGAACAGCGTTGTCAAAGAAGAAATAGTCGATGATGATGCACATCTTCCCTGCTTCAATGGACGGGTTGTTTCATGGGTATGTGTGTGTTTATTTATTCATGTAGCTTACGAAAAATATGAATTAGAGAGAGAGAACCTGTGAAAGTTCTTGAATAATCTCGTCATAACTCTGCAGATGTCATCGTTCATTTGATCATTCTTATTTTTTCTTCATCGACTTAGGTGTAAATATGACGAGATAATTTTTTTTCATCTAGTCTATCGATTTTACTACAAGTATTCAATCATAGTTATCTTTTGATAAATATGCTGCACGCGTTAATGAATAAAAAATTGTAGTATTTTTTTTTCTCTTTCCTAATTCATTTCTAAAACACAGCGCCACCGAATTTTATCGTGTAAAAACTTGCATTGTAATTCCTACCCAAGAAATGTAGAAATACAACTTATTCTATGGTGCCGTAGCTGACTGCGTGCGGTGGTGTGGGTGCACTGAGGTGGGTGTTATATTGAGTACATGTATACATATATATCCTCACCATCCCTTCTCTTCACCCATAACTCAGCCAGTCTAGAGCCTTTGACGTATCCACTAATCTGGCGAATGGTCAGCTTTTCGACTACGCTCATCTCCATACCATAATTCTTTTTTCACAATATCTCATATATTTTCTCACATTTAATCAATACATACGAAATCAAGAGGAATAAAAACATCATGGTCTGAACTATTTTATAATGGTTTTAATTCTATAGTTTCGTTCCAATTTTCATGTTATTTTCATATGGACACTTATCGAAACTTTTCGTTATATATTTTTTATTAGTTGATTTATTTTAGATGTTTTCATTCATACAGTTTGACGTGAAAACGTGGAACGAAGACTATATTTCACATATTTCGGAAAATTCAAAAGAATAGGTGACGAAAAAAGAGTAAAAGCTTCATATATAAATACAAAATAATTAATGTTTCACCTATTGATAGTTTCCCCAACCAAACATTATGTCAAAGTACGTTTTATCCATAATGAAAAAATCGTAACAAATTTATTAGAGTACTAAGGAAGTTCGTATATGAAATACTTCATGATACACATAATATGATACTAACCTACTTTAGAATATTGCGCTTACTATTGAGTCCGTCATAGTCTAAATATCTTCAAGAAGACATACGGGATATTTTTCAACATGCTGATTACGAAAATGGATAAAGATATGAATCTCCAAGACTCATTTCTTTCGTTTTCGTTTGGTTTTTTTTCCGTTATCGTAATCGGCAAATTTCGATTATCCCGACACTGGATTCGCTTCATCAAATTTTAGAATTGTGGCTTGTAATCGGGATCCGACAACACGAAGAATTTATTATCGTTGAGATTGATATTAGTTACATCACAATAGATCAAATTTTTCCGGAAAATTGAATTTTCTGTGCGCGTCGTAATTCTGTTTGATTTTTCAGTCCCACAATATTATAATTCGGAACTTTTGTTCTTTCATTATGCGATTACTCATCGTGCTTCCGTCGCCATTCAATAGTAAATAATCGAAAAGGTGAATAAGGGAAATTCTTTGATTCGTCTTGCGTTCAATCATTCATAATAGGGCCGTTAATGTATGTAAAACTTCTCTCATACTAGGGTTACTCATTATAGTATTTCAACGGAACATAATTCTTTGAGATTCATTCACAAGTCAATCATATCGGCGTATCAATGGTAATGGGACAAACTGTGGCAAATCGGGTTTCCCCACGATACAACACAAATAGATGCCAGTTTTGTCAAATTCCAGGGGAATGTTTTCCCTGCGGGCTAACTTTATTGATGATATACGAGGAATTGGTCAAAAGCTGTTCAAGAAACGTCGAATTTTAGTGAATTCGATTTATGTGTTATAAAAATTGTAATAACATTTTCTTTCAATTCGAGTACACGTATGATTTATACGTGATGCTGATGTTCAACACTGCTATGAATTTTAAGTTAATATCTTCAGCAATTCTCAAGACATTGTGAGAAAATTAGACTCGCCATAGTTTGATCCATTACGTTGATGCGGCGTATTATTGATTTGGGAGGGACTGTTGATGGAAAACATTATTCTATAATATGATGAATATTCTTGAAAAATAAGAGGTTTCATATTCAATCGCGGCCTTGTTAAAAACAGTTGATTGAGAGGCAACCCCAGTGACTCTATACCTCCCTAGGCCCCTATACAGGAATATATTCATTTCACAAAAGCAGGTACATATTTTATCCATCTGTTGATTTATAGAATAGTAATATTTGCAAAATATGTAAAAAAAAAAATAAAAATTCTAACAACCAAACCAGGTGTCGCTAACTTTTTTATTGTTTTAACTCAGGGCTTTCTCCATACTGCACTGAGGTATGAATTCATACTACTCAATTACGTCAGTTTTTAACTGAGTTCGGAATAGCTTATCAGCAATGTTTACTGCGTTCCGTTTCGATTTTGAAGGCTAGAAGTCGGAATCTCGAGGCAGTGTCAATAAATATTCGAAAATATCGTTGCATATGAGTTGAAAACACACTTGAACCTAAATTTTCCACAGAAAGCAAAAAAGTCAGTTTTTCCTAATATGTTCTTTGTCGTTTGTGATATTCAATTTGTAAAACCTTGAAACAAAGTGTCTTGTACTGAAATGCAATTTTTTCATCTAGGAAATAAAGAGTTCCTTGTATTTCATTCGGTGTCGAAAATGATAATTCATAAAAGCGGTCAAGATGAAGGACTCTGGTCAATGGCTGTCTTAGATTTAATTGTTTTTGTTGAAAATAAGGCGACAATTCAATTGGAAATTTCCATTGTTTGATGGAAAAATATTTTCTGTTCAAAAAAAAAAGCTTATATTGAATCACATGGGTTCCTTACAGTTTGGGTATCGCCCCTTCGCTTACGGACGTTGTAGTGATAGAACGAATTGGTTTTACGAGTACACCGCGCACCCTCATTTATGATCATTCATATAATGCCGAAAAAATTTAGCGAATCAAGGTGTTCCACTGTGTGGAAGATTGTGCACTTTTGTGGAGCTACGTAGCTACAAAGTTCGATGTTCCAAAACCAACGTCGAACTTTGCGAATTTAGATCACTCAGGATGTGATTTTTCTTTTAGAGTAATCTTGGTGAGGCCGATAATAAGATGTTTCTTCCTTTTTATTGGTAGATATAGGAGACGTGGGAGTTCTTTGCTTGAGTTATTGACTTGAATGTGAAAAGGGTTCCGTACATTTTAGTTGTATATAATCTGCAAGCAAATCATTGTATGGTATTTGCTCAAAAATAACATAATAACTTACGGAATTCACGAACGAAAGGTTCATTGCAATGTCTGCTTGGAAGCAGTCGATAAATTAAAGAGGAGCACTTATTCTTGGCGGTCCGAGTTTCAAACTAGTTTTCTGCGATCATGCTCCATCGGTATGTGTGATGACATACCAAAAGGAATCGGATTTGAATCGGGATGTGACACGACTCATTTTCCGCACATTTTCGTAAGATATTTCCGCGAAATTGTCATCGTGTTATCGAAATAATTCTCGCTAATACTCGCGTAGACAAATTTTCGTTATATTCATTAAAATGCAAAATATTATACTAAAGTCAATTTCGAGACACTTCACTCTGTTGTCATTCGAAAACAAATCTTGCGGGATGAAAGCTGTAATAGTATTAGCTGTCGTAGAATGTAGTAAGTATGTTGCAATCGAATAAAATCGGAACGTCATAAACTACATGTGGGTGATTACCCGCTATTCTGTGTTCGGATGTATGACAGAAAAAAGTTATGAAAATTTTATATCTAAATAATGAGTACGGAAGGATCGTTAAGGAGTAACTCATTATGCCCATATACTTTAATTTATGAAGTGGAATTCATTTCATTGTAACAACCTAAACGTGCCTGAATCCTCACGTCCCCTGCTACGTGGCTTTACCATTTGACCATTTAAGATACTTCTTATTCATATTCTCAATGATGAACGATATATTATTATTTTTTTATCTTATAAAAGTAACAGTTTTTGGAGTTATTATTCATGGAGGGAACTGGCGGCAGAAATCCTTTATGATTGTCCGGAAATTGTGGTTATTTTTACCCTGCTGGTGGGGGGAAGCGGAAACCTGAAGAAAATTACGTATCCGTTGAAACGCTCGTGATATTAATTTTGTAAGATCTCGGCATAATTTCTACTATTAACCATAGTAGAAATTGACTGTCAACATAATAGATTTCCATGTGAACATATAGCGAAAGATCAATAACGAGCAATGTAAATTTTCACTTCTTTTCGGCATAATTAATAATTCTATACAGTGACATATCGCGCGTATCTTCAGACTTACCGGACGAGGAGTACACACATAACAAATATATAATCAGTGAAACGCTCCCTTCACAAAAGAGATACATAAATGCATTGCTCTATACAAGATTGCTGTACGCCACTGTCAGCAACAATGACACACGTCTAGATGCGGTAACTACTACCAGTACGAGACTCAACTTCATTACTTTCACGTATTCTCTTACTACCGTAAAGTGCATCCAAGGTGAGCTCACGAGCTCCAGAGTGCCACTAAGTTTTTAGCAATCACAGCCCATATCTCAAGAAATCAGGTCCCTACTGAAGAGCCGAATGTTCCAATATCGGCTGCACCTTGTGAAAGCTTTTGCTATATAGCAAATTCAGTAAATTCACTATTTCACGAAAGCCATGGTTTTGACACGTTATATTGCCTTACTCTATGTATGATCAAAAGAAATTGAAGACAACTGCGACGTACATGAATTCGATCTCAATTGGACCCTGCATTACAGTTGGTAGTGCCGTGCTTAAGGCCCCTCCTATACTCCTCAAAATCTTCTAGGCGCCTTGCCAGCAGATCGAGGAGACGCGCAGAATTTATCTTCTGGTCATGACGGACCACCGCTACAAAAGAGATACATGAATGCATTACTCCATTGAGGTTAGACCTCGGGGCGAGGCCGAATTCAAAAAATCAAATATTACCCTGACTCCGATGCAAATTGTACGGGATTTCATCGGATATATGATTATTTTTTGGATTTTATTAGTATTATGGATTCAAATCGAGGAAGTATATGTCTTTGGGCAGGTGAAAATTTTGCTTGAAGAAATTTTATTGTGGGTGAAAGAGTATTGCACGCGGGACACATCTTGATGTGCGCAATGGGAGACCAATGCGTGAAATTTGTTGGCATTTTGTTTACGAACATCACAAGTCAGAGGAAGTCTTCGGGACCGGGTGAAAACGAAGATCTAAATCTTTTCGTGATTGACTGGCGCAACCATTCACCCAACAGTACCTTCTGACAATTGTTTTTTTCTCGGTGAGAACCTTGCACCCCTCATAACATTTCTATTCAATTTAGATTAATTATTATTCACGTCACTCATGAGTGATGTGTATATTTCACGTGTATGCGGGCGATATTTGTATATGTGGTGTAGTTATAAAAACTTTCACCGGGTACCGTGGCAAAAAAGTCAAATCGCAACACCAGGTTGGTGTCCAACCTTGCCGGTCTACACGGACGTACGTTTAGATGAGGTAGCCACTGCCACAACGACACCAAACCTCATCAACTCGACTATACGAAAAACATCTCTTTTTGTTCATGGCGGATTAGTCGTTTAGGCCCGTGGGCTACTCTTTCTGTCGCTAGGCATCCGAGGTTCGTACAACCGAAAGAAGCACCATTACATCTCTAGCTTCTGTTAGTATCACATGTGACACTAATTCAAATACCCTGTGATGGTTTTGAAGTCCGGGACACCCCAGATTGGTCTAGTAGCAGCTTAACTCAGAGAGACCTTCAGTGAGGGAGTACATGGCGAAGTTATTGCACTCCCGTGAAGTGTCCGCAACTTGGGTGCAGCAGGATCGTCAAACTTGTACCTGATTTCAACAATTCGGTCTCTACAGGAATGCGTTCGAATTTGCGTGTTGCCAAGAAATATCATCGTGCCTTGATAGGACTCTAATACTTCTGACGGACATTATCGCTATCGAAAATTTTCAGTGACTTTAACACCCACCGGCGATTACACAACTTCATAGTAATATCATACATATATTTGTGAAGAGAATGAAAATATCTACAATTTGAAGCCAAAATTTTACTATGATAGGTACGAATATCTAAGTCTATGCTGGGTTAGTTTCTGTTTGCCGGTACAAACCGACTTCGCTAAGAATGAAAATTCACTATGCTGACATGGAAAAATTTAGCATGCCAATGTAGTGAAAATTTGCTGCGTCAATAGTGATAATTAGCAATAATCAACAAGTTTCTATTACTACACATGATATTAACTCACATGATCAGGTGTTTACTTATCGCTACGTGATTGGTTTGGAGAAATAATATGTAAATAGAAGGATGCTACATGCCTTATAGATAATGTAGTTTAGTTGGCATATATCAGTGAAACCTTATTAAAAATAATTAAAATTTTTGGGAAAATTCATGGAGTGTGAATTACCAGGCGGGATTGTAATTGTTCCCATCAAACTTATTACTTCTTGGTACAATAAGCGAAGTCGTTCTCCCCATCGCCGATAGAATCGTTATGAAATAATTTTAATTGTAAAAACATCTATGGTCTTTTCTCGTTCTCCAAAGTGATCGTCACCCTCCTGTCAAAATATACGGCAATATATCGGAATTTTCGCGCGAAAAATTTGTGTTCCCTACTGAGAAGAATATGACATGGAAATTAACATTGCGGCAACTTTCAACAGTTCCGTGAAATTTCGTGGTATCGATATAAAGATGTCAGTTAGTCACGTGTCGTCTGCGAGTGAGGTTGAGGGCTAGAGGATGTGATTACTACCTACCTACCTACCTACCTACCTACCTACCTATCTGAACAATGTGTTTCAGAATGGAGTGGAATTTTAGATTTGTTCGAATTTATCATATTTTGCGGTAATCATGAGAATGGGTTTCCGAGAATTTATTTACAGGTTCAGGCGATGTAACAGACGTCACTTTGCATCCACAGTCAATTTTAATCAACTCAAGAGCAATAATCGAGTGAAATAATGATACTGTAATTAATTAATTAACACTTGAGATAATTTTCCTAAGTATTAAATTATTTGTATGCCGTATGATTATAAGTATAATATACGTCATAAGCACAATATACAGCAATTCAAAGACAAGTACTCGAATAGCTTAGTGGTTTGAAGCGCTCATTGGATTTCAAGGAGGTTATCGCTGATTCGAATCCAGCCTGTGGAAAATATTTGGCGGTAGATCTGTGAAATTTCCTGTATAATAATATTCGGTTAGGATTTCAATACATTTACTTTTTAATGCATTTAGTTACCTCATAAAAACCCCCAAAATCGGTCGTCATGATTATCCATTTTGCAACTTTTGTTTAGGTCATCATGATTAACAATTTCTAAACTATGATCGTTTACAAAAGTTAAAACTATTTGAACGTGCTTTATGGAAAACATTCTGCGCTTGATGTTAACCGGGCCAACAACGAGGACGTGGAGGGATTTCTGGCCCATAAACATAGACGAAACAGAATGTTCTCCCAGGGAGCACGAGGGCAAAACTTTGTGTCATACTATGTATCATTATAGTGTGAGAAATTATACTAATTTTGAGTCCCAAAAAATATTCACACATGAGCCGTTCATTTTACAGCAAACAAATTTGTAATCAATTATTATGATTTCATATTCCATGCGCATTTCACATTTGCAAGAATTAATTGATGATGAAATATAGTCGACTATGATAGTCGTTATTATATTCTACTGCGTTTCATAGAATTTATTGTTAATTTGTGGACAGAATAATTCATATCGTGAAGGAGCGAACTCAAATAGTTATTATTGGAGAATACGTTTATGATATGGATTAATGAGTCTGACAACGACGTTTGTACAAAGGCAAACGGTTCTAAATGCTTATTTAAATAATTCCAGGGTTATTCAAAACATTCATTTCAATCATCGATGTATTATTAAGTAATACGATTTCTTTGATTTATGATGATAGTAATTAAAACAACTTAACGGCAAATTAAAATTCAACTCAACTAACAAGTAGTTAAATATTGAATGAACAAACACTCATTATTTGCATATGAAATCGCTTTTATCGATCTCAAATATGAAGACTAGAACATTAGTTCCATCAGTACTGATATTATCAAATAAATTTGATCTGAATCGCTGCCACCTGATTCTTCTGATCCGATCTCGGTTCATTGGATTTTTTCCTCAAGCTGGAATCGAAGTTTTTTTCTTATTAATTTGCACTTCATGTCTCTTTTTTTGTTTGACAAGTCTCTCTTCTTCAACCAATTTTTTTTCTCAAGAGCCATTCTTCTTGCTTTTTCTTTTTTTCAACTTTTCTCTGTGCAATTTTTAATTTTTTGATTAATTGTTCCGCTTCCTTCTTCAATTTCTATTTTCGTTTCTTCTATTTGTAATTGTATTTTTTCCATTTATAATTTTTCATATAATCGAGAAGTAATGGTATAAATCGTTTTTTCTTTCTTATTTTCATCAGTTGGAGTGACAGACTCCGGGAAGGTGCAAATGATTTCGCCAAATTTCATTACGATCAACGTTCTTGAAATCTGAATCACGAGTTGCCACACTTTCAGTTTAATCGAGTGCGTTTTTTTGGCATTAAAAACGAAATTTCTGGGAATTATGTATCCAATTTGAAACTACTATCATTATTATTAAGTTCACCTTTGAGCTCAAATAGCAAGATATCTTCTAAAGTTTCTGGAGATTTTCCATCAGTATATTCCAGATCTGGAGTTGCATGTAATTTTATCAAAGAACGAAAACCTTTGGATTCCAATATTATGGTTTTAGACAAATTTGCTTGGCGCTCAAGATCTTGTAACTCTAAAAGTACAGTATCATTGGAGTTAGGCTGGGAATCATCATACAATAGAGTTTCAGGAACTTAGCGGACTATTATCTCTGTATCCTTTGGTAGATTATAGGGTAAATCATTCAATATTTCGGTGGAAACAGATGCAGAAAGCACCAATGAATCTGAAATGCTCCCCAATTCTCTTGCATTTAATACAGTTGGAGTGTTTAATTTCTTTCATACATTATATAATAATTCTTCAGTCGGTGGACTTTCATTGCAATGATATACTTCTTTAAATGAATTCATCAAGTCCAGTCGGATATTTAATTCGAGGATTTTGAAATATTCTTCATTCGAATAATTTGCCGAATTTCCATCGCCTTCGTTTGGTGAATAATCATAACTCAAATTTTGCCGTCGTGTTGATATGCATTTTGAATAGTCAAGTTTGTCAAGGTTGACCGGATAAAGCTTACAAGCTGAGGAAGCATTGTGAATTATCTCAGGTATCATAGAATTTGTGAAAGCTGTTGTGAATAGTGGAGCAAACTTGAGTTTAGTCACTGATTGTGTAGTTGTTTTTGCATAGTTGGCAATCACTTTTTCCCATTCAACTTTTGGAGGACGAAATATACCCTCGTCACACGGCTGCAAAATATGAGCAGCATTGGCATAAAGAGAGTCGAGAAACATTTGATGCTTAACTCGAAAATTGTACAATTCCATGTTAATATGGGATTTATGCCCAACGAACAATGAGAGAACGAGAAATGCCACTTCATTTTCCAGTAAACGTGGGTATAGTACGTTGACTATATACTCAAAGTACATGGCACTGGTGATCCAGCTACTGTCACTTATTCTGAACGCGAATCTATCAGGTACAGATGCTGCTACGTCGCGAGGAATGCTCTTGTATGGATATATAATCATAGAGTCATACTATGTATCATCTATAGAGAATGTACAAAGAACACTAATATATATTTTTCGAAGAAGCTTGCCGCTCTTAGGGCATATCAACATTCCTAATTTATCTAAATTAATTAGACGCTTCGGGTCATCTAATAAGTTTGCAACTTGATCTTCTTTTAAATACTTGAGCAATTCGTCAAACCAATTCAGAATACGCTCTTCAGTAACAGATGCTCGAGCTGTTGAAAGTTTTTCCGTATTTTTCACCGCAATGTTGGAATATCTTCGAAAGAAGAATGCAAATGATTTACTTTCAGGTCTATTATTAGTGAAAGGATCAACTCGTTTTTCTCCAATTAAAATATTTCGTACTGCATCCTGTACTAATATCTTCTGAGAGTAGCAGCCGTGAATACCTAGTCAAAAATAACCTATACAAAAAAAAACCTGTTCCAAACTTACCTTATACTTGAATATCTATGTACAACAATGACCGTACCAAAATTTCTATATGAATTCCTATACAAAAAAAAAGTTATTTTTGCTATAAAGTTGTTGCGGTTGTGAGATATTTTAGTACCTCGGAATTTTAGCTGGGATATTTTTGTACAAGATATTATTTTTAGGGTATTTTAAGCGGACACCCTTCTAGGTGTATTGGAAATCTCAATCGAGTTTCATCAATGATCCAGTTTTCGATAGATAACTCTTGTTTGGGCGAAAGTACTGCGCAGGAAACTTTTTCTTATTCTGAAGGAAAATTTTCGTGTAACTTATCAATTAAAGTTTCTTTCAAAATATCAAACTGTTGACCAGCTTTATTAGCCCTGGTTTCGGTTTCTCGTACACTGGTGATAGATAGCTGTTAGGAATATCTGTTGTTTGAACATTTTTTAGTCTCTTTTTTTCTTGTATACATCTTGAAATCATTTTATCCACGATGCAAACTCCAGTTTCCACAATGAGTGAGTAGAAAATACGTACAATCAATGAAATCTAATAATTAACCAATAAAATCGGTGAATATTCGGAATACATATGAGTATGATTCGGCCATCAAAGTAATCGGACTAAAAGATGAAAATGACGATATTTTTTCACTCGTAACTACATTCATGAAGGTTTATCATACATCAAATATATTCAAGTTAATTTTGTAGTCTCTGGTCTTTTTATTGTACCTGTATCTGGCCTGTGACTAAACTTGTATTTATACTCATATCTTTACCACATTTCATTGATAAAATCAAATGACTATATTTAATGACTATTATGACCTTTAAATTTTCCAAATTAATCCAATAAAAACAATTTTATCAGGAAACGAATGTACTTACCTCTCACATGCTCTACTGTAGTTTCTCACAGGCTTATGCCAAATTATGGAGTGAATAAATTTCAAATATTATTTTTAAGGTTATAAGTACTGCGCAATATTTGGTGCAGATACTGATTATGATTGTTATGAGTACTTGTTCCTTTAAAATTTATTTCTGGGACTACTTCACTTTTATTTAATAATAATTATACGACATTCATGTACACTTGTCAACTACTGGTGTGCGGTCAACCACTGATACATTTACCCTAGTACACTTTACGTAAATTTACCGCGATAAAAATCCGTAAGGTAATTTTGTTCGTATATTTTTGGTACACGTACAACTACATGAAATCGAATTCATGTCTTACATTTTACTTGTGTTATCAATAAACTAGTTCCATGATATAACTCTGATTGCAATATGTCCATCCATGTACCGCGAAATCTTCATGAATTGTGGTGACGCGGAATGTGGGGAATATGATAAAAAAATGTCCTAGATGAATCTATCTGGGATTCATTGTTATTATGGAGAACTGATTTCGAATATGTTTCTCAGTTATCAATCGATGAAAGTCGATTGTGCACGCAAATTTTGAGGAAATTCACTATTTTCAGAAGTTTGAAAAATTCAAGAGTATACGTCCAAATTTCCATTGCCATGCCGAGTTTTGTTTAACTTCTTATTTATGAATTTTCGGGAAATAGCCGGGTTTTCGAGCCTTATTCGAGAAGGCCGACTTTTTCTTCGAAAATATGTATTTAGATTTATTTCCAATTATTTTTCAGTACGTTTTATCAACTTGGGGAAAAATTCGGAAAAGTGCGTATTTTAGTAACTATTTTTGATTGAACTGTGTACATCACATTGAAGTCTAACTATTTTTGATGCACATCATCAATGGTTGTTAGCGAACTGTACGAATCATAGATTACGGAAGTGCTGGTGCGAAATCACACTTATGGATAATACAATGCAAAAGTGCAAATTGACATCGTGTTTCGAAGAATTGAGGTTCATGTCTACCTATCAATTATGTGGGTGAAATTAGCCGTCGCATCTAACATACAACCGTTATGATCAGACATCGCATTTGGAAAATTATGCAAATTTGTTGTCGGTCTACATGAATTCATATTTATCGAGTGTATATACGAATTCAGATACAACTGATGGAATTAATTGAACTATTTCCAAACTACACATCTTTGAATAACATGATGGGCAATATACCTTCTTTCGGTCTCGAAGTCGATTTTCTATCTAATGAATATCCGTCGCCAGATTGATATACGCACCAATCGATTGGTTTTGACAAAACCTATCGATTGTCGTGTATAAAAATCTTAATTCCTACGTCACCGAATTTGAGAACGAATAAATAGTGGCGCGACAATAGTTGTCTTTCACTTTAAAAGTGGTTTTGGATAAGAAATATATACGTTGTCCGATCGATATATACGCTAATCGATTGGTGTTGAGAAAATCTTTCAATTGGTGTATATAAGAATATTAATTTCTACTTCATCTGATTGATAAAAATAATAGTTAATCATTATGGTAGTGAAGACATGAAGAAGTGTAAGGGAAAAATTTCATCTTTATTCACTACAACACGCTGCTATTCACAGGGTAATAAATTTTGCAATCTGATTTTATATTCACCTGTATTGTGTTCGGGCTCACTACGAATTTTCATCATATCTATATACTTACTGTTACTATTCCAATTGGACGAAGATCATCACGACCTACATATGATGCATGGATTTGAATGGAAAATGTGGTAATAATTTTCTTTTGTATCTGCTTCTCTTCACATCAATCATGAAGGAGGATGTGCGACCCAATGATACATTTTGACTTGCAAAATTGAATGATAAATTAATTTCGCCGCACAGAGCTAGAAAAATTCACATCATCTGCTGGACTTTGATGAATATAACATCGATGCATCGATATATTATGTTTTTGTCTTGAATATCTTGAAGAATACTACAGGGCAATTCAACTTTTTTGGAAAAAGATTCGTTGATGGTCCTTTCGTAATAACTTGAATAAGTCATATGGTCGTCCTCAATGTATGCAGTTCAACTTCAACTTCATAGAATCACCACAGTTTTCAATACTATAAATTGAGGATATGTAAACTGGACCACTCTCGTTGCATTCGGAAACATCTTGGAGATTATTCCATTGACAACACCTGTTGTATGCCCATATACTGTATATGTATACATCTATTATATATTTACCTTTTACTTTCAATCTATCTGCAGGGAGAGTTGAGTGGTAACAGTTCCTTTTTTACTACCTCGTGTATCATACATAATTTTCTCTGCAGTCATTAGGCGCTTAAGCTACGAGATATAGCGATGGTTGAATCCGATCCAATTGGAGGTTTTGGTGAATGTGCGACCGTAGAGGTTGCTAATCTCATATTGGACTCTTCATCGTCCATGAACATGAGGTTGCGGAGGGATTCTATTTTCGACTTTTTTCTGGCTGAAATACATACGAACTTGTGGCTATGAGGAATGCCCATGTCAACACATTGACGCTACAATTATTACATGAGTCACTTCATGATGTACATTGTAATGGCAACATCTGTAGGAACATGGACAGTCCACTCGTTCCATCAAATATTCAATTTCACGTCACAATGCTGTGCGATGAAACAGAACATGCCAGAAGTGCCCAATGCCTAAGAGCTCCACAATGCAGTGGAAACAGTCATAATGAATGGCTCCAAATCTTCACAGTCTGAGCCCATCTAGTGAATCTTTTTCTCTCTTTGCCCCTATTCATAATTTCTTCGACAACAAAAGTTTCGAAGCATAGTATGTCGAATTTATGATATTCGGTAATTTCTTTGCTATTATAAAGGAATACATTGACGATATGACCGATCCCAGTGTTCAGAGTCTAAATCCCAATGGATTTTCTTTTCCTCGTGACTTTTTATTCTATCGTCATTTGAATGTAATATTTTTTTATACCAATTCTGTCATCATCACATTTTTTTTGTGCGTGGTATGGTAATTGGATCATCATTTTCCTTGTATTTTTCTTTTCCGATTCCTCCATTATCGTTCAGTTATCAATTTTCAATTTGCCTTCCTTTCAATCGCGGCCCCAGGTTCTTCGCCAGAGTCTGTACAAAACATGGCCCATTAACGTTTTTATTTTGCTGCGACAGTAAGTGTTTGGTGTCTTTGGTCCAACATTCTACTGATGCATTACTATTTTTAGCACAGACTTGCAATTATTGCAGGTGACCACAACGGAAAAAACGAAAAATAGTACTCCAGCCAATATTGAATAAATTCGGGCAAGTAATACATGTTACTGGCCATCGTTTCAACTTAAGATGATCTGAAAATTGCACTTCGAGTCGTTAAATTATAACGAAATTGTTGGTAGAACAGCGAATAATGTTGCAGAGTTTTTTCAACATCATCGACTTTTTTATCAGCGTGGTCCGCATTCATTTCATGACCGTTGTTGTCGCCGTGGCATTCGCCATCTATAACCTTACATTTCATATCCGCATTCATTGATTTGAGTTTTTCCAGGCATATTGTGACTGTATGACCGCTACATTTACTTCCAAAAACAACTGTAAAATCGTGAAATATAGAATCGGCGTCATCCATGCTTACATAATTAATGAATCTAGTCAAGAACTTTTCGGCCGTTACCCATACATCTTTTTCCTTTGTAAAAAAAAGTTAGTTTTCGTTCGAAAGTACGCAGTATATGCACATAGCAAATGTGTACAATTGTCAAATCGGGTATGTTCTTCTGTTTAGATGACGTTTGCAACCACACATGTAAGTCATGTAAGTGATGACTAAGGTTGGTATTGTTACATGCCTTGACCACCAACTGAATTAACGTTATGATAAAATCGACTTCTATTTTTGAAGGGTAGATCATCATTTTTATTGATAAAAATATAGTGATGTAGTGTGTGCTCCGCATAGTTCAAATGAACCGAACAACAAGGAATCCGCCGCATTGTTCTGTCTTAGAACCGGCAATGAGCAGCGTGTAATACAGTATCGGTCGTTCTGGATTTAGAACCTTCGCAATCATTTTTCCTGTAGCATCAAGGTACGAAAATACTCGTCTGTTTCGGGATAGAGCGATGCTGTAATGTAAAACCTTGTCTGTGAATGATATCAAATAAAACGGGAATAGCAATTTTTGTTGGATAAAATCTAGGCGCACACTGCAAATTCAAGTGTGTTGAAAATGATTACAGGGTTAGGGTTATGTATGGAAAATTGACACACCTCTAAATGTGTTACAAATTACTACAATGCTTTAAGATAGGGAACAACACATGTACGTGTGATAAAATAACACACTACAATTTGCAGTGTAGTCGACGTGACCACTCTATTTGAAGCTGCGCTTACAGTTTTTCCAAAAAGGAAATCCAATTTATATCCAAATCATTGACTGTATTGTTTTCACTACAAATCTTTTGCAACAGAGTTGAACTAGGGGCATTGTTGCGATGACCATTGCTCAAAATTTCATCTGGTACTGCCATCAGCATGTTGCGTTTTAGGACCGATGGCTTTTTGATTTTCAATTCATCACCAAGTTTCCTACGATTGGTGCCACGTGTTAATCGTAGGTGTACCTCAACAGCATCATGCTCTATGGTTCTTTCATGCGCAATATTGACAAGCTTATCCGAGTGAGGCATGCCAATTGGTGTTGATACGGAAAAATAAAACCGTATGTAGCGAGAATTTTTACTTGTAGCAGTTGCATACAAATGAAACTTGTTTTTTTTTTTGTAGGATGATGACAGTAATGGTATTTGAATTAAAGTTCAGATGCCGGCAAAATGTTCGCAACCTAGTCGTTGAACTCAACAGTCCACCCTGACTTCAGCTGTTTCCCACCGGTCCAAAACTTTTGCCAAAATTTTTCAGAAATCTTTACGCCTCCACATACGGTATACAACTTTCTTGGACTCGAGTCATCTTTTGATTCACTTACTTCCAAATTGGACGGCAAGATGTTATTGCCACCAAATGGGCCATCTGCCGGAATGTACTGTCTTTAGACGGTTCCATAGTTGGTGAAAATTTATCCCGATAAGTAGAACATGATTGTTCTCTATCCTCAGAGCAGTTGAATGTATGATGAGTTTTTATATGAACGACTTTTTCCTCCTCTGAGTCAAAGGACGTGAATTCTTCATCACTAGAATCGAAATTCTTGCTGATGTCCGATTTTAATGAACATTTCATTTCATCACAACGTTCAAAAGTTACGCGTCGTGATGTTACGGGATAAACTTCAGCGACAACTTTGGCCCTCGTACTTTGAGGATCACGATACGCGCCCACAATTCTCGAAATCATCTAGATTCTCTTCTCTTAAAATATTTGTAAGAGTACGTGCAATTTTCTCAGCAGAAATTTCCATTGCCGAAACCGTTGAAATTTGCATATGGTATTGTTCATATACTATTTAAAATTGTAATTATTCCTTCAATGACAGTTATAATTTCAATTTTTACACTTTAGTCTAATACGAACTCAGATGACGTTTATAAAAATGAACACACAAACTTATATATCACACGAATAAAGTATACGCTGTCAGAGAATTCTGCCGTCCACTCGAGGGTTTAGACTTTGAATGACTGATGTCCGTAAGAAAATTGAACTATTCTCATTTATGGATGAAATACGCTCAAAACAAGAACATAATGCGCGCATATCATACTCATAAGAACACGACATACATAAAAAGCTCACGACAAACATAAGAGCATCAGGTTTATAAACATACAACGGGCCCTCAGTGCGTAGGGACTCCAACTACAAAATTGTGTCCCGTCGCAGAACATCGTTGTAGAAAAACAAAAAAATCGTGTGTCACAGAAAACACCGATTCGAACGGAATAACGAAACAGTGGCTGTGACAGGAACAAAAAATATACATATGGATTAGGGTGTGCCGAAAAACATCGATATTTTTTTTTATTGCACTCCGCTTAAAACATCGTGGAAAATGACCGAACCAACACCCTGTCCAAAGCGGAGCTCATAACTCTAATTTTAAGAGGTTCATCATCGAACCTAACGTTTTCTCATTGAAATAACACAGGAAAAGGATTTTTTTACATTATTTACACCTGCAAAGTATGACGAAATTTTTTCTCTACAAAATTAATGAAAAAACCTTATTCAGCATCAAATTTTGGGCAAAAAATTCTATTGAGTTAAATTTCTATCATCAACATTTTATTTTCGACAGAGCCTTAAAATTAGAATTTTTTTCAATTTCGCATTTTCTGCATTTTCAAGCTAAACGAAAGTAAAATATTGATGATAGAAATTTGACTCAAGGGAATTTTTTGTCCAAAATTTAGTGTTGAATAAGGTTCTTTCATTCATTTTAGAGGGAAATAATTTCGTCATACTTTGCAGAAGTAAATAATGTAAAAAAATCTTTTTTCTGTGTCATTCCATTGAGTAAACGTAAGGTTTAATGATAGACCTCTTAAAATTAGAATCATGAGCTCCGCTTTGGACGGGAGGTTTGTTTGGACATTTTTTACGATATTTTGAGCGGAGAGTGAGAAAAAAAAATATCGATGGTTTTTGGCACACCCTGATATAGATATATATAGGCCAGTCATGTTACAAAGAGACTTATGTAGGTATGAAATTCGTGTTGATACGTGAAAAAATGTGAGGATTGTGGATGTCAGAAGATGCTACAAAACATTTTAAAGTGGATTAAATTACCATGACGAAGACATTAATATCCTGATACACACCAATCGATAGGTTTTTCCAATACCAATCGATTAGTGTGTATATCAATCTGACGACGGTTAATCCTGAGATAGAAAATCGACTTTGAGCCCAAAAAAGGTACATTGCCCATCATCTTTTTCAAAGACGTGCAGTTGGGAAATAATTCAATTAATTCCATCAATTGTATCTGAATTCGGTCATACACTCGATAAATATGAATTCGTGTAGATCCGGAATGAAATTGCATAATTTTTCAAATAGGGTGTCTGACCATGACGGTCGTATCTACTGTCGGCTAGATGCGACGGTTAGTTTCAGCCACATGACATGTGCTATTATTCGACAGCGACTCGACCCAAGCTCGACGATTGGACCGGTGACCTAAAACTTTTAGAATCGAAAACGGAAATCAATACCCATATAGAAATTCTGTCGTGGAGAAATATTGGGCCTTCACAGAATTCATTTATTACATGCAGGTCCCAATTGGGATGCCTGTATGGGGATGCCACGCTTGGTGAATGGGGATCAATATTCATTTCCAAACTTGATCCAAGGAAGAGCACCTGTGAACCACCAATATGAGAAATCAATTTCAGCACATTCAGTGTTAAAATAATATACGAATAATTTGATTGCGTTTTACGTACTATAGTGAGTATTAGGAACGCATCATTGGTGGAAAAGTATGTCAATGATGGAATCACAGTATTACAACAAGCAGTCACTAATTCCAGTAATAACCGCACTCACTGCTGCCTAGTTCGATTGCTGCATATTTTTGCACCAAACCTTTTATAAGCATTATTTTCAGTTTTCCTGAAATTATATTGCGTAGAAAAGTTTTTTGTATCTCCACTATCGCTATTAACTATGAGATAATCTGGAAAAATACCTGGTAGAACGTTGTTGACTGGAAAACAGGTTGACTGTTTCAGGAAATCGGCCTTATCTTGACCCATCTGATTTGCGGTCCCGATAGAGTCGACCATTGAAATTTCAGAGATGGTAAAATATAATAACGTATTTGAGAACAAAAAATACATTTGAAGCACCGAAACTCCTATAATTTCAAACATTGACGATGAAAATCCACTGAGCAAAATGATAAAGAATAAACAGGAAGGAATAGGGAACGCTTAATACTTTATGGTCGAGCATTAAGTCAACCTGACTCAGATCAGTCAACCAGAAGAATGTGACCGACTGATCCAGTCGACATGTCTGATAGGTCAACCATTCCGTCGACTCGTCTCAATTCGGTCGACCATTTGGTTTATCAGATAAATATGGTCAATTCATCAATTAGCTTGCTGTACAAGTCAACCGTGTGAGTCGACCAAGTTTCACCAGGAACTTGCTTAATAATACTTATGTATCACGGAAAAATTAAATTTGGAAAATATCTTGTTTTACATGGTGAGACCATATTGTACATGTAGCTTTAATTATGATTGATAGACGACGATTATCAATTTACTGTCGACCATTCAGTCGACGCGAAAAATTAGTGAACCAAACGATCGACTGTCGAGCGAGGGTCGAGTGGGAGTCGAGTAATCGCACCTGTCGGCTTTCATACAGTCGGGTGGTATCCACCGGCGTTTGCATCATTTTCCGCTAGAACTCACGACCATGACGGTTGGATCTATGTTAGGGCACTGATTCATACAATCGACTATTTTTTTTTTACAGAATACGTATACAACCGAATGTGGTCAAGTAGCCTTGAGGAGAAAACTCAGTTTTTTTTCAGCATGACAGATTTTAGCAATAGACATTTTTGAAGAAGAAAGTTGTGCGGAAAGTTCCATGTATGAATTTAGTAACCTCTGATAGGTAGACACCAGCCTCAAATATATGATTGAATATTCATGTATATCACTATTAAGTCCAGAAATCACTAGGCGCGTTGGTTCTTTGTCCAAACAAAATTATGTACTACGTTTTCATTTTTTCCCACAATAAAACCCAGCTCGTATCCGCCGAAGGCAGCAATGTATCGGATGGTACATCCCAGTGTACAGATTCCGTAGCACACAGCGAAACAAAGCACGACCGGGTGGATCATGTTACACCAGGCCTGACGAGTCGTTCCGGCCCGCCAGCACTATCAATCGAAGATACATTGACTGAAACTGAAAGTATCATAAGCAGCAGGCAGGGTCATCATCATTTACACAAAAGCTCCAAGCATCATTCAGATAAATATGCAAAGTATAATGGTATGAGCATTGAAATATATTTTTTCCGCAATTCAATCCAGTTTAGTAGAATTGGGGGCCTATTGTGTTGATGAAATTTTCAGGCAATAAGTGTTATTTATTGATTTTCATTCTGAAATTTTTCTAAGTGATCACATGCACAATTCGAAAACATATTGACACATGAATACTATTCTACTTGCTGAAAAGATGAAACAAAAAAAAAATCGAATATTACTATGCATATAATTTTGTTTATCAAATCCCGAAAAAATTGATATTCATGGCACAGTTGATAACTCTCGGGGAAATTCCCGAAATACAAAAATTGGAGGAAAAAACTCTTGTTTAGAAGTTGACTGTGATATTCTGTGATCCATGTTGGAAGCTCTGTCATCTTTACAATTACTGTGTATACACAAAAAGATTCGATTCAACAATAGACCCTCGGTACTCTATTTCTGTCGTTATTCTGTGAATGTAGGATTTGTTCTGCAGCCTAACAACTTTGCAAAAAATATGTACAAATAAATGATCTACTAAAAATGGAATTCATATGATTTTCAGGTTTGCGCATCAACGGTCACTCGAAACATCGTTCAGGTCATGGCTATGAAACAGCATCAATCCTTAGTTCAGATTTAGAAACAACAACTTTCTTAGAGTCTGATGATGATGCAAGCAGTCGTATAACGTCAACAACTGGACGACACACAAATATGAGTAGTACAATCGAGCGTGTTACATTAGGTGCATTATATTCATATCAAATTCAAATTTACGTTAAAAAACAAATTTTTAACTAATAATTAATTATTATTATTATATGAATTGCTGACTTTCCGAAGATCGTCGCAGACCACAAAGACGACGACGACATAGACTACCACCAATGTCACGAACATCGTCATTTAGTAGTATCACTGACAGTACAATGTCCCTTAATATTATAACTGTTTCATTGAACATGGACACCGTCAATTTCCTTGGTATTAGTATCGTGGGGCAAAGCAATAAAGGTGGAGATGGCGGAATATATGTTGGCTCCATAATGAAAGGGTAAGGATTAAGTTGACAATCGAAACATTGAAATCTAGTCTGTGGTTAAAGGTAGTCTGGTGAATAATACGAAGTACCATATTTGAGCACTTATATGAAAAACTTGATACTGACAAATACTATATGAAAATATTCCGACAAAAATGTCGTTCCCAAATATATTGACTATTGTTATTATATATTGTTGACCATTACAATTCATAGTAATTCCTGGAAATAATAATTGATAACATGTGAGTAATCCGTCGGTTATACACTTGAGTACTCACGCCGTCAACACAGCGAGCGTGGCGGTCGCGTAGAAAATATCAAAATAATATTTGGATCTACTTTCCTGACAATGAAATAACTTTCTCGTCACGAATGAAGTTTTGTTTAAAATCCTTATTTGGAAATACTGGATTGAATTGTGCAAACAAGTTTTTAGTAGTTTACCGTTCAAATCAGGCGCGCCATAAACGAAAGTCACTATTTTTATAACAGAAAACAATTAAGGAAAGAGGAAAATGATTTATGAACAAGGATAGATGCCACCGATTGATTTTATATATTTTATTCTACAAAAACTGTGTGTAACAATTTTTCGGAATCAATGTTGTTTAAGATACTAATGTATAACCTGATAGTTTTTCTCGGTAGCTAAACAGAAGCAGCTATTATTCCTACCTTCCCGTGTAATTTTGTTGAGTTTCAATTGAAAATATCTCAAAAACTATGTGGTGAAGTATTGTTTTTATCTGGAATATGAATGAAAAACATTTTCCTCTTTCGAATTGGGGGGGGGGGGGGGGGGGGGGGGGGGGGGGGTCAAGCTATAACCAGACTACCAGAATGAAATATTCCGTTCCCTTTTTTAGTGGCGCAGTTGCTTTAGATGGTCGCATAGAACCCGGCGATATGATCCTTCAAGTAAATGACATCAATTTCGAAAATATGTCGAATGATGAAGCTGTCAGGGTCTTACGTGAAGTGGTGCAAAAGCCTGGGTAAGTAAACTAATTTCTCTACTTTATAAAATGATATGAATAAGACATTTGAGGAAAAGTTCTTTTTTCTTATTCATAGATTGTTTCTCACATGTGTCATTTCTCCATTCCGCAGGCCGATCAAACTGGTTGTAGCAAAGTGTTGGGATCCAAATCCGAAGGGATATTTCACGATTCCACGAACTGAACCAGTTCGTCCAATTGATCCTGGTGCATGGGTTGCCCATACGGCAGCAATACGTGGCGAGGGTTTTCCCCCACGTCCACCGAGTGCCACGACTTTAACGTCGACATCAAGTAGTCTTGCTAGTACCCTTCCCGACACAGAGCGTAAGTGGAACGAAAATCAATAATAACTTTTAATCTCTTCATTTATCATTTGACCAAATTCTTGATATGACTTTCATTGATCATCACGTATGGATTACAATAAGAACATCGTCAAGAATGGAAACATGCCTATTGAAAGAAATCTTAACGTATCATTGCCGTGCAAGGTTCATAAATGAGCGATGTCACAAGCTTATAATATTTCTAGAATATCCTGGATTCAGAAACGGAACCTTGACAAAAATCGGCTCGAAAACCACAATTGATGTTTTTATAGTTATGGTTCGAATGTAGTGGAACTTATGATTCAATGTGAGGTTTTGCGAAGACTTACGGGTATCAATCGCAAGAACGGAACCAGTATAGGTAAATGTTTGTCATTCTGGCAATAGAAATGGCGGAAGAGTGTATGGAATTTTTTTTTCATCCTGTGAAATTATAAACAACCGGTCGAAGACAACTGGGAAGCCGGAACTGAGATAAATATTACGAAAGGCACTGTAGGCACCTGAAACACTCTTGTTAGAGCATCAATTTTCATGCAACACATTGTCATTTATATATGCCCTGCTGCAGTCAGGTCTTCAAGAGTCATTCATTCATACTCTATTTCATGAATCATTTCTCAAGCAATTTTTTCACCAGATACGATCTAATTTTTCGATAATGAGACATAAAAATTTGATATGATTCGAAAGAATTCACTGGTTGGCGGCCGAAATTGATTCATTGGATTAGGAAATATTAGGGATCGAAGTCACGAAATCTAATTTCAATGTTTTTGGAACTTGTAAGTAAATATCCAACAGATCATCATCAACAGATTCACATAGGTGTTATGATTCGGTGCAGCACAATATTTGTAGTTATTTTCAATGAACATATATGTAGTGACTTTGTGATTCCTGATTTTTCTTATGGTGTCGATTATGAAACGAAAAGATGGAAGTCAAATGACAATCGAAACTACTGTAGATCCATTGGGAGTAGAAAAAACGAAAATTTAATGAAAGTTTTGTTTATGAAAATTTTCAGGCCCGTTAGAAGATTTGAGGTTGAGTATTAACACAGATATGCCAACGATAGTTCGTGCAATGGCACGACCCGATTCCGGTTTGGAAATACGTGATCGTATGTGGCTCAAAATCACAATCCCAAATGCGTTCATTGGTGCAGACGTTGTTGATTGGCTTAATGCACACGTTGAAGGCTTTATCGACCGCCGTGATGCACGAAAATATGCATCGTTGATGCTTAAGGCGGGTTTCATCAGACATACTGTTAATAAAATAACATTTTCGGAACAGTGCTATTATATATTCGGAGATTTATGTTCAACAATGGGCAGCATGAAATTGGATGGCGATACAGTTGGACCATTGCCACCGCCTATCGGATGGGATTTGATGTATTCAGGGCCGTATACACCACATTCAGCAGCTGGATACAGTCCGATGCCATTCAACTTTACGAATGAACCAACAATTTATGGTTACCACCGCGAAGAAAGTGTTCATAGTGAGTCAGGTATGTAATTCCTAACAGTTTTGTTTTTCTTTTGTCGTTCATCATTTACCTCATAAAATACATTAAAAATAACTGTTTTTGTCGAATCTTCTGTGAGTTTAATAAGGTATCTCCAGCTATTCTTATTTTGTTACCAATGCCTGAATCTCTATTAAAATATAGTTACTTTTTGTTTTTGGATGAGTAGATATATTTTCTCCAACGGTAATGATTTTCCATCTGTTTTCCAATCACATATTGTGAAATTTGAGTGACACTTAATTGACGATTTATGGCAGACCTGACATTGAAAACCCGATTGCTTGGTCTCCTGAAATACTAGAGTAATGCAACAAACTAAAAATGTTCTTGGAAAAAATACTCTTTCATTGAAAAACAAAAAAACAAAATTGAAATCCGACAATTCATTGAAAAAATACAATGCCGCAGACAGATATACGAACACAGCTGTCAAACATGTGACACCCCTAACAGAACACTGTCGACCATTCAGTCGATTGTCGACTTATGCACCAGGTCGATGATCCAGTCGACGTTTCCGTAATAATGTGGGTATGGGAACATCCGAATGAATCTAGTGTCACATCCTTGCTACGATACAGCAAGACGCAATCTGTCACTGGCTGCAACGGTCACTATATATAAAAGAAAAGACATTGATATGATTGAAACATCCTATTCTGTTTCCTCCACTCTTTTCTCAGTATATGAATTCAATCTGTTTCATATTGGTTATTATAACGTTATGATTTTGTTTTTCAAGATGAACTGAAAAAAAATTGTTCTTCTTCGATGACTTCACAGGTGGTAGCAGCGCAGGTAGTGAACATATTTGCAAAGAACCAATACACGACTTGAAATCATGCTCGTCAGCATCAGAATCTGAGTTACATTTGCCGCCAACCGTTCTGAGCAAAAATTCTGGAAATGGCACAACAGGATCAAATGGCAAACGGTCCACTGGCAGTCGTAGTCGATCAAGTGGATCTGAACAGTCAGTCCAAACTGGAACTGGCTCGACAAATCAACAAGATTTATCTGGTAGTAGACAGTCATTTCGCATTGCGATGGGGAATCCCTGTGAATTTTTTGTCGATGTTATGTAGAATTTGGATTATGTTCTTTTTTTTTTCACTCTTAATTCTCTGTTTCCTTCTAATTTTTTTGTATATAGAGACCTTATTTTGAGATGTAATTGAACTAGAACGTCGTATTATTATTTCTTCATATTCAAGACGGAAATCGAAATGAAACAATCGGAGCATGTTCATGAATGTAGGATTTTCTCAGAAGGAAAGATAAGTGTGAAACGAAAGATTTTTCGATTGGAGTTCAAGACGCGTGATTCTCCATGAGAATCAAACACTTATATTTCGACACTTTTCATTTTACGTTTCGCTTTCATTTTCTAGTATCTCCTGCGTGCATGTCCAGTAAGCCTTTCTCAAACTGGTTTTTCATTCCCAATTGATATTTTGATATAAATGTTCTGATGTCAATTAATAACAAACGGTTGACTGCATGTTTGGATCTGAGCTTTGCTATGCTTGGTTGAGTCTTTTCTCATTGGGATCTGTCACATGAGCGGAGTCCAAAAAATATGACGACACTAAGGGCATTTGAATCGTACCCATATTTTCATGGATGAATCTGTGATTTTGAAGTGGAGTAATAATAAATTGGTAAACATAAGTGCGATTCGCGATCAGGGTCGGCATAAATCTCCATCCGAAGGATTTTGTTAAAGGTGGAAAATTTTCGAGGCTCCCATTTCTAAATGCGATTAAACGAAAAAGAAAAAAAAAACAATACTGGGACGATTAATTTCCAAGCGTTCTGTCTGCAATCGTCAAACAATCTGCATTGAATTGACAGTGATGTCTCGACTAGTGGTAATATCGTATCGGTAACATCTTCTTATACAGCTTGATTAGGCAATAAACGCAAACATATCATTGTTGCTGTGTTGTGTCGTAATAGGGCACCCTATTTTCATTTATTTTTGCTTATTCCGATGTAAATCTCACAATTACTTCGTTCTGCCCGCATGTAGCCTTGTCAAGTATAGTTCGATTGTCCGCCACCAGGTGCTAGATTACCTATCGAGCGATCCCAATGGAGAAGAAAGAATGAAAAAATGCGGCATGCACGTAATACTGCACAATATATATTTTCTTTGTGTAAATATTTTGAGAATTGCTATGAAGATGGTCATAATACACATTACCACACAACTATTTCTTTTTCTTTATTTAGTTGGGTGATATACTGACACATGATTTTACGTAGCAAACAAAAATATGATTGTTATCTTTGAAAAAAACAAAGCAAATCAGATTTTATTGAATCGCAAATTAATTCATTCCATTGCTTGCATTTTAGGATTATCTGCGACAATGGGGCAGCTATTTCTTTAAAAAAAATCAACGGGACAATTATTTGAAGGTTATGTACGTACGATTTATCATCTGTTCCTGTTCGAAAACAAATTATTTTTCTCTTTTTCTTCTTTACTTCAATACTACATTTATATGAAGTAATTAATGAGCTATAATAAAAAAAAAAGTATAAGCATGTAATGCTTTTACCGATGAATCAATTACGGGATACGTTATTAATAATATGTAGAGAATAAAACGGATCGAAAATTTAAAAAAATAATACAATTACTCGTACGGTAGAAGAAAAAACTTGTCACATTTAGATTACGTGCCAAAAACATGGTGTGTCTAATCAATATCTCTGCTGTTATATTGGCATTATAATTTGAGTCGAAAAGTGTAAATATTATTGAAAAGAATCAAGAAAATGCAACAAAAATAACGCTCAAAATTGAGAAAAAAAGTGCCATCAACCTTTCATACCGACGTGAATAACATTGATTTTCGCATTTCACCTGAAAGACGATGGGTCGAGAAGAAATTGCATGTATTGTTTTATATTTATACAGTTGAAAAAAAAAAATGATGAATGTCATAAAAAGAGCTTTCAGGATGAATACCGACTGTGCATCATAGTTATTCCGTTGTTTTATACATAAAAATCAATTTTTAATGTTTGATTTAATTTACGTATTAAAAAAAACACAAATAAAAAAGAGGTTTTAATTGTTATATTAACAAGCAAACAAGCTGATTCTCAAATGTATACAAATAGTATTATTTAGTTTATATATTAGTTCCCATCAAGAAATAAAAAAAGAAGAATATGAAAAAAAAACAAAACAAAAACAAACATGTAAACGAACGTAATTTTAGGATTTGAATACAATTTCAACTTTATACAGAGAGTTTTCAATTATCATGTAAGATATAAACAAACAAGAAACAAGCATACAAACAAAACGGATCGTATTTCATGTACAAAATAATTTTTATAACGTTTTTATTTAGAATCTATCGATGCGCGAGTGATTATAAAGTTGGAAAAAACAACACAAAAATATAATGCATTTCCCTGTAATGTCGCAAAATAATAATTTTTAGAAATCACAACCACGGCATGAATGAAAAGAATAACTGGATAAATCTCCACCTTTTTTTCCACGTTATCATTTGAAATATCAGTTCCATGCAATGTCTGAGTTTTTTACCTGTTATAAATTATATGATTATTTCTATCTACGGTTATTTTGTTGATGAGTTTCACTTAATCAATTTCTCCACAGTTGCAGTTCCCAATTTTCAATTATAAATGGCTTATAATCATTCATAATATCTTATCTTGTTTACTGTGTGCGTCTCAATCATATGTAATCAGCCGTTTTTTTTTTTTTCGTGTGTGCTACTCATGAACAACACAATTCATTCTATATTCATGGCATTGTTGAAGAGTGAAATACATCAATCAACTCGATAATCTCTTTACAATGCATCTGTCAATTAAAAGAAGGTTTTTGATCTACAATTGCAATCAATTAATGAAATTACACTGTTTGCCCCCTCTCCTCATTATCTCCTTCCCTCATATTTAGCACGACCACTGATCTTTTTATCTATCCCTCGACAACAATTATTTATTGCAAACCGTGAAATTGATCGACGATTCAGGATGCAGACACATTATTTTATTATGTAAAACGAAAATGTGATGGTATATATACAAATAATCCGAAGCCATGCCCGGATGGACAAATGAATAAAAGCGAATATTCTCCGAACCAGTCCTGTTGAAATTCCCAATGATCATCTTTTGGCGCCTACAATGTCACACCTTCAAATAGAACAATGAAAGTGCATGAATGTATCGAACCCGTGGTATGAAAATCGTCACAATCGTGAACGCAGTCAATGCCACAAATGTGTGGGCGTTTATATGTGGCGTATTTTCAGGCTATAGCTTGCGTGTAGGAACTTTTCGATACTTTCACTTTTTGCTTAACTGCTGCAGGTGAGGGACTATAACGAAAAAAAAAAATGATCATAACATAACTCAATTCCAGCTCTAAATGATTCTTCATACGTGTACGCGTGTGTGTACATTAATAACATTCCTTTATTATAACTTGAATTTTAGGTTATTTGGCTCAATGAGAATTATTCGAAAATTATTCGTAAGCTGAAATTTCCTTCCCATCCCCCCGCGTGGAATCATTATTAATAGGCCCCCCCCCCCCCCATATCACCGACTCACCGCCACACGCACGCACTATTTTTCATATCACTCAATCAATTGAACAACAAATAATAATAAATAATCTTTGAGTCGTTGTGGTTAATTAACACAATTTGTATTGCGTTCAAGGAAAATATCAAGAAGGTCATACGCAAGTAGAAACACCCGCGAGTTTCAAGTACACATTTGAACAGCAGAAAAGAAAGGAGAGCGTTTAAATCATGATAGTTGCAGGACTTATCTGTTAAAAAGTTACTCACTGACTTGAATTGCGGTTAAAGGTCTCGCAATATCCTTTAAGAGTCGAACGCATTACGCGTCGTATGCATGCCGTGAAATGTTGAAGATATCGTACCGTGACGTGTTTTCACTACCTTCTTTCAGAAAACAGGCAATAAAAATAAACGTATTACGTGCTGCTAGTAATTCATCAAAATAGGTGTGGCTGTATATATCATTGGGGAATATTGGCATTATTTTCCAGACAAGTAAATACATCAGTAGATATTAATCTGCACGCCAAACATCCATCAATCCGTTCGACACCTTTGGAAGAGACATGCACACACAACATCAGAATGATGGATGGACCATAAAAGATATATATATTGTCATAGAAAAAGGTTAAATAAAAGTATTCATCCACATACAATTGTTTATGCAATTATTGTTACCTTTTCTTATCTTAGATCAGTGATATACTCCCAATCGGCAGATCCTATGAAAGTTTGTTGAATTAATAATAAAAGAAAATGCGGCATAAATAATTTTGGACGCGAAACTGATATAATTCAATGTTATTCATGAAAGTCTAGAGTGCGCCGAAAAAACGCTGATGGCACGTGTTTTGATCTGGATGAAGAAATGCTTGAATGACATACACATGATATCGATTTGTGCAAAAATAAACTAGGGAAATGTATTTGTTTATGGACACTAGAAAATATATCTGTATGTATGTATATGATAGTGGAGGACATACGCGATTTCAATGTGTATATGCATGTTTGGTGGGGATGATAGAAACAGAGAAGTAAAGTCGCGTCCACTGTTCGTGGTTACTGCCAAGAATGCCTCGTGTACGTATCTTTAAGAAACGATCTCATCAGTCGTATTCAGGTAGTTGAAGGATAAACAACGTATCGTGGAGTGTTGCGAATAAAATTTGATGAATAATAACAAGTAAAATAAGCACTACGTGACGCATACAACGCAATTAATTACGAATGTCCTGTTATCACAGGATTGAAGGTAATAAAGAAAAATTTTTTTTAATAAAAATTAACAAAATAAACATGAACACGTTGGTATTAGATAATCACACATTCGGAGTAGTGCTACGTACATACATACATGAATACATACATACATGCATACACACACACAAGCGCGCGCGCATTCACTCTACATTTGCTCTCTCTTCTTCTCATTTTTCTGTGGTCGTGTTCGCGCTCAGTCGCGTTTTGTGATTTAAATATAGGCTTAAAATGTGCAGTTCAAATTACCCACCTATCACACAACTTACTATTTAAATCAGCCAACTTCTTTGCATATCAAGTTATTCATTCGAGCAAATGGGTAACTGGTGAAACTCTTTTTCCGTATTACAATAAAAAAATAAAAAGAAATGATCGATAACACAGATTATTTTTCGCATTTTTTCCCAGCCCTCATTATTAATACTTATCTCGTTTTATTGTCTTCAGCACGCTATAATTGGTCGCGTTAATCGAAAAAAATTCCATTTGCCGCATGAATATGTGTGTGCATTATCTATATTGCATACTCATTCGCGGCATTCATTGTCATTGGTTACTTGTAATTATTGCACTCGATGTCGAAAACTTGACTGAGTATTTTATTTAAAGAAATAGCACGTGGTGCATTACGGAACTCACACCTACGGCCTAGCCCCCTCTCTACCTCCCACTCCTACTACTCCCTCCCTTTCGATTCTCTCTGCCTCCTAACTTCGTCCGATATTTGAAATCAATTAGATTCCAATATTTTGACTGTAATAACCGTAGAATCATTCCATTGACTTTCCTCACATGTTTTAATCTCAATTATAGATGTGTTATCTCTGTTTATTCTCGGGATATTAAATGTTATATGAAAAATTACCTGTTTTTTTCCGTCGATAAATGATATCTAAGAGATGACAGATAAATCAATTATATTATTCTCAACGAAACGGTCTGGGACAGAAATTGAGGAATCAGAACCCTGAAAATATCTTTTAAAAGAGAATCTTATCAATCTCATTAGAATCCAGTATTCTTCCTGTTGGTGAATCAGAACTACGCATTAGTAATGTGATAATCAACAAAAGTACAGATTAGGAAGTAATGAGATGCCCCAAGTAGCATGGAAAACCAAAGTGTGAGAGTGAGTAAAAGAGGGTGTTGCAGAAAGACGGAGAGAGAGGAGAGTGAAAAAATTAATTAAATCAGATAACGCTTTATTAATTTGACAGAAATGGTCAAGGTGAGTTACATAAAAATATATATATTGATGTTGTTGATTTCGCAATTTAATTGGCAAAGGAATATTTTTCTGTCGCTCACTCGCCTTCTTTCTCACCCTGTCTACCCCCACTTCTTGGATTTTGCGCTCCTATCCACAATCCATCATGAGAATAAGATATGATTAAGTTAGTCTATTTGCATTAAACCATCCACATAATTGTGTAGGCGTTAACGCGATTATATGATAATGTAGAATTATATTATCATAGAAGCACTCTGTCCATCACGTGTCCCGAATTTACCATGAAAAATTTGATCTTGTTTACCGTTACCTGATCTCTTCATACTTTTATTATCGTCTATGTTTTGTGGCTAAATCCTCCTTTGTCATCATAATCACAATGCATACATTGAACACAGGCGCACACACACACACATATACATACATCCAGATTCTTGATACATATATTTGAAGATGGAGTTGCACATGAATCCAACAACACCAGACGACAAAAACGTCAAGCGTGGCGCTGAAACCATATTTGAAAATTCCAAGATCACTGTGTAAGATCGAGTTTAATGTTGTTATTTTCCTTAAAATTTTCCGAATTAATTTAGTTGAACCATTTTAATTTTTGAAGTAATAGCGACCATTATGGGGTATTTCGTTCGATCGACCCAATCATTTCCGTTGAGAATTTGGCGGGTAATGTAAATCAAAACTCCTCAGATCATCCAATCGGTGCAGATCATCCGACGTCGTAAGTAGAAAAACGGAATGAATGGAAAAATAGACAAATGAATGAGAATAATGAATGAAAAAAATAAAATAAAAATTGTCGAGAATGAGTGCAGAATTAATTTATTGCATTATGGAAGGATAAATCGGATGTTTCAGCCATAAATTCATGTCCAACGCGTTATAACCGGGGTATTGAAAATTTATCACGCTCACTTATAACAGAACACAACGTATTTGTGAAATTGTTATGTTCAGAATGATTATCAATGATAATTTTTTTTTCACTATAAAACAATTGGAGTTCCATAATTTTTTTAAGGTCTCTGTGTCTCACTAGATGAGTCAGTGTACAGGGTGACAACTTTGTGTAAAGTAAGCTGTATATTAATTATCAAGATATTTGTTTCTACAACAATAGCAACAAGTGCACGGAACAATTCCGCACTACATGTTAGGTCGTGCATACTATATTTAATAAATTATAGCGAAATATATTTTTCTGTGTTGGCGTCGATGATAGGTTTATAAGCAGAAGCTTTGGCAAAATCTAAAATTTTCGGGATAGATTATAGTTTTATTTAATCCCAAAACATTTGAATCTGTATCAGTTTGTCAATGCCTCACACGGCCGTCCTAACCGCAGAGGTGATACCCGCCTTTTTCGACTGATGCGTTATGGCTCTGATAGTATTACAATGTTGAAGTCGTCCCATCTTGGAATAAAGTAATTTCAGCAATCTTTCAATACAAAATTCACGCGATGACGTACCGCCGTATCTGATTTGCAATTCGGAATTACTGCGGAAAACGTCAAATTTCAAATATAGGGGATGTGGATACAATTCATTCGATCGAAATGAAAAATGATTGATACTTCAATTACTATCATTTCTATCTATAACATTGACTGTTACATTATACCATCTCGATAAACAATCAAATGAAAAGGCTATGTGTTTGGAATAGACATATGAATTCATTGGAACAGCGAATATATTTATTCGTCTCTAAACCTATTCATTTGCTTCCGACTCGTCTGTTTTTACCACAACACAACTGATGAGATTGCCTCAACTCATCAGTTCATAGACTCAACGTTAACGTGTAGTTTTTGCGAATGCTATTTCAATGTCCTCCAAATGCATTCATGAAATTGATTCTGTTGTATTTAATACATCGAAACATACCCAGAAAGACAATCGTAATGATCATGGCGATCATTCAAATGATATCATTATATATAGCAGAAGTTTACGTGAAATTTACAACACGAGTATGATGGACACGAAAATTCATGAACAACTCATCATATTTATGTGACGCCAATTATTTACCGAATACTGTGTAAATGTATCTATAAATGTATTTTACGCGAAATTGAGATCAACGTGATGTTCTGTCAACAGAACATTTGCACATACAAATTTTTCGTCATATTTACATGATATTCACGAGAATGTGTGATACCATACAGTAGTATATATTTAGGTAGAGAATGTTGTCATTCAATGCCTCAAATATAACTGCATATTATCTCACTCATAGGATGTAGTAAATATGTTATAAGAATATTGGTAATCTAAAGTAAGATGACAATGGAATAACATGTATCCATTATGAAAGTTGATTCTATATTATAACTCCAATGCAATAAAGCATGTGAGATTACACAGCCGTGGTGCTAGTACTTTCGCTCGCCAATTGAACGATCAGCGTTCAATTCCCGTAAGAGTGTTTGTTTTTTTTCTCCTAACAATTTTATAATATGCTTTTGTTGAAAAACTAACGAAGTAATCTCTGAAACATTCCACGTCGATCAATATCAAAATCGTTAGTTTTTAGAGAAGTTCCTTGAAGATATTACAACGTATATATGAAAGATAGCGTCAAAATTCAATCGGAGCGGGTGAGTGTCTGACAGACACGGATTTTCAAACGCTGGACTTTTGAGCTAAGAAGAAGGGACGAAGTACATAGGACTGAGCGCTGGTATCGAATACACGCGCTCCGAGTCTATGTTACTGGACACGGGCGACAAAAGGGTCGTGGTTACTCAGGATTAGAAATTTTTCTATTATTAAAATATTTAACCATTCAAAAATGAACCAAAAAATCATATATCATTATAACTTTTATAGAAGCCTCGTTTAACGCAAATTTCAATCATAATTATGGAGTAAAAAAATAATTATTGGTGGATAGTCCAGAGGGCACCAAAAAAAAAAAAAATAGCTACAGTGTCCAATGTATAAGCATAGGAAAATATCCCCTGCTCTGATTCATCCTCACCCTACTTCTGAACAACCTGAAGGTTTCATGACCATATCAAAGTCCCGATTACTGCTAGGAAACCTGTTGACATTCCGCACAGCTCAATTATTCGTTTCCAGTCGCTTTTCAGTGCAAATACTGTCTATCAATTTGCGATTAATAGTAACTTTTATTCAACCCTGATTCAACAGTTTTCGTGATCGTCTGGGGGATGGTAACATGTGCAGTGGAGGCGACTCCGCATGCGGTTGCCTGCGATCCATCAGAGTGGAATCTGAAAAATCAACTACTTCAGAGTTAACCTCAGAAGCTAATATTTGGTAATCATTTAAGGATGAATCGTGTGTTAGAATCCCTCACAAATTTTTCGTCACATTCTCTAAAAATTCCATTTGTAATCAGATCAGCCTCTCATGCGTTTGACATGGATAAAACTACATCATCCGCTGGGAATCCAAAGCTGTTCATACATTCGACCTACAGTTGACTTGTTAAATTCATCGATTTGGATTTGGTTTTTGCGTAATCTACATGGTGAACTGTCTTGACATTTTTCAGTTAACGTAAAGTCCAATTAGTTGCATATATAGGTAATGTCGTAAATTTGGCATTGGCATCAAAAAACGCTGCAACTACCACCTTGGGCGACGATATAATATATATTAGACAGAATTATTTTCTTCGCGGCATATCTCCATTGTGCCCCGAGTCCGAGAAGCCGTTTTCAATCGGATATAATTCTAGGGCGATTTTCCTGATCGATTCCGATTGAGAATCTAAGGGAAATCCAACTTTGGTTAAGTTTAGTCGGACTGGTTCCAAGTCTGGAATAAACAAAGATGATGTTGTCAGCATTTGAATTGATTCAGATCAGTTGAAAGGCATTTCTCTACCTGATATGTATTGAATTCGTCATTAAAAATTTTGAGATTTTTAACGCAGATTTCGAACTAGCGGCCCCAAAAACTCTTTGTCCATGATCAGTATGGGCATACAGAATAAATTGTTCTGGAGAAAACTTCAGGATAATAATCATCGATATCTCTAGTCTGAGAAACTTAAGTTACGTTAAATTGGACTGAACCTGTGTTATGGCTAGATTATATTGACTCTATATTTTATTGAATCCAGATAACATCAATACATCCAGTTTATGTGAAATTATTTGTTAGGTGAATTTGGTGCCTCGGTTTTCATCAAATTCGACCACGATCGTGAACAGTTTCCTCTATGTCGTGGTTTGGAAAGATTAGTCATTGGTTTGATTGTAGTTACATGTATCTCATCACGACAAGAAAACAGGGAGTGAGTATCAATCCTTCGATGGCACACTTCCCCAGCATAACATCTATGCCAGCTTATAGCTGGCATATTGGGACATCTTATACCCCAACTACTAAAATGCATATCGCCTGTAAATTACTGGGTATTTTAATTCGTGAAAATTGCCAGAGAGTATTGCGGGAGTCTGTTGGAAGATAATACAGGTTATTTCGGCAAAACAAAAAACACTTAACTGGTGGAAAAAAATTAAAAACCCAAAAAAATTGAACAAATAAGTTTTTTTCACACAAAAAAGTCGTAACTTTTTGAATATTTGATTTTCAATTCTCCAATTTTAATTGAATACACTTAAGATATGATATTTTGAGTAGAAAAATAGTTTGAGAGTGTTTTCCGAGGAAAACAAGTTTTGGTAAGAAAAATCCATTTAAATTTTCCGATGGGAACTTGTTTAGGTACTAAAAAAATATAGCTTTTTTATTTAAATTACGAAAAATCAAAGAATAAATAATGAGAACAAAAATTTCCTAATCCCTGCACCTGGCACACTGGGGATCTCAGGATCCTCCGGTCCACTTACCTCGCAGACCGAAACTACTAGACTGATGCGCCTAGAATAATGCTGTCGAGTCTAAGAAGAAAGTAGTCCTTCAAACTAACGTCGCAGATCCCTATATGCATCATTTTGAACATTCTAATGAACTTAAATAAAGTATGGGTGAGAGTGGGGCGTTCGGTACCTCACGGTGCCATCAAGGGTTAACAAAGAATTGCTGAACCGACACATAATATGTTGTATAATCTGATACCAACGCGAACGGAACGGTTGAAATTAAATTTGACGCAGATCATACGGAGACCTTAGATAACTATGGAATCAACATTGCGATAAAACTATTTTTTTTTGTAAGAAAATTCTTGATGGGCATGAATGAATACATTGAATAATTCGTGATGAACTTGATTAATATTATGGGAGTGACTGGATATAACTAATCAATCAAAGTTATCTTAGGTATTGTGAAACAATGATGCACTTATTCAAAGGAAATGTTGGTTCAGGAATATTTGCATTGGGAGATGCATTTAAGAATGCCGGCTTATTACTTGGTCCAGCACTTACGATATTTCTCGGCATCATCTGCGTACATGCGCAACACATTCTCGTATGTATATAGTAATTTGCTTTTATAGAAAAAATATATATATATATATATTCGAATATCATATTGGCAGAATGAATTGGAAATGCCAAAAAAGATTGTAATGACATTTTAATACAGAAACTCGTATGAATCCACAGTATTTATAGATATAATTTTTTTTCTATGATCATTATACACAATTGCGCAGTTGTAGACTGAAACTTTGAGGTAAGATTATAGTGGAGAGGGTGATACAGAAAAAAAAGTACGAATCGAGAAGAAATATTGGAGGGCAATGATGGAAATAATATAAAAGAATAATTTTCATCATTTCTGTAAGAACAAAAAAGAAAATATGAAATCTCTGACATTTATAAGCAGGATCATATTATTGTTATGCATGGGAAAATCTGATACTTCCGTCAACAATTTGAAAAAAATCTTATTTCACTTTGTGATTTTATTATATGACGACGAATTTGTCGATGGATAATATTGTTCAGTGGATAATTTAGTATATTATAGAAGATAAAAGGAAAATTTTAAATGCGAGTGGATTTACCAACGAGAAAGTTTTAGTCTCCTAATGCTAAGAAAAAACCATACCCCTTGAAAGAATAATAAAAAACCAATTCTCTTTCACTCAAATACCTACGATCAACTTAACGTTATCAACATCAATGATTTTTTTCAGCTCCAGTGCAATAAAGAGGCAACCAAAAGAAGTTCATCAAAAAAGGATACGTTCGGATATGCCGGCACTGTGGAATTGTGTTTCGAAGTTGGTCCGCCACGACTGCGGAAATATTCGGTGTTGATGAGGTGGGCCAGGATAAGAAAATTATTTCATTCCATTTCATCATTATTGCTATATACAGCCGAATATATATGATTACAAATATACCCCGTGTTTCAAATAATTTTGCACAATCATTCCACTTGAAATTCTATCGAATTAAGAAGTGACAAGTAGAGATAGGATTAAAAATGAATTGTAAGTTTTTCAGTAAGATAGAGATATCAAAACTTTTGAAGCGTAGTGACATTTTTGAAAATACTTCGTTGAACTCACCTTTTACATTTTTTGACATATATCATAACGTAGGAAATAGTTTGACAATGTTCGTTGTGGAAAAAATTCTAACAGATGAAAGATTAAGATGAGTACCACCAACTTCAATTATAACTCATTCTTCTGCATATGCAATTAAGAATAATGAGAGGAAGAACAATGATTATATATGACATGATTATCTGTATATTTGTCTTGTATTAACTTATATGAAAATTTTCAAGAATTAATTGCGTGACAGTAAAATAAAGAGAAAGCGAAACTATTACGGTTTATGAACTCTCGAAAAACTGGTAACAACTATATTTTCCAAAAAATATATTTTCGGAAAAAAAAAATCCCAAATTATGATAGAAAAAGGAAGATAATTCCAAGTACAGCGGCGCCATTATTAACAATTGGTTTATCATGCTGAAGCAATTTGACATGATTAAAGAATTCATATTTAAACAATTTCTGCCATCCCGTTTCAAATAATTCCTTCATATCAAAAGAAAATGGATGTCTTACAGAGTTGAATTTTACATACGAATTCGTAATCAATATCAAATTTAGTAGGCAGAAAAAATAGTTCCAAAAATAACAGCACACAGGTTACGCAAATATGCTTCACCAAGTTTATCTGATTTATTATGAAATATTTTCATTAAATCTTCATAAATATTATATAACAACTCACAAACTCATTTGTTCAATAGCTCATGTATGCGATGATTTCTTCCATTCTAGAAAGATTGTGAACTTATTTCTATGCGTTACGCAATTCGGTTTTTGCTGCGTTTACTTTGTCTTCATATCGACAAATATGGTACAGGTAATACAGGAGAGAAAATAAAAACAAGAAACTATTTCTATAATATCCGTGTCGAACGAACGCATGTGTTTATATGTTGTTTCTGAAACATAGGTTTTGGACCAATATGGATTGCGATTGAATGTACACTGGCACATGGCAATTGCATTGATGCCGATCATGATGAGCACATGGATAAGAAATCTGAAATATCTTGCACCAGTCTCGTCAATTGCAAATATATTGGTTGTCGCTGGTTATGTTGCAACTGTATATATTATGTGCGATAATTTACCATCAGTACAGGAACGCAATTATATTGCTCAATATCAGTCAATACCACTATTCTTCGGGACAGTTATTTATTCTTTTGAAGCAATAACGCTGGTAACTGAATTTAATCTGTATCATATGTTCAAATCAATGAAAGGAAAGAGAAATACAAAAATTCGCTGTTGTTTTTTTTCAGGTTTTGCCATTGCAAAATGAGATGAGAGTTCCTTCACAATTTAATAGTCCTTTAGGGGTTTTAAACGTTGGGATGGTTATTGTGGGAACAATGTTCGTCTCAATGGGATTTTTGGCTTATTTAAAATATGGCGAACAAGTTGCCGGATCAGTTACTCTCAATCTTGATTCCAAAGAAGTGTAAGTTAAAAGTTTATTTATTACCTGATGACAATCTTTTCTTACATGAGTAAATGTCATTTTCATTCTTCAATCATGCTGTGTAAGAAAACAAGTAAAGAAAAACATGGATAATCCTAGAGTGCAAGTTGCCATTCATTTTTGTTTATTCGACGTATTAAATATAATGTTACAAATTCAAATATTCTCCGTTCGTTATTAACTTGCGCATGCATAAATTACGGAATTTGGAGCAGTAGTCAATCGGCTTGCTTGCCTGCGTTCAACATCAGTGGTATGATAGAGAAACAGTTAATTGGAATATGGAAAAACATAATGTACTACGCGGTTAATTCTCCTGTGTGCATATGAATTTCTGTCCAAAATTTTAGTGAAAATCAATATCTGTATGTGAAATATAGGTTATCTGCGTTTTTGTTTCACTTTTTCCTGCACAATTGTCTCCGCGTGGACTGAATAATACGTTTTTTGTCTCCATACCCGTGAAAAAATTTTCTAAGCCCTTGCATAGCCACATATGAATCGCCCATATCAGGCCTTGTACGGACGATCAAACTAGATGTGGGCATATCAAATATTATATGGCTATATACAGCCTGATATGAAAATTGGCCGAATCTGGCTTTATATATAAAATCAATTGCAGCCCATTTAATGTTAAATAATAAATAAAAATGATTTGATTGCATTCTACGTACTACAAAGAGTATATGAAATGAGTCAATAAAAAAAAAAGAAGATACGTGTGTCGAAGATGGTATCCGTATTGTAACAAGCGGTCATCCACCCAAATAATAACCGCACTCACAAATATTTTCTAATATAGACATGTATGAGAACATCAGAGTATATATGTCCATATCAGGTCATATAGAACCATACCAGAAAATTATATATAAATATATACGGTCGTATCTGCCCTAATATAGCTATATTTATTTATATATAATTTTTTGATATGACCATATACGGGCGGGTCAGACTATATATGGGCTTATCAGAAACATTTTTCACGGGTAGTGCCGTCATTCATCGTACATGGATCCCACATGTAGTCAATCCGCAAGCGGCATCAGTATTTCGCGTCATTACGATTTGAAACTCATCTGGCCCATTTCTCACCACTTCAACTATTAATTACTTCTTTTCTTGTTACAATATGTAAAGTTCAGAACTATATGTCCATAATTGCTGATAAACTACGTCTAATTCGACATCTATAAAATACCCGATAGTGTAATGTGATTAATTGATGACCCATATGAAAAGTGGATTATATTGAAAATATGTTCTAAAACATATGTTGATTGTCGTAACACCCCATAGAAGCATACCGCCGTATACTTTTAGAGAGAGTTTGGAACTTGTCTCAAAAAGTTATGGTTTATGAGATTTTATAAATTTTATAGGGTAAGAACCTAATGACTTTGTGATTTTTTTTTATTTTCTAAAAACTTGTGAGATCCACAAAAATCAGTAAAAATTGGAATAGTCAGGTTTATTCGTTGAAAAAAAGCTTCAATCTTTCCGAAAAGAAACATACTCAACGGTGAATCCAAAGTAGGATAGAAACACAAACGATGAAGTCGGACGATCTTTGACTTATACCATTTGATATGAAGGATGGAAAGGCCTATTTTCTCATAATTTAAATCGGGATCTCCTATGACTTTGAATCAAGAGAAATGTGGAGAATGAATAGAAGAATCAATATTTTTTCCAGCAGTAATTCCAGTAATAACATATTCACACTTCACAACTCGAGATTCTTTCATAATGTCCTGAAATGCACGATCTGAACACAATTGAATCAGAGCGTTGAAGAGCATAAAACAATTGACATACGAAAACCAAAAATATTTAATTTTGAAACACTATTCTGTTCTGATAACTTGAAGAAATCGATTCCCCTTTTCCATCTTCTCAAAGTTTAGACTTTGAAAAATATGTTATTGAAAGAAAGTTTCAAAAATCTGCAAAGTTATGGTGGTTTGAATACGACTGGATTGGGTTTTACCGCAGTTTCTCTAAACTTCCAACGCGTTTATTTCGAAACTACTTTTTTCAACATGGTAGACGGAAAATCTCGAGTTTTATTCAACCGACTGACTTCAAATTGGCATTGACCTCCCGTATACATCCCACTGCCACCCCTATATCGAAAATATCAACATTATAATGAGTACTATTTTGAACAAATTGAAAACTGTGAAAAAAGTAGGGTATCATTTAAAAAAAAAATTTATCTCGTCAGTACTCGCCATAATATTTTTATTGATGACGAAAAAGGCTTTTATTTCTGTTTCTGATGAATGGCAGTTCGGGAATAATCTCTACCGCTTCAACCCCTTTTGTTTTCATGGCCATATTCAGAGGCCCATAACGTTTTCAATTTTCATGTTTTTTTCACAGAAATTTTTTCTAAGTTCTTGAAACATCAATATAAAGACTGTGAAAAAATGGATACTAAAAATATTCTTTGTTTTTTTTTTATCAAGCTCGAAAAAACGCCTGAAACTTTGACCTCTGGACTAGAATACCCCCTTACGAACTTTTGCAGTTAATGTACATGATGACATGAGTGATTGCGGAGCGACACGAGAATGTAATATTCTCGATATAACTGTACCGAATCAATATTACGCGAAAATATTTGTAATTACAAAATAAACTAATAAATATTTACAGATACATAATAATAACATCGGCCGGTAGCTCAATCCAATATTTTCATTTTAGATTCAGTACTACTCTCGGTTTACACCATAATAACGAAGGTTTAAAGACAACTCTCTCCCAAAATATTTGTAACATTCCTGAATTACTCTTTCTATGTCATTCTCGGTCCAGGGCATTCTAAATGTGAACCATTTCCTTTAGGATGAAATTTGAGTGGAATATTTCTAAGGCGAAGTGGGCAAATGGCACAACATCCGGGAAAGAATTTGAAAGAATTCAGAATTCGCAATACGACCGTATTCGATATTCGAATTATTTCATTCGTATTGTAACGAACCGGAAAGTTGAAATGGAATTATCGCAAATTGGAACGAATTGACGTTGAAACTAATAGACTTTTGCTGTTTCGATAATGTTTTCGATTAATCCATTGCACACTTTTTACACATAATTATTCATAGCATGAAATGCTGTATGTGACTGGTATTTTCATCTCATATCGTAATTTCAAATAAAAATTATAGACATGAATAACACGTCGGCTTTTAACCTATCCATTTTATGATTACTCATCACAATTATTGACTTGGCTCAATGATGTTTTGCTTTGTTGAGCGGCTAGTATTCTCGAATTTCTCTGTATTTCGCGTCAATCTTGCAATAACTTACAATGCGTGTAGTTTTCAAACGTGATGGCCCTGGTGTATTGAATGCTATGAGCAACTACGTTTATTGTACGACCGTCATTAGCATTTTCAAAGTGTTCTGTTTCTGTTGATATATATCATTGAAGAAAAAATGATTGAGACAAATAAATTAATTTGTTTCGGAAAAAATTTGTTGCATCATCTGAACATTATTGCAGTAACGTATAGTCTTTTGAAGCAAGAAGAAGGCGTTGTTTATAGTTACCAGAACATCTAATTACATTGCAATCTTCAAAGCAATCATAGATTGTGTTTGACGTAAATGAATGATCAGTTGCTTGAATTGCGCTATTTAGTTTCCTCAATAACACAGCGCCCAATGTCATCCATCGCATATGATAAATATTTGTCCAATGCTACTATTCAACGTAAATTATAACAAAATACATAATATTTGTTCAAAACATACACTGAGAGAAGAGTTTATTTGTACCGAATAATATATAATTGTGACAAATAAATCATATATTTGGCCACGAGCTATAGATATTTATTTGCATCAGATAAACATATATTTAAGTGTATATCTTTAGGTTAGATTACATATGGTTAATCACACATATCAATCTCAAATACGATATGTTAACCATTAATGAATATACGGTTGAGTCAATCATAATTTTCGAAAGTTGTCAAAGATTTATTTGAACTGATTGAACTCTTTTCTCAGTGTAATCAGACGTCACTCAGTACAAGATCTGAAAGGTCCCATACATTAAGACAAGTACTTGGATGGCTCAGTGGGTAACGCGCCTGAACGTATTCAAAGGTTATTGCTGGTTCAGCCCTAGCCAGGTGCACATATTTTTCTTCGGGCTTGTGCAACACAATTCTGAATTTTATAATATTAACGAAATATATCGACAGTGTTAATAAGTGTTTTGATAAAATATGAATTTTCGTAGGAAGCATGCTTACCATTTGCAGAGGGAGAGTGAGAGAGAAGGAGGGGAGTATCCTAATTCCAAAGATTTCCAGGTCAAATTTATACCATTAATTGACATTGCGTTGTATCCAATGAATATTGTAGATTTGGACACTTTTGCGAATGATTTTTGAAAGTTATATGAATAGAAAAACTTGTTCGTTCCGAATTAATATAAGGCAACACCACCGAGATTTATACTTAGCGCGACTAATTACTATATTCGAGTCCATGGGCTACATTTTAATCGAAAGTAATGTTTTGTTCAACGCAATGAAACAACATTTGGACTAAACATCAAATTTCATTATATCAACTGTTCATTGTTCTCTATAATCAGATGGTCTACATCAAATCAATACACAAAATGTATTTGTGCCAAACAATTCATTCATTTCGATCCTCGCGAGCGCCAGATTCAGCAGCATTAAATATTCTTTCTTCGATTGATTTATTTTTTTCAGTGTAGATTATAATCTCAAGAAGTTCTTGCAATTTAATGAACGTCAATTTTCAGACAAGATTTTTGCGGAATATTTTCAATTAATACAGTAAATTGTGGAGATCGGTCAAAAAACATTATATGAACTAACTTTCAGCTCCTGAAAATAATATTCAAAAAATATAATTGCAGTTTTGAACTGAATTGTTGCCCAACACAAGTTACGAACTTGATCGCATTTGATCTGACTGGAACCAAAGTTTCGAATTAACACGCGCTTAGCAGAATTTAGGAGATAATATCGATAAGAAAATAATCAAATCAGGCTCGACGAGGTGTTCGAATTTCTATTCAACAAAAAGAGTTTTTAGTGGAATAAAATAATATTACAGCGTAATTATTTTCTAAAATTGAAACAAATGGGCTAAAGAAGTGGTTTAGCCACGAATAGAATAGAATTCAGGTTTTTCAGGAACAATAAAATAGGAACGAATCCACCCGAATTGGGGAACGGGAACCAATTGAAATGTATAGTAATAATCAATATTCAATCCAAAATTCAATAGGCTCGAATTGGAAAAATGAGAATGTCAGTTCGGACTAAATCTTTTCCGGTTATTGAGGATGCTTACGGCGTTTGTGCTCTCAAATTTTTAGCGGTAAGTTCTGATCAGAGCGGGGGATACAGTCATAAGTAATATACAACAAGTACGTATGCTAAACAAAAGTGAAAGGGCGATGCACAATGAGAGTAAGGACATGCAAGCAAACGATACTCGGCGCGTAGTAACGGGATCGACCGGAAGTTCTCCATTCCTTATTGCTTGTTGCACTTCATTATGGATAACGCTTAAGAAATATCCGCGAACTTAAATATAATTTTTATGCATATAAATTGCTCGTCAATTGGCAGGTCAGTGTTCAATTCCCCTAATTTTTTTTCTCCATGAATTCCTCTATGTGAAATATTTCGTATTTTCAAATGTACGAAGTCTATCATTTGTTGAAACTGTATTCCATATACATGTCGACTACAATAATTCGGCTCGAGGTGGAGGATAGATATATGTATATATATGTAGTAGTCATATATGTCTCATTTTCTATATCACCAATCTAAATGAAAAATATTTTGGGAAGATCACTTGAATGAATTGTTGAACAAAATAGTCAAGGAAAATGAATGTTTGTTCTTCACTAGTTTTTTTATCAAATCTAAGAGTACAATGAAGGATGTAGGAGCAATAGACTCAATATCAGATAAAGAACAGAATTTTGTACATGTTATAGTTGAAGTTAGATATTTTCTGTCTTAAAAATTTCAATTAACGACCATTTGAGCGAAATATTATTTATTGAAGTTTAAAGGAGACAAAATGTCATGAAACTCAATGATTTTGTACCTTCATAGCACCTTGGCAACGTCGTACCTCGTGATACATAGTATGTATATCTATATACATACATCGCCGTATCTAATCTATTCTAGCTGCTAGCAGCTGTTATGTAAAATCAAATGTTACTCGTCTTTTTTCATATGCTACTTCTAAATGATTTTAACGTGATGGCAAAGAAGACAATGAAATAAGGACCGTTTTTCATTAGCCCATTAGTTTTATTATTAACAGAATGCTGCATAATAAAATTCATGGATGTTTATATTTATTGTGCTATATATGGTTACCCGCGGGGCTCTCTTTGAAAAATTTTAATGAAGTCTTTTTATTGACTAGGACGTAGCGATATCCTTACATCCTTAATGATAGTATATTCATAAATTAGTCTATAACAATTGAAGGTCGCTCAATTTTTATCATGTTTTCATATTCATATTCAATATCATATTTGGCCTGGACAGTTTATTTTGATCACCCTGAAACATTTCCAAGTCGAATCTAAGGGTCGAAGAGCGCCCCTTCCTAAAGGGCCATACAACGTCATAGGTAAAGAATAAAAAAAAACAGTTTGACTTTATATTATATTTTGTAAATAACAATTAATCAACCAAGTCTAATTGACATTTATACAAATGCTAAACTCATGATAAACTCGTTAAAAAATTTTTTATTGTTTCACATTCACATGAAATTGAACAACATCCGATACTAGTTAACAAATTCAGATAAAGGTTCGAAAATTTTGCCTTTCATTCATTTCTATGAACGGTGACTCGTGGGTTACCTCTAAAGCAAACAAGCGGATGAGTAACGTGTGACACGTCATGATAGCATTCATTTTTCTAGATGTCAGAAAATAACATAATGAAAGTGTAATAGCTACATTTTCAGGGAAAGTGACATACTCGATAATTATAAATTATCGTTATAATATAACGTTTGAGTATAACCACTGATTGTATATCCATAAAGTGGGCCAAGTCAAATGGAAGGTCCATCATTCTTTATTATATTTTCATAACCATAGTCGATATCATGTTTTGACTTGACATTTTATTCTACTCTTCTTGCAACATTTCCAAGTCGAATCTGAGGGTCACTGGGTAGATCATGTGTTTGAAGCAATGCATTGTATCAACTGTGTGTTTGCGAATAGAATATGACCTGAAAATCAGCTGAAGGACTATTAATTACAACGTTCATTTATTTGAATCTATACAAATTCGAATAATCGATGGAAATTGTTATTTATGATACAGATCGAAGTTGTTCATTGGCATGTGTGCTAGATACTATTTTTCGTGACACCCATAGTTGAAAGCTGAACAACAATTGTTAATTGAACAAATAACGAAAGAAAACAAAAAAAAAGTCACGGAAAACAGGCTACCCGCGGTTTCACTTTTCTGCTGTGGTTGTGCTGGAGAAGGCCACTACTACACACGGGGTATATGCACGTTGAAGTCAACTTTCAATGCAGGTGTTATAAAACTAAGTTCATATGTTTTATGATCCTATTATGGAAAATCTTAGCGCATACAAAACTTCCATTCTATCCAACGAGATATGAAATTGAACGAACAATCTGAAAATTTAATTTAATATCTTGAAAAAAAACCACCGGCCAAAAACTTTTTGTTTTTTTCTTCTAATTTTATATGAATAAATGAATAAAAAAAAATATGACTCATATTTATCTATTTTTTTTATATGTGTCATTTTTGCAGATTACCACAATGTATAAAAATTGCTATATCTCTGAGCATTATGCTTACATATGCACTACAATTTTACGTACCTATAGCAATAATGTGGCCGGAAGTGGTGAGAAGATATGGCCCATTCCGTTGTCCGGTATTGGCGGAAACCCTCTTCCGCTCTATTCTTTGTTTAGTCACATGTAAGCATCTCATTTTTTATGATTCATTATTATTATTATTATTATTATTATTATTATTATTATTATTATTATTATTATTATTATTACTACTATTATTATTATTATTATTGTCATTACTATTAGTACTGTTCTTTCACATATCAATGTTTTTCACATTTTCTCATGATTTTTTGTTTCATTGAATATTTTGATTTTATTAATTGTGTTTTTCTTCACATTGTTTTTATATTATTTCCATATTATACTATTTTTAGTTATTTTGGCAGAAGCAATCCCAAATCTAAGGCTGTTTATTTCACTTGTGGGTGCCGTTAGCAGTACAGCATTGGCATTGATATTTCCACCAATTATTGAGTTAGTCGTTTGTTCAGGTAATCATACGCTCGGTTACTTTACATTGTCCAAGAATCTATTTATATTGTTCATTGGATTACTTGGATTTGTGACTGGTACGTATGAAAGTATTACGTCTATTGTGAACGCGTTTAGCGGAAAAAAATGAAGTATTTAAGTTTCTGTTAGCAATTAAGTCTATAGTTATGGAAAGCTTGAACAAAAAACGGAATGCTTTCTCACCTATATGTTTCAAATGTTTCATCAGTTTTTCCATATGAAGTCAGTCGAGCCAGTCAATAATAGTTTTGTCTTCGATATCGTTGTAAAAATGTTGAAAATTTTAGTATTGCACCCACTGTAGCTTCCACAATTAGTTCATAGTCAGATGCGGACGAACCGTTGATTTGCGCAGGATAATCTGAAAAATATTTTGAACAGTCAATGCGTCAGGAACTTTAGGAGTAAAAAGAATGAAATTAGCAAGTAATGGAAAAATATTAACTCAGTCGTGTCGACGAAGATTCTGAGAAAAGATTTGTAGTAACTTTGGATATAACTTTGAACTGCAAGCACTCCAGCACCACCAACAACTGCAACATTATTTTTGTTTTGTTATTGTTTTTTTATTTTAATTGTTCATGTCGAGAGAATATCCATACACCTAAGAAATTTCGAAATATACTGATGGTGAACACTTTTTTCACCACATCTGTTGAATCTTCAGAATTCGAATTTTTATTTAATTCAGTTATACATCTGAAGGATGATGACTGTTGATCTCAATTACAAATATTAAATATTCACGATAGTTTGTGCATTGGAGTGGGATACGTCCATTCTCTTTCCAATTGTAATCTAATATTCATGAAGATCATCAAAACATATGACAAGATGAAACTTTCATTATAGTCAGTTTAGTCATTATATCAGCCGATTATTGATTAAAGGAGTGGGAAATAACGAATCATTCTGAAGAATTTTTTGTCCTTCGGGAATGGAATTACAAACTTCGACCGTGAAAAGGAAAGGAAATCTTCACGCGTTCAAGATATCACACTGATAAGGTTAAAAATTGCGAAAAATTTTCAACGTATTTGTGAATATAAAAAAGAACTTTATCGTGAGTTTCTGGTAAACTTCATGCATAAAGAAAATGACGGAGCAAAAATTGGCTGTTCGTCGTCTATATCTAGACCATATTCTCCTTCGTAATTCAAGAGAATGTTTATATTTTGATTTATGTTAATTACCTCAACGAGTTCTCGAGTATGATATGGCTGTAATGCCGGCACGAATCGCGACTGAACTTGAGTAAGGATAATTCCTGGATTCATAACACAATGTGACAAAACAGCCCCGAGCATTTTTTCAAGCATAGTCTGATTAATTACACCATCAATCTGGATCCATGGTCTTATCACAACATGAATATCTTCAGCTGTATTCAAATCCAATCTTTTTGCAGCGGAATAAATATCTTTGGTTTGTAACAGACAAGTTCTACGATTTCTACAAATACTTTTTTGACTGTTTATAATCTTAGTTGAATGATTTTCATGTAATTTTGGGGACGGATTCCTGTCATCTTTTGTGTTTGCACAATTTTCGATGTCATTTTTACTCAAAATTCTTTCAGTATGTTGTGGATTCAATACATAAACAGTTCCCGGTGGAAACGTCGGCAGTCCTTCTCGTTGTAGTCGCATAATTCTAATCGATTGAATGATCCATGGGTCAATAAAGTTGTGATGAATATAATGCATCTCTGTAACACCGGATCGTAAAAGTAAGCGACGGTGCATCATGTGGTAAAGTATATCATAAAGTTTTTTCCCAAATTTATCATAAAACTTCATTTTCAACTCATTTAATGTCGCACCACGTTCGCGCTTCTCACGAACATAATCGAGAATAGAATCGATATCGGTTCCTGCAATTTTTTCCTGTTGCTCAAGATCCATCTTAATTCTCAAAACATCTGGAAAATCTTTGGGAAATACCCCGAATTTCTTCAAATCGCCATCAACTCGATTAAAATTATCGTCTTCCAAAAATAAAATTCCATTTGTAATTTTTTCATCAACAATGAGGTCGGGATTTTTATATCGCTCTGCATCGATCTGCGACAGAGAATAATATATACCGAATGTACTAACAACAAAATAATCATGTGCATGATGACTGTCTGGTAAATCTTCATTTAATTCCTCTCTCATTTTTAATAACGCAATTCTGGTGCAACTTTTATGCACATCATCTGTATTTGTGTTCTTTTGGCAACATGAAGATATTGATTCAATTTCACACTTCATATTTGCTATAATATCATTGAGGAAGTTCGAACTTCGTTGTTTGTCAGCCGCCATTCTTTCTTCGTCATATTTGTCATTTGCTATTTTTGGTGATTCAGATTGCAGAACTCTACGTTCCTCTGCAACTACTTCCAGATTTGAAACAGAAATATCATTCACCATCTCATTCAATCTTTTCATAGAAGCGCAATCAATAAAATCATCAGCCAAATGTGTGTGAGTTTTCAAAAATGCCTCATGAATGTTACTATCAATTACGGTTAATCGCGAACGTTCTATATCCTCTCCCGTAACTTTTATCATGGTGCCATCTTGCAATTCTATATAATCGTAATAAATTTCATCTTTAGTTCCATCGCAATCCAAATTTGCGCCACTTTCTTGATTTGTTTCATCGTTCCGGTGGTTATATCTTGCCAATCCCCATCCCCAATGTTCTCTTTTGACCGCGGACTTTTTAACTGGCTGCTTATTGAAAGCCATCATGAATTCAGAATTGATTTTCGGATTTTGTACATTCTGTTCAGTCATCATCTTAATCTCATGATCCATTTTAATGTCCATTGGTGAGTACGCTTGAAATTTTTCACAATTCGCTGAATGTTCATGTTTCGTATGACTCTGTTCCAAACTTGCTAAAATATCCTGATATCTCTTGGCAATTCTGATGTATGTCTCGTCGTACTCTTGAAGCTTCGGATCAAGGAGTGTTATGACATGATCGGGAATTTCAACATCGAAATTCAATTTATCTTGTGCAAGACATTCCTGGATTGCTACGATCATTCCACCGGTTGGAGGGAAAACTTGAACGCCATTATCCTTGACGTTCATGGAATTCTTATCGACATAACTGCCAATGATTTTTGAGAAGTAATCTTGTATTTCACTATAAATTTCGGCCGGTAATTTTGTTTGAAATTTGTGTGTGTAGGTTGTACTCAATTGATATTGCGAACTGCTCATAGGCATGCAATTGCCGTATTTTTTCATTGCCGAAACGTAATTGCGCTTAATCGATACCATTTGATCTGATCTAATTTTACCTATTGCATTTCGTAATAAAATTTCTGGGTATTGTTGATAAATTCGAAATAATTGATATGCCCATGACTTCCGATCTTTACCACAGCACATTGAACTATAGATAACGGAATTGATTGTTGCTGTATGGATGTCATTGATGCTTTTGACATCATGAGTGAAACCTTGGTTAGTCTGGGGTTTCTGTGGATGGTTAATTTCATATATTAAATTGAACTCTTGCACTGTATTTGGCGTATACCTTGTCGTTTTTGACTCAGTTTGCGATATGTCGTAATACTTCTTGGCAACATATGCAACAAGGTTCTTGAAGACTGCTGCCATTTTTTCATCACAATCATTTGGATCATTTGTTTTTCGTATTTTAGTTACAACATCCCCATATTTTTTATTGACAAAATAATTTTGTTTTATTTCTTCAACGCCCAAGGCAACACTGTGAATTGTTTGAGGTTGTTTGAGCATATATAAAAGTCGCCGTTGGCATGCACGTGACGTTTTATTGTATGAACTCAATGAATACGATCTCAAGACATCACGTACTGCGGTGAATGTTATCACTTGACTACGTGGATTTGGCGCGAGATACATCATCACAACTTTACAAACCAAGAGAATATTATCCTCACGTGGATTCCAATCAACACGTAATTTCTCCATTTTTTGCAACGCACTGTAATCAATGTCATCATATTTAACCCGACGACGAGCTTTTCTTTTTCGGGGCAAGACTCGACGTACAATGGCATTCTGTTTCCGGCCACCTTTATTATTAGCGATTAATTTAATTCGCATTAATTTATCAACTGACTTTGCAAGCTTCTGTTTTGGTTTCTTCATCTCTTTCAAATTATTAATATCAATCGGCGTGGGCCCCATAACTTTCCTTAATCCAGTAAATTCCGTAAATTTTATTGGTTTAGTCTGTATTTTTGATCGATGCGTTTTGCGTTGTGAGTGCAGATAATGTATGTCATTGACATTTGCTGTCATATTATATGAATCATTGAAATTATCCCAATTCCAATTGCGTTTTAAATGTGAAAAAAATGCTGAATCGATTCCCGCTGCTCCTTTTTTGTCACCCGGCATTATTCCTAAATCTAATAAAGCAGCTTCTGTTGCAACTGCGGGTTTTAATGTTTGCACCATTTCTACTTTTTTTGTTAATTCTTCGAGTATAATATCCGTTCCTTGCACTGCCAAACGTCCGCCCAATTGTGTATTAATACAAATATGCCACATATCATACCAATATTTTTCAACCGTTTGCATTTTATCGAATAAATAACTTGTTACTGGATATTCTTTCTCTTGAATTTTGTGATAACCCGCTGCTGATGTGGTGGTGTCCATCAATTCACTTCTACGATTGAGATAAATAAATACTTGATCTTTTTCCTTTAGTTTTTGCGGGCCAAATTGAATTAACCCAATGAAACATAATCGTGTAATTGTTTCATGTATACTGAAAATATATCGGCGTTTCATCAACAAAACATTTCGCAACGGTGCTGGTAAATCCTTAACAAGATAATGTTGTCTAATTGGATGCTTCGTATAATAATCCAAATCGGGTATAATAAAGGGGACATTATAAACTTTAAGGAACATTGATAATGGAAGGCGAAGTAATGCATCACAAAATAATGCCCAACCTTCTGGCCAACCATTGTGATTGGGCAATGGCGGAATGAACATTTTCCAACCAATTTGCGTATTAAAAATTTCACCCATTTCTTTCTCTATTGCATCGTCGAATTCATGACCTTGCGCACCTATTTCTTGAATTTGCTGTATTCGTGACAAATTCGAGGGTCCTGGATGATCATAAATTAGATAATATAATAATTGATGGATAACTTTCATGCGAATAAATTTTGGACTGTAACCGTAATCCTTTCCTGCTTTCGCATTTATGATTAAATTCGTGGGAATTATTTTAGAATTTTCTTGTTTCCATGATTTGATTGAAAGTTTTGATGTTGAAATTTTGCCAGTAATCGAATCACTATTTGCTCGCGACGATGATTTATGTCTGTTCTCATTCATTAAACAAAATTTTATTTTCGCTTGTTCCACCGCCGATTGTATAACGGTATGATTGACATTGATGCTCGGATCACAAATAAATGTTAGAATTTTCTTCATTCCATTTGCGCTTAACGTTAATTTAATATTTTTTACTAAATTGTCAAATGCCAATTTTTGTAATAGTCGAATCAATGATTTTTTATCAATTTTAACGTCATAACCTTCACGTTCTTCCGCTTCATTAATCATTTTCATTAATTTGCTAGTGTCATCAATGACTTTGTGCTCTTTAACTGCTTCAATTATCATATTTGCTCGTTTGAGAATGCGATAGGTCACCGCGCCGGTATTTTTTGGATCTGATAGGCTCATATCTTTTATTGAACATCGGATATCACCAACTGAGTCATTTAATATCTTTGTTTCTTGTAATGCAATATTGCATTTGCTCCTAGTGATTTCATTGCACTCCAAATTGGATAGTTTCATATGTTTTTTTGAAATGCTAGAAATTTTGTCATAGGACTTTTTCAATCGCGTCGACAAATCTTTGATTTTCACCATATTTGAATGGGTAACACTGTATCTGAATCCACATTTATTCAATTTATACTTTTTAATAATTTTATTGACGAGGGAAAATAAATTTTTGCTCTTTGTTTGCGGTCGTCTGTTTTCAACTTGCATCAACTTTTCATTAATTAGTATCTCAGAATTCAATTCCTTTTCGCATTGAGCAGATGGATAAAAAAATTCGTTATTTGTTGACGGTTGTTTATATAAATTTTCCAAGCTGGATCTCTTTGTCAACTCTTTCATTTTCTCCATTTCCGTTTGAAATTGCAAACTAATACTGCTATTTTTTTCGAATTTTTTCGAAACATATTTTGTTATTCTTTGTCGTCCCATATCATTCATATAAGTTGCAACCAATTCAACTTTTGATAAATTTCTGAATATTGTTCTGGCCTGGAGCTTTGTAACGCCCATTTTTAATGCTAATTCACCTTGACTCAATCCATTATAATTTGCCTGTTCAACGATGAAATTTGCTTGTCGCAAAAATGGTTCATGAATCTTCTGATTGGATGTATCCAATTCGTATGACTCTTCATCTTCTATTCCATCATCTTTAATCCAAAAATCATTTATGTCAAGAGAGGGATCAACTAACTGGACGGCGCGAATTTTTTTTTCATTGGAATCCCTATTTTTCCGTTTCTGATATTCGGATGATTGCGAATCAGGGGAAAGTCTGCGATAAAAGTCTGATTTAATAACACGTTGAAAGAATGCTGTTTTAAATAAATGTTTTATACTACTTTCAACACCCAATTCTTTTTTTATTTCAACGTAATCAGCAATGTTATCCTCACGTTTTTTCAATATTTCAATTATTTTTTCAGCCAAGTAAATCATTTTTGGTTTTCGTTCAACGTAAAATCTTGGCAAGTGCAGCAGACTACCACTTGTACCATGTCCAGAATTTCTCTGATAATGCATTTGTTTTGTGATTAATTTGTGTTTAAGTAAAACTTTCCGATGATAAAATAGTGATTTTGGATCTTCCTTTAGCATAGTCAAACTACGCTTTCCTTGTGTCACTTCGCCATGATATCGCGATCTACCAACACGTTCAAGAAAACAAAATTGCATTACATTCAATTCAAGGGTTGGGCAAACAGTATCACCAAATAATGCATGCTGCCTTGCAGCTTGTGATGCAACAATAACCAATGTCGCACCATAATTTTCATGAGCCAATTCCAAACTCATATCTCTTACAAACTCAATTGATTTACGTGTGTAATAACTTTCGCACGAACCTTTTATACCATTTGGAACATCATCAACAGGTGCATATTCATAAATTTCGCCAGGCAAATTGTCGGGTTCAACAATTGTTCCGAGATCAGGGTCGACAAATTCATAACGGTCATAAATAATTAATGGTAATCTTGGTTCGTCCAATTGATAAAAAGTAAATTCTTTTATCGATACACAAATGGACCAAATTTGTTCTTTCAACGGTTGTGAAAATGTTTCAGGAATTTGTAATCTAATTGTGAGCCGTTGCCATAATGCTTCGAGAGTAATTCCATCTAACCCTTCTAATGCTATCTCGTCAATCACATCATCAAGAAAGTTCTTCGATGATGAATAAAACATATTGTCTCTTGATGGTCTCAGAATTTTTTGTGATTTTTTCTCCTTCTTTCTGCTTGCAACATCAAGTGTAGAAAACACAACTGAAAATATGGAATCACATAATATGTTTATGTTTTATTATTATCATTCACTCGCGATCCATTGAAACTGACGGTACCATAATTTGTATGTATTCACTCGATTTCATTAATTAACAATTCATGCGTGGAGCTGCGGTGAACATGTGTGTATATATACATACATACGTTCACTTGTGTTATCCGAAGGCTATATTCGTGTTCGGCTGTATGTCGCGGAGCGCTCACGGCGACATACAGTCGAACCAAAGATTACAGACGTCCATACAAGACCAGGATCCATAGACCGGCCTGGGGAGCGATTCCTCGCGTGAAAACGTGCTTATCCGAGATTATAATTTTACTTCCGACAGAGGGCATTTCATTCGGTTGGGGGGCAATCGACTGAGTTTTGGATCATTCAAGCAAGTTTACGAACACGGCCCGGAGTTTAAATTCAAAAGAAAATATTTTATTGAGAACATTCTCCTCCCTCGCTTACAGAGGTTTGACAGGTAAATAACAATTTGTATGAAATAAATTGAAATAGGATATGAGATACAATTCCAAAGAAATAAATATAATAAACTGGAACTAAAAATTGTAAATTATTTAAGATTGTCATGATAATTATTATAATAAAAACTCATAAAATTGGCTTTTTCCAATTTTCGCAACACGACAAGACAGACAATCAAATTATTAATTGATTTTCAGGGCGTTAAATATTGCTCCAAAATGAATTTACACATTTCGGAGCAATGCAACGACCGTTAGTCATATTGCTGGCCACAATCCACACATAATTCCATCTCTCCAAAATGAGAGTGTTCCAAAACTCAATCGATTGGCCCCCCAACCGAATGAAATGCCCTCGGTCGGAAATAAAATTATAATCTTTTTAAGTATGTTTTCAATCGAGGAACCCCTCCCCTGGCCCCGAAAATGAGTTAGTTAGTACCTCAGCGGGTAGATGGCTATACCATTAGTATGTTCACGATAACATTGCCCGAGCAATGGGTGTGCTTAGGCCGACTCAACGTTGAGCAACGCAACTAAACACCAATCGCGGCCGGTCATCAGAGTTTGAATGAGCTGATGATTAGCGTTGAGCCATGGAGACTAGAGTGAAGGAGGACGAATTCCTATGGTGATCATGATGAAAATTCGTCCACGAAATCCGAAAAAATAGCTGAGTCCTGAATTTCGCCTCCAGATGTATTTCAGTCTAAGAACCGCAATGAAGTGGTTGTCATCTGAGAGCGTCAAGTGAGCTTGGATTCATGATGAATAGAGTATTGTTATATGTTGGCGGCAGTTTCATAGATTGTGCAACGCCACCAATAATATTGCTATCAATAAAATTATCTGATTCTTTTTTATTGAAATATAGCAGAGGATGTCCAAATGGTTCACCTAGCTCACCAAGTGCAACTCAGATTCCACTTGATGCCCATGGTCATAAACCTAGGTTTTATACCTGGCCAAACCCAGGTATATAGCAAGTACCGTAGCGGCCCGAGTTGACGCCATCTTTGTGTCGATTTTCCCTTCTCGACAGAAGTTTGATAGCAGCTTGACCGTGTATTGTCATAGAATTGACGTTGACTTTTGCAAAGAGTTGACGTACAGTTGATCGTGGTTAACCGCTAACCTCCCATCAACATTTGAGACTCAACGGAAGAATAACGGCTAATATATGTTGTCGACTTTTATAAACTCAATAGAAAGTTAACGGTCACTAATATGATTCTACTTTGCGTCGAGATTCATCAATTTAACAGAATGTCAACTTGTTAACTCCACGTCAACATATGAAATGTGATGGAAAAATAACGGCCATCATGTGCGTAATCTTTTATGAATGCTACGAAGGATTACGTTCATTGACACGCTCCAACTTTGCGTCGAGATTATGAATTCAGCGAAAAGGTGACTCGCCACTTTGCCGTTGGCATTGCAGACTCTACTATAAGTAAGTTAGCGACCATTAGTTTAGTTGGTTCAGCGTCGACATCTATGAAATCCACGAGAAAGTAACGACCTTCGACATGATACAGCTTTCTGTCGACATTTGTGAAATTAGCGGACAATTGACATCTGTGTCACGTTGCGTTGACATAAACAATGGGTGTGTTTGGCCGAACTAAGTCCTGAGTATACTAAGTTAGTCACTCAGTCGAAACAAATTTTTCCTCTATGCGGCTGAGTTCAGCCTGTTTCGGTCCTGGACACACTTACTGACTGACACAGTCGCAAACTTCGTCACTCACCGTTTCCAATTTTCAGATGAAAATCTTTGCTGACACTAACGTTGTATACTAGGTTATTATACATGTACTGGATACTTGTGCTGTCTTCGGCTTCGGCCTCTTCCATTGTACAATTATGAATGATACGTAATTTTGTTATATTTTATAGAACTGTTAATCTCCTTTGTTTGAATTGAATGCAGGTTACGGTAGGTATATTGCAGAAATTAAGATGGCGTCGCAGCTGAGTGGCTTAGTATCTACAGAGTGTCCCGGCCGAAAACTTAGTTAGATATTCTTAGTAACTTACTTTCGTTGCTCAGGACTTAGTTCGGCCAAACACACTGAATATGTGTACTATATGATATGCTCTTAAATTCAAACGTAGTTTCTGGTCCAGCTACAATAACCACAGGAGTTGGTTCCCTCAGAACACTTACGGCTACAGTCGGAGCGGACATCAGCTCATCCGATGGTATGTTGTTTGAACAACTTTCTGATGGTGGAATAGTACAACTGGTTCAAAACTAAATTGACAGGCACATAGATATTTCACATGGATTTCAAAGTTTTTCGATCATCGTTCTTGTTTGCAACAGATGATACAGATAGCTTTCTACCTCCAAGGCCAATTGCTGTGCAGGAAGAGGACAACGCTGTAATACTTCACTTCGTCTAGAATCGATTGGCACATCGCGATATGGGTGACGTTGAGGCTGGTGAAGGGATTCGGCCGTGCCGATTATGTTTAATTCATCGTCCGACGGTAGTGGCTCTACCATGTGTAGATTTATCTATGAGTCTGGAATGCGCTACGGGGTCTGAGTACTGATAGAAGAAAGTGATACGTACCGACCAAAACTATCGTACTATTGCCCTAAATGCCGCCCACCATATAATGATGTATTAAAAATACAACATTAACGATTTAGCATGTATGGCAAGTCTGCAAATGAAATGCATAGATATAATAACACTGAATACTATCATAGCAATACATTACACTCCGGATCCTTGTCTTCATATAGCAAATATTCCTTTTTTCTTCCTAATATAAAAATTATATGACGAAAGCTGTTATATAATGGCTTTATACGCACGAATTGATCTTCCATCTCATGATCCCACATCAATACATTGCACCTACATTTACTAAATTGAGATGAGAAAAAAAACTTGTCCCATAGTCCCATGTTATATGTTTTTGTGATGAATTTCCATAGTGCATTTATCGACTTCTGCGTACTTGTTATCATGTCATTAATCGGTTATCGTCAATGAAGATGCAGCTATTGCTAGTGTTGATGTATTTTTTTTTCGTCTTTTACTGTTCATGCTTCAAGCATATAATCTCCGTCTTGACACAACTAAATTCTGCATGTCACTGAAAACGAACTACAAAAAAAAAGTAAGTTTGCAACACCATATTTATACGAAGAAACTATATTTCGAATTTCGAATGTACCTTCATCTAGTCTCCTAACAGCGCTCATCGGGTATCACTAATCGTGATATATTTTCTACGTTACCGACTACTCGTATCAGTTGGGTAGAGATCTGGGGTCTCTAATGTCATGACACACAGGAGACTTTGTCGGTTCAGCGCAAAAGTCAATCCAACCATCAACAATTCAAATTCAGAAAGAAAACTCTAAGCTCGAAAGGGTGCAAATCAACCTATCAGTGTATATTCAATATCTGTAAATCCATAAGTTTAATAAATCGATTAGGGACAAATATAAATTGAAACATTCAACGTCTATCAATCAAACCAGAACATCATCCAACGTCCAAATCATTGACCTTTGCATAACAGTGGCAAGCACATGATCCCTTACCATTTTTCGGACCAACGATCTAAATCAAATTGTTCCTCAATACATCTACATTGGAATCATCAAACCATCGAAGTTGAGCTCCAATTTTATCTCGTCTCTTCAATCAATCTACTTCAGTCTCATTAACATTCACATTAAAATTGTGACTGGGATAATCAATCGAATATTCTATCAGGGCGTAACAGTGATTAAATTCAAATACTACGAGATACATTTTCATCTCGTATTTTTCGGATACCTTCAGAATTTGTTCGAAAACTCGATAGTTGGGTTTAATAGATCGATGGAAAGCGACTGAACTGCGATTATTTTTGTTACATGTGGGTTCGATCGCTTGAAAAATTATATTCCTCAAAATAGTTGTATTATTTTAATACTCTACAATGTGCAATCATAATTTTATGTGATGAAACTGATTGTGTGCGTTACAATGAGAGTGATAAGAAGTTATAAAATTATTTTTTTAATGCATGCCTGTCGATTGAAACTGGATCAGATGTCTCGAAAGTTAAAAATTGTACATAAAATCTAATAACTCTACATAAATATCTTCAAACACTTTGCTTAATGCTTTACCTGAATTCACTATGAAGAATGAAAAAATCTTAGAGCAATTTAACGGAACATTAATAGATAGTGAAGAAGCATGTACACAATACGTGGAAACATTTAATTTAAACTCAACATTTTGTATGGTTGATTTATACATGGATTTTTTATTCCTGCAGAATGAGTCCTTTATTAAATTTTGTTTATCCCAGTAAATCTACCATAATTACCATCTCCGTAATTCATGATAATCAATTATTGTTTTTCAATTTATGTATTGTACTGTTACGTCCCGGGGACAGGTCATAGATATTTTCCAAGTTGGAAGTGAACACCCATTATTAGTTCGGCCAAACACACCAATTAAAAACTAATAAACCCAGAAAATCGTAATGTGCTGCACAGTACAAATTACAGAGAGTTCTTCATAGATTATGACTCCATACCCGCAATTTCCAAAAGTTATTCTTCATAATTTTGTAAACCTCGAATTGGTTCCACGGTTGTCGAGAATACACACTAATTTTTGCTAAAAATTTCTCTCCGTGTACAGGTAATGCATATATATACGCTTTTCAAATATGGCGATGGCTGATCGCACAAAACAGTGTTCAACGCATCGCCCAGCTAAAAATCGCCATCAGATCGTAAGCGCTTAGGAAGTGATTAGTAACCGCTGTCTCTGCTGGACACAGCCTATATTACAAACCAGAGAAAAAAAAGAACTAACACATAAATTACCAGGAATCACCATGAGATATAACATGTTACACCATATATATAACACCACGTAATTATATAAAATTATATGCAATAGGACAAAAATTTGGATGTATTGGACATGCAAGGATATAATTACATAGTTATATATCTGGTCATACTTGTCAACATATAAACAGAATAACGAATTACCCAAAATTATGTACTTATTGCACACACATCAGATTGAATATAACAAGATTCATCATTATATTAGCAGTCACATGCGTCATCACTATCGTCTTAGAGTTTGTCACATTTTGAAAATCTTACACCAGACGAAGAAACAAACTTATGATAACATTGTTGATTACTTATTAAGTTAAAACTTTGCAAGGTTAATTTAGCGTTCGCATTATTTATTGGATCCAATCACGACTCGATTTGTCAAACGTTATTGGTTTTATAGATCCAACTTTTAGTTGCAAAAAAATTTAGGATTGATGTCAATTTTTGGATTTTATTTGGATCGGCTAACATTCAGAAGTACGCCATTCTTCGTGTCCTGTGTAACCATCAACGATGTCCAGCAGTATTGGTGACAATATTGATCAATACTCCATGAGCGAGTATATTGTTACATAATTGATGGACGCTAAGTTGGCTTTGATATTTTTCACTAAATACGTGACGAGGAGAAGTCTCATCAAGGCACAAGCAATCATTCTCGTTCCTACACAATAAATGTTCAGCCATCCAGGTAGGGATTCATCGTCGCACGACGTGACTGTAATACAGTTATGTGATTACATCTAATATGAAACGCCAAGTATCCGAAGTGATTCTTGTTCAGATATTTTCAATTAACCTCGCATCGATCGGTTCGGGGAATAGTACATCAATTGATCTATTAACCAATTGCAATGTCCTACCGCCATTGCATAGTTTTTTAGTAATGTTATACTTTGATTCTGATATTTTAGTTAATGATGATGGTCTTGAAATTGTTTCAAATTCGGTCAGGGGGCCAAGAGTAATTTCCTCTGGGCTGGCAATTGTCTCCAATGATATTCGTACCATAGTTTCCAAATTGTCCTCGAAATTATATTCCGAATACATCGTTTCGAATGGGATTGATAACTGAGAATCTGATCCGTATCTGGGCCATCTTATTGGTCTTCCAATGGTGCAAATTATTCCGCATACAATAAGTATGACTTTTCCGAGAAGGTTCAAGAGAAAGATTGATAACGCTAACACGATTTGGAATAATACTGTCAGCATTCCTGTTATTGAATACATTGCTATTGCGAGACACATTATCATTCCGTCTTCTCTCGAATCGATTTTCAAAAATAGTATAATCTCGTTTTGACATTTTTGACTGCTGAGAGTGTGAAGTTCACCTTGAGTGATGAATAATAGATGATGTTCACTCCTATAACCTAGTCGGAATATCACAATTGGAATCTGATCGCATTTTTTCCCAATTACTTGCACTGAGATCCTGTGAACACGTGTGAGTGGTCCCTAGTTCAGAATGCTGACAAAAGTTTGATACAACATCGATTATACCTATTTATCAACAGATCACGGGGAAAACAGGCGAGCGCATTCTACTAGCAAATAATAATTTGAGACCGTTAAATTGATATTTATAGCTTCTTTAATTTCCGAAAACTAGAATTTGCAGAAAAAGTTATAATAATGATGGGTAGTAGAAACAAAATTCATTTTAACCGATTTGGCCACAATTTGAACACGTTGTTCTGCACAATAACAGCTATCATCCCACCCAGAATAATTGATTTTGATTAATAATTGCCAATTTTTTTTCCCGATTTCGAACGAAAAAAATTACGATTTTTTGAAACCTTTGTTTACACATCCGCCATTTCTTTTTTATTAATATGATTCTCTAATCCTGGGTGAGGTGATGGGGACAAATCTGTCACACGAAAATATACTTAATTTTTTTGTTTCAGATCACTACAAATCGAGATGTGCTTCCCACCACCCGTTTTCTTTTTTTTCGAGAAGTCCACATTGAACTAAAAAAACAGTAAGAGAATTTTACGAAATTAAGACCAAAAATATTTTTATGTATCATTCACAGTGTTAATAATAATATATAGTCAGTCTGAAAAGATTGTATTTTTTTTGGTACTTGAAAACATTCCTGAAATACGCTCAAAATTCCAGCCTTCCCATAGCAGTACTGACTTAATTCGTCCACGTCTGTTCTAAACAAGTCCTTTTCCGACGCATGTTTTGTGTATATTTTTCGTCTATTTTGATTGGGAGTAGAAGTACTAAATAAAGATGATGATGTGATTTATACGCATGCAGTCACTATGTCAAGTGAGTTGGGTTATATTTTGCTTGGATTCTGAAAACAGTAATCGAAGTCAGCGAAAATTAATGCTTGAAGATTACATTAACATTTTTATAGAAGAAAATCATGCGCTGGAAAACCGAGTTCTCGTAATTGGTCATCTCCCCTAGCGAAAAAAATTTCTATGACTTTCTGTGCTAGAATCTACGAGTTTCTTCTACTTTTGTTTATTCATACAATTTTCTACTACTACTTGAAACTTTCTACGTCAAGAAATATACGGAAAATACCTGGGGAAGGGCAAGGGAATAAATGTGAGGCGTTCCACAATTACTATTATTATTATTTTATTACTTTTTTTCGAGTTTGCCGGGAAATTTCTCATTCTCATTTCTTATAGATATCGAGCGGGCGATCACATTAGAACATTGTGGTTTTGCATGAGAATGCATAATAACAATGAGAAACTATGATATTCCATAAAAATCTATGCGCAATTTAGTTTTCTAAATAACACATAGTGCCGAATGGCATCCATCGCATATGGTAAATATTTGTTTAGTGCTACTATTGAACGATAATTACAACACAGAACATAATATTTGTTTACAACATATACTGCGAGAAGAGTATTTATACTAAATAATATATAGTTGTGACAAATAAATCATATATTTAGCCATGAGCTATAAATATATATTCATGCATCAAATAATCCTATATTTGTGTGATATATTTTCAGGTTAGATTACATATGGTGAACTTCACATTTCAATTTCAAATAAGATATGTTAACTATTAAAAGGGATATACGGTTGAGTCAATCATTATTTTTAAAAGTTATCAAAAATGCATATTTATTTTGCTCGACTAAACTTTTCTCTCAGTGCAATTAGACGCCATTCTGTACAAGATCTAGTAATTTCCAATCCCGAAGACAAGTGCTGGGATTGCTTAGTGAATAAAGCGTCTGAACTGAGTTTAAGGAGATTATCGCTGGTTTCAACCCAGCTTGGGGCAAGTACTCTTCTTCAGGTTTGTGGAATTCGATTCAGAATTTGATGATGTTAATGAAATATATCGGCAATTCCAATAGGTGTTCTGACAAAATATGAATTTTCGTGGGCGGGATGCTTACCATTACTAGAGTGAGGGAGAGGGGGGAGTGGGGGCGAGTGAGAGAGTGAGAGAAAGAGGGCGAGGAAGCATCCTAATTTTGAAGATTTCTAGGTGGTATTCCGACCGATTAATTGCCATTGCATCACCGTCTCACTAAAATATTTTAGTTTTTTGCCACGTTTGTTCAATGCAGATGATTTTCGCAAGTTGTTAGAATGGATAAATTTATTCATTTCGATAATAAATATAAGTAAACATAATCAAGATTTATACTTAGCTCAACAAATGATTATGTTTGTGCCAATGGGCTACATTCCAATCGAAATAAATCTATCCTCTGCCGTAATGGAAAAACTTTTCGACTCAACATAAAATTTCATTGGATTAACTGTCTATAGTTTTTTTTCATCAATTACCGTACTTCAAATCAATACATAAAGTTTGTTTGTGTCAGACCAAATATTTATTCCGACCCTCGGGAGCGCAAAACTTAGTTTAATCATCAATAGCATCAAATATTTTTTCTTTTATTCAATTTTTGTTTTTTTTTTTCAGTGTAACATAGGAATAATGGATGTTTGAAAAATGCCCAATTGAATCAAAAATTGACCACCATGGAAGGGAATTCGATGAGAAAATAAAATAAGTAAAGCCATGGTCAGAAGAAGCAATCAAGAAGCTCATACGAAAGCGATCGATTATTGTCATGAAGTGTTCATGAGGCGTCGAGTGTCCAGAAATTCTTATAACCTACTTTTCTGAGAAGCTACAGTAGATTATACGGTAAACAAATAACCTTAACAATAACAACTAAGGTAACAACTTATCAATGGCGAAATAACTTTCGTGATTACCGATTTTTAGGCGCCCATTCATTTTTGGAAATGTCACGTACAGGAAGAAACACGATACTTTTACATATTTATTTAGAATCTATATATACTCCGAATGAGAGGTCCGGGGGCGAAGCCTAACATCGTTCTTAGTCGCGACAATTATTTAGTCATTAAGTTGTTATTACGTTGGTTATTTTGTCGTGAATTATTATCTTTAGGGCTACTCTGATGTTAGCTATTTCATTTAGTAATTTCGTCGTCATGATAATATTACATTTTTCATACATTTCGACTTGCTGGAATGTGTAGATGAGAGTCCAAACTTTATGAAACACCTCAATCTTTCTTCGAAATCTCGATTTATGTAACTGTTGTGTGGGGAATAGGCTGCGAGTTCTATAGGATTGTGGAAGAGAGAAGGGATATATATAACTGAGAATTATGAGAAATGAACTTTAATTGTCTTACATAACACAGGATTTCAATGTTTCGTCCCGCTACATAAATGTTCGGCTTATCATTTTCATCATCTTTCGTAAAGTTTATTTGAGGAAAAATGTTTTGAGCAATTACATTATATGGATCGTACATACTGGAACAAAAGACGTGATTTGATTTGATGTGTGGTAAAGAGTATTTTACGTAACGAAAAATCGTCATTTTCTATATCCACAATAACAGAGGGAAAAATTCGTTGCATGAATAGATATTTATTTATATTCACATGTGATGGTAACAAACGTATACTAATACTACCCTTGCGCACCATAATGAATGAAACAATAATTCGATGAATATAACAGATAATTAGATTGAAAAAAGAGAAATATAACTATGATAGAGTAAGGAAGTTGGTGGTTCACTAGTATCATTTTTAACACAAAGATAAGTATCCTTATTCCTGCTGGTATTATATACCTATATCGACTGAAAATTTATAGCAAATAGGTAACAGTAGTACACAATATAGAGGGCAAACCCTATAAACGCATACTTGATGCAACAATGAAGTAAAAAGAACTTGGCCATACGATTCTTGGCCGCTGGGATTGTGCTGGGATCATCCTTCAAAACATATAATCTCAAGCCAATTATGCTTTTTTCCATAAAGTCCCGCCAATCAAAATTTTTCATTGAAAATGAAAATAATTTTCTGTCCTCTGCTGTTAACCTCGCCCATAATGCCTTAGTCATGTCATTCTTGAATCTCCACGATTGTGTACTGAAATATGCCGTGGCTAATGAAAACTTGTGAATTTTACTATAAATTTTTAACATTTTAGTTGGTCTTCCAGTCAAAAATAGTCCTAGGTCAACTAACATTCCCGGAATGATGTGTAATAAAATGGTGAGAACTTGATATAGAAAATAATTAGTTACTGGCGTAATGCTGTAATACCACATGCTCCGCAAACTTGGGTTTTCAGATGCATATTGGAGTGCAAGATCAATATATTCTCCCCACGTGAATTCTTCATCCCACGATGAAACATAGTTGTAAACCGGTGGGACGGCAGCTTCGTTTCTGAAACGAAAAAAAAAGAACATAGTTCATCATAAAGATCGAAGTGTTATGGGAAATTATTGTCGGAACATAAGCAGTTTTATAAACGTATTTTCAATGACTTTCAGACGGACATTTCCTCAACTCTGAAAATTAAATTCCCTCATTCACTTAAATATAAAAATATATCTAAAATCATTCTTGTTCAATTCGAATATGACAAATCTGTTTGTTGAACGACAAACTTGTGGCACCAGTAGTTACGTTATAAACCAAAAGTGGATATAATTAGTTGTCTCATAGGCCTGGTGTAACAAATTACTCAGTATCTATATGTATGTACAATAAAAAGAAAGTTATTCATGAACCTGGAATCCTTGAGGTGGTGAGTCGCATACATTAAAAATCTAATCATGTTTACAGAATAATATTCTGGATTTTATGATATTTCATTGACTATATTGTCGACAGATGTTAGTTCATTTGTATCTTGAATTTTATATAGTTTTCTTTCCATCACGCAGTGAAATTGAAAAAATAGTCTGCGGCTCGAAATTCACCTCGCCTGATTTACATATGTCTTCATGTGTCGAGGCCCCCTGAATCCGAAAAACGTGTTTTCAAATTGGGAACTCAGTGCGTTTCTCGTGTAGCCGGGGCGAATGTGAAATCTGATTTGGATTAGGCTTCCGGTTCATCCAGAAATAACGTTCATATCCATTTTCGCACGATCGAATCGAGATATGTACGAAATGGCTGGACAGGAATAATTGGAAATTGATACATTCTCTTCTGAGAACTCAAGGCTTGAATATTGCTATTTGATATTCCGATCATGCTGTCCGTTCTACCGGAAATGATACTTATTTAACTTTTCCCGATGTCAACAATATTCATCTGGGATTCCCTATTTTTTGTAATTAAATGTATCTAAGTTTTACGTTCGGACCCGACTGGCGGTGTTAACAACAGTAACAGTCTTTTTTCTTGATGCGATATTTGGATTAGAACGTGGGTTCAGCAGAAAGGACCAGGAATATATGTCTCGAATATTAGTATGGAATATACTCACGTGATAAAGAAGTACTGGGCGAGTCTACCACTTGCCACTATTTTCCGGCACGTCACCGTATCTGCACCCAGATGTCATATCGTCATTCATTCTGTGATAATTTTGAATGATACTTCTACGAATGAAATATGAAAAGATATTCCCACGCATTTCAAAACCTCGAAGAGATACTCCTGACACTCCCGACAATGGGCTGTGAGAACAGGTATCCTTCGTCGTATTCAGGAGCAGGGTATGGGAGGAACAAGATCGAAGAATTAATTCCAACTTCTCCTTTAGCCAGAAAAGAGGTGACAGCGCAACTCCTGCGTCCCCTCTGAGGGTATCACTACGGTAAATTCGATATCGCGTAATCAAGCCGAAATTTTTTTCACTCCTGATTAGCATAAAGATACATCTCTCCACAACTTTGCAACACGATTGTCTCATACATTTATGTAAAAAGCGCGGTTGAAGTTGTTACTCGTAATACTTATTCCCTACACCGGACCAATGAAACGCGCATTTTTTTCTTTCTGGTATATGTCTCGTCCGCACTAACCCTATCGAAAAATTATTTCTGGCAGTGGAAAAAATTTGAAATTAACTAAAGAAAAATTAAAGACTTTTCACTCGTAGGATTTATTGATAGATTCGCAAAAAGTTAGATATTTGTGATGAAATCTCTTGTGCAATGGTTGAGAGGGAGGCATCACGGCTACGTTGCGCTCTGAAACTGTGTCCGGTGTATATACGTGTACACTACTACATACACTCTTCAATCACCTTAGGTGCCAATATATATGAAATAGGAAAATTTTCCACTCTTTTTTATTCCACTCGGTCAATTTAAGTCTACCAGTAACCATGGAAAAATACTGTTTCCATTTTCCTCTGTAACATATTAAATTTTCTGAATTTCCATTTATAACATAATTGTACTTCCTTCTCGTGAAAAAATCAAAATATACATTGGGCAATAACTAGTTGGTATATATGTAACTTTAGACGCATTTCTTCAGAATATACATCAACAGGCATCACATCACGTGGTTGCCGAATTCCAACGCGCGTTAGCACCTCAGTTGCTAAGCACTATCAGAACAAATATTATTCAGTATTGTACTGCGTTATAGACAGCACGTATCACAATAGCACAGCAAACTATCTCTGTAAATTTAACTGTAATATGTTTATCATACAATAAATCCACGCATTCCATATTATATTCGTCAGTTGGATCTGAGTGTATTATTTCTCTACATATAATAACCTATACGTTACGTATACAGGCGGAACAGATGACGTATCGCAACGGTCGATCTCCATACTATATACATTAGTGTGCACCTATCAATGTAAGGATGGGCGTGGGTGCGGGAAATGTACCATTCCAAAAATTGAGGATGCATTGTTCAAATCGTGCATATAAAAAACACTTTCTCCGTTCGTAAATATGATATCAGTCATTTTAAATAATCATATATGCATTGATACATAATGTTGAATCGTTTTGGATTCTATGACTGAATTTATTTTAGCATTGTAATAATTTAAAAAAAGGGTGACTTTTGGAAGTTTTTGGTCCGTAGACATACCTTAGCATAGCGAACTATAGGATATGACGTTTGTATATTCTATGTTGGGGATATCTTGTAAAAGAGCATTGCGTGTATGTATTGGCGTCTACGACTGCTCCATATCCTTGAGACTTGGAGCTTATTGGAATTGATCCCGGGAAGAAATGATCGAATTTGAATTTTCTGCATATCAGATTATATATGTCCCTGAAGTTCCCTGTTCGTGAACCAACAGAAATCAGTATTTTTTTATCACGCTGATTTTTGGTCAGCGTTGTTGTTTTGATTTTCTAATAATACTGGGAAACTTGCGGAAATTATTTTATGCGCAACTCACCTTTACAATCACCCTTAATGTGAATAATCCGTTCTTCCTTCAAATTTCTTGATCATTACTCTGATTTTCGTTCAGTTATTTCGAATTGACCGTGGGTAAGATGTAAAAAAAACTCAACGTTGATTTACCATGGAACACCTATTTGACCACCCCATAATGTATATCTCTTGTGGAATTCACCTCACCCACCATCCCTTTACGTAAAATAATTATTCATGCGTCGAATTCAACTATCACGTTGACTTTTTGTGTGTAATTTTGTTCTAATTCAAATTTTTTACGAAAAAATCTCGGTTTTCTAACTTGCGTGAAACCGCCCCTTCGACCACCCTCAATGTGTAAAAAAAATTCTCTGCTAATTGTGTGTTGATTATGACTCAAAACTTTCGTCAATGATTTCAATTCTGTCGGAAGGATGCGTAAACCACCCCTCAACGTAAGTTACTATTGCCCTCAATTTTACGATTATCACTCCAAGTTTTCGACAGGAGTCTTGATTTTACCTAAATATAGTGTGATCCGTGATACCTCTGTCTCATGATTCCCACCTCTGACGTCCACCATCTTCATTCATTTTTTCACCCCCACGAAGGGTTAACTCAGAGACAATAAATACCGCCAAATTTCAAGACCGCAGCCATCCTCTCTCTCCTTTTGGTCACTTCCGTTTGTTCTCGAACTGCCACGCCGAACACGTGTCACCGTATCGATCCATTCCTTCAATAGACTTCACACCAGGAGATCATATTGTCGCACCCATCGTTGAATCTTGAGAGTCCAACTTTGAAATCAAGACAATCACTTATTGGTTGGAGATAAATGCTTGGACTCCTACCTTACAACTGTATCGATCAATATTCTAATATCACTTTATAATTGATTCCGCTCGATGTATTCAAATTTCTACATTCACTAATACTAAAACATAGCTTTCGTCACATAATAAACGAGATCTTCGTCCTTGGGTAAAGGATTTAAGTGTTTTGCTCGAAAAAGTGGCTGTCTTATTAAATGTGTGTATGTTTCCATTCTGAACGTAACAGTACTGTTTTATTCTTTTTTGTTTTTTCCACACCACGACGATTCTTCGTGATAATCTGAAATTTCAACGATCTATCTCTTGCGGTAGTGACCCCTCCAACCATCCCTACACGTGGAAGAATAACTTACGAGTTGAATTCAGCACTATCACGTTGATACTCCGTGAGTAATTTTGATTCAATGCGAATGATTTACAGGAAAAATTTTGGTACCTATACTTCCGTGGAACCACTCTTTCGTCTACCTTTATTGTGCAAAAATTACCTACCGCTCGTTTCTCATGTATTATAACTCGAATTTTATGAAGACAAAATTGATAAAGTTAGATTCAATGTGAAAACGAAAATCAACCCGTCACCTAGTATGGAACCACACTATCGCCACCTCTTGACATACCAAAGTGTCGCTCATTATTTACCCCGTATCACCACGAACTTGAGTCAGTCATTTTAAATACGTCCACAAAAAAGGATTTAATAAAGTCTCAATCATTTTTATCGAACAGAAGTCACCCCTTTATTGACTCCCTTATTGAGGATATTTTTCGCGGGGAATTCTACTATAATCACATGGATTTTTTGGTGATAATTCCGATTCGACGCGAATAATATTGAGAAAAAATCTCGAAACATAAAATAGAGACAAATACTTACGTTGCTGTCGTGGAGGGAAATATCGAAAACTTTCATCAATAACGATGCGCAACGAAAAACTTGCAGTTTTCGTAACTGATTATTTGCTGCCGAAAAAGTGCATTAAGTTATCATTTTCGAAAATGTGTGAAGAATATTTGTGTCAGTCGGTAAGTACACGCAATAAATTAAGTACGCGTGCATTCGGTGGATGAATAGTGTCAAATAAATAGTTTAAATGATGTCTAAGCATGAAATATGGAGAATGCTATAATTTTTTTTTCTATATATCTCGAACACCTTTGGAAAATTTTTTTTATGGATTTTGTGACGTTTTTCGTACATGACGGAAAATGATTATCGATAATGACTTAAATCCGTTGGTATTAAGACTCATTCGAATTCTTGCAGGTTTCACAGAAGTTCGAAAAAAAATGACATTTAAAATACGAATGGGAACAGAAAACGTTGAAGTCGATGGTGAAAAATAGACGAAACCTGTCATCATTTAATATTGTAAACACCCGCGTTGACGGCAACTGTTTATTCGGACTGTTATCATATGCACTCCAAAAATAATTGAGTATGTCAACCAACGCGAGATTTGGAACGAAGATAAAAATTTATTGAGCGCAAAATGTATAGAATTCACATATGGAAACACCAAGCAACTGTTGCATTATCAATCCATAATGGGAAAAGACGGTACATATGGAACCGAATTTGAAATAGCGTTGTTTCTCCGCATTTATGGGATCAATATGAAATTCTATCGGAGATTTCAGAACCAAATATAATTTTCTATGCTGTTTTCAGCAAAAACAGTCGAGTAAAATACAAAACATATTAAATTGCTATTTTCGAGGGAGCAACGAAACGGACACTATGATATTATGGTGGATCTGGATGAAACAAAATTCGAAACGTTGCCGATAATAATCAGATCGTTGGTCGTTGTGACCAACACCGGGACTTTGATTTTAATTATTGAACCGAGAATACCCTCAAGATCGAGAATGACTAAAAGTGGCAATGATGATTCAAAGAATAATAATGTGAATCATGAACTTGACTCAGATTTTGGGATTAAAAAAAATTGTTGCGATGATAAAAATGAGAATTTTCGATAAAAAAAAATTCATGTTTAGTGCACTTCTGAATCGTAAGAAAAAAATTACAATGGTAACGATACTCACCTCGGAGACGATTTGAGCGAAACTTGCTTTTATGCAGAGGATAGGGATCCTGAGGCTTCGAAGCTGGAAAATGTGAAAAAGGTAAACGATGGAACAACGAATCGAAGCCAAACTGAGTGGAAATATATTCACGACGAAACTATTCAATTGGAAGACAGTTTGATGAATAACGATAGATCTCTGAACAGACGTGAAATTCGCAATACTGTTCGATCGACTACGATCAAAGGGAAAATACATTATATTGTGAAATTTGGGGGTAGTATCAGGAAAAATATAAATAAACATGTCGCATATCGAAGACGTCAAATTTCCAATCATGATGTGCGATTTAAATTTGATATCTTTTTGCACGATGAATTTGAAATTTATCGTAATATTTCTAGTGATAACAAAATCTTAAGAGAATTTTTTGAAACTGATGAAAATTCGTTCAATCAAATGAGAAGTTAAGAGGGCGAAGAAATGGGCGAGACATAAAAAAATAAACGAGCTCGTAAGATTCATTTGACGAGCTCGTTTGTTATATGAATTCAAGTTCGCTATTCAGAAAGTAGGGAACTTAGATACGTTGCGTGAAATCAATTCAGAACGAAATGTCGGAGAACGATTCACGTGATTATCAACGGATTTCGCAGATTTGATGGGATTGCGGGTGAAGGGAAATAATGAAAAAAATCCTGCCCTCAAAGTGATGAGATTACCATTACAAAATATTTTATACACAGAAGAACAATTAGATACTGTGGACACCAGGTGAGTAGCCATTATATTACATCTGGACGCCACCTTCGCCCATGTAAGAAAGCCACAGTGGTTGTCATGCAAAACAATTTTTCATTATTGCCTCATACATAAAGCCATTCTATCGACAATACCGCTGATGAAGATGATCACATCTGAGCAGAATATGAAATCGATCTCTACTTTTTGGTAGAGATTCAAGAACCTCATATTAAATGTGGAAAATAATTGGCCTTTCATGAAAGCTGTTGTTACTGACTAGAACTGGGTCTCCATCAATGGGGTCCTATTTGAATGGAATATGATGATCATAGTCGACTATTGATGAATATTCAGCAAGTACATTTGATTATGTAGTGGACGGGTAAATACCTCAGCCCATTATTCGTATTTTGTGCTGTTGTGCACATACTCTGCACATCATGTGGGATGAAAAATTAAAAAAAAATCGTAAATTTGGTGAAAATGGATCGTTCCTGCTAGATTGAGTAGGATATAATAACCCTGTTTAAGTCGATCGGAGAGTTGGATGAAGTTTGTGTATTGATGATAAGCGTTCTGTTATTAAAAAACGAAACTACGGCAAATGTGAATTTATGGTGCTTATCGGGATTTACAAAATCGGATACAATAAGAAAAGATATTGAGGAAATTTTTACTTTGTATGAGAAATCTACAATCAATGATGAGAGTTAGAAGCTGAGAGAGAATTTTTACACTCATTCTGGAAAAGTCGAAGCATTTATAAAATTAACAAATATTATTGAGAAGAATTCTACAGCAAAGAAAATTATTTGACCTAGGAGGGCAAAAAATTGAAGTAGTTTCAAACGAATGCTACTCCCCAAATTTTGCACAATTTTGTCTGTCTCATTTCATGCCGTATTGTTCGTTATGGACAAATTTAATAATGAACTTAGTGGATCCCACAATCTCGTGAGTTTCATATGCTTAGAAAAGACTATAAAGTGATCGAGAACGGATAAGACAAAATACCTGCGAACTCTGGGATTAAAAAAACGACTACCCCTACGTATCCTAGAGACGCGGCCAATCCCTCCCTAACCGAAAAATGGGCCAAAACTGCGGAAGAATTAACGGATCGAAAAGAAGAAATAAAGAAAAATAGTACACAAGGCAGAACCGGAATTAGTCAATATAAAAAAGCAAATCTTTGACGGAATAAAAGGAGGAACAATTGGAAAATGTACCGGAAAAAAAGTCGATCCACTGCCCAATAAACTCGAGAAGGATCTGTTTATTATGTTGATTGTGGATTAGCGAACAATAAAGTTGGGATATTTGTCCCAAACGCTAATTCTTATATTCACATCAAAGAAATAATCATTACTGTGATTGAATTCGAATCGATAGCGTTTAGAACGGATAAGTTGACAGCAAAATTATTGATGCATATACTGCAACTCATGTTGGTAAATGGAATAATGACAGCTACATACCCGCAGAACTCAGCATCGAAGTATTAGGAGACACATGGCACACAAGAACACATCAAGACCTTGTAGCATTGCATATAGATGCAGATTTTATGTGACATCATATTAATACCTTATATGTTTGAGAGTCACTGACGTTTATTAGCTATCGAGAGCATAAATAAAACCTTACGCTTGACCCATACGAATAGATAATTGATTCGGAATGGATATAAAGGCTTTCACAAAATTTTTAGGGTCCTGCAATAAAGGCGTCGACTCTGAAAGGGCTAAGAAACAAACGATGGGCGATACGTCATGAAAGAAAACGGCCATTCATACTCCCAAACGATTGGTATAGTTGCGGCGGTTTCGTAGCTCATTACATGAAATGTATAGGGATGAAACATAGTTTTCAGGTGGATTTGGAACCGGAAAATTCAAGATGAGAAATTGCAAAGGAACTGATAAAGAGTTCAAACGATTAAACTAATAAATGGTTGCATTGTATACGAACAATACCATTTGAGGACAGTGGAAAAGTACAAACGGAGATAGCATGTAAGTTTTTTTTCTGTAAATCATTCGAGGACTTCCGCAAGAGATAAATTGTTGAAACTTCAGATGATTATAATTCAAGCCAAATCGAAATTACTGACGATTAACCGTCGTGATGATGAAGAAATTGCGCAAAACACTTTTTATACAGAGACGTGGTCAAAGGGGTGTTCCATGGAATACATGAATTTTTTTTCCATCTCACTCACGGTCAATCGAAATAACTGACCGAAAATCAGAATGATAATCAAGAAATTGAGAGGGAGAACAATTTCTCCACATTAAGGGTGATTGTAAGGGTGTGTTCTACATAAAATAATTGATTGGAACTAGTCCAGTATCATCAGAAAATCAAAACGGCAACGCTGACTCAACATTTGACTTTTCGACCCTAGGGTTATAAGCCGAAGACCCTATCCGTAGCGCCATTCTGGTGTAGTCAAGAATAAATCATCGAATCGTGCTTATGAATTATATAGGTCGCACACTCGGATGATTATCCATTGTAGATATAACCTGAATGTCTAGAATAACACCAATACATTGGCTCGAGACAGTCTCCGTGATATACGCGTATACAATCATCATCCAAAAATCTCATAGGCGAGAAATAAATTTTTTCGTGCCCAAACTTTAATCAATCGCTATGACTTCTTAGTTTATATAAATTAGGTCTCACCGTGATCTTAGACGACTTTTCGTAGTCAAGCACGTGTTCCACTACTTCGGTGTAATTAAAGAATTTTGATAGATCGCAAAGAGAAAATACAGAGGATATATTTCTTCATTTCCAGAACAATCAATAACAACATGACTTACGATCGAAATACGGAATTGCAATAGTGACCAAATGGGTGGTCGGAAAACAAGGAAATCCTGTATAACGCGTTTCTCACTTATGTATATCATTCCATCAAAACAACGAACAAGGAAACAATCCATACGACCAAAAAAGGAAACGCAAGACCATGTTTTCATCGATTGATTACTTTTCGAATTACCCCCCCCCCCCCTATTACTGAAATTGTGTTGCAAATCGATGATCGATAGCGTATGGTTGGAAAAACCATCCAGAACATTATGAACAGTTTTCAAGTTACAGTCCATTCTTTTCCGACAAATGTACGCGCCCGGTTTTTTTAGTTAATTCGATGAATATGGTTCGATATGCGGTCATTGTTTCATTCTTCGATTTCCGGTGAAGATTAATCCCATGATGATAAGTTTATGTATGATTCATTCAAGTTTCGGTTATAAATAATTCTATTCGCCATATCAACAATGAACTCTTGGCTCAATGTCTATATTTCTTTTTCTTCCTTATCTATTACTCATATACTATGAATCCAGCAAGAATGTTAATAGATAACAGAAACCTCTCATTAGTTAATCCTCTTTATCCTTCGTTACTGTATCATCACACTATTCGGAGAAAATAGTTATGCGGATGTGACATGTTTTTAACATGGCCTTTCCAAGTCGAATATACTATCACTAACCACTTTTCGTGAAAAAATATAATATCCAGTGGACATGAGATACTGTTCATTATGTGATGAAAAGGTTGATTTGAAAGAGTTTTGTCCTTCTTGTTTTTTTTCTTTTCCGTTTTTACGATGTCGTCATAGTTTGCTGGTAACTTTTGATTTTCTTCATTCCTAACATAATAGCAGATTGTTGGTATGGACGGGAGTTGCTCATTGGCTTATGCCTGATGGTGTAACGGGTAGCATCTGCGATTCACAACTCGCCTGTGGTGGGATCGCGTCTACCACGCTTATTGAATTTTTTTAATCTTTCTGTTGCTTCGATGACTTTCATTTGATCGCTTATTTTTATGTCATATTCAACTAATTGTTTTCGCTTTTTTGAATAATCTTCAATGTGATATATAGCCGAATAGCAGTCGGACAGAGTCGAAACCAAGGATCGAACGAGCGCACATTCCGACGGTCGGACAAGTGCCGGAATTCCTCTACCGGGGTGTACGGGCATTCCTTCGGATTAATGATCAATACGAGTACTTATGGAACCATACGGTAACCTCTTCAAGGGGGCATTCTCCTCAAACATTCTGAAAAAATCTTCTTCTTTGCCAAATAATGGGTTGGCATCAAGGTAACAACGTCTTGGATCAAGCCATTAAAGTTTAGGGGCAAGAGCTCAGTGTCTCAGATCAATACATTCATTAGTCTTGGCACCGATCCTTCGCGGTTTTGATCCAAAGCATTAAGTCTTGGTCAATTTTCAACAGCTTGAGGCATTTGACCAAGACATTCGCGTCTTGATCCAGGAACTTTTTCCTCTCAGTGTACACTGCCCATAAGCGTTATGTTGACCAGAACTTCCTTTAAGCCCGTGTAGAAATCTTGTCGATGATAAATAGTGGTCCCACACAGGATTCCTATATTAAATGCAGGTCCTAGATAGGACGCCTGTGTTGGTCCCATATAGGGATGTCACATTCCCTAAGTGAGAAGTAACATTGTTTCCTGAACTTGGTCCAACACAGGACATCTGGGAGCCACCAATAAAGAAAAGCCATTTCAGCACATTCAATGTTGAATAATAAACAAAAAAATTTGATTGCATTCTATGTACTACAGAAAGTATATGCAACGCGTTATTACAAATAAAAAAAGAAAAATGCCTGTCAAAGGTGGAATCCGTATTATAGCAATACGGTCACCCATCCAAATAATAACCGCACTTTTTCACTACACTAAATCATTCATAATAATTATTCCTGATTTCCCAAAAATTATATGGAATAAACAATTTAACTGTTGAAATTGGAATTATGGCTAATCGGTGACAAGTATGCAAGAATTTCCGGATCCAACAATGTTCGTCTCTTCGGAATGGAAACTCTTTCCATTGACTTTTCGGATTTACTCCATTAATTATCGATGTAATTGAAATCACCTGCTTATCAAGCGGACACGTAGGGTGACGCGCCATACGCGTGCATACTCTTCATTTCCATTTAATGTCATATTTGTATATGCAAAATATCCAACTTTCAATATACGTTCTATAATTCTTTTTCACTTTACTCACTTGCAGAGAGCGTGGCTCGGGCGTAAAATAGCTAATGCTCGAATTTTGTCCACGTTTTCTTCGAAACGCTATTTTTTTAACCGGCGCAGATGAAAAAACTTAAACAACCGGTAGTCTTGGAATGTACACATCTTATTTTTCATCGCACGGATAATCGTTTCCGGGAGAAGTATAACTTAGAATTGAAAACTAATCATTTTTCACATGCAAGATTAGAAGAATGACCGTTTTCACAAGATTTGATATAAAAATATGAATCAACCGGTGACGATATTTATACTAACAGTGATGAAGAGTTTCATCGAATTTTCGAATCCAATGAATCTCGAGTTATAAATCACCCGCAGCGGAAAGGTCTTCTTTTACAGCACCACCTTGACGTGGATAAAAGTGGATCAGAATAGGCGTTTCGTGATCAATTTAACGAATTTTACGTTATTTAGAATTCTATTGTAATTATATGAAGCGCCTCTCTTCGAGAAATTTATGTCTGGACACCGTGAAGCGTTCAGTGGGTCGATGTTAGTGGAGTCAATTCTCACTCCGTGAATCGTAACGTGAATGGCATGAAATAGGTGTAGTAGTTGGTTAATCTCTCAGACAGAGCCCTTCGTACAATTACAACAGAACTCCATTTGGATGTAGGTCCATTGGGATGTAGAATAATTCAATTATATCGTCTAACTAAACTAAGAAGAAGTATAGAGTATCACAAACTTATTGCTTGCAACGTCCCATGCTGATGCGATGAGGGCATTCACAGCGAAATCCACCGGAACCAATTCAGCTGTACACGATGCGTCAGTATGGATAGTACGCACTAATCCCATTCCACCGCCAACGAGTACACCAGTTGGTCCAAAAACATTATCAATCCATCCCTCAAGTGGTTCTTTATATGTTGAAATAACAATGGCAGGTCGAAAGATCCCAACCGGCAGAGCTTTGCCATATTGCAGCACAATCTGTTCAGCAATTTGTTTAGTATATGTATAAGTATTTGGAAAATCATGAAGCAGAGTTTTTGTCATTGCTTTTAATGTACCATTATCGGCACTCTGCACCAATTTTATCAAATCATCACCGTTCATTGGAGAATCGTAAACTTTTTCATCAATTTCATTTTTAGTACAATTACTGTAAGCAGTGGAAACATGAACTACTGCCTGAAAATTGAAGAAAATAAAATCATTAATTATACTGACGATCAAATAATGTCAAGTGGTGAACTCTGAATTTTCTAGAACTTGAAATATGTTATAGTCCAAACAATGTGAAATGATATTTTATCTCATATTGGTCTTCAAAAAGTGGAATGCCGATTGAAATTCGAACATATCCAAAAGTTCTTATGTCTGTCCACACAGAACTGCCGATGTTACACTATCATCCCACGACTATCCGTATGCTACTATGTTGGTTATCAATGTTTTTCCACATATGGATTCTTCGCCGTGGCTATTCATAGGGCGATGAACCGCAGCAGATTTTCCGATGTGATGTGCAGGTTTTACGTATTGAAACATTCCTCTACACCTAAATATGCCCCGATGAGGCACGGTGTCTATAATTCAAGATGAGAAAGCAACACTGTCTATATGAGGCAGTGACAGGAAATCTGACTATTATTTAGCATCATTGAATGCAGAATGGTATCAGAAATTGGTCCTTTTTCGTATTTGAATAATAACGACTTACATCAATCAAGCGGCCAATATGAATAGAGATGGAAATTCAGATGTGGACTTGACACCGGATTCTTCTGGGGATTACCCGGCAAGAAAATCAAGGGAATCATGATGTTAATAGTTCTCAAACACAATACCTACAAAATGAGGGATGAAAGGAAGTTGGGATGACAAAACTGAAGGAGGAATATTGATGAAATAAGAAGATTTCATAGACCGGAACACATAACAGAGTCAGAATGAACAATGCGTGCAGAAGCAATCAATACCGCACCTTGTGGATATAAAAAAAATGTGATGTTGTAGTGAACCTAATGGTAAGAGCCATAAAAGTGAAAATATATTGTCGTTACATCGGAAACAAGCCAATTTTTCCCTATAGAATCGTCCCCTCTATAGAAAATATCGTAATCAATTTAAATTGTTGCCAATTACATTTCCAGTACACGGGTATAAACAATAAAATCGCGAGAGATTCACGGAAAAAAACGAAAATAAACACTACGCGAATTTTTGCACAAACTGTTGCATATCATTTAAATTGAATATGAATTCAAGGTTTTTGACCATGAAAAAACTGGAATTGGTTGTTTATAACTGATTGTTGGAAGAGATGTAAAGTAATAAATGGATTTGGGATTTTTGATCTCTCTGAGAAAGTGCATAAAGAAAGGTATCTGATATTGCGGAATGATCATGGGTGAAGTGACGATCATGGGTCGATCCAATATACTGGATTTCCCGTCTGAAGGGGTAACGCTAGTGCTAAATTTTTCCACTTTGAAAAAATTCAATTATTTTACTTATATTCATCGATATTACCTAATTTTTCACTCAGTTTTCAGATCGATTAGAAAAATGAATGAAAAAATATTTTCGACTTTAACTACCCCTTCATGGAGTTGAAAGGTACAAATTGTTGGTTTTGGTCCTTTCTGGCCCGCAGAATTTCACCTGAAACAATAGAACAATATACCACTGTGTAGGGGACAAAAACCGCCATAAGACCAGGAAAGAAAGAAATTCCGCCATCAACACAAATATTTGGGTGCCATTCGATGTTCATAAAAGAAAAATATTTTTGATCTGTCCTTATAGGTCTCGAAAATCTAAAAATGTTCAGAATTTGATGCAATACATTATTTACTCGATTTTCCTATCTTATTTCCGGGCACGCCGATCACTATAGTGTCCACAATGCCCGATCAACAATGATTTTACTACAACACCATGACAGTATCCATCAATAAACTTTATAATATGTTTTAGGAATCGAAACTCATCGCCAACTTCCTCCATCATGATAGTAGTCTAGGCTGTTATTTCGTCAAAAGAATTTCTAATAAGCCCATATATAGTCTGATATCGATTTACATGACTTGATGTAGACATATAATCCTGATATTCTCATATGTGTCTATGCTAGAAAATATTTTACCGGAATATATAAAATCATATACGGATACATCTGGCCATGTCTGGCTGCATGTATTAAAACTTGATTTCTTATTGACATATTAATCTACATATGGCAGATGTGCACAGATGGCTCACCGCGTACTCACTCATATTGCACTTGATTTCCATGGTCATAAACCTAGGTGCTATACCTGTCCAAACCCAGGTATACAGCCAGCAGTACTATACTCCAGGGATGGCGAGATCACCGATAAGGGAGCGCACTGAGTGGGCCAGCATTTCTGGGGTTTCGGGTTACAGGACGGTCGGGGATTATAGGGATCAGTTCATGGGTACCCGCTAATAGGTAAATGTAATGGACAGATAGCTCCGATACACCAATGTGCTCAGAACTTAAATATAACTTCTATGCATTTATATCCAAAGGACTACGTAGCTGCGGTGATACAGTGTTTGCTTCACAACTCGACGTCCCAGGTTCAAGTCTCCGGACGATTATTATATATTTTTGTTTTCGCTAAATTTTCTGCATGAAATAAATTAAATATTGATACATCTGATGAGAGGATACATATATATATATATTTATACACGCAAGAATATCGCTCGCAAGTTCGTTTATTGAGTTGATTGGTACTAACCTTTTAAATCGGTGAGTATGATTCTGACCATTTGACACATTTTTTTCCGATCGGTCATTCAATATGCTAGGCGGAAGTAGATATCAAGAGTTATTCGTATGATTTCCCTGTTTAATATTCCATTTGTGAACAAACATCATGAGACATACTTTTAAACATGGAGGAACAAAAATTCTCAAAATCTATCATTAAGTGTTTAAGGAGCTCAATTATTAATTCAGTTATGTTCATGCATGGTCTTATTAGCGAGTTACAAAATCGACTCGAAAATGGATGGAAATCGTAGGCAAATAAACTGTTGAACGAACACGTACCAGACTGATGAATATCGAAAAATAATCTCTTTATGATTCATATTTGATTTCGGTTTAATGTCATAAGTTGTTGTGTAAGTTTGTCGCGAGATGAATTCAAGCAATATAATTGTGGGTAAGTATCGACCCACCTTGTATTTGATATGACCTATTTTATTGATATTTTCTCATTAACTGTACCTCAACTTTTGTACATCACCGAATAGAGTTGGAAAAACTGGTGCGGCGATTTTTAAACACACACTTTTTCGTGACTATGCGTTTTGATTCGCCCGAGTGATTTTGCTGAAATATTCTTAACTTCGATCAGTGGTTCAGGAAAATAACTATGTACGACCACCATATACAATTTTCTCTTAATTTCAATCAGAATCATTGCAGTGAACAAGTATGTGCCATACAGTTTCGTCAAATGACAGATTCATATATATGAAGATACGAAATATTTCATATTATACAATTGATGGAAAAAAAGGCTTATGGGAATCGAACGCTGATCGTCTTATTGACGACCAAGAGTTTTGATACCGCGGTTGTGTAGCCCGATATATCTCAATGCATTGAAGTTATATTCGAGTTCTGAACAGATTTGTAGGTAAGGCTCACTTATGATATAGCATACGTCAAAGATAGCCAAGCTGCTCTCTATGCGCTCTCAAAGAGCTCAGTGTGCCCAATGTCTAAACTTGGCCGTATACCTGGCCCAACCCATACGGGTTTGAGGGTGCATTTGTATAGGAGGAGTTTGTTGCCCAGGGATAGTTTAGACTTCCGCGCCATAAGCCAGTAAAGCTTCCTTAGTTGCAGGCTTAGAGCCTTTCTTTTGGTGAATATATGTTTCTTTCATGTGAGACATCTGTCCAAATATAAACTCAGGTAACGCGAATATATACCCACATATCTGCTCACAACTTGAATATAACTTTAATGGAATGAAATTTATCGGACTACACAGCCACTGAAACTTTTGCTCGTTAATCAGATGATCAGCGTTCGATTTCTACAGGCATTTTTTTTTTCCATCAATTGTATAATATGGAATATTTTGTATTTTCATATATATGAATCCATCATTTGACAAAACTGTATTGCTCATAATTGTCAGCTGCAATGATCCTGTCGGAGGTTGAAAAAAAATTGGATATAGTGGTGAAAAAATGGTGAAAAAATGTATGTGTGAAAATAGTCTCAGCAGGTTTTCCAGGTCTATTCGGTGATGTACAAATGTTAAAGTTAACTAATGATAGAATATCAATGAGATAGACCATTTCAAATACCAGGTGAATCAATTCTTACCCGCTATTACGTCGTTATAATTCATCGCGCGGCAAACATGTACATCAATTTACAACATTCATCCAAAATCATGTATGAATCATAAAGAGATTTTCGATATTCATTAGTCTGATATGCGTTCGTTCAACAGTTTATTTGCCTACGATTCTCATCCATTTTCTAGTCGATTTTGTAACTCGCTAATGAGACCATACATGAACGTAACTGAATTAATAATTGAGCTCCATAAAGACTCAGTGATGCATTTTAAGAATTCTCGTTCCTCAATGATTAAAAGTATGTATTTTATAAGATATCTGTTCACAAATGGAATATGAGGCAAGAAACTCATTCAGATGGCTATTGATATCTACTTCCGACCAGCATATTGAATAACCAATCGGATAAATAGTTTCAAACAGCTAAAGTCATACGGGTCAATCAAGAGGGCCAGTGTCAATCAACCCCCCCCCCCCCCCCCCCCGCCCCAAATCCCCTTGACGCAATTAACATCGATTAATGAGACATTGGAACGGAATAGGGATCAACTCTGGGCCATCGAACGGAAGCGATCGCCATGTTATAATTCTTTCTACGTATACTGGCCGAGAGTTGAAAAATATAACCAATTAAATCGATCTGTATTGAAAATTTTGTTGTAAAATGTCTCATTTGTGCACGAATATCTGTGTACTCTATGATTGCATTAATTGTATGTGATGATAACACACTTTCTGATATAAATGAATAACGAGACATGCGATGATATTCTTGTGTTTGAAAATATGTTATCACTTAAGAAGTGTTAATATTTGATTTATTTCATGCAGGAAATTAGGCGGAGAAAAAAAAATTTATCATCCGGGCATTCGAATACGGGCCGTCAAATTGAGAAACAAATACTGTATCGTCGTGGCTACGTAGTCCTTTTGATGTAGATCAGGAGTGGAAAAACTGCGCTCTTTGCGCTCTTTTGAGTTTCAAGGAAATACGATGTGCTCACTGCCATTAAGTTGACCATATACCTGGCTTAAGCCAGGTATACTACATACCGAATACGAATGCTATCCAATAAGTCACAAATCTGCTCACGACTTAAATATAACTTCAATGTAATGAAATCTATCGGACTACACAGCCGTAGTGTCAGAACTTTTGCGTGCCAATCAAACGATCAGCGTTCCATTCCCGTAAGAATGTTTTTTTTTTCTTCAATTGTATGATATGGAATATTTCGTATTTTCGTATGCATGAATTTATCATTTAACGAAACTGTACTCCACGGATCAAAAATACTTGGGGGGAATTACTTGAACGAATCAAATATCATAGACATCAATAAAAGTATGTTTAAAAAACCCCTCATTATTTTTTTCGATGATGTACAAGCGTTAAACTACAACAAATAATAATATATCGATAAAATAGGCCATATCAAATGCGAGTTGAATTCATCTCATGGCAAACGTATACAACTTAAACAATTTATTCAAAATGAAGTATACATCATTTCCGACTCGATTGTTCAACTCGCTAGTAAGAACTATGCACGAGCACAACTGAATTAATAGTTGACCTCCACAAATACTCGATGACAGATTTTGAGAATTTTTGTTCCTCCATGTTTAAAAGTATGTGTCTTATGATACTTGTTCACAAATGGAATATTAAACAGAGAAATCATACGAATGGCTCTCGATATCTACTTCCGCCTAGCATATTGAGTGACCAATCGAAAAAAATGTGTCAAACGTTGAACTAATTATTACTTGAAACTTTGATGTGAAATGTTTCATTTGTGAATAAATATTCGTGTTTTCTGTGACTGCATTAATTATATGTAACGAAGACATTGTTTCGGTAGAATTTTACGAAAAAAAAATGCGAAAGATATTCTCGCGTTTGTAACTATATTCACTCATCAGATATGTTGATATTTCATTTATTTCATGTAGAATATTTCGCGAAAAAAAAAAAATATATTAATCGTCCGGGGATTCGAACCTGAGTGGTCGAGTTGTGAAGTGAACACTGTGTCATCACAGCTACGTAGTGCTTTAGATATATATGCATAGAAGTTATATTTAAGTTCTGAGCACATTGGTGTATTGAAGCTATCTGTCCATTACATATACCTATTTGTGGGATACCTATGTACTGACCCTTATAATCCCCGACCGTCATAAAACTCGAAACCGAAAAAATGCTTGCTCACCCAGTGCACTCCGACATTCCTTAATCCAAACACCCCCGATGTAGATGCACAAAAGTTATATATAAGTTCTGACCATATCGGTGTATTAGAGCTATCTGTCTATTACATATACTTATTTGCGAGGTACCCATGTACTGAGCCTTGTCATCCCTAACCCTCATAAAATCTCAAACCCAAGAAATACTCGACCCCCCAATGCGCTCCCATATCGTAGATCTGGCCATCTCTATAGTGTAGACTGACCTTCATCAATAATACAAGCAAGTCTCGCCACGGATTTATAACATCCACCACCGTGCATCCTTCATCATTTTTGAATAATTCAATATTTCGAAAATTTCTCTCAAGTGTTAAATATATAATTGCAACTATAACTTATTTCCCTGAATTGCTCTTGAGATAACCTGCGATGTCAATGCATACAATATGACGTCCGTTGATGGAAAAATTATATAGAATGGTAACCGACCGAGTATTATTATCTTTGGCATACTTCTGAAAATTAACCGAATATTTAATTAATTGGACATGTAATGTTGAATATAACCTTTTTGTCGTCTGATGTCTGTCTATTCCTGTATAACATTTATTTCATGCTATCCAAGTTTATGCATAGATCTCATATTTCATGCTGATCAGACAGGTTTCCAGCATTACCATTGCCATATTGTATCCACCATTTCAAAATTCAGAACTTTTAGACAAAATTTGAACTTGGCTACTGCATATACTTGGGAGACCTCATATATTACGTCAATCAGACGGATTGTTGGAATTTTTGATCACTCTATGGGGTGAGCCATTCTAAATTTCATAATTTCAACATTGGGTTTAGAATACAGAGATCCCGAAACCCAAGAACGATGATTTGTGAGTACACTGAAAGACTCATTTTCGTTATCACTATGGGCCAAAAGACGTTATTTTCTCCTGACACTTAAGGGGTTAATGAATGAACTTGGTAGACTTTCGCAGGGTAATTTGGATCAGAATTCCTACTTTTTTCTGAAATGTCGAGTATAGATTTTTCAAGTGAAAATTGCATTATTTCGCAGAGAAATATTTTCTTTTGAATACATGAGAGGTCTCATCTCGAAAAAGCGAACAATAAACTTCGACCAAAAGGAGATTGGTAAAAAATCTACAATGACAGATCATACTGATCTAGGTTATGATCAAGATTTTGGCTTGGTCGTGGAATAAAATTAATTTTACGAAGACGTTGACCATCACAACTGGATCAATGTTATTACAGGACTTGGACAAAAAGAATCTTCTTAAGAAAGTCACAATGTCGCAATTTTCGTCATCAAATGTGGGGAACATAAAGAGGTTGTTGTTCCCTAGACGCCCTAAATCCAAAGAGCAGCACTATTACTGAAGCCAAGAAGAAAGATTTGATTGTTCTGTTAGACTATATTCCACCGACTTATCCTGATTGTCATTTGAACTTAAAAATCAACAATAACACATATGGCTTCAATGAAGTTTTCGAAGACGCTTCAGAAACTGAAGGAAGTTTTTTTCATTCTCACAAACTGATTTCATTGCTTTTTTTTTATGCGCTAACGGTGTGAACTTAGAAATTATCCTTTCATTCGAAGCCACAATCGACTAACAAAAACTGAAAAACGCCATTCCTCACTTTTTATGCGGAAAATAGGTAGTAGTCAATTGATTAAATGAAACTCGATTTGATTTATAGGATACAGTATCTTCATACCACAAAGCAATAATCTTCTATGGACATCCTTTCCAAGCTATGCGTTGCAATGCAAATAACTCAAAACGATTTTGATGCAGCTTCATCCCATTTCCTCTCACTGCTTCGTATGTATCCTCAAGCTCCTAACACATGATCGACTATCGAATCTCTCTTAATATAGCGTAATTTGATCTTTCGAGGAGTTTGTTTCTGGCCGACATAAATCATCACACAGAGTTTGTGGCTGCCTCTTGATGTACCACTCCTATTCCCATTATTCTACGAATATTATGCCACCCTGTCGAAAGTTATCACAGCGCAGCTAAACGTCACTACGTTCGATTTTCATAGTAATCCCTGTTTCATCTGAATGCATCAATACATATGTGAATACTACTTTTCGGAAATAAATGTTGGAATAGAATGATTCGTCGAATGGTAATTGTTATTGGAGAGAAACGTCTTCAATGTGAAATCAGTTTTCTTTATCTCGGTTTTACTATCTTCGAAAAAAAAAGAAGTAATTTGGATATGAGCCTCGATATCTCTCATAAATAGACATAAATGTTAAACCAGCTTAGCGGATCGAGAAACAGCAAGGTTATATCGAATTTATACGGTGTAGCTGTGCATTCTCCATACTGAATGAATACTAGATTAATACCGCATGGACACTCAGCACCTGATAATACTGGAATTATATTAAAATCTTCCCATTTCTATTGGACGTATTCTAACATAAATTTGGTAAAATACCGAGATATACCTAATCTGTACTATTATTATCTGTTGTATCCAGTATAAATTTGGGTTATTCCCAGTGATGAAGTACAAAAAAGCGTACTTTTTGCCAGCAATAATCTCCCTAAAACCCGTTCAGACGCTTCTACCCACTGAGCTATCCGGATACTTGTCTTGGACTCAGAATTTGATCGTACGTAGTATATACTGCCCTCGGAGAGTAATTTGAAAAATTTTAATATTATCGAAAATTTGTTAATTTTAATATATTCGAAAACTCCCTCAAAGATTGATTAAGAAATGACTGAATAATCCTCAAAGAATATGTAATGTTGCTTATCAACTCGTAATACTGGTGTCACTCTACTTCACTTCGAATAATAATACAATGTTCGAATTCACTCATAGTTTATCGATGGGAAAGGCCCAAGGTCTCTATCCATTCATCAATTAATCTCATATCTATCAGAGTTCCTCGAGTCATAGAAAGTATCCTCAATACAATAGAGTTATGGTCTATGCTTTCGTTTGTTATACCGCAAAAACATTCATTTTATACTATAACCATATGTATGAATACGTAATATTTTCTGTATCAGAGTGGCACAAGTACACCGTTGGTTTTTGGTATAAGCACCAGATAAATATCGAAAATATACCAATTTCATACCGTTCCCGAACTATACCGGAAGGATACGTATAGTCGGATCCGCTAGGGCATGCCGCCCTATATTCAATATGAGCTACTATTGGTAGCATTACACTCGAGTGGATTCGAACTACCACAAGGAGGGAATTTGAAATTTAAGATTATGCGTGGTACATGTCCAGAACACTCAATTGGCGAGCAACAGGTGAGAATATGCAAAGAGGATGAAAAATATGTGATATTTCACATGCACATTTACCTTTCAAATATTCTTTCTGGGTGTCACAACCCGTTAACTTCAATTTTTTACTCTACAATTTGTTCTTGAGCGTGTGTTCAATTTAACATCGAATACACGCTGAATTTGGTTTGATCACGGTTAGTACAGTTCGCCTGTGGAAAGATAGATTAACCCATCTTCGTGTATGAATTTTCCCGCTGGAAACATCTATGTGGCGATACGAAAGACATAATGAGTCGTTCATGTTTTTTCGGACTACAACATATCTCAATGTCAAGAAAATTAGGAAACATCGCTTCATATAATTTCCGTTTAAAGGAACATCACATTATTGAAGAGGTATTACCATGAGCTCTTGCATGTGTCCACACAATGCCAGAGTTTCTTTAGTTCCTCGAATATTAACAGCCACTGCATCCTGGATATTTTCGTCGAACCGTACAGTTGCTGCGACATTGAATACAATCGAAGTTTCACGCAAAAGTAGCTGCTTGTCAGACAGCGACAATCCAAGGCCTGGAAGTGTACAATCTCCGGCAACAGCAACAACTTTATGACGTAACTTTGGAGCCTCGTCCTTCAATCGCTGGAAAATCTGAAATTATTCATGCACATCATGAATCATTCATTTTATTTTATCACGCAACTTCCTACATACAATGGAATTTGTCTTGTTGCAATACCAACCACGTCTTCAAAAAGGTTTTCGATGCGTTGATTTACATCTAATCCCTTTTTTGGCCTCACTAATACATAGATTGTGGCGACATCCGGACATGATCTGAGTAACTTCTCTATCAATATCTTTCCAAGGAACCCTGTTCCACCTGACGAAACCCGAAACATATTTCATTATCAGTCATTTTATGAATACTCCTACTTCTTCTAAAAAATAATTTGAATTTCATTTGTTACCTGTTATAAAGACATTTTGGCCAGTATAGAATCGTTGAATGGGACTGCTAGTCGTTTCCATGATGATAGTCATGTCTGTAATATCAATACATCACGGAAAAAAAAAGATAAGATATAATCATACATTTTTATTTAAAAAATTCGTCATACATAACGGAATAGGGATTTCGACGCTACATAATTATATGTGACCGAATTCGATTATATTTGACCAGATCAGATTTGATCTGTTCATATGTGAACGAATGTTTATTAACATAAAAGATCAAAATGTTGTTCATAATTTATCATTATTCAACACTACAGACCGAAGAATTGATCAAATGGAGAGTGGCAAAACTTTTTCTGCTGATGGGATTCAAAATACTTCTTGGCTGGTGATGGATGTGAACCGTCGACCCTCAGGTCGTGAATCGTGAACGCAATTCATTGCACCATTTTGTACTGGTCGAAAATAACTTCTTGAATCGTCTATGTATTTTTTGTTTGAATAGCTGGATGATTCTCCATTGAAGTGTTAACTAGTATGTCAAAAATGATACGGTGACTCTGACACAACTGAGAACAATTCCTATTGTATGCGCGTAAATGCATCAGTCGACAGAAAAAGTCCAATATTTTGATCAACCATGTTGGAACTCAGTGTTCTTCACATAATTTGTATTCGAGTGAATCTCGTGAAATTCCAGTACAACCAATGGAATTCTAGAGATCGCCCAACCATTTCGAAATTAATGAAATATCAATTAAATTAACTTGACAAAATATTTTTTCATGGCCCTCACCCATGATATTTATCTATCATCATTATCGATGTTGATATAAAATTTTAGTAAAAAATACAAGTCTTTCGTAACTCGCATGCTTTCGTCGACCTTAGTCGGTCGCATCGTAAGCGATTCACTGCCGCGTTGAATCAAACTGGGTGTCTATGATACAGTTATCGTATGCACAATGAAATGAAACAAGCAATGAGATTGGCAGGAAGCGCTGTTCTCTATATACCTTATTACTTGGTCTTTTTCATTGTGCATTGCGCCTAAGTCATGGCGATGCGACTTGGCAATACTGTGATTCAATCTCGTGTCCCACATTCACTCGGCTAGGCCCGATTTTTTATGCACATTTTATAAAATCTTTGTTTTCGAGATTTCAAAATTTCTTAAACGAATCATTTTTCAATTGATTTTTGTCACTTCTTTTATCAAATTTAACTTTTATATTCAAGTATAGATCGATCTGGGTGATGGAACCTCAATCTTCGAATGTATATCCCATACATCGGACTATAATAAATTCAGGATAAACAAAAATGTAGTTAATAACATATACTATTATGGGCATCTCTCATTCGGGCAAATGACACCTCGCCCTTCGGAGCATGGTCAACAGCAATTTGGTCTCATATTTACACGTTTCAGATGAAGAGTACGCACATAAAAAAAATTGGAAACTTTCCCGTTACAAAAGAGATACAGTTAATAACATGTATGTGAAAGATATGTTCCATATTCGGATGCGAACTAATAAAATTTTATCTATCCGCTAAATATCCATTCTCCGGACCGATATGTTCGGCATAATGCCATGCATTCGAATTGGATGCGAAGTTAGGCAATATAACCGACGACTCGAATCGAACTTTCTGTGAGATTAAACATTCAATAGAATGTCACATGACATATAAGAGTATTGAACCCCATTGATAGGTATAATGAAAAATAAGTTGAATAACAACTCACAGTTATACCTATGATTCTTCGAATAACCGAGTTTTTGTTATTAATTTTGTACAAAAACTCGGTACAATGAATAAACTGTATACGCGGAGAAAATTTCTTGATAAAAATCACACTGTTTCACTGTAAACTTCGGGCATCATGACACTTCAGCCATTTTTGTCGAGATATCTCTATAGTTTCTCTAGTTCTCAGAAGGCATTTTAGAATACTACGCATATTTTTTATGTTACATTAGATTTTACTATCTAGCCATTTTCGTTCAAGACCGCATGAATTTTTCAAATGTACATGTAAAATTCTATGCTGTAGGTATACAAATTGGACTATGCCCAAACTAAAATTTTTACTGCGGGTATTTACTTAAATCAACGTTGCAGTGTGTCTGTAATAAATGTATATGCTATAAATTCTATAGTATAGAAACGTTGAATTGCCGAGTTCGAGACAAGTACCCGGATAGCTCAGTGGGTAAGAACTGAACGGGGTTGTCGTTTGAACACGAGACTGTGCACATGCTTCTCTCGACAATTTAAGATGGATAACAAAATTTAAATAAATCCATCACTACATATTGACAAAAACAAACTCGATAATATAATTAATAATTCATCACGCAATGCTTTAAACAATCCTACATTGCTCAATAAAATATTCAAAGAAAATGTGCAAACAACAAATAAAATCATACAACCAAAGTTAATCCAAAAAAGAAAACGGTCACCAACGGTCAGTCCAAATGGTAATAACACATTTTAAACGGATGGACAAGATGACACTTGGAAAGTTCCACATAAAACAATTAAAACAAGGAGAAACAAAAATAGTGATAATATGGAAACAGATCAGATTGCATTTTACAACTCATTTGAAATCCTCTCGGACCACAATGAACACGATAGCGACAAGGAATCCATCTACGAATTACCCAACATGCAATACGGTGAAGCTTCAAATTCAAATCGTAACCAAACCGCAAGTAAAAATATCTCACATGAAATACCGCCAATTCATGTTTTCAACAAAGACATCAATTTCATAATCGACACACTCAGTACTGCTAAAATTGCAAAAACCCAATGCCATGTAGCTGCGGATAAATTAGAAGGCGTCATCATCCACGCTCATGACCTTAAAATTTTTGAAATTATAAAGTCGTTACTTAAACTCGACAATATACAATTTCACACATTTACTCCAACAATAAATAAATTTAAATCATTTATTCTCAAAGGCATCAAAGGAAACTATAACAACAATGACATTGAAAAGGAGATCCTTGAATATAAGCTCCCAAATATACAATTAACAAAAGTAAATAAAATATTCTATGATCAAGATAATCCAAATAAATATTATTTCATAGTTCAAATAACAAGTGATTCTAATCCGGATCAATTATTTAATATTAAACGTTTAGCATATCAAACTATATCTTGGCACAATATAATTAGGAAGGGACCGATCCAATGCCGTAAATGCCAGAGATTCAATCATTTCAGTGTGAACTGTGAAATGAATTACAGATGCGTGAAACGCAGTGTTAGCCACGACATTGGCAAATGCCTTATTAATTCTTCATAAAAAAAAGAGGATCTCAAATGTGCAGATTGCAAAAATTCGGGCCACCCGGCGAACTACAAAGGATGTCCATATTATAACCTGGCAGACATAATTACAAAAAAAAAGAAACAATCGATGCATAAAAACAAACGAGAGAAAATTGAAAAATCATACATGGCTGTCCATAAATCATATACATATGCAAACGCAACAAAAGTATATCCAAACCAGAACATATCCCCACAAGTACTGAATAACCCAACCAATATTCAGTTGCCATCCATCCCTAGCGATAGGCTAAATACCAACACAAATCAAAACCCAAATGCAAATACCACGCTCAACGATATAATGATCAAATTAGATAACAAAATCGACAATCTTAACAACAAATGGGACAGCGCACAACAAACGCTTATCAACACAATTACCCAACTCAACACATCAATTATTTTCCATCCATTTCATTTGATCATGGTGACTTTCTATGACTCGTAAATGTTTCATGTAATAACCGCCATTGACTATTATCATTTTCATACGTTCCATTATTTTTCACGCCCATCGGATTGCTCTGAAAAGATTCCGTAGCGCGAATAGAATGTGACATTTATCATTTCAAACATCACGCTAATCGGTGACATCTAACCTCAGTCCAAAAAATTAATTTCGCCGCGCGCGCTAGCAGCAACCTTCATATTTATCGACATACATAGTGACAGGAACTTCCTGGCCCTAATGATGACCGATAAAATATTCGTCACATGGGACGGTGATACATTATCCACATCCCAATTTTCAATCAAAGAGGGATTACAACATGGGACTGTATAAACTCACCAATACTATTCAACATATATAACAGTGATATACTAAACCTGTTTCAACTTAACTCAGGTAATAACACGCATTCAATAAAGTTCGCTGACCATCTAATAATATACGTAGCTGATAGAAGCCCAATAACAATCCAAAATAAGTTACAATCATTAACCAACGATATTAATAATCACTACCAAATATGGAATCTGAGAATCAACCCCGACAAAAGCGAAACAATACTCTTCAGCAAACCGGTTCATTACTTATCAAAAATAAATAAAGAAGGAAAAAACAACTTCCAAATTCAAACAACTAAACCGGATTCACATACATCTGTATCCATACCACACGAAAAATCAGTTAAATATCTAGGAGTTAACATGGATTATCTTCTGAGACTAAATACCCACTGGGACCACCAACTAAAAAAAGCCCACGATGCATTTAAAGCTAATTCACGGATTTTTTTTTGATAAACATCTGAATAAAAGAGCCAAAACCATCTGTTACTTACTTTTAAATAGGCCAACTATAACATATGCAGCCCCGCTACTATGGAATGTCAGTGCCTCCCAAATGGAAAGAATTCGGAAATTTGAAAGAAAATGCTTAAAGCCTGCCTCTCTATGTACAGAGCCCCAAATTCGGACTACCATAAAATGCACACCAATAAAAGTATCTATAACGCAGCAGATATTAATCGAATTGATAATCACATAATCTCAATATGTAGAGGTTTCTATCACAAAATCAAAAACATAAATAATAGTAATCTCAAACCATCATCACACATAAATAATATGAAAATTACAATGGACCTAAAATCGGGCTACATTGCACCACAATCATTCACATATTTAGACCACATTGGAATGATTCAAGATAACAATAACATCTCAATCATATACCATTATCCAAGAAATAGAGCTAATAAATCGCTACCACTAAATGATAAAGACCTCACAATAAAACAAATAAAGCCATATCATATAAAGATTTCGCCAACAAGTTCAGAACACCCAAAAATTGCTGATGGCTTAATGAAAACTCCAAACATATTGATATCAGAAGAAGATCCAAAAACAAAAAGAACAATAAAAGACTTTATAACTCAACTATCAAATAATATAACCAGCGAATTAAATACCCGCAAATAATAATAACAATGTATTTATATCAGTACATTCGTAATTTATATGACACGCTCATATAATATATAACAAGCCATAATATATAAATCATACGATATTATCGTACACCTTCCTCAATCCTTACATACAACCTCTCCCATCTCCCTTACCACAACACTACAGCGAATAATAATGAAACCGTTGTTTTTTAGTATATATAATATATGTATATATTTTTCCGTGGTTTCTACCATTCAATTAAGAGGAATACTTTATTTTCATATAGATATTATACAATACTGTACATATGTAACTACTAGAACTGAGATTAAAATACATACGCGAAAAAATTTATGCTCAACAAAACTAGTATTTAATACTTTACCTATTCAGAATAATGTAAAAGATCTTTATTATCTGTATCAAAGCTAATACTGAGTTTGTCTTGATTAATAAAGGAATAAAAAAAAAAAAAAGTAAGAACTGAACGCTTTTTAAGGAGATTTTCGCTGGTTCAAACCCAGCCAGGAGCTAATATTTTTCTTTGGACTTGCGAAATTATTCGTGAATATGGTTAATAGATGGATATCTAAGTGAACAGTATCGTAGCTAGCAACTATTTCAGAATTAACATCCAAAAAGTACCGTGATCGAAAAAGTAGAAAAAAATGATATTTTGCATTTTACTATGTAGTCACTGATGATATGTAGTGTGAACGTAGTAAATTTCGTTGGGAAGAATCATAAATGTTATTTTCTGAACTCATAATCTTTACTTATGAGCACTGTAAAATTTGTGTTGGGACAAGAAAGTTTTCCAATGTATTGAAAACTATTTTAGTTCAGCCAATTTGCCCAACTTCTCTGGCTTGTTCTGTGGGAAATTAACGTGTTTTTCTTTCGCAGTTAGAAACGCTATGACGAAGTCAATATATAATAAACAAAAGCGTTGGGTGAGTGGGGGGGGGGGGGGGGGGGGGGGGGGGGTGACGATAAAAAAATATTTCTTCGAAAGTTGGCTGGGGAGCATAGTAAGAACGATTGAAAAATTTGATAAACATCGTTTGAAGCACAGCTTGACGAAGATTCTCTCCCATTCCCATTGAATTATATTGAGAAATATAAGTAAAATAAGATATTTTGTCCCAGTCATTCTATAGAATTCTTGATAATGGTTGACCAGTGTGACCCCAGATTGGCTGATTAGTAAAAAAAAGAATGTTTTCTCATTCATGTTATAGCTACGGGTGCACCAAGGCATTCCGCGATATTTTAATTTCTTGAGGAAACTCATATATTTGAAATAAAAAAATCATAATATCAGGTGAAAAAATGAACAGAGACGGCTGAAAAATCCCAAAGATTGCAACATATTGAAAAACAGATATGTCGCTCCCGAACTATCGTGCCAACCGTTTCCAAAATGTAGTTTTTAGATAAACGAAGTTGCAGTTCCAACATGGTATACGGTTCTGTCTGATCTGGTCCATCCTTCTATAATTTTTTCGACTCCCCACCTAAAATTTTATGCACATACTCTTGAGGGTGGGCACACTACGAAAATGCAAAATGAAAAAATTCGATATTCTTTAAAATTTTCATCGAGTCGGGGAGTGGGACCACTCGTACAGCCTTCATCATTTTTACTATCGTGAGTATACATGTATATTTTGACTGGAAAAAAAAAGATTTTTTCATATGGAGTTGGTTCCTAGACGTACAAGTTGATTGGAAAATCAATACATGCTGCACTAGTGGGCACGATTACTGCTTACTATTCAGTTTGATGAAAAAAAATACATGCATCTGCTTATAAAACGCGAAATTCTGTACGAGATGGACCGTTGAGAAACTTCCAGTGGAATATTGTGGATGTGATGGCGCGGCACCCTCAAAGTGAGAAATTCTCACTTTTCTCCACTTAGGGGATCATGAAAACATTGAAATATTTCGAAAATACGAATGAACATGACTTGACTTCCCGAAGATTTACATTCTTTATAATCCCTTTAAACTTCATGCCAATCTGATGACTTTGTCATCTACTGCCCTCACATTGAGAAAAGATGTTTCGAGAATAACACATTCAACGTTTGAACAATATTTTTGAGATGGACTGTAATCGCTGCTGAATACCGGAACTCGGAAAATTCTCCCAATTTTTAGATCAATATTCAACTGAGTATTCTTGAGATTTTCACGTACAGTGGAACCTCCAATACATTTTCTATCTCGGTATATTTCAGACCTCCTTAGAAGAGGGAAAAGACTCCCCTACCACCACTTTTCTCATTTTCTATTTCTATAGGTTTTATCTCTTTCTTCGTAGTAAGCCTGAATAGTGAGGTGCCTATACGAGGTGTCTATATAATGCGCGAACAGAGGGAGAAACGATGCGCTAACGTCTGTTTCTCCATGTGTATTTGTGGTGGGAGAAACGATTTTGTAGTCCTCCCTCAAGTATATTTCGAAATGCCAGTCCCGGACCAGAAATATATTGGAGGTTCCCCGTACAATAAAATACTAGAAGAAAATAACAGCTTTTTGCAACCGAGAAGCACGACACTTCCCTTGAAACATCGTGGTCTTTTTCAACACAGTTGCATTTGCATTGTAGTATTTGGAAAAATGTCCCTGTTTAAATTATGGGAATAAGACAATGAAAATTTATAGATACAAAGAAATCTTACTGCTGTATTCCTCAATCACCGACTATCTATGATATTCATTATAGGCTTGGAGAAAACATAATAAAGGGACTGGGCGCACACATAGAGGTGTTTTCTCTCATTTTTTCAATCACAACGATTTAATATAAATTTATTGATTTTGCCTAAAACCTATTATGGTGTATTATAAATGAATTGACCATAATTCACCTCAAATATTTTTGGACTCGAAGACATGACGCATCTGTATGTGGTGCGATATAAATTATATTTGGATTACTTCACACTCACCTATTTTTTGGATTCTTCACAATACACGGTTGAATGGGAGCTGATGAGTTGGTGCAAAAAGTATATATCAATTCGTTCTGTACACACTCAGAATAAGTGAGCATATTATATTCCCGAATATATATATATGGGAATGACAATATTCAACTCGCGGCTCTAACTCTGGTATGGGTTACAAAACTGTGTTGTTTACGTCTCTTATACAGCCAACAGGCAGTGGACGCTTCATGAGTTCCTCCTCTCCTTCTATACGTCTTTCTAATGTCGTCACAATAGCCATTGGGCGGCTGACTATGTAAATTGTATCAGGGCCACAACCATGGGTATTGGATGACCAATGATATGTATATCAGTTAGCGCAACGACGAGCTATATATTATACCAGAATGACGAGCATCTTTTTATTTTACATAAAAATAATTCGAAAGAAAATCTTTCACAATCAGATGTTTGAATTATCTATTATGAAATCCATTTATTTTTTTGCTAAGCAAACGTGTCACGTGTGGTTTTCATCCTTCCCGATCATATCTATATTAATGCACTACTTAGTTTTCATATTATGTATCATATGTTTATCAATGAAGTTTCATTCCTTTACACATAAATACACAGTATATACACAGCACTGTAAATAAAGACATAGCCACAATTTGATTCACATTGTTTTTACTTTATAATTGTGACATGTGTATAAATTGTCTGAAAAAAAAAATGAATGAAATGTTATAGCATTTACGATTTTATGCAGATGTGACACAATTTATGGCGTCCACCAATTGACATCGTTCATTCAAGAAAAGAGAATTAAAATTCTAATTGATAATGTTTTTCTATTTATTTCACAACGGAAAAATTAACGTTTTGATAATTGCATGACAGCAATCAATAAGTAAAAATGTATAAAAATAAATTGAACGATGCATAGAACAGTATATTGTAAATGTTGAGAATAATATGAATATACTTAAAAATTACTGTTGCGACATCAAGAAGCAGAATGAAAAAACGTACATATCGAGTAGATTTTGATACATACGATATATACATACATCCCTTAATAAATATTTACATCATATAGCATACACTGAGTATATAGTTTCACTTTATGTATAACAGATATTTATTAGACGTTGCTGCGAGAACACTTCTTTTTTGGCTTATTTTTTGTCTCTCCTTTCCCCGTTCATGACCCTGAACATTGAACGGGACAATATACACTTTTTCATCCGTTGGACGTTACTAATTTTGTTACTTTTGGTTTGTTGTTCTTTGATAATAATTCATTAAGCAACCGTTATCAAGGCTATCGAAAATAGTGCCCATAGAAATCTCAAGAGCACATAAGCCATAACCAACTTGACAAATTGATGGATCCAATACATTCTTTGCCATTTGACACGGGCTTCAGGCAATGTGTCCAATGGATCTTTTATAAGATAAACACGGATTCCTTGAAGATAAGTTTGAAAGTATGTATCCCAAATCAAATCGTTTATATCGCAAAAGAATAATTCTTTATCCTTGGGATGGAGCCGTTTAATCAATGAATTCATGCAGTTATTACCAAACTTCCATTGTTTAGTTGAAAAATAATTGAGAACATCCATAAATCGATGAATTTTTTTGTATATCTTCAGTAATTTTGGTCGTTTTCCCATGCATAATGTCGCTGCATCGATTAACATCGCCGGAAGTAAATGAAGAAAATACACGTAAAATAGGTGTACTATTTTGTATTTGTTATTTCGAAAGCTGTAATACCAAATGGCTCTCACAGTTGGATAATTAATTCCATGTTTTGCTGACATATCTTTCAACTCATCATATGTTATTGGATTGTCTTGCGACACATAATTGTATATTGGAATATCATCAATTTTATTTTCATGCACTCTAGCAATGTCCCAAGCAGTTGTTATCAATGCATTTACCACCATATCACCAGGCACGACATTAGCATGAACTGATCCATCACAATGTACAGAACGCAATAAGCCAGTCCCAGCACCAGCCGCAACGCCGGTGGGTCCGTAAAGATTATCGATCCATCCTTTTATCGGTTCTCGATATGTTGAAACGACAATGGCTGGTCTGAATATACCTATAGGTATATCTATTGCCTTTTGCTGAACGATATTCTCGGCAACAGCCTTCGTGTAAGCATAAGTATTGGGCCACCGCCCTAAAAGACTGTAAAATCAATAGAAATACACTCGATATTTATGATTGGAGCAAGCAAACAATTATAACCCTAACCGGTGATCGAATCTCTTACCAGAAGAAGTCTACTTTCGAAGATCTATGACATTCATATTTTCCCCATATATTCCCAGAAACTTTTACGTTCACAGAATATACTTCTGCAATCTTTTGTTTATTCAACATTCAAGCGAGCGCATGCGTGTCTTAAGTATGCGGATCACTGCCTTTGGACCGGAAAACGAGTAAGAATCGTTTGTTGTGAATTGACCGGAGTTTACAGGTTCTTCGTTCATGACGCGCGGGGAAAAACACTCTGGATGAGAGTTCTTTCGCAAATTATTCATAGTGTAGTGTGGAGATCAGTGCACGTCAAAACAAAACCGTCGTACACTTCAAACCCAAGTGTTTTACCAAACATGTAGATGGGACTACATGTGTCTAACGCATTATGGTCACTGTCAATACATTATCAAATGTATTACGTTTTATATGAAAAATACTACGATCTTGCAAACGTGTCAAAAGTGTGTACATTGCTTTCGATATAGATTTACATGTTCGGTATAACGCTTGGATTTGCAGTGTATGTACACAAGTATTGGTCACAAGTATGAAATCATGATCCAGAGAAATATATCTGTGCAGTATTAATAATAAAGTATGCTTACATAATATTTAAATGGTATCAAACGATTGTGATAAGTGGTAGCCGAAGCCAATCGAGGAAAAATATTATAATCGACGTAATGATGTTGATCATTGTACTATTGAAGCAAGAATCTATCGACCATCAAAATTAATCAAAGGATTCTAATATTTGAGATTTCTTGTCACAAATTTCGTAATATTGTCGTAATTTTTAAACAATAAAATAGATTTTTTCAGATGAATAGACACGTGACTAATCTCAGTCAATCAATCCCATCTACCTTAACGGAAGGTTGTGGATTACTAAGGTTCAGTAAAATTCAAATTTCACATAAAGGTTTGCAATTTTGTGAACGCGTATTTTTTTGGACATTACCGAATTATGAATTCGCATTATGAAATAATCAATTCTGAAGAAAATTAAATTGAAAACAAAAAATCATTGTCATTATACTTGAAAGTGGACTTCCCCTTCAAGGATCATATAAGTATCAATGTCACTCACTGAGGAGTCATTTTTTCGGCGACATCGTCGTCTAAACAATCCATGAGAGTTATCAGTTTGTCTGCATCAATAGGCGGGCTGTAGAATTTCTCTTCAATATTATTATGCGTGCAGTATGCATAGGCCGTGGATACATGAACAAATGACTGTGGAATAATAATCTTCATTTATTTCAATAGAGTTATCATGAGAATTATGTAATGAGAGGAAAAATATTACCTTGAGTTTTTGCATTTTTTTACACATACTGACCATGTCCCGAAGACTCTGTATATTTATAGATACCGCCAACTTTATTTTTTCATCGAAACTCAGAGTAGCTGCTACGTGGAAGACAATAGACACCTTATTGATAAGAGTAACTTTATCGGCTTCACTAATGCCCAGATTTGGAACGCTGCAATCACCTTGAATGGCAACTATTTTATGACGAAACTTTGGATGCTCCTCTCTTAATTGTGCAAACAACTGAAAAATTAATGTTCAGTTAACGGATTTCAAGAATATCTCAAAATGATGAGAATTGTTTGAGGCAGTCCACATTACACGGTCGATGATATCTCATATTCATTCTCTTGTCATTTCATAAATCCTTATCAACTATATTATAAATAAATGTATTCCCAAAATTATATACCCTGTCGAATATTTTATACACAAGATAAAGTTTATTTGCAATTACCAAAACTTCAATCCAGAGGCTGGATATTGTTTTCATATGTAATTGCAATAGTAATGTGTCTAAGGAGGCGGAGAAAAATGAAAACCTTGAACTATGTTTTGACTCAAAGAATAAAATACCCATATGAGGCCAGGCGAGTTCGGGCATGACCAGTCTTAAGTGCAATATTAATCCGATAATTGAAGAAAAAATCAGAAAATAAAATTTTGTATAGCGGGAGTAATATTATACATTCGTGGACCATAGAATGTGATTACGAATTATTTGAAAAATTAATATTAAGTATTGAATTTTCGGAATCCATGTTTTTTTTCATCACACTCCTGGTGTATCGAAAACGGCCGGAAATACAACAAAACAGTAGTAGTTCTTTATTGTTCAGTACGAAATTTCTCATACTAAGTCCGCTACTGCCCAAACCTGATAGATAAGGCATGGCAAGTGATAAAAATGCACACCAATATATAGAAAAGCATAGACATATCTGGAAGATATCCCCCCGCCCCCTTTTCCTAATAACTGCAAAACTGTGGAACACATTCACATTAATTCCCCTTACCCTTCACTAGATTAAGTTATAAAATTAATTCTATTGGCATTTTCCCAAGGCAGAATAGCAGATATATTGGCAACCAACTAATCCACTCATTTTACAAGTCTAGATTTTACCGAAAATCGTACCGTTTTGCAATACAACTGTGCCAAAAATTCAAATTTCAATTTTTTTTCTATCCTCCGTTCAATCACGAGCTATACTCACGTATTAACAGAAAATATTTGGTTTTTCGATTTCAGATAAAGCTATGATGAGTTGTCCTGACCACCGCAAGGATACTTTTTCTAAGGGATCTCCGAAAACCACTTCTCAACGGCTGAATTTTCACAATTTTTCGCCAAATTTTTTATAAAATATTGTTCTTTTAAATGCTTAGAATTTGAATGAAATAATCCTTCTATTGTATTGAGATGAAAATTGTGAAAATATGTCTTGATTGCCCTTCAAAATTCATGTGACCCTTCACCAATTTTTTCCAATTACCACGATTCGGATGATTTCTCATATTATGTATTACGGCGTGTTCGATGATCCACATGATTCTTCAGTATCAAATACAAGTAATGTCCAAGTTTTTTTCGAATTCAAAGTATCGTGACGGAAAATGAATCATTTCGACTGCCAAATCTATTCACATGCGTACATAAAAATAAACTAGAATATACGAATAAATTTTCTTTGAAAGAGATTGATCGTGAAGGTCATGCAAACCATAATTTTTTCGCGTGCGACAGTAAACTATATCTCTTCGAAAAAACTTACCGGATCATCGAAAAGTTCTTCAGTCCTCTCATGAGTATTTCTTCCTTTTTTCGGACGTACCAGTAAGTAAATAACTGATACACTCGGACAACTTCTCATTAATTTTTCAATAATCAATTTTCCGAGGAAACCGGTACCACCAGTGATAAAAATACTTTGACCGGCGTAAAATTCTTGAATCGGTGTCAAAACAATATCGGTGATCTGTGTTATTTTTGGTATACATTCCACTGGCGTGCCAGTACGAGAAACATGATCAGCAACAGCTACTTCCTGTCCTCCTGACTCCAGGAGTGCCTCGACCATTTCGTAATTCTGAAATACAGAGAATGAGTGAATTCCCAGACATACTATACGCAAGCATATATTCGTTGATATTCAGCACACGTATTAACATCAGGATATATTTTCTGTATGTAGATTCATAGAATTCCTTGACAACTTCACATGTACACAAAACTGTGTGTATGTCCGCGTTAGTGTGCGCGCACGTGGGTGTGTGTATTCAATGGAAATATCAATGACTAACCTGAACTAACCTGTTTGTGCGTATACATATACATCAGAGGTGTCCAGATCTACGACAAGAGTGGACAGCCGGAGCACCAGAGTATTTAGGGTATGGAGTTTCATGACGGTCGGAGATTATAAGTGTCAATACATAGGTACCTCGAAAATAGGTATATGTGATGGACAAATAGCTCCAATACACCAATGTACTCAGAACTTAAATATATCTTCTGTGCATTCATATTAAAAGAACTATGCAGCCATGACGATACAGTTTTTGCGTCTCAATTTGACGATCCGTCTTCAAATCCCAGGACGATAAATTTATTTTTTTTTTTTTCGCATAATTTTCAGCATGAAATAAGTCAAATATTGATACCACTCATGAGTGTATATTCATTTTAAGACACAAGAATATCCGTTGCATGTTTGTTTATTCAATCTTACAAAAAGGGTGCCTTCACCACATAGAATTAATGTAGTCACAAAGTACACGAATATTTGTTCACAAATAGAACATTTCACATTAAAATGTCAAGTACAGATCGATTTGAATGGCTATATTTGTCTGATAAACAAAAAAACTATTGAACGAACACATAAGAGTGTAATGAATATCGGTAAATAATCTCTCTATGATTGATACTGGATTTCGATTCAATGTTATAAGTTGTTGTACAAGTTTGTCGCGATATAAATTCAAACAATATAATAGTAGGAAAGAATTAACCCACCTTGTATTTGATATGACCTATTTTATTGATATTTTATCATTAATTGTATCGCAACATTTGTAGATCACTGAATTGAGTCAGAAGCACCCTGCAGCTGTGTAACCCGATATATTCCAATGCATTGAAGTTATATTTGAGTTGAGAGCAGATTTGTGGGTGAGGGTTACTTACTGGATAGCATACATATTTGGAGTATTCTACCGCTGGCTGTATACCTGCGTTTGGCTAGGTATAAAACCTAGGTTTATGACCATGGATATCGAGTGGAATCTGAGTGAGCACTTGGTGTGCCAGGTGAACCATTTGGACACCTCTGCTATAATAGTACATTTGAAAAATATCTAATATATTAATTGGTGTAAATAATCAGGAGAGTAAAAAATGAGTTAGGAAGTTTACGAATTATGGTAATTCAACTGAATTGATAGTGATAATTTAAAATGGTCTCAAAAGTGCATCATGTAACACTTCCAGAAAAATAACTTCGGCTTTCTCTCCTCGACGCGATGAGGTAATCAGTCAGTGTGTGTATATGTGTAGATGTTGAGAGTAGTATCTACTATGATTATCAATCATCATCATGGGAAATTACAGTTCTTCAATTGAATGTCTGCATTCCTTCAGTGTGGGAATATATATATACAGGAAGACTGAGATCATTGTGACTTTCTCTTATATACGAAAGGAAACTTTTCACAACATAAACATGTCAATAGAGAAGAGTTCGTTTACACAATATCGAATTGGGTTGTGTCAATATCGCTGGATTTGATTTCATCAATCCAACAATTCATATGGTTATTTATAGGGTGGCAAATTTATATCCAGCAAGATGAAATTCGGTTATGATATGTGCAGAAAAAAAATATGCGCTCTAATGAATGCAATTTCTATTACGTTTATATGTACTTATTGGCCAGAATGAAAAGTTTTTCAATACTGTCGATATATGTACAAGTATTCGGTACATTATATAACCCAACACGGAAGAAATGTATTGCACGAGTAGAGGAGTGCGTTACGCAAACAAGAAACGAGGCATGGGAGGACCGACGGCTATGGATTCTGGTTGATTCGTGACTGCACTTATTTTGTTATGTATCTTTCATTCAACGTGATGGACAATAGAATCTCTATAAATGGAACCAAATCAATTTGTGGGGATATGACCCACAGAAAACAAATTTTCTTTCAACAATTGAACGTATTTTATTAAAATGAGATCTTTTCAGGACAACTTAACATTTTGAAATAATTTTATATTATGACAACATAATTTATATCGTTACTATCAATCAATGATTTATAGGACTTAATTTGGTTCAGCTAAACATTACTTCTGTTAAGATGATAGAACAACATGATTTATTAGTGCCAACTTGCTTAAATATTGTTGTAATAGAATATTGTATCGATTTGAATAAAATGTTATCTGGACAAAAAATATGTTCATTGAAGATAAATAAGACGCCGCCCCAACGCTAAACAAAAGCACTTATTCAATTTGTTGAAATATATATTTGAAGTGATTGATTATTTGTTAGCAACTCAAGAAAATCATTTAATTGAGATGAATACTACAATGATATCATCATTACTTGCTAATTAATTGCATGTAATAAACACTGTTGTTCCCCAGAATAAACTATTTAATCAAATTTAATCAAATAATGTTATTTGAATATTGTTATTCCTTTGCTTGTGTCAATTGAATAGCAATTTACATACATATTAACCAGAAATTGGAATGGAAAGTGACATCGGCTCGGATAGCTCAATTGGTAGTGTCCACTGCGAATCCAGGAGGTCTGGGTTCAAATCCCGGTTCAATACTATCCATTTTTTCTTCAATTAATGAGGTGAGCCCCCCCCCCCAATTAATTATGGAACGCTTCACATTTGTTCCCTTACCCTTCCTCAAATTGACAGGGGCTTATATCTTCCATTATTCCCACTATATACACCACAAGGATAATATATTTTGCTATACACCCTTTATTAAAAATTAATTTGCGATCGTGAAACAAAACATCAGCTTGAATATATATTTATCTATCTGGTAAATAAATATTCTCTTATTTAAAAAAAAAGGTTTAGTTATGATTAATAACTTATGTCTTTAAGGGTGATTAATATATTTTATTATTATTAATATATCAATTCTAGAGACAATTTATTCTATTTTACACTTGCTACTTAACGCATAATTATGTTCACGAAAATGATTATATTCTCTAATAATTAAATTCGTTAGCAAACCATGAAATATTCGTTCAAAATAATCATTGACTTTATTGGCAAAGGGCAATTAAATTATTTTGTTGTCATAAATAAAATTTGTTTGTTAAAAGATATTTTTTTTTCGCAGCGTAGAGATTTGAAAAAAAATGTAATATATATTTTTGTTTATTGAATTTTCTGTGTACATGTACATGAAGCAGATGAATATATCTTTTATTATTCCAATTCGAATCGATGATGTAAGGAAGTCTTAAAGGTATAACTACATGCAAGTTAACGCAGGGAGGTCTTCCATGCCATCAAACCAATCATCACTCCTTCTTTCCTTCTCATGAGAAAATATATGTATCCAACTAATTCATCATGACAATGAAGCAATTAATATTATATGCGCTTGCTTGCGGGTCATCGACATCATTGATCGTGTTATAAATACTTATTGATTCATAATATACTCCTTTCGATTTGTTTCACATAAAAAGTATGTATGTAATTATTCTATGTATGAATTATGTATGTAATAAAATGTATGTAAGTATGTATGTAATAATTGTATTATATTCATTAAATTTTTTGAGATAAAGAACCTAGCGATATTTCTTTTCAATCAAGAAACATTTTCTTATGCTATTCCTTCTGATGAGTTTTCATATTTTTTTCTTTCGAATCGATGAATCATTGTTTACATATGATAATTGAACAATTTATATTGCATTCATAGGACTTGTTGGTTGAAAATAACAAATTTCAACACAGAAAACTTGTCAATTTTTTAGTTTCAATTTCATGCCAAAAGTATATTTATGACAAAGACGTTTCTCTTCCGCGGTTGATACATAAATGAGATATTCAGTTCATTAGTAATTGGTGAAGTTATAGACGTTCAATGTGGGAAAACAAGAAATCCACCGTGTATATATATTTGCACCGAAATGTCATCGGAAATACTGGAAAAAATAAGCTTTGCATATTGAAGAAACTCGGTTTATTCAAGAAATGTGTGTAGACCATGAACTTTCCCCTCTATCTTTATGTCACAATTTTTCCGAGAAGTGAAACCATCATTTTACACATTACACATTTTTCCATTCATGATTAATTTCAAGGATATGAACGATCACCTGACATTCAATTATATAATATGAAATATCCACTGCACCAGTCATTTTTTCCATTAATAGATGCAATTATGAGGTTTTTACATGAATTAATTCTTCAATTAAATATACCTTAATATAATCGCCCGTTGTGTTAAAACGTCATAGATCGCCTTCTGCTCATTAAAACTGACTCGCGCGAGAAATTCAAGAAGTCTTTCCTAACTGATGTGAAGAGTGCCTGCGCAGAGTGAGTTACTTAATCAATAATGCAGTCGATGTTTCACTTACAAGTTGAGCAATTTAACAAGCCCAACTTCGACGCAATTTTACAATTAAACAGTAATACGAACACTTCGAAATCTAAGCTAAATGAAACCGACAGAATAAAATAAAATTTCTTATATCATGTTGAAAACAAAGAAACAAAGAAAAACTTCAACGTCCTGTTCACATAATCGTGACAGCAATTTAAGATCGATTGTATATATATAGAAATGTAATGTTGCCACGTTTCATTATTCGTGTGCTGTTCAAATTTCCAGCAGCGTTTACGATATTAATTTACGTGACGTTCTTGCGAAGAGCCTAAGGAATGAGAATGCAAACAAGGATGAGAATTAGAAGAAAAGAAGAAAAACTAGATTTCACGAGGAGACACGACCAAAGAAAATGGAACCAATTTTCATTACGGGACTGACAAACGAAGTTTTCCAGTTTCAAAATATACATTCACACCTTATACAATTACACAGGTTTCACTCACCTTATCCGTTACTCGTGCCAGAACCAGAGCCTGAGCCACGACTCGTCGCACTTTCTCCTGGGTCTCTCTTTCGGTATATTTTTTTCGTCTCTTGTCACTCGCGCCCCACTTTGATTATTTCAGTGATAAACTTCAATGAATGACGGTAACTATCCCTTTATAATAACATTTTGACATTTATTTTCATAGTAAATAAACAAAAATGTGCAACGAGTGTCGAAATAAATATTTTATAATACGTTTTATTTATATACATGTATATATTCCAATGTATAAAAGTTTCCTCACGACGTTGCGGTCAATCACGGTATGTTTGAAATTTCTCGCCTTCAACTCCTTTATGGCAATCGGATCTTGTGTTTAGTACTTGAATATTCGTTCGAACTGACGCCGCGAGTCCCGGGGAGTGGAGTATAGTTGCGCGCGCAACATCCCTGAACAAAAAATCTTGTACATGCTACTTTGTTAGTCATAGCCGATTGTCGGTAAAGGCGATTATACAATGTGACGGAGATTGCAAATGTTGCGATCCAACACAGCCCAATGCACATACACACATATATATATAAATTATACGCTATAGTTTTGAACGTTTACACTCTTTATCAAATGTGAGACACAAATATATAGCAGTATGGTAAAGAAATTGATGTGGAACCGTTCATGAAGCGCTATGTACAATGGAAAGGAGCAACCAATAAGGGGTAAAGAACAGCGCTAGTGGCCAATCCCAAGCTGAAATGCCGCAATGCGCGATACGAAATCAGCTGGCGACGATGTTCCCCAATTTCTTATGGCTGGCTCCTTTTCATTGTGCATAGCGCTTAATACCGTCTATAGTGTATATTATTATTATTTTCATCATTAGATGTAATAAAGGGAATAGTGGAAAGGAGCGTTGAAATATGGACGTTGACACTGCAAGTGACAATACTTCAATTGATGATAAAACCGAAGATTTTTGTGAAAATCCGACTAGAGATGCGTTGACGGAAGGTCTTATGAGTTTATTGAAGCCCACCGTTGATCAGCTGGATGAACGGATACGTGCGACGAGGTAATCAATTTTCTTCTCAATATTCAATATTAAATGATATAATGAGATTGAAGAAATTATTTCTGCAGAATTAGTCAAATTGAATTGAAACAACAAATCGAATCGCTCACGGAAGAACTTGTCAAAATATCCGAATACCTTCAGTGTCCATTTGAACTTGATAGTTATGTGAAAAAGCTCGTGAATGCTAAGCAACGAGTTACTGTTGTAAGCAACATTTTGCAAACAACTCAGGAGCGTCTTGATAAAGTTCATGATGCCGTAGAGAAAGATACAGCGAAGAGGAAAACATTGCTGGATCATAGCTCCGCGGGGTCAGTGGAATTGGGATATGGAATTGGTGGCGTCAGCCACACGTGTGATCACGTCAGTAAATCTGACGATAACACATCAACAATTTCGGATAATCAAGAGAACAATAAGTAAAAATGAGGTGAATTATCCGTAACATAAACGTGATAACATTCAATATTTATTTCGCATCATGGAAACTCCTGTGGTGAAATTATCTGATCTCGATATTGATACAGTTTATGAACCGTCTGAAGATTCATTTCTTTTGATAGACAGTCTGGAGGCTGATTTGGACGAATTGAGTGCATTGAAACCTCAAATTTGTATGGAAATTGGCAGTGGCTCGGGCATTGTTATATCTGCATTAGCATTGGCATTGAAAGATAAATGGCCTACATTTTTCATAGCCGTTGATATAAATCCAAATGCTTGCAGAGTAACGAAACAAACTAGTGTTATCAACAATACGGATGTCGATGTAATTCAAATGGATATCGTATCTGCAATTCATAATCGCCATGTATTTGATATAATCATATTCAATCCACCTTATGTTGTAACTGATTCAATTGAGGTTAGGGATATGAGACTGATCAGTAAAATTTGGGCTGGTGGTAAAAAAGGCAGGGAAGTGATGGACCGATTATTTTCTCATATTCCATCTTTATTAAGTGACAATGGAATTTTTTACTTGGTTGTGATAAAAGAAAATGATCCACAAGAAATTATTGGTATTTTCAATAATATGAATATGTCTGGGAAAATTGTTGCTGAGAGAAAAATTCGCGGTGAATATTTGCATGTTTTGCGATTTGTCAAATTACACTGAATATACAATGAAATCAATATTTGATTCAGTTCGAATGGAACGAAGTTGATATATATATACGACAACTATAATTAATTATATTGCAATTTCCAGATGTATGGAGAGGGTTTGTCGCTAAACGTGCTCATACGCACCAGCAAACATTGCCTATCTCATTCTGTTATATCAGATACATATTGATTTATTGCTATCACGTTCTATATTGTAATTATATCAAAATTCACTTTTTCTCAATGGATCCAAAAAGTACTAAAATTCAGAAAGATATCGCATCGTACATACCCCATCAAATTATTAGCTTCTACAATCTATCAATTCGTAATGAAACCTGCGATAATGTTCATTGTATAAATTTCTTTGGACTCACATGCTATCAGAACTCAAACGACTATGTGTTGATCTATAGTAGCATTTTGAATCTATTTGTACAGCATTAATTATGTCGAATACATGTAATTTTCTAATATTTATTATTATTTTCGTGATTGCATAAAGAATATTTTCATCTCATAAAGACAACACAGCAAAATATCGTAAACAGGAGTATTGTAATATTTGTTATTTTGTACATCAGATACAGTGGAATATATAAAACGAAAATATGAAAATATATGAATGCATGTATAATTATAATTATATGTATTGCGTCCTAGTTTAAATTGAATAGTAGTCGCATCGTGGATTATGAGCCCTTCGCAAGATTATGGGACTTTCCTACTGCGATTCTTTGGATTTTGATATACAATAGTGCCGAACTCACTGTAGTGGACAGCAGTATTACGAGGATTAAAGAGAAAGATATATAGAAGCCACTGTAACTCATGCAAATACTTTTGGTGAAGTTTATCTCAGTAATTGCAAAGTTTTCGAGATTGTCGAGAGACTGGCTGGATGCCAAACTTAAGTCATCAGGCATTATTACTCTAAACCCACGGCCAATACGCACCGGTTCGGTCAAAGTTCCCGACGACGAGTTAGCAGGAACGTAAGAAACGTCTCGTTTCCTTTTTCCCGGCTCAGTTTGCTGAATGTTTGGAAAAGAAAAATCTTATGACTACCTTTTTCTCTTTTAAATTATCATAAAAATTAAAAAAATGTATCCAATACCTGATTTAATTCGGGACAAGCTTCACAATCGGTTTTACATAGCTCCACATTGCATTCGATGAAAAGATCCATCACATCTGGGAATTTAAATGCCTGAAAGAGGGCATAGGCAATTATTGAAGCGCCAGTATTACCAGTTTCTTTCGTTTTCTGAAAGGCTCCAAAAATTTTTGGTTTAAGAATACACCCACGTTCATCGGTCAATTGAACTACATTATTGGATGGTTCATCGCGTGCAACGCAATCACGAACCTACAAAACCACATGAATATATAAGGTTATCCATTTAGATTTATCAATTATTATCGCGGCACTTGCCTGGAGATCAAAGCCGGGATCACCTTCAACGGATACCACAAGCGTCATTGGTTCCCCAATTTTAACGAGACCTGTTGCAGCTGGTGCAAATGGGCCTTTACCGACTTGAACATCCAATTTGGCAGTCGCGGTATCACCACTAAATGTCACAATTTCTTGATTCAACATATCAACCGAAAGACTAACCGTAAGGGCTTTGTTAATATTGCCTTCCCAAAGGCATCGAACACGACGTACTGTGTCCCATACTTCCTGAATGCCAAGTTCATTCTGCAGCACAAGAACGTTTTCGAGATACGCTTGACCCGCCTCACCCTCAAAGTCATTGATGAATTCAGTTCCACACGAGTCCAAGCTTACTGTGAACGAATATTTCGTCTGCCCAGAATTTTCTGCCACATATCGGCATTCTGGCATCATATAGAATCCCTACAAATTTATATTTTATTCAACATGGTTATTCTATTTCATCTGTCATTCTTAAAAATATGAATAATTATTCCTAATCTGCAGGGGAATTGAAGTTGAATTAATAAAAGCAGACGGATGTATTCAATCAAATATCAATATACGCGTAGGATACTATTAGACATACTGAACTATTATATTTGTGTATTTTTATTTTATGTATGTCCATGCGCATTTGGGTGCCTTCCAAACAATGGAACAATAAAAACCGACTGTACTCTGAACTATACAGTAATAACCGATTATGCTTACTTTGGAATAAATGACTCCGTCATATTGTCGATTGAACTCTATGTTTATTGTCATCATTGTTTTGCTACATTCCACCTGAAGTTCATGTATATGTGGCGGATGTTTGGAATCATCGTCATCTGATGCTGTAATCTCAGTACCATCTCCTATTACTGCTGCAGTTCCAGTGTCATCACCATTCCCAGTCCCTATATAATTCAATGATCCAATTAAATAAATCATCAATCCATAGAATAGAAGAAAATACACGCGATCAATGTTAATTCTCACCAGTTGATGATCCAGGTCTACTAACAGTAGTTGAACGGCCTGGCGCTCCACCTGGACCGCTAGGAGTGCCGGTAGGTGCTCTAGTACCCTGTCCATTGGAAACACTTCCTCCACCAATAGTGCCAGTGGGTGTCGGAAAACTTGGAGACGGACTTGGAGATCCATAAGAGTCAGTATTACCCAACGGTGGAATACCCCCCGATGGACCTGAATAACCAGGCGACGGCGTTGGAAAACCTGGCTGTGGTGAGGGTGAAGGCGAGGGATAACTTCCATAACTCGAAGAACCTGGGGATGTTGCGGAATTAGGATAACTCGGCGGTGCTATGCTCGATGATGGATAGCCGTACGTGGCTGATGGCGGTAAATAAGTCGTAGACGTGCTCGGATATCCCGTCGACGGATTGTAGCCAGTTGGGAAACTACCAAATCCTGATGGACTCGACTGTTGATAACCCGGATAATTTGTCACCTCATTCAAACTCGGCGCTGCAGATGGATAAGAGGGTGAGTTCGATTGTGTGGTTGGTGCTGGTTGGAAAGGCCTCGGTTTCTCCGGTGCCCTTTGAGTGCCGCCGTACGGCGGTAAGTACCCATTGCTCTCTTGCCTCGCTATTTAACAGTTCAATAAGATGATTAAAGACACGCACTTCCACCGAATACTGCCGATCATGAGTTTATATGTGGGTACGTCCGCTAAACTGTCATGCCAACGTTCTTATCGAACTGTCAATATGTTATTTTTTAGTTTGTAAATTATTCGGTTGTCTGCTGACGTGCGATGGATGAATCTAAGACCTACTTCTCCGCGTGCCTTGTCGATAAATGCCTTGAATCCATTCTAAGATGTTGCGCGCCATCACATCCGCTGGATTATTTACTCCTCTCTCAAAGCGTGGACGCTCTGCAAATGGTAATAATGATACTTACGACAATGTGATAGGGGGAAGTAGTTAGATATTTACAATTGTAGTTGGAATAAACGAGATTTACGTGAAGTCAAGTTAAATTGGCCATCATGAGCAGTCACCCTCGTGAGTACAAAGAGAGCAGTAATTATGAGTATCGCCAGACACTTCATGATGATTCCTGCAACAGTACATCGCATTCATAAAAATTAATGGATGTTCAAACGAAAGTTATACCATCATGTTAATGTTGATGAATACTTTGCGTAATTTTCATACAGGTATGTTGGTACAAGTGTACATAAATTTATATGCTTGTAATAGGTGATTTTCGACCATCACGGAGATTGTCTCTGAGAAAGTAGAAAGCAGACATTGATGATTATTATGAAATGTAAGAGACCAGCCTTGAACGTAGAATTGGGAGATAAATGATACATCGCATCATTATATACAATGAAAATTGAAATATCATAATTAACGATCAGAGAGATGTTCGGAATGTATACTGGATGGAATAAGGACGATGTATATCTGATCGTTAAAGACGAAATCCCTCCAATCATGTAGATAAATAAATAGATTTAAATGTATATATTTCAACTTGCTGATAACTTTCACTACCGCAAAGGGTAAAACTTTCATGGCATGACCTTGTACCCGCTACAAATCTTAGTTAACATGTTTTTCTTTCGCTCTTAAGAATGCTGGTGATTTAATCGTCTGATATTCAACGAAGATCAATTGACAACCTCCTAAATGTATGATTGTTGGCGTCTCACTCTCACATGTTGGTGTCCCCGCCCCGCGCGCGTGAACACATACCCACTTGCACACATTGAGCGAACAGCAAAAGAGAAGCTGACAAAGAATCGTGCGAGTGTCTTCCAAGGTGAAAGGTGAAAGTCGCGTCTACATCAGCAAAACGAAAACTCATCGCACGACACGTTCTTTTGCTGATATTTGTGGTCGTGAAAATGCAACTCCTATGTGTGCCAACAGTGGGAGTATGTATGTAATAAGGACCAAGTGAATAAATTAATACAAAATGTGGTTGGGGGAATAATAAAGAAGATTTATTTTCTAATAGAAACAGAGAAAAATCTCGTTATCTCTATAACTGTAGCAACTACTTATCCACCAGTTAACATTAATTTGAGACAGAAGAGTCCATTTGCGCAATGACGATGAAAGAATCTAAGATAAAAAAATAGCAATGGGGTCTACATCATCATATTTTGTGACTTAATAATTGTATCATTGTCTTGTGGGTTGGAAGTCTTAAGCACTACGTAATAATTATCGTGCGAATTCGTGATATTTGTCACCAACTGTATATACTATCACTGCAAGGAGTGCGGTTGATATTTTGCGGCGTGGCTGTCGGCACTCCCATATCTTTTTCCCGTGGTAATATTTGATGTGGCAAGCACAAGCAAACATCGGCAAGCTACGGAATACAACCAAGTGTAAATATGTCTATGTATATGGGACGAATATTAAAGTCATTGTAATCATTTTCACGTTCTACCCTGTTAAGTTATAATTGTTGCTTTCATGATGTAAATGGTCCTACCCAGCAACAAAACGGCCCGCTAGTGGCTCATTTTCAATTTCCCTATCATTTCATTTTTCCTACGTGTTTTCTCCTTTTTTCATTATTTAATGAAAAATACGTTATAATGAGATGCATGAACATACCTTACATATTTTCCGTAGAATTCAACCATAAATAATTAGCTTAACCGGAACTGGTTGTGAAATTATACGATATAATGGTATATGGTTTAGCTTTGAACTAGATATAACACTTCACCACACGACTCCCACTCATGTATTGGTCATTGTTAATTGTGCTTTTAATACAAGTAAAAACTCTCTGTATGCATATTAATATATGGAATTATAGTCGTCTTTTCGGGCATGACTACTCGCAAATAATCGTCCAAGCATGTTCTCTATACTATCGTATCTGCTCAATCATATCAATGTGAATCCGTAGCTGCTCGCGTATCCATTTCTCGAGAGACCATGATACACAGTCGTCGTTTTTCTGCGATTCTGATTGTTTTTTTTATCAGTATCGCAAAATTCATGATGGTATTACTTCGTCACAATAATAAATAATGGATGACGTTGAGAAGAATTTCATGAAATTATAACATGGCCGTTCGTACATTTTGTTAATTTCCTATCGAATTCATCACTGTTGGCAATCATGTATACCAATTTTCACAAGCCGGCGTTCGACATTGTTTAGTCATTATATTATATAAATCATTTTGCGGTCTGGTATATTTATTCATTCTCACAATTAAACCATGAACTCTCATTCATTTTTTTCGGTGATTTCCGCCTTTGATCTGAGCATCTTGCCTAGAAATCATAGGAGTGGGCAGGCTCAGTTTAGAGTAATCCAACTAATTATAACCTCTCCGTAAAATTCCCGTTCTTGATATAATCATAAATCATACCATGTGAATAAAATCACGTGAGATTTCTTCACTACGACAAACGATAATTCGCGGTGGCGTAAGTGCGTCGATAGGTTACATGAACCTATAACATATGTGTATCTGCGTATTAGTATATGCATTAAACTATTCCTCGTCGAGGAATATATTGTTGTTGATCATCATAATCATCGTCATCAATATTATTATTATTTTCAGTGGCATACAACGACCTTTTATGAGTTACCAAACACATATCAGCAAACACATGCATTTGAATATGGTTGACAATCATTAGTTGGTATTTCAATTCGAATTAAATACTTTAGCTGGGGCGACCAAAGTGAAAATGATTACTAGAACAGTTAAAACAGAAATTCGACCATTTTTCCTCGAGCGGCTAATTTTTTTCCGTCGAAAAACACGTTGTAAACGTGACAATTGATTTCCGTTGGGTATAATCACGAAACCAACGACACTGCTGATTCACTCGTGGGAATCACAGTTATCGACGCACATGCAATTGATTTTATCGCGTTGCACGTGACGCTCCTATTTTGCATTTGTTAGTGTTAAATTAATGGATGGCTCATGAAAATGACCCCTTGAACTCGTCGTTACGCTAAGTTTTCTGAACTGCTTCTCAATTAACTACTCTCAATGTTTATAACTAACGAAAATTCCTAAACAATTATATAATTGCTAAGATAACCTAGTACCACATATGTGATGGGGCAGATAATTCAATTACGCAAGTAAACCTTAGTCATCTGAGATATGGGTGAGAAACATATAACATCAAGTAAATTATCAAAAATAGAAGTGAATTACTTACTTGGCTCTTGTCCCACTAAAGAACAATAGCTTGGTCTATCATCAATATTATCCAGGGAGCGTTATCAAATCAAATAATATGTGAAGACTGTATATATAGCAGGAGAAAATCGACCGACACGTTTATGCGAGAATGGTGAGAGTGAATAGCTGGGAGCATCTTCATTCGTGCTTTATATAGGTATTGTACCCCCTTACACTACCGTTGTAGAAAGAGGTTTGCCACCATCACTACCTCCACTTACCATAGTATTCCCAGCTAACTCACTGTTGGCGGCATTTCAAATACACCACAGGATCTCATCTACCGTTTTTACTCGGTATTGTTTCTGCTAACGTCATTACCGCTTGGAGAGTCCATGTGTCCAAAACTCGGAAGAGTAATAGCACCTTCATTTTCATATCGTTTTTTTGCACCCAGGGTCATGCATGCCCATCATGGCTTATAAAATGAAATATGAAATATATGTTGCAACACTTAGTTATAGGTGTCCATTATAAATATAAACAATTGACGCGTTTTATTTGTTATTCCATTACCTGTCTAATAATGACGAACAAAATAGTGTGCATCATGGAAAATAATTGGGAAATTAAATTTTAGTATTAATTTTAGTATAATAGTAATTTTTGCCTTCTCATCGTGAATTTTCTCATCTAAAAATGTCTATTTACATCTATGAAATAACCGAAATATTTCTTCTCCGGATAATTCACAATCCAATTAACATATATATTGTACGTATAACCTGTTGTAGTTCGTTACAAATCATGAAGGAATAATTATCAACCAGTCTTTCATTAAGTTTACGAAATGTTGGTATATATTCCATCCACTTTATGAATTTCAATCCTATTACTGTAACACCAAGTTGACGACTATATATAGTCAAACAAAACACTCAAAGAATCGTTTATATTTGAATAAAAATCATTTCATATGGAACAATGATGAGAGAAGAAAATTAACTTTTGAACGCACCGACAATACTTTTAGTCACGTCAAATAATAGTCACTTTATTGTAATGAATATATCATCCTACCTAATCTCATAAGCCTTGAGTAAAAACCTCTTCATCCATTACATGTACTCATGTTTACGTATGCGCCTATCTTATTTCATGTCATTGTTACTCATCATTTTTGTCAATGGTGCTTTCTAGAAATCAGCGACTGTCAATGGTTGACGTTTCGCATAAATTAAAAAATACAAAGTTCAAGATCTCGCTTTGAGTAATATTCTAAACATAACAGGGCGTATCGTTTTTTTCATATATAATAAATGAATTAAATGGTTGTCATTCGAAAGCTAATTGTGTCACATTCTTTTTCGTGTTAGAAAAGTGCAACGGCAAATGCCCTCGCGCCTATCAATAATCGACATTTTCGAAAATTTATTGGTGAATGGTGAATGCGGGGACCAATGAATTTCTATGTTGTATTGATTCGAACTGTTCCGTATCCTGATGTGGATAATAAGTGGATACTTTTCTACGGCCTAAGAAGGATGGGGCTGGACAGTAACAACCAAAAGTTCTATGAGAAGCTCATTGAACCACAAGTCATGAATATCCAACAACGGATATCAATCGTTAAAATATCACAAATTGTGATAAATCCTATAATTTCCCTCAATTTAAAAATATTATTTCATGAATGCATATGGGTGGATAAACTTTTGAGTGTTTTGTCCAAACTTACAAAATCAAGAATTATTGTAATATTAGCGTAAAAAGTACTCCGAAAACACTTAAAAAAATGAAACAAAAAGAATAAAAGTATTACATATATTTTGAATATTGATCAAATTTCGCCGATTCAAATGGTGTAAAAATGCACAAAAAATCAAAAAATAATTGAATTAAAGAAAAAATTCACCTGGTTCACTGAGTGCTCACTCCGATTCCACTCGATATCCATGGTTATAAACATAGGTTTTATACCTGGCCAAACGCAGGTATACAATCAGCAGTACTACACACCGAATACGAATGCTATACAATAAGTAAGCCTTAGCTGCAAATCTGCTCACAACTGAAATGTAACTACAACGCAATGAAACATATTGGGCTACACAGAAATGGTGCCAGAACTTTTAGTTGTCAATTAAACGATCAACGTTCGATTCCCATATGAATGTTTCATTTTTTTTTTTCCAACGATTGTATAATATGCGATATTCCGTATATTTGTATGGATGAATCTATCATTTGACAAAACTGTATTGCATCTGATTGTCAGCTGCAATGATTCTGCAAGAGGCTAAAAAAAAGTTGTATATAGTGGTCGTACATGGTCTTTTTTGTAAACCACCGATCCAAGCTTAGAATGTTTCGGCGAAATTACTTGAACGCATCAAACCGCATAGTTATCAAAAAATGTATGTTTAAAAATAGTCTAACCAGGTTTTCCAGGTCTATTCGGTGATGTACAAACGTTAATGTACAACTAATGATCAAATATCAATAACATAGGCCATTTCAAATACCAGGTGAATCGATTCTTACCCGCTATTACATTGTTTGAATTTATCTCGCGACAAACATCTACATCAACTTTCAACATTCATCCGAAATCAAGTATAAATCATTAAGGCCCAGTTTTTTTAAGGATAAACCTAGTTAGTTAACTGGCGCGGTTTAAGTTAAGTTCCCCCACTTTGAGTCCCTTCCCCTATCTATTTTCCCCTAACCGCGTGATGTTTGTGCGATTGGCGCCATTGGCGGTTGTCTGATTTGAACTCTGTATACTGAGAATATTGTGATCGAAGATACTTAGTTAATAATTATTATTTGAATAATAATCTTTGTTATTATTCAGTTAATCCAATTACGTGCTAAGCACTGTACACGTGTCAATAACGTTGCGAACTTCACACGTTTAGAGACAATTACACAAAATCACTCTTTGTTAATAACTTGATATCACTGCATAAAATATTTAACACTTTGAATTGGAATATTTGATGTTATGATGAATACGCTGAACTTGAAACAGGCTTCGAACTTCTGATTAACGCTACTATGCGGCGCTAGTTTCGGGATCTAGGTGGGGGAACTTGACTTAAACCTCGCCAGTTAACTAACTAGGTTTATCCTTAAAAAAACTGGGCCCTAGGCCCAGTTTTATGAAGGGTAATCCCGATTAGCTAATCCTGACAAGCAATGGCGGCTGAAATTAAGTTCCCCCACCGAAGTCTGAAACTGAAGCGCCGCGCAGTGGCGTTCTTCGCCACTACAGTTTGGAGCCTCTTCGAGTGCAGCGAGTTTATCCTAACCTCAAATATATTAATTCCCATTATTGAGTATTATAAACAGAAGTACCCAAAATCGTCCAAAGCGCAGCTAAGGGCACCAAGGGCGATAGGAGAAGGGACTCAAGGTGGGAGAACTTAATTTCAGCCGCCATTGCTTGTCAGGATTAGCTAATCGGGATTATCCTTCACAAAACCGGGCCCTAGTTAGTTAACTGGGGAGGTTTAAGTTAAGTTCCCCCACCTAGATTCCGAAACTAGCGCCGCATAGTAGCGTTAATCAGAAGTTCGAATTCTGTTTCGAGTCCAGCGTATTCATCATAACCTCAAATATTCCAATTCAGGCCCGGTTTTATGAAGGATAATCCCAAATGGCTAATCCTGACAAGCAATGGCGGCTGAGATTAAGTTCCCCCACCGAAGTCTGAAACTGAAGCGCCGCACAGTGGCGTTCTTCGCCACTACAGTTTGAAGCCTCTTTAAGTGCAGCGAGTTTATCCTAACCTCAAATATGTTAATTCCCATTATTGAGTATTATAAACAGTAGTACCTAAAATCGTCCAACGCGCAGCTAAGGGTACCAGGGGCGATAGGAGAAGGGACTCAAGGTGGGAGAACTTAATTTCAGCCGCCATTGTTTGTCAGGATTAGCTAATCGGGATTATCCTTCATAAAACCGGGCCTCGAAGTTTTAAATATTTTATGCAGTGATATCAAGTTATTAACAAAGAGTGATTTTTGTGTAATTGTCTCTAAACTTGTGAAGTTTGCAATGTTATCGACACGTGTACAGTGCTTAGCACATAATTGGATTAACTGAATAATAACAAAGATTATTGTTTAAATAATAATTATCAACTAAATATCTTAGATCACAATATTCTCAATACAGAGTTCAAATCAGACAGCCGCCAATGGCGCCAATCGCACAAACATCACGCGGTTAGGGGAAAATAGATAGGGGAAGGGACTCAAAGTGGGGGAACTTAACTTAAACCGCGCCAGTTAACTAACTAGGTTTATCCTTTAAAAAACTGGGCCTAAGACATTAACGAATATTTGTGTATGCTGTGACTGCATTCTTTCTATGTAACAGAAACACACTTTCTGGTATACATGAATAGAGAAATCTGCAACAGATATTCTTGCGTTCGAAAATATATGATCACTTGACATGTGTCAATATTTGATTTATTTCATGCAGAAAATTATGCGGAAAAAAAATTGATCGTCCGGGGATTCGAACACGGGTCGTCAAATTGAGAAACAAAAACTGTTCCGTTACGGCCGTATAGTCTTTTTAATATATAGAAGCACAGTAGTTATATTCAAGTTCTGAGCACATTGGTGTATTGGAGCTATTCGTCCATTACAAAATCCCACAGATGGCCAGATCTACGATGAGGGAATACTCGGACGATGAATTTATTTTTGCATCATTTTCGGCATAGAATAAGTCAAATATTGACACATCTCATGAGTGAATATATATTTTCAGACAAAAGTGTATCCGTTGCATGTGTTTTTTTTCAATTCACCAAAAATGATGTTTTCATAACATAGAATTAATACAGTCACAGAGTACACGAATATTTGTTTACAATTGGAACATATTACATTGAAATTTCAAGTACAGATCTATTTTAATGGCTACATTTGTCTGCTCTCGGCCAGTATAAACGACACAAATCCACATGCAAGTCGATAGTAGATATCAATAGCTATTCGAATGATTTTCCCATCTAATACTGAATTTGTGTAAAAATATTTCATAAAATACACACTTTTAAACATTGAGGAACGAAAATTCACAGAATGCATCACTGAGTCTTTAAGGTGCTCATTTATTAATTCGGTTATGTTCATGCATGGTCTTATTAGCGAGTTACAAAATCGACTCGAAAATAGATGAGAATTGTAGTCAAATGAACTGTTGAACGAACACATAAGAGTGTAATGGATTTCGAAAAATCATCTTTTTAATATTTACACTTAATTTCAGATGAATATTGTAAGCTGATGTATATGTTTGTCGCGAGATGAATTCAAACAATGTAATAGCGGGTAAGAATTGGTTCACCTGGTATTTGAAACGGCCTATGTTATTGATATTTGATTATTAGTTGTACTTTAACGTTTGTACAGCACCGAATAAACCTGGAAAAATCTGGTGAGACTATTTTTGAACATACATTTTTTGATAACTATGCGGTTTCATTTGTCCAAGTAATTTCGCCGAAACATTCTAAGCTTGGATCGGTGGTTCACAAAGAAGACCATGTACAACCACAATATATAATTTTTCTTCTAACCTCCAGCAGAATCATTACAGCTGACAACTATATGCAATTTCGACAAATGATTGATTCATATATATGAAAATACGAAATATACCATAGTATATAACTGATGGAAAAAAAAAAAATAAATAAAATACTTGTGGGAACCGAACACTGATCGTCTCATTGACGAACAAAGATTCTAGTACCGTGGCTGTGTAGTCCGATAGATTTTATTCCATTGAAGTTATATTTAAGTTGTGAGCAGATTTGTTGGTAAGGTTAACTTAATGGATAGCAATCGTGTTTGGTGTATAGTAGTACTGCTGACCGTATACCTGGGATTGGTCCAAGAAAAGAAAATTGAAAATCAGCAAAGTTATTGATGCATAATAGAGTCTCTGTATAAGAATGTGGTCCAACGGTCACATCTGTACCTTAACAATGGTTCGTCTGAAAATAAAAATAAAGAAGTGGTGTAATTTACACAAACATAATTATCGTTGTAAGTAGCCGTTTTTCGAAAAAAAATTATTAACACAAAAATGGCGAGTGTTGAAAGAAAAAGTGTCGTTTTTGCGAGAATGTTACGTATATTCGGGGGCTTGAAAAATACTAAATTTCGGAAAAAAAGAAAAACAGCTACAATGATATCTACTGCAATTATGGACAATTCGGGGTTTTCCAAATTTAACTCGGACATATAGCTACAGTTGTAATTCGAACCAAGTCGAGAAAATTCGGTTCGAGGAAGATACGATTGAAAGTTTTAGTATACGTAAGTCATAGTTAGCTTCGGATGAAAAAATTGTCTGTAACTTGGTCAATCTTCGATATTTTACCTCGAAAATTGTCCCACATGTTCTTGAACATGTATACTTTGTAAAAATGCAAAAAATATTCGATTTTTTTGTCTGTCACAGTGTTATTCCCCGTTTTCAGGAACAAGATGTCCCACAAATGACGTTGACAACTAACCCCAATCGACAGATAATGTCATATAACATAATTATTAGTTTATACTATGGGATGAACTAGTAAATGATGTTGTATCTTTTTTATGTGTCATAAGATATATAAAAACTAAACACTTTATGTTATAACTTCGAGTGATAGAAACAAACCAACCAATACCAATCAAGAAATATTTACTTACTTGATACAACACTAGATTCTTGGTTACAACTATACAATCCATTGACGTGAACACGACTGAAATATCTCCAAAAGTTGCGCGATCAACTCATGTATCAAAGGCGCTACGACATATTTTTATCTCTTCTGGTCTCAGGAAGTTGTTCTGAAGTCATCAGAACAACTCATACCTGGAACTTTTTGCCCCGGTCTCCCTTACCTACGGTTGCGTGTCTATAATATCGATAGTATATAGACTCTATAATAATATAGGTGTATATTCACGAATTTCTAAACTCATTTGTTTTACCTTATACTTTTTTTACCTGGCACGTCTGAAAAACAGCCCTATAGGCTAGCGACGTTACCACTCGGCCTATGCAAAGTGCAACGTTAATCGAAAGGGTACGCGAAAAGTATAGAAATGAAAAAACCGGCAAGAGGGGTGATAGTGAGTATTTGTGCTACATAGAAAGGTATGGCAAGTGGCTTAAACAATTTATATGAATTGTTCAAATTTCGAAAATCCGTTTTTTTTTCCCTCACGCTGCTTGCGTATCGAAAAAAACTAAAAACACAATGAAATAGCAAGAGCCGTTCAATGTAGAGCACAAGATTTCACATACTAAACTCTGCGACGACTCTAATCGACATCTCATAGATAAAATGGGGTGGCGATGGTAAATGCACACGAAATGGTTCAATTTATCGGGTTGTGGCATTCCCTGGGCGGCACGTATTTAATAAACAAAAGAAAAAACATATCTGAAGTTGTTCGGAACAGACGAAGAAATTCACAGATGATCAGAATCGTTAAGTGTAATTTTGGATACATATTACATCAAATTCGGAAAATTTCTCGGGGTTTATGAGAACAGATCAAAAATATATATATTTTTTTATCAAATTCGAATAGCCACCTAATTTGTTTTGCTGATCGCGGGATTTTTGCTCTTCTTGATCTTATAGGGGTCTTATCCCTTAAGCAGCGGTATATGGTTTTTTTCGTTTCAGGTGAAATTCCGCGTGCCAAAAAGGTGCAAAACCAAAAATTTGTACCTCCCAACCCCATGAAGGGGTAGTCAAATTCAAAAATATTTTTTTATCCATATTTTTCATCAAATGATAACCTGTAGACTAAGAAGTGACCATTTAAAAATAAATTTCTCCATTTATTACTTAACATTTCTTTCAACAATCAGTTGAAAATGTTCAATTCCTTTTTTTTTTATATTGAAGTACCGTGAGGTCATGTATGATTAGAACAATACGTAAGAGTTCATGGAAAAAGTTTTTTATTGCTTATTTTCGTTGTTTTCCGTGAACTTCATGTGACTAATGGTTTATAACCATATAATGACTGTGAATATCGATGAAGGCGATCGAATAATTATTGCTTAGTCATACTTATAAAGAAAATCGATATGTCAATGTTGTTACATCGAAAACTAGCGAACTTCCGATAATTATATAAGTTTGAAGGAAGATAATTTGAGGGACAGCGGGGCGGTCAAAATGACCGCTCGTCATTTCAATCCCATTCAAATTGTTTAGTCACATAATTAGAAATACAAGATCAGATTATGTAATAATTAAAAAATACCAAGAGTAATGTAATGTAGAGGACCGTTTTCTCCACAGATAATATGATAGTCAATTTAAATTGTTGCCAATCTTATTGACAGTAAACGATTATAGACAATTAAATTACGTGATAGTCATGGAAAACAACGAAAATGATCAATAAACTGATTCCTTCACAAACTCTTACACCTTGTTTCAATTGTACATGAACTTAAGGTATTTCAATGAAAAAACAAGAGGAATTGATTGTTTGCAACAGAATCTTGAAAAGAATGTAAATAAATGAAGAAAAATTTTTTTTCAAATGACTACCTCTTCAGAAATTTTCTATTCCCATATTTTTCTCGTACCTTTTTCATTAATGCTGCACTATTCAGTACCGGCACTAGCTTATTAGGCATACAAGAGTCTGAAATGACTGCATTTTGTCTAGATTTTGGTTATTTTTCGTTCACAATCTTTTTTGATCATAAGTGTGTCCACGAACTCTACGGACTGATCCATGAATTTACTACTATCCAAACAAATTTCAGTGAAATCGTTTCCAAATATTATAGTTCCAGCGATACTCTCCTCCTCAGAGAGGCATTGAACAAAAGTATTTTCTCCTCACCCTTTCCGGAATGTCTAATCCCACCAAATAAATCTACAAATTGATTCTTCAAGTTTGTTGAAGTGCATTAGCTAACAAGCAGTCTAACAGTGGACGCACATTACTTCCATTTCCGTAAATACTCATAACACACAATAGAGTCCTTTATTATGAATTGGAAAATAAACAAAATTCACAGCACAATTGAATAATTGAGCGATAATAAATTGATGATGTTGAATAATTAACGAATCAAATATCCCTCTTCCATTAACGCTTGAGGAGAACTCACTAGAATAACTTGGGTATAAACCGCTTCCCTGGATATGCGCAAAAGTGAAAACATCGCGTTCGCCATGCAAAATTTTTTTTTGTCCAACTGCTATTTTTTCCGATTATGACCGACAAAGAAGAAACAAACAAAATTTTTCGACCCAGTTCGATGACAATATTTGATGATGCATATATGACCAATACATATATTATACATATGTGATAGATTTGCCACGAGAGGCGAACTATGAAAACCCTACTTATAGTACAGGAAGTTTGTATATGACCCCTGGTCTTTTCCTGGGAAAATTTTATGCACGTGCTGTTCCAAAATAAATTAGTATATCGTCGCCATTTTTTTTTTACCATCGATAACATATTCGACTTTGATAATATTTGATTTCGTTATGAACTTAATATTTAGAATATACAGAACGACTGCGCTAACGCCAAAGGTCAATTGAATAGATTAATAGAAAGGGAAAGCAACATCCTTCTATTTAGGAAGAAGGTACTAGAATAGTCAAGAATGTTCATGTTACCATTTGATGTACATATATGCGTTGATAAAAACTCAGATTCATATCTGAACTGCAGAAAATTGAATAGGGAGTACCGAAGTACGACAGTTATATTGAACAGAATAGGAAATCCCTGTTATCGACGTCAGCATTGAACAACAATAGAAATGACAGATTCATATGTTGAAGTCAATCAGTACATTGTGATAGTCCTGAAACAATATAATCCACATCGAAAAACATGATTGAGGAAACTGTTGGTGATGCCAATAGGGACCCGAATATCGATGCAAGTACTCGTCTCAAAAGTTTTTTGCCAATAAATTATTGGCTGCTATTGATGTTCAATAGTACCCAATAGCGATGGAGGAAGTTCAATTAACTTTCATGTGCGTATTCATCATACCACCAATAAAAAAAACATGAAGTCGAATCGAATGGAGATATATCGCCACGGCAACATATCTCGAAACTGCGGTCAGTTTTAGCATCGATAAGTTGTCAACCAATCAAATCACACGATCTACAAACCAGTAGGCTGGCCAGGACTCATTGGGGTGTGCTTGGTCGAACTGAGTCCTGAGCAACGAAAGGAAGTTACTAAGAATATCTGACTAAGTTTTCGGCCGGGACACTCTGTAGATACTAAGCCACTCAGCTGTGACGCCATCTTAATTTCTGCAATATACCTACCGTAACCTGCATTCAATTCAAACAAAGGAGATTAACAGTTCTACAAAATATAACAAAATTACGTATCATTCATAATTGTACAATGGAAGAGGCCGAAGCCGAAGACAGCATAAGTATCCAGTACATGTATAATAACCTAGTATACAACGTTAGTGTCAGCAAAGATTTTCATCTGAAAATTGGAAACGGTGAGTGACGAAGTTTGCGACTGTGTCAGTCAGTAAGTGTGTCCAGACCGAAACAGGCTGAACTCAGCCGCATAGAGGAAAAATTTGTTTCGACTGACTGACTAACTTAGTATACTCAGGACTTAGTTCGGCCAAACACACCCATTGAGATATAAAGAAAACACGCGTCACTCACGGGTTCATGTCCATAGTCATCATTCGTATGAATGGGTGTGTTTGGCCGAACTAAGTCCTGAGCAACGAAAGTAAGTTATTAAGAATATCTAACTAAGTTTTCGGCCGGGACACTCTGTAGATACTAAGCCACTCAGCTGTGACGCCATCTTAGTTTCTGCAATATACCTACCGTAACCTGCATTCAATTCAAACAAAGGAGATTAACAGTTCTATAAAATATAACAAAATTACGTATCATTCATAATTGTACAATGGAAGAGGCCGAAGCCGAAGACAGCATAAGTATCCAGTACATGTATAATAACCTAGTATACAACGTTAGTGTCAGCAAAGATTTTCATCTGAAAATTGGAAACGGTGAGTGACGAAGTTTGCGACTGTGTCAGTCAGTAAGTGTGTCCAGACCGAAACAGGCTGAACTCAGCCGCATAGAGGAAAAATTTGTTTCGACTGAGTGACTAACTTAGTATACTCAGGACTTAGTTCGGCCAAACACACCCAATGAGACATGGTATAATCGAATAGGATGGCGAGATTTCCGGGATTGAAATATAATCGGTTCGAAATGTCAGGGGGATCTTAATCTCCAGTAAAGAACATTGCCATCGCATCTGCAACAGCGTCAGCGCTGCTGGCAGATTAATCTGAACTAGATTTCAGGATGCAGTTGGAAGGCGCGAAAGTTTAAATGGTCTATGAGATGGAATCATTTATCGAGAACAGAAGGATTTCCGAGATTAGCAAATAATTGGGATGAAGTTATGTGAACATATTGAGGTGGAATGTAATAATGAAATGAATAGATGACGAGAAAAGGAACGAGAGGATAATGTAGTTGGAAAAACAATTAAATGAACATAGAATGAAATGCCGAAAATTGCAAAATTAAAATCATCTTAGGTATGGATCGATTGTATGGAAGCTGGGTTGATGGACTAAACTAAATGAATTTCTATATCACCTGGCATACAGAAGTATGAAGGTATGAACATTGATGGAGTGACAAAGCATTCGAAATTATCGGGAAGAAATACAAATAAATATTGATAAAATATAAATAATGAATCAAATTGCTGATTAAAACCAAACAAAGAAGAGAATTGAAATGCAGCATTAAAACAAACATTAAATGTAATAATGTATCTGTACCTTCAAATATATGAAAGTAAGGTGAAGGATTATGTATGTTCATAAGGAAGTCATAGTTGTATCATTCTGATAATGAATAACACTGACAGGTTATATACTTCGATGAGAAAAATGGATAATTGAGAATTTCGGAATTGAATCTGGGATTGGACAGCACAGTGTTCATCCCGAAGCCACGTAGTAGCTGAGAAGAAAATTGATATTTTAGGCCAAAGGGCATACGAATCGAAGAATTTTATTCATTTATCTGAGAAGATATCCATTATAATAAAATTATAGGGCAGTATGAGGAAAAGAAAATGTCAATGTAGGAAACTTGATTCTGCATTGCTACTAAATACTATTAAATTGAATTATATCTGTTTAGGATCATATCGTTGAAGATGTGTAATGAACCCTCGTACACTTGGAGTATGCGTCGAAAATTACATATTCACATGAGCTTCAAAGTATATTTTCATAAATCATAAATTTTCGCAGTTTGAAGTATCTTCTTCTGTAGAAATTATCAATAATCTTGTTATAGCCAGTTATTCTATAAATGTAAAGAAAGGAGACCTTTTTTTATCTTCAACTAGATCAGTGGCACTCAATTGCTGTTCTATAGCGTGAAATTAAAAAGTCGATATTATGGAATTCGATTTTTCAGATCATGAGATAAAGGAAGACTGGCAGTAAATTACACTGACCATATTGAAGATGACCAATTTTTCTGCCAGCAAGCCCACGTTACATTGGAATAGTGTGGTAATATAAATTGGCAGTGATTATATCACACTCCGATTCATTGCGTTTCTATGATATGCATGAAATAAATGGTTCCCTCGAAATGTTATAATCAGAAAAACAATCAGAATATACATATTTGGTACCTGAATCGACACACCCTATTGTTTTGTACTAAGTTCATTTGGAGCCTACGCAATCCCGAAATGTAAACTTCCGATTTATGGATAGGATCCCTCATACGTTTGTAGGCGTTCAATGAGATTTTTATACCAGGATAAGTTGCTTGTGACTTGACACGGCCGAACAATGCCCACAAATTGTGTTAGAAAGTATTCATAAGCGAAAAAAAAGGATCGAGAGAAATTGGTTTATAAGAGATCAACCACCGATCAAATGGAAGATAATAAAATTCATTTATCCACATACAGTATTTCCTCTTGAGACATCAGGTATTATTGCTGACACCACTCTCGTGAGAAGATCGCATTTTTTTTATATCTGTATTTTTGTATTCTGGGTTTCAATGAACCGTTGAAAGAAATTTTTTCTATGCTATTCGTTTTATAAGTCTTGTTATGTGCACATGATGATATTTGAATGCCCAAGCGTTTACTTATACTATACGGTTTGATCAATCGTAATGGACAATTGGATTTTGCATGTTCACCGATGTAACGAAGGGGTCGTTGAGGCACTAGTCTCCTTCTGAAAAAATGGTGCTACACATTATTGCTGTCACTTTTTCGCGATTCTGATCGGTTTTTAGCATTCCAGCCTAATTGACATAAACTTTTCTAGAAAATCAGATCATGCTAACGTCAAAGTAAATGTCCTTGATTTATCTTTATCGTATGACTCATTTCATCAGTATGAAATGAAATATTACATAATGGTGATATTTCCTAATTGCTCGCCTACACAAATCAACATGAATCTTCTTTACCAATATGAGTTACTCTTCATATTGTCACGGGCAATAAGATGGCGCTAACTTGTTCATTTTGAATAGTGTTCGATAGCTGTTTCATGGAGACTCAAATGCTTGGATAGGATTGACACCAGAACTTTCGCTGGCGCAATGACTTCGCGTTTGAGTTGTTGTGATTGGTTGTATCCCCCCACCGAGAGTCTTTTGAGTTCACCGCGGCGTCGATGCGGAGCGGAGTGGAAACAGGCATCGAGTCATTCAGTGTGAATCAGTGTGATGCGAAGTGACTATCCACTGTCCCGCGTATGCTGTAGCCGTAGCGTGTGTGTAGTAACGTGTTACAGCCCACAAATATTCTCGGATAATACTGAAAGTTTATCACCTCTTTGCGAATAACAAGAATCATTCATTTATGCGATCAAATATACTCGAGGGTGCGGATACGTTGATACCAAGTGTTGTAATTCTGTTGTGAGAGTGTGACGAAATGACGAAGATAACATCGAGGAATGATGGAAATGTAACGTGATAAAGGAGGATAATTGAACGAGAAAGAGAAGGCGCGCCGAGCGGGAAAAAAAGAGATAGCGAGAAAAAAAATAGAGTCAGCAAGACTAATATCTACAGTGCCGATTAAGTTGCGTGGATATATTGTGATTTGCTGAATCACAATATACAGGAGATAGTGATCTCATAACCATCGATTGCCAAGAATACGTGTACAAATATAGTGGAATGTCACCGAAAAACAGAGAACATACAATGCATTTGAATATGTCAGCGCCTCCAAGAACAAGATTTTGTAACATTTCGTCCAGTATCTTGTGTGTTTCTCTTATTCTCGGACTTATACAGGTAATATCAGCTCCATTGAGGACATTCGAAACTACATATACACATTCTTATTGCATAAGCATTATTAATAACACAAGCTAGCAATATGTCACATATAAAGCAAATTTACATGGTAACCCAACACACTATTTTTCGATATCTTGGAGTGTCGGTATCTACGAAAATAAAAGTCTTTTTCCGTTAATTATAATACTCGAAATGCAATGTCTCATAATTTATCTGGGATTTTCGATCCAGACATTCAGAAGCCGGGATAATTCCACAGAAATCGCTAAATGTCCGAATATTGTTATTAGAAATTCGTATAGCACTATTATTTGTACATAGGACGATACACATGAAGGATTTGGAAAAAAAAAAAAATCGATCTAACTATTCCCCAACTAGAGAAAAGAAATTCTTCAAAATCTGTATCTTTAGGTGTCAAATTTCTGATATAATTCCTGATCTTCAATTCACATTATTATATTTCTTGAACACATGCGGGTGTGGTTCACGTCCACCTTGCGGACGCGTTCTAAATTGACATCATCAACTGCATCGCCGGTGAAACATAGACTATTGCGAACGGGAAATAGTGTGAATGGAAATAAAAAAATGGGTATGTGGATGCAAATTATAACAATAAGAACTAGGGTTTTATACGCACGCAACAAACATTAGGCGTTTAATGGTAAATAGAACCCAAATCACGTGCCGCATCTGCGTATCAATATTTACTTAGGCGAAGATGTTGACAGTTAATCATAGTTTTCATATAGCTCTACGCATAGATATCACTTCGTACGACACGTGGTTTACTCGATGCAACGAGCGAATAATCGTCATATCATCAATGACGGGACAAATTTCAGAATTTCGAAAAAATGTCTACGTCCCCAAATGAATCTCGAAGTCCGTGATTTCAACTACGTCCATAATACTCATTAGATAATTCTATCAATACGTCATCGACTCTGCATTTCCCATTCCTACACCTATTTCGTCTTCATCTTTTTTATTTTTCCAGACTGTGAACAACCATTTTTAGTGAAGTACGACTTCACCGCAGAATGCCGCATTAGCCATATACGATTAAATAAAATATCTGGAGGTCGGACCATGCAATGTTGTTCGCCTTGGAATGTGACCATATAGCTTCATAGCAGTCTTCGTTTCTCTCCCACACATTTTTCCTTCCACACTCCCACCCTCCTCACTCGCACTCTTCCCCACGTGCCCACTCAATCTCTCCCTCACCTTCCCACCCCCTCAGTAAATATGCTGCTCTTGAGACTACTCGTATATTTAGAAAACGTGGGAAGATCTGTGACCATGTACTGAGCTGACGTCCCCTCTACATTACAATCCTTTTACTTGTACTACTAATATAATTAATCATAATAATTATTTGGTCACATCAAACTTCATATGAAAAAATAGAATGAATGAGTGGTTGATGTCTAATGCCACGGGCACTATATGAAACATGATGGGCATCGGAATAGCCACAAATATTATGTATTTCCAATCGTCTGTGTACCTGTAAGATGACTCGTCCCATTTAATACCCATTCTTGTCTACAAATCGATCAGGGTTCTTGGCGAATACAATACAGAGTCCCAGACAAGTTCACGGTTTGCTGGGTTGTGTCCAGTACATGCAATCTGGCACAAGTACCGCATGACTCTCATGGCGAGAGCGCAAGGGGCGTTAAGAAAGGAGAAAGCGAAAACGTATCTCGGGAGATAGATCCGGACGTCAATACACATCATACAGTCTCAAGGCCCGCCGTACACAGCGTAAATTTCTTTAGGACTCATTGACATAGCCTTTTTCCGTACAATCTCATCTATTGTTTTCCTCCCTTCTGTCTTACTTCGAATCAGTGGAATTCTCACTGATTTGTCAGTGAAACGTCACTAGTTTACGAAAAACCACTGATTTAACTGGTGGCCTCGTTGACCATTCAAATCCACTGATTCACCAGTGAACTTCGCTGGTTATTCAGTGAACATTTAACATTAGTTATCGCTTATATGTTATGCATGAAAAATATGAATAAATTGTAATTATTTCGACGTAGAATTTTTTGAGTGTATTCAACCCCCATTGCATGATCAGTTTTTTAATTTTAAAATATGTCAGTTATTATATAGAAAACGTTTCAATTAATGATTAATCCCCACATAATATCCAGATCCATGCTTACGATCAATTTACCATCGCAAAACATCAAAATTGAAAAATAAAATACATATGTCACAGTATATTTTTCCCATAACTTAAAATAGTAATCATATTATCTATCCTATGCACTTACTTGCATTGAAATGATTATTATTGCTAAAATCAAATCACTATTTACTAGTGAGCAAATTTCAATTCCGCTCAATCCCCAGTGAAATTTCTAGTCACCAAGGAACCGGGGAAAAAGGGGGAAAAGTCAAACGAAGCGCTCATACTTTTTACTATAGTGGGGAACTTTTTCAAAAAGCCGTTATTGGACATATTCGCATGGTTACATTCTCTTGAACCGCATCATGTTTTCCTGGTAAATGATTTTTATCGTAGAGTTTTACCATGAAATTCCACCTATCATACACAATCATGTATAGAAAAAGAATACACATAAATAAATTATGTATCCGTATGATCGAGGTGCAATTTGCAGGCTATGGTGGAGAATTATAAAAACTGTCGAAATATTTTTCACCGATGTCGATAAGTACCAACCACATAGCTTTGAGTGCAACGTTGCCACGTATAATTCATATTCCGACATTGAATTAAGAGTGTAGATTTATTACATTTTTTTTTAATCTCGACGTCAATGCACTTACGTATTAATAAGGCTCAAAAAATTATTTTCACCGGCACGGTTTCGTTTTCGATTATTATTTCTGATAACTCATTTTGAAAAATAAGGTTGCTAAAAGAACCAAATGTACAGCCGTGAACCACGTTTCCTAAATATTTTGAGAATCATTATGAGAACTTCAAACAGAACACAATTCATACCGTGAATCGAATATATTTTCTTGTGGTTATTGGGGTGTTGCTTTTTTTCTATGCTGCGATAAATTTTTCGATCACCACCTTCACTAGACTACTAAGACATACAACAACCTTCTCAATGTACCAATGTAGTCTGGACGGCATACAGAACCGATCTAAATCCAATGAGCTTGACAACCTGGAACATTCGACGATGGCAGTCTGACCCGTTCATGGCCCGAGCAGATGCAGGGGTGGGGGGGAGGCAAAACCCGTTTCACTAACATGCTCGGACGTCGCGAGCGTGAGCGGAACTTTTGTTGTCTCGAAGCATTCTTCTGTGCTCTTTGGCCAACCTGCGATAACTGCTTATACCTATGATTCATTCCTAACCGATCTTGTCTCGACCCGTATAATCTTGGTCCTATCGAAGTTCTACCTAACTATACCGAAGTTAGATAACATTGATTGCCATTGCACTTCCCAAAATGAATTTGAAAATCTTGCTTTCGATGGACGGTGTGAATTGATATTGACAGGAAATTGGAATGGAAAGTGATTAGTCTTAGATAGCGTGATTGGTAGAGTGTCCAGTGCAAATTCTGGACGGTCCGGGTTCAAATCCCAGTTAAAAACTATCCGTTATCTTTCCTTTAATTTCTTGGTTAAACATAGAGATCCCCTACCCCATCCCAACCCTAACGAACTCATAAATATGGAACGCTTCACATTAATTCCCTTTACCCGTTCCCAAAGTTGATTTACTGAAATAAAAATGAAAAGCTGTAAAATCGTGAAGCGTGCCACAATGTTGTATTCGGTTCGAAGAGAGGGATGGGATTGGGTGATCTAAGAGTACACATATCTACCAATGTTTCTAAATCTTCAATGCTACAATTACTCAGTGATATGTGTTTTGTATGTGGTTTTTGATATGTCAAACAACTAATCACTCTTTTCATTTCATGCTCGATTAAACCGTTTTCTGAAACACTTATCTCTCGGATGGTTAGAAAGAGCAACATTGGCTGTCACACACAGCAATGTACACCCTTCTATAGTCCATGTCCGCAAACTAAATTGAATTTTCCCACCCCCGTAGCTATATCGTAACAACAGTCGACGCGCTACCTGGCGGTTGACTATCCACTCCACCATGAAGTCAAAGCGTTTTCAGAATAAAGCTTCATATGCTGAGATACATTTTCTTCAATAAATAATACTCCGTCTCATTAAAGTAGCAGCAATTTTCACGGGGCCTACTAATCATATGTCAAAGAAGCGAAGTTGATTGGTTGCACTTTGAGGTCGAAATAATAAGGACGTGGCTCGTACGCACACTGCAATACATTCAGTATTTTGGTTTAACTTCGTCTGTAACACTTTGTAACATTTTCACATTGGCTCATGGGAATGGCCCCTAATATTTTATCACCATACTCATGTGGAAAAAAATTAGCATGAAGTAAGGAACACCTACCCTGCGCATGATTAGATCCGACCAGATATAAATTCTCATTCGAATTAATCCCAAAATGTGTAGGATGGCGTGAAAATAAATTTTCAATCAATATTGCAATCGTTAATTCTATATTGCGATTGTCAATTCATCACCCTTGCCCATGCTGAGACTCAAACCCCTGACCCTCAGTGTGTGGAACGTGAATGCTATCCGATGTGCCATCCGTAACAATTGAATTCACATTTCCAAGACATAATTTTCAAATATTAATTGAATGATTGAAGAATTATTGGAAGAGGAGTTCTTGATGATCTATTGGAGCAATCATTATATTGGCTTCATCTTGAAAAAGACGAAATAACACCTCGCTTTTCAGCCAATTCGGCTGTACTACTATTTCGCGAAAGTCATGGTTTTAACACCATATCTCGCCTTACTTTATATATGTAACATTATCGTTAGTATCATTTTTCTTATCGACCGCGCGGAACGTTGATAAGAGATCAACGCCTCATGCGGCCAACCACATGAATTAAATAATATATGGAGAATAATCCAAAAGGTGCACACGTGCAATTAGTGTTCAAATAGTATGATTAACAGGTGATGGTGAATCAAAACAAATCACTCTGAGCATTGCAACCATATGGGAATCGACAGTGAAATATTAACATTTAATGTCGTTTTTCATATTCACAGGTATTATTTCTTTTGTTAATTTATAATTACATCATTGAACGTTTCATAAAAATAAAATTCATATTCACAGAACAACACATTGACGATTGATATCCTGCCGATCCCAGAATTGTATTGATAAAATATTATATATATAGTCAAAGAAAGTAAGGACAGCCACTACCAGCACGAATCCGACCTCAACTGGGACCCCGCACTACAGTTGCCAGTGCCGGGCTGGTGGGTCCCTCCCATGCTTCCCAAATTTATATAGTGCCTGGGTGGGGCACCCTGCTAGCGGACCGAGGGGAGACGCAGATTTCTCCCCTGGTTATGACGAACTTCCGCTACGTAGCTGGGATGCATGTCGTGGGGTTACTTATTTCCCCAGAGCTCTCGATCCCTCTTGCGACATGATCTATTGGAGTGACTCATGTCGATGAAGTTGATGATAATGTTTGTGCGTATGAAACAAATAGCAATTGAGACAGATCCGACAGGGTACCACGCCCGCCACATGCCCATCGGCCTGCCGCTATCGGGTACCGCACACGTGGACAAAATGGCTGCGACAAAATAATCAAAACGCAATACATGATCTGAATATCATATGAATTTTCGATGCCAAAATTTGTCATATGATACTAGATTCGATAAATGTTCGGTACAGTGGCTGCACCTTCATTACGTTGGTGATTTTTCTTTCTCATCCGGATAGATGCTCGGATACTACGGAAATTATCGGGACTGATGCTTAATTTGGTCATGAGCCCCTTTTTGCAACCAAGAAGAACACATTTTTTCCACCCTATTTATTATTGACAGTACTTTGCGCACAATGTTGGAAAACGCGGTTCCAGCATCCTCGAGGTGTGATCCGCAGATGCTCCCCGTTTCACCATCCAGCATACGCCAATATCAATTTTCGCGCGCACCCATCATCTACTATTACCCCAGAAATGACGAAAATATAGCTACCGGCAAACTTTGGAATCTCTGAGAAGTTCCACAAGATGGAAAGGGCAGGGTAAAAAACAACTCCGTTGAGAGATTTTATAACCCGTGAGAGAACATATGAGTAATAAACACTTAAGTAATAATTGTTAACATCAAAAACGAAAGAATCTACATATAGAAGAGTTGGAGTATCCAATGATTTTTTACTCATTTCATTTAATTTCATTTTGGTATTCAATATTCGATGATTTTTTCTTTTTGGATTTTTTTCCGAATTCTTCAAGATGTTAGTAACGAAGGACAGCCGTTAATAGATTTCGAATAATCTGTAGAGTCCGTGGAATCTCCTAATGGGTGTTTTTTACGATACTTTCTCCGTCTTCACGATGACTTCATAGTTTGCCAGTAGCTTTTCATTTTCTTTATTTCTAGGATAACGGTAGACAATTGGCATGTGCGGAAATAGCTGATAGTCCAATGCCGGATGGTGAAGGGGGTAGGAATCGCGACTGCCATTCTCATTTAATCAGTTTTTCATTTCTTGGTTACTGTGGTAACTCTCATTCAATCGCTTATTTACAATAATATTTACGTGACTGCTTATGTTTAATCATATTCCTTTAATTGCTGTCTTTTTTTTTAATAATCTTCGAATGTGTTATATATTCAAATAAGAGTCGGACAGAGTCGGAATCATGGGTCGGGCGAGCGAACATTGCGACAGTTGGACAAGAGTCGGAACGGTTTTATCAGAGTTACTTTATTGAGTAGTTTTAACAGCTATTGGAAAAATCATCTGTATTATAAGCGAACTTATTTAACTAGTACAAAATATATGGCTTCACAATTGTGCGCATCTTACTCAACTACCTGACAGAATCGAACTGAAAATTTTTGAATAAGCCCCCTACACATCTATGTCCCAGCGCCTCTATCGCGCCAATTAAGAGGTAGACTTCAACAAATAGTTATTACATGTATTGTTACTTGTGAGATAAGGATATGAATGAGTCAGACGTCATATGTGCGATGGCCCATGCCAAATTAGGGAAATAGTTCAGTTGCGACGAAAATATGGCGATTCGAAAAATGGATGCAGGCATCCTTGTTGCTCAGTTGTTTCAGAAAAATAATTTTTCTAATTGTTTAAATTTTAATTATTCAGTGAAAAATTATGAATTTTATGATTGAGTAAAAAGAAAAGATTCACTCCAATGCAATTCTGCATGCTCTATTCAACATACTTATTGATGCGAACAATCTTTTATATTGGTTATATTTTTTTCAAACATCTAAAATCGTTTTTGGAACTGTGGGACTACATACAAATTACTCCGATTTCTCAATGATATTTGTTTTCATTCACTCTCTAACTTTTAACTTTCATCACGTAGTGATGCGAAAAGTATTGTATTAGGGTCAGAATTTACTTTGCCTGATTTACACATTTCTTCATGTTTTGAGGCCCCCTGAAACCGAAAAACATAGTTCCAGCGTGTTGTCTGTCTGTCTGTCTGAGTCTCACATTAGCCAAGTGATATGAAGAATCAAAAAATTTGAAACTTTGGACGATTTTTATGTGGGGGGGCAGAATTTCTATATTTGATTTGGATTTGACTACCGGTTTAGCTGAAAATAATATTAATGTATATTTTCGCATGTTCTAATCGAGATATCAACTAAACAGATTGACGGAAGTGATTGAAAATTGATACGATTTCTCACGGGAACTTGAGGTTTAGATATTGCTATTTGAAATTTCAATCGTATTTCGCTGATTTAAATCGAGATATCTACGAAACGGCTGGACATGAATGATTGGAAGTTGATACGTTTCATTCTGACGACGCAAGGATTGGATATTGCTGTCGGAAATTTTTCTCGTGTTTCCGGCCTGACCAGGAATGACGTTTAGATGCATGTCTTTTATATTAATTCAAAACTCATCGGTAATGGTCAAGATCAAGATGTGCTGGAATAAAAATTGAGAGTGATTGGATCACCGTAATTAAATCTATGATTAACGCTGAGATTGATGAAACCTAATTGAGTGAGACCACTGTACCCTCTCCAACAGTAATTTATGGTTGTAGAACCCGGTTGAATATTCTTTATGATCATTCTGATAATAGATTTATCTGAGCGGTCGGCGAGGGTTGCATAAACGCGTCTTTGCTATGCCGGTCTATGCCTCCGATTACCCAATTGGAGTTGTCACTTTTTTCGAACAGAGCTTCGTTTATTTCAATTGTATGACCACCAATCAGTTGTTGTTTCCTCCTGCTTTTGATAATCTCACAATACGCTTTCCGTATAAATTTCTTGATCTGGTTAACCGTGAGCTTCAAAACTTCATAATGATATGGGAGGAATTCATTGAAGGGATCTACGTGACGCTCAGAGCAATTATTTTGCATAATAGATTGATTTGAACTTTGGTATAAAGAAAGATGGAATGTCTGAGTCGGCTATATGTTGAATAACATGGTACGTTATGGCGTAATTTAATGTACTTCATTTTATTCATTGTCGGTGTTATATTCTTATCCTTTATGAATTTTACGTACTTTACACGTTTAATTTTCGATTTTAATATTTTGATTTCAATGAGAAATTCATATGGTTCAAGTTTGTTTTCGCACATGCCGAGAAATTCATTTAGTTTCATTACGGGGACCTTTGTGTTGAATGTTTGTCGTATCTTCCATCACTGATATTGTTTCGGGCTGGCAAAATCTGTTGCTATGTCAGAATTTGTTCGATGTTATGAAGAATATGCAATATTTTTTCTATAATAAGACGGCGGGAGAATTCAAAAATATTGAATTTGAGACAATTGTATAATATTGAATATGATTAAAAACGGATCTTTCCAGTACCAACTCGTCATCTTCATCTGATGAAGGATGAAATCTATTTCGGCCGAGCCAAAAAGTGGTTCTCCATTGTTATCAATGTCACAAGCCCTGAAGATTTTGATTAGTGTTTGAGATTCAAGGGAGAGAATGTATTTATATCAGATTTGTATTTCAAGGACATTTGTTATAAATTCTAGGGATTGTAACGTTAGTAACAACAAAGAGAATTTTTTGGACTTTCTTGAAATAGATTTCACCTTTCATCAGATGAAGATGAGGTATTAAGCGTAAGAGTAATTGAGTGCGCTTACCATCCTGCAAGGTGTTTCCGCCTCATAGAATACGAATTGATGCACACAACTAAATGACTCGAGAAATAACGAAAGTATCGGAAAATAGTGGAAGATCTTATCGTTAGTAGATGTTGTTTAGAGTAACCAACTGATCTTCCGATTTTTTCGTGTTGTGCGCGGTTAGAATGTGATACGCTAATGAACAGTAGAAAAATTTAGCGGATGCATGAAAGAAAACATAATTGAAAGATTTTCGATCCAATTTGTATGTAGGGGGACTACATACAAATTGGGTCACTAGTAAAAAAATCATGGATGTTTGAGAAAAATATAACCGTTATATATATTTGAAAAAGGTTTAAAAATGAGAAGGAAGTTTGGAAACTAGCTCTAGTGAAGAGCGCAGATGGTATTACATAGGAGTGAATTTTAGTTTTTCATTCGATTATAAAGTTCAAAGATTTCTAATCGACAATCCAAAATTTAACAATAAAACGTTCAATTCAACACATGCACCATTTCCGTGTTTTATCTTGTCTGAAAAGCGAACCACAAATCGCTGTTTATTGATCAGTGGAAAATAATCAGTACATAATAAGTAGGATTCCTATATTACCGATCAGCGTGTTATAATGACTCCGCTATAGCACTATGCTGTGGCCATCACAGTGCTTTAACCCTAGGTTGGTCACCTAACGGAAACTTGCGAGCTTGGTCACCTGATGAGGGATTCGCCGCAATGTTATTTTGGCTGCGATGTTGTGACATCTCTGTGCGCTTGAGTTATCAGTGCATTAGAAAGCGCGCGCGGGAGTCACGAGTGGGGAACTCCAGAGTTAACGTTGGCAAGATCGCAGTAAAAAAACTCCTAACGCCGTTGGTCATCTGATGAGGGAAAAGCCGCCGCACATCACTTTTTCTTTTTTTTTTTCACCACATAAATTCGACAAAAATGTATTGAAAATATGACAATACCTGGGTTAAGCCAGTTTTACGGTCAACTTTATGGTAGTAGGGACATTGTACTCCCTTGGAGCTCAGTGGAGCGCAAAGAGCATAGTTTTGTCACGACTGCCGTAGTGCGATTATATCAGGGGCGGCAGATCGAAAGATAAGATAGGTAATCGGGAGAACCAGTGTATATTGGGTATAGAGTTTCATGACGGTCTAATGTTTGCTTTCCGATTTGACGACCTGTGGTCGAATCCTCGTACGATCAATTTTTTTTTTCGCATGATTTTCTGTATGAAATACATAAAATATCAACACATCTGATGAGTGAATTTATATTTCCAAACGCAAGAATATTCGTCGGATGTTTTTTTATTAAATTCTTGAAAAAAGTACATTTTCGTCCCATAGAATTAATGTAGTCACAGAGTACGCAAATATTCGTTCACGAATGAAACATTTTACATTAAAATTTTACGTACAGATCGATTTGAATGCCTTTTTTTGTCTACTCTCGGCCGCAATACAAAATACATGGTTTTACTAGTGAACTATAAAATCAACTCGAAAATGGAAGAGGTTTGTAGGGAAATAAATTGTTGATCGAACACATAATAGTTTAATGCATATCTATGAATCATATCTTTAAAATTTATACTTGCTTCCGGAAGAAAATAAGTTGATGACTATGTTTGTCGCGAGATAAATTGAAGAATATGATAGTGGGCAAGATTTGATCCACCTTGTATTCGAAATGACCTATTTTACTGCTATTTTATCATTAGTTGTACTTCAAGATTTGTACATCACCGAATAGACTTGAAAAAACTGGCAGAGCAATTTTAGAATTTACATTTTTTCATGACTATGTGGTTTCACTCGTTCAAGGGATTTAGCCGAAATACTCTTAACTTGGATGGGTGGTACGCGTGACTACTATAAGTAATTTTTTTTTAACTTCTGGCAGAATCATTGGAGTGGGCAATGAATATGTCATATAGTTTCTGCGAATGATAGATTCATACATACGAATATACGGAATATTATATATTATAGAGTTGTTAAGAGGAAAAAAAAAACACTTTTATGGGAATCGAACGCTGATCGTTTGATTGGCGAGCAAAAGTTCTAGCACCACGGCTGTGTAGTCTAATATATTCCATTACATTGAAGTTATATTTAAGTTGTGAGTAGAGATGTGGATAAAGCTTAGTTATTGCATTGGATACGTATTTGATGTATAGTACTGCTGGCCGTATACCTGGGTTTGACCAGGTATAAAACTTAGATTTATACCTGATGTCCAGTCGGAGCGCCCTTGTGGACATTTAGTGGATGAAGTGGACACTTTGTCCATGCCTATATTAAATATTCAAAAGTATTTCGGGTAATATCAATATTCCGACATGCTATACTGAGTGACACATATTTAAGATTACATAGCACTGTATCGGTACTCGAATACAGTGGAGGAAACTATTAAATAATATAAAAATTACTACTCACTTAGTCACGCTGTAGCGGCTTATTGTGCACTACATACTATACACTGTGTTATCTATTCTAATTAAAGTTAGTTGCCATGGCGAAAAAAATTTCGATGATTTTCTATGACTGTCTATGCCAAAAACTACGCAAAACCATTACAAACTATGCAGAAATCTGCGACTTTCTACTACTTTTTATGGAAAAGTTCGGTGATTCGGATCCAGTTATGGAATTCCATAGAAAAACATAGAAATTCATAGACTCACTCCGTCACGCTTGTGAAAAGTAATAGATTCACGTACTTTCACGTACTTTTTCTTCGCACTGTTCATACTATTTTCTACTACAAATTTTGACTTTCTAAGTCAAAAAATATGCGAAAAAAAACCGTGGGAAGGGTAAGGGAACAAACGTGAGGCGTTCCACAATTATTATTAGTATTATTGTTTTATTATTTCTTTTTTCCCCGAATTTGCCTGGGAAGGGGGGATAGACGTGGAGAGGATACCAATATTCACCCAAGAAATCAAAGAAAAAAATGGATTGCGTTGGACCGGGATTTGAACCCGGACCTCCCGGACCTCCCGGCCTCAAGTCGGACACTACCACCAGGCTATCCAATTTCTCAATCTAATTTCCTATAAATATTGAACGGGCATCAAAGTAGAACGCTGTAGTCTTGGATACGAATGCATAATAACTATGAGAAACTATGATTGTCTATAAAAACCATTACAAATTAATCTGACATCATAAAAAGTCATAGGAAGTCGTAGATGTTCAAAGAAATTTTCTATAACATCCTATGAAAATATTCTATTCGCAGATTTCGGGTGTAGAAATAGCATAGTTTATAGTAGATAATCATAAATTGTAATAGAAGCACGTAGTTTCGCATAGATTTTTTTCCGCCAAGATGTCTGTGGTCATCTTATGTTAGTCTAACAGATAATGGGCTCTGATTTTCAAGATAAAAAGTATAGTTTCTCAGGATATTATGGCAGGAAACTACATTGTGAATGTCCCCAAGCTCAAAACACGTGGAAATTATGATAAGTGGGTGGACGAAGGGTGCAATGAAAAAACAATTTTGTCATCACAAATGAAATTTGTTTACAGTGAATAAATCATTCATTTCGATATGGCCAAATGAATTCCGGATTCGTATCAAAAAGCCAAATATCTGGGTTATTTTCTTGTGTCAAATGACCATTTATTTATAGTTAACAAATCATATATTTACGGCAAATGGGTAACGGATTGGAGGAAATGCTAATATATTTCTGACAATAGTGAATACTCAGTTGTTGGTGATTTAATGTTATTCGTGTGAAACATATTGCTCGATTTTTTTTAAATAAATCGTGATTCGGGTCAATTCAATCATAAAATTAATGCAAATATGTCATGAATTCAGGGGAAATGCGTGTCTTACTGAGTGACAAATGACAAGATATTTGATTTTTTATCAATATAATTTATTAATCTTTAAACTCAACTTAAATCATACTTTGCTACAATATAATCACCATCAGTTGGTACATGCACTTTTATAAGCTCAACGTAGTTTTTTGAGTTGAAACTAAATAATTTTCCGAGTTAATCTTCGTGTGACATCAATATAATGTATCTTTTGATATGATTATAAAACCCAATCGTAGTGACCTGCTCATACATGCAGAAAATCTAATTGCAATTTTTAACAATCATGAAAGAAACAATTCCAAACAGTGGATCATGTCAACATTAATTGAAGTAAACAGTTCTCTATAAATAATCGGGTACTTACCAATTTTATTTTCGGCGGCGAAAATTGTACGACACGCACCGCTGTACACAAGGAACCGCTGCGAGAACAGTCCCAGCGTGCTCATCCTCCCTATGAATTACAAATACAATGCACAGTTAATTCAAACGTGACGCGTTCAACGCAAATATGATTTGTTTATAATCAACAAATATATATTTGAATGAGTGAAATCATAATTTTGTCACAAAGTTAATGAGTATTTATCGTCAATTAAATTATTATTTGACATGAATCCGAATTCTGTAACGAGAAAAAAATCAGTAAGATGAATGATTTCTTTACTGCAAATGTTTCCAAATTAGAATGTCGGAGATTGAACTATCATATCAATTTGTAGATATAACAATAGACATTTCTCAATACATCGCGACTCAATACATTTCTTTGGTATGAACAGACTCTCCTTTCAGAGTGGCAATAACGATGCCGTTGACGCTCAAAAGTTCCTTCGTTGAAAGAAGAACAAATGAATGCATTCAGTGCGGTGCTTCTTAGCGGAAAAATTCGCTCAAGATGCCTGGTACATTGATTTAGAAGCCAGTACTCATAACATTGCTAGTGAAAAACAAGTAACAAATAAGTCATATGACCTGACATTGTTCGAAGTCAGAGTATGGAGTCGCTGTTAGAAATGTTTTGTGTCTTCCGAACCTCACGACAAATTTGTTTTCAGACAGCTGATCGATCAAAAGTGGTAATAAAGTGACCTTCTAGAGGGAAATTTGTTATATTCGGAGTCTGCAGAATGAGCAAATTGGAAAGGCTGTGTTAGTGAATGGAGTATATTTGGAAAGGTTCTTAGCTGCCTCAGGAACGACTTCGAGTATGATCTGGTATAGAACATTAACATGCAATGATAAGGCAGAAAACAGTCTATCTAATTGAGTAGCGTGGTGTGAAAAAAACTTTGTCAGGAAGTAAGCACGTGTAAATGCGGGAGATAAGTCATATGGTCACCACTCTTGTAATGATGGGTTGATAATAGAGGGTAGAAAGATTTGGAAAAAGTTTTTATAATTGAAGAAATTAAAAAGAGTTATAACGGACATTGTAATTTTGAAAAAATATTTTTCTGAAGAAAACCGAAAGAAAAAGCAAGACAGAGTTAAATCAAAGATGGCATATGATATGAGAATTCCAGTATTTGATGGTAAGAATTATGAATATTGGAAAAGGTAGATTTTTATGATATTGAGGTTGAATAAATGTGACAAAGTAACCAAAAGAGACAGAGCAACGACGGACAAAGAAAATGAATGGCTCGGAAGGGACTTGAAAGCCATGAACTATATATACAGTGGTATATCTAATGATCAGTTACAGTTCGTGGAAGACAGAGAGACAGTCCGTGGGATGTATTTAAAAGAGTCGACGGCTTTGCAGATAAGCGTACGTAATAAGTTAGAAAAATTGAGGTTGAAAGATTATGGAGACTCACGCATTTTTTTACTGAATTTGAAAAACTGGTGGATGATTTGAAAAGTGCTGGTGCAAATGTAAACGAAAAGGAGAAGAATTACATGATTGAAATGCCTACAACTTCTATGAGTTACATTGGAGATTTAATAGATGATTAGAAAGAATCTGATCAGACAGTAGAATATGTAACATGTAAAATGAAAATGATCGAATTGAAAGATAAGAAAGAAGGTAACAAGAACAATTCAAGTACATTCAAGATGGACAGAAAACAGGATAAAAAGTTCTTCAAATGTGGGAAATATGGACACTTCAAGGCTCATTGCACGCGCACGAATTCGATGCAAAGTGGAAATTCGTAGAAGCCCAGAAGTTGGCGGCATGCAACAGCGAGGAGGCGGGCGACAGAATCAACAAAACTGGCAACACCATGGCGGCAGCAGCCGAGGAGCAGGTCGAGGCTCTAGCCATCGTCGTCGTGACATCAATGAGCAAGTTGGACATCATCAAGGTCAGCGCAACAAAAACGGTATGAGTGGGTTTGGAGCAAAGCTCGAGAGTAAACCTATATGAAAGGAATTATTAAAGTGGCTGATGGACGGTTTTTGAAAGCGACCAAAGTAGTGTTAAGTCCTTATGGAATATTTGTTTGATTATTCAAGTTACAACTTGAATAAGAGTGTCGGTAGACGAGAATGAGATTGACGAGACGAGATTGACTTGAAGTTCGACTTGGATGGTTGGCCTTGAGATTGTTTGATGATTCCAATGTAGACGTGTTCAGGAATAATTCAATTTAGATCGTTGTTCCGAAAATAGTGGGAGATCGTGTGCTTGTCATTGTTATGCACAGGTGAATGACTTGAATGCTGGGTGATGTTCTGGTTTGATTGATTGACGTTGAATGCTTCGATTTATATTTGTCACTAATCGATTTATTATACTTATGAATTTACAGATATTGAATATCCACTGATTGGTTGATTCTCACTGTTCGAGCTCAGAGTTTCCTTTTTGAATTTAAACTGTTGATAGTTGAATTGTTATTAACTTTCACCCTGAATCGAATGACAAGATGATTGTGAGGAGAGTGAGTGTGAAGTGTGAATCGTGAATCGTGTAGGATGTAGTGACTGTCTGTCTTTTGTTGCGGTAAGGCCGCTTATGTATTGTATTTTTGGTTTCATCATCTATATGAGCTGTTGCTCATTGATTAATTGGGTATGGTTCGATGTGATTTCGCAATGGGTCGATGCCTTCGCGTTCGGTCAGAAGGACCAACGTTGTATATTTCGTGCATTGCCCTCAAGTGCGTCTCGCAATGGAAGCTTCTGTCTCGAGGAATGTGCTGAAACTCTCGACTTCAACGGGTAACGAGGTGCCGAACGTTCAAGTTCAGTGTCTTATAAACCATTGGTTATTGTTGGAGGTTAAAGAAATGTATGACCTTGTAGAATTGGTCGGCGAATGTTTGCTCAATCCAAGGTTAATAACTTGCAAACTAATGAATGTTTATTTGGTATGATCTTGAATCAGATAGTGAATAAACATAATTTTACTAATTTGATGGGTATGTGAGTGCGTGTATATAGGTGTGTGAATTTTGGAATGGAAGAATGGCTATGACGTAACAGTGAGTAATATTTTTCATAGTTTTGTCGTTTTTGGTCATATGAAAAAAAAAAAATATCAAATGTTTATTATGTAAAAGACATGGATAAAGATTTTATTAGTTATAGAAAAATAACTAGAAACAATGAAATAGTGTCTACAGGAGATAAGTCGAAAATCTATTACCATAATGGTGATTTGATAACTTCAGCCTTCAAAGAACATAATATATATCGTATGACAAGTGTTTTATGGGAACCTGAATCAAATGTATTATTTACGAGTAAACTGACTGAAAAAGAAAAGTTACATGGAACTTCAAGATACGGAAATTTTTAGGGAATTTATGGAAATCCTTGAAGGTTTGCCGAAAAAATTAAGAAATTAATAATTAAAATGTGGTATTTGCGTAGAAAATAAGATGCATAATTTGCCTTTTGTTTGAACCTGCATTGATATATACTGATTTAAACGGGTCACATAGCACAACAAGAATGGTGAAAAATATTTTCCAACCTTCACCGATGATAAGGTAAGGTTCCTAAAGGTCATGTTTTTAAGTCTCAAAGTGAAGAATATGATTGTTTCGTCGAGTATGTAAATGTAATAGAAAATGAGACTGGAAAAAGAATTAAGAGACTAAGATCTGACAATGGTACTTAATATTTGAATAATGAAATATATATTATTGTTAGAGAAAAGGGCATAACGTTAGAACCGTGTCCACCGCATGTACATGAATTGAATGGGACTGCAGAGAAATATGATAGAGATATTATGGATATATATGGATGTATGCTAGCAGAGGCTAAAGTACCTAATAGCTTGCGGCCTGTTGTTAATACAGCAGCGCACTTGAAAAAACATACTATGACTGATTCAGTGAAAAAAGATAAAACTCCGTATGAAATTATGTTTGGAGATAAAGCAAGTATGAAACATTGGGTATTTATGGGAGTAAAATTCTTGTGATAATACCTGCAGCAATAAGAAAATCTGAATGGGACAGTAAGGCAGACTTGGGTGTTTTGCTAGGTTATGAAAGGGTGCAATACGGAGTGCTAATAAATAACGAGATTGTAATAGCCGGACATGTTGATATAGTTGAAAATGGTACGAATTTCATAAGTAATGAATCTGATGAGGAACTTGAACAAAGTAGGAGGATTAGTTTGAATGAAGATAACAATGAAAGTGAAGATGAACATGAAATCCGAAATCAGAATGTTGAAAATCAAAATATAAATGCACCTCTACATAAATCTGCTAGAAATATTAAGAAACCAGCTACGTTTAATGATGATAATTTCATTTATAGTAGTATTATTTATGTGAATTATGTAAATGCAGAGAATTCTACTTGTTCCAACGAAGCGATTGAAAATGATGAGTCTAAAAAGGGGAACAAGGCAAAGAACAGAAAAACGAAATGTTTAATCAAAGATAAAACTTGGATATATATACCAAAACCTAGAAATGGAATGATTTGGGATTTGAGATGAATATATACTAAGGAGAATGATAACGTTCACAAAGCTCAATTAGTTGAAAGAGGGTATTATCAAAATGACTTAATTGATGACGTTTACTCTCCAGTAGCTAGAATGCAGACCTTAAAGGTTTCATTATCTCTATGCTGTCAAACGGATTTATGTATTGAACAAATGGATGTAGAAACAGCTTTTTTGAACGAAAACGTGAAGTCAACAGTTTATATTAAACGACCAGAAGGTTTTGATGACAGAACAGATAAAGCATCAAAGTCAGACAAAGCTTTGTATGATCTGAGAGAAAGCCCGAGAGCCTGGTACGAATGTTTGAAAAATTATTTAAGCAGTCTAGGATCTATAAGAAGTGGAAATGACTGTTGTTCATATGTATTGAATGATCGAAATGGCCTTAATGTTCATCTAATTCTATTTGCCGATGATATACTCAATTGTTATGAGGAGGAAGTAAAATTGAAGTTTATAAAAAGCCCGTTAAGCAAACAAACATTTTCAAATGAAAGATCTGGATGACGCAAAGACTTATTTAGGAGAAAACTTAAATTATGACCATACCAAAGGAGGAATGAGTTTAGATCAAAGTAATTATATTTTGTCAGTGCGAATCATCTTATACCCGGAGATATTATGCGATTATTTCAGTTTTGTTTCAGATATTAGTAGCCTGCCTAAATTATAGTCGGTGAGGAACTGTGCAATTTTCGACTTCTTCGAATAGACGCGATAGAGTTTGCGTTCACGGCTACAACGTTTAATTGTTTGATTTAACCAGCCCTTAGGCATCTGTCATGTTCAATTTAGCAACCATGTTGTCAGCCCCCGCCGAATTTTTCGATTTTTAATTGCCACGCAATTAATGATTTCATTTTCAAAATTAAAAAGCCATGGTGGTGGGGATTGAATGCCATGGTTCTGCATTGGTGGTGGTGGTCCTTGGTAATATGTTTGTGGTATTGGTCTGTGTACGGTTTAATTACGTTGAGGGTGGATTGGAATCTCATTTTTTGTGGTTCTTGCGTATGAGATGCCTGGGTTTATTGCTCTGCTGAGCGTTCAGTTGATTTTTATTTCTGTTGTGGTTTTCGACGCATTTACCGCGGTTAATACGTTTTTGTAATACGGGTAGCCACTGTAGCTCGCTAGGTGTCCGTTTTGATTACAGTTAGCACATTTCAAGTGGTTCTTTGTGCATTCTGGTGTAATTGGGCGTTTATTTGGCTTGTGGCTTTGACTACACTCCACACATCTGTAGGACAGATTACAATTAATACCGACATGACCAAACCTTTGACATTTCCTGCACTGAAAGATCTTTTGCTTCCGAAGTGGCTCCCAATGAGCTAATTACTGAGCTATTACCTTAATATGTGTCAGCTAAGCTATTTCATTGCTGTTGTCGATTTGCACGATGAATTTCTAACGTTCATGATTATGCTTGAAGCGTGCTGGAATCACATTTTTCATGATTAGGTTGGGATCTTCTTTTTTATTTAGTTCGTTTTCAATCTCTTCGGTTTCCAATCTGCCGTTTATGGCATTTCGGGTCATGGACTTTGGTCTAAGAAATTTCGGCGTGGGCGCGAAGTAGTGAATATTATTCTCGTTAAACATAATTTTCATTTTTTGGTAGCTACCCACGTTTGTCGTTGTTATAGAGATATACTGACTGTCTCGATGATGATTGAAGCGGAACGGGCCATCGTCTATATTAATCGTTTTTATTTTTGCGATCAGCACCTTCATTGACGTGGTTGTCGTATATAACGCCATCACGGTTCTTCGAATGCTTGTAGTTGCAAAGTCCTTATTTATTTCTTCCTCGTCATCTTCAAGAGTGCCATCTACGTTTTTATACAAAAATTGCACTCGTATGCATAAAAAGTTGGTGTTCTCAAGTCCTGTTTACTGCACGTTCTATGTATGATTCGTCGGAGTGGAGGAAATATGTTTTCTACAAAATTACATTTTATGGATTCAAATTTTATTTACACATGGAATGTCCGGATAATTTTCCATTGATGGGCATTTCAGAATGTTACATGATGATTATATTCATTACTATCCCCTTAAAATCGTCAATCCCTCCCAATAAGATCACTCTTGAGACTCAATAAGATTACTATTGTAACTCAATAGGGTTGCTATTGACCAATAGTTTACTATTGGCAAAAATAACTTTTGACACGGCTATTGACATTACCGATAGTTTTATCAATATTTTTTTCCATGTGAGTATATTGAGTGAAAAATATCAAATAAATGCAATAATATGACTTCGATAGAATGTAAAGTGTTTTCCTCATATTCTATATCTTAGATCTGGAATAACATCCGATTGGAGTCAATTCCATGAAATTGTCGTAGGAAATAACATAAAATGATTGTATTAACAAAATTTTCATACGAAACATGTGATTCTGCTAAATTCTTTCCACAATTTGATCAAACACCAATAGACGCAACTGGTGCCAATAGTTCCTTCCATAGTATTTTTGGGACAAGAACTCTACTAATTACTTCATAGAATTAATGCTCGCACAATGTTTAGTCTTATAATGTGATTCGATTTAGGTTGTCAGTATAGTGTCACTCAATAATGACATTTTATTGATATTCTGTACAATAACGATTTTGATTTTCGCTTGCAATGAATCCCAATAGTATCAACATTCGATCACAACAGTATCAATATTGAACCTGAATATTAAGAGCATTACCTATCAGTATTATACGGTGATATTAATCAGTTATAGAACTATTGAAACTGTTAGATGTGGAATATTACCCAATAGTATTTTCGAATAATAGCTAGCTATTGGCTGATTTCCATTTCCAACAGGTCAACATCGGGTGCAATTGATTATCAGTGATCAACTATTGATTTCTAGTTACCCTCAATCATATACCATTCGCTGCTATTGATACTCAATATTGAATAATATTGGTCATTCAATAGTGTTTTTTGATAAAGGTATTACATAAAGACATTCGATTAAAGATCAGTTGAAATCGAAGTAAACCTTCAATCGCCTTTTCACCAACTTCGACATAACTTAACACTTACTGTTAAAAAATAGAAAACTATTTATTTCCAGTTTTTGTAATCTGCTCAGACATGTTCAGTACTAAAAGTCAGATCACAATAGGACGAAGGAATACACCTGGTGATCTTTTTTCTACAAGGATGTGGAAATACAGAGAAAGTAGTGATGTTAAGGCAGTTGCCTCACAGCCGTTCAATAAAAAAGTTTCAGCTCTGAATTCGCATCAAATTTATCAATTGAGCCGGTTGCAGTGGTGTCCAAATGGTTCACCTGATACACCGAGGGCCCACTCAGATTCCACTCGATGCTCATGGTAATATTCCTAGGTTTTATACCTGGCCAAACCCAGCAGTACTATACTCCAAATATGTATGCTATCCAATGAGTAAGCCTTACCCACAAATCTGCTCACAACCTGAATATAACTCAAATGCATTGAAATCTATTGGACTACACAGCCGCGGTGGCAAAACTCTTCCACGTCAATAAGACGATCAGCATTCGATTTTCACAAGCATTTTTTTTTTCTTTTTTCCGTCAATTGTATAACACGAAATAATTCGTATTTTCATATAAATGAATCAATCATTTCACGAAGCTGTATGGCACATACTTGTCTACTGCAATAATTCTGATTGAAGTCAGGAGAAAATTGTATATTGTGGTCATACATGGTCTTTTTTGTGAACCACCGATCTAAGTTGAGAATATTTCAGCAAAATCACTTGAACGGATTAAATCGCATAGTGATGAAAAGCTGTGTGTTCAAAAATCGCCGTAGCAGTTTTTCCAGCTCTATTCAGTTATGTAAAAAAGTTAGGGTACAATTAATAATAAAATATAAATAAAATAGGCCATATCATATACAAGGCGAATCAATTCTTATCTACCATTAGATTATTGGAATTTACCTCGCGACAAACTCATACAACAACTTATACAACATCATTATAGCAGCGTCATATTTGGTGAATCGACGTTTTCGAGCCTGAAAGACGCAAAGTCCCCTCTCAAGACTCGGATAACAGATGAACATTTGCAAGATGTTCTCCATATATCGACGAGTAAATATGAGCCTGATCTTGAAGAGTTAGCGCGAGAATGGAGAGAGGACAACCTGGAGGAAAAATAATTCATTTTTCCACCTTTCCGTGGTTTCCATCGAGCAGTATTTCGAATACTAGCCGAGAGTAGGCAAATATAGTGATTCAAATCGATCTGTACTCGTACTTTTAATGGAAAATGTTTTATTTGTGTACTCTGTGACTGTATTGATTCTACACTGAGAGGGAGAAGTTCCTGGATCAAGACGTGAATGTTTTGGTCCAATGCCTCAAGCTGCTGAAAATTGACAGAGACTTAATGCTTTGGATCAGAACCGCGAACGATTGGTGCCAAGACTAGTGAATGCATTGACCTGAGACACTGAGCTCTTGCCCCTAAACCTTAATGGCTTGATCCAAAACGTTGTTACCTTCATGTCAACCCATTTTTCGTCTCGTTTTGAGGTTAAGAGGTCGGTCCAAACGCGTACCGTTTTGAACTAAGACATTATGTGCTCGAAACAAGGCCGTCGCGTTCTTGAGCCAAGCCCATATGTCTTTGGATGGTAAACGATGTACTATTCCGTTGACTCAAGAACACGCTATATTGACCCAATATTCTACGTCATCGGATCAAGCCACTGAATGGCTTGACTCAACGGCATAAGTCTTTGTCAATTTCCAATAGTTTGAGGCATTGGACCAAGACGTTCGCATCTTGATCCAGGAACTTTTTTCTTTCAGTACGTAGTCCTTTTAATAGAGATGCATAGAAATTATATTTAAGTTCTGAGCATATTGGTGTATTATACATATACCTATTTTCGGGGTAATGACCCTTATAATCCCCGACCGTTATAAAACCTCATACCCAAAATACGGTGGCGCTCCGGCTGTCCAATTGTATCGTAAAACTGGACATCTCTGCCAAAGTGATAACGATATCGAGTCTTCCTCTGCACTCACCAATCACGGTTCTTGGGTTTCTGGGATCTCTGAATCCAAATCCGATGCCAACACTATGAAATTCAAAACGGCTGGATCTAATATAGCCGCCGAATTTCGAAAAAATTCGGGAATTTCGTCTGATCGGGACAAAACATGATAGCCTTATATTTTTGGGATCGCCGAATTCAAATGTTTGAGACTATCACAAATGACGGAGACTATGGAGTGATAAAAAGTAGCAATAATTTGATCTAATCGACATAATATATGAGGTCCTTCAAGTGTTTGTGATCCCCAAATTCAAATTTGACATAAAAATTCCTAATTTTCAAATGGTGGATACAATATCGCACGGGTGATTCTCGAAACCTGTTTGGTCGGCATGAAATATTAGATCTATAACTTTTTCAAGATCGGAATTTCCAAATTTGGGGTTGAAATTCTGATTGAAAAAATTGTATTCAATATCACAGGCGGAAAATTCGTGATTCGCGACGAAAGTTCACAAATCTGATACTAATAAATAATTTCGGCGAATACGTTCATACGAGTGATTGGATGAGTTGGGGATAACCAGAAATCCAAATTTCCAAATAATAGTGGCACAATAATTTATAGAGAACTTAGTTCTGAGAACACCAAAATCTAATTTTTGGATAGATTGTATTTTGTTATGAAATGTGGGAATAGATGCACAATAACAATAATTTATTTCGTCATAATTCGAATAATAAATTCGTCGAGTTTGTTTCATATGATGTTATATCAAATGGAAATTTATATACAACCGAAATTTTGTAAAATCGATAATCACGAACACGTGATTTCCTCGAAATTCCGATATAACTGTACAAGTGTTCTGATCTCACGAATCTTATGATTCACATTTGATAATTTGTATTCTGAAAGTTTTATAGCATGGCGATTGGTAGCGTGCTGAAATACTTTCTAAGTTTCGGGTCGTCATATAGCATCTGCCATCTTCAATTTCGTGAATTGGACTGCAAATTCCGATTCAGTGACCCCAAAAACACTTAAATATTGTGTGACACCCAGATCATAACTTTAGGTATACCTCTCCCAATAACTGTACCAGAAGGTGTCATTGACACTAGCGGCACAAAGAATTTCTGCGCTCCAAGGCGTTACTGACACTGAAGGCTAAGGAAGTTGTCGTTGATTCAAATCCAGCATGGGGCAAATATTTTTCTTTTGACTATGGTTATTATTCATATAATTAGTATAAATTTTCAATATTTCGAAGAATTATTGGCGTTAGTAAAAATGACATCCTGATCTATGGCGTTAGCGATGAAAAATACTATTTTTTGTACTAAAATTATGCTATTTCAATTATTGAAAATGATTCAAATTCATACTGGAATACATCGGATAAAAATGGTAAGATTTTAGCAAAACTCCAGTATTATCAGGTATTATCCATTATTATCCAGTATTATCAGTATTATCAGGTACCACAACGACACCATGTACATTCGGTATAACTCCGGTATTTCCCGATCCGCTAGGGCATGTTCGTCATTCAAAGGCGTGCACTGTCTACAACTAAATTGTCGTTTTATAATGGTGATATATTATTGTAGGCTGTATTTATATTCTATATAAGAAATGAATCGCCATACGTCAACGAGAATGAAATAAGACGTGGATTTTCTACTAGATATTCTCTTATGTGCACACACATGAACATTTGGACATGTATTTGCATCAAATGAAATCGAAAGTGGCTCGCGTGGGTTCACAAGCTGCAGCCTGTGGGTTGTATCGAATTGCATAACGCGTCATGAGCAACTATTGCACGAATAACTGGTCTATACCTAATCGGTGAGCAGCGGCAACGCCTACTTAAATGTTAATGATGACTTAATGCAGTCCGACGATTAACAAATCCTTATAGGTAATAATGAGGCCATTGATGAGTATATATATCCACAAAAATTGATCTTAAGGATTTTCACTGTGTTTTTGGGTTAGAAAATAGGTCCGACTTGAAACAAATATTTAGTGGCTTCCTGCAAAATCATTTCAAAGGTTGAGGAGGTTGGGGTGTTACACGAATATGATGAAAAAAAAACCAAAAATAATTGTGAAGATTTCAGAACAGTTAGGATATTTGTTTGGTAAATATAACGATCATAAATATTCCGAAGTCAAGTAATATTCAAAATTCTTCAAAAATTTGCTGCTTCACCATTTCATAAGGGTCGTCACATGTTCATTTATGGTACAGTCCGATCTCCAAATAAGAAACCCGGCAATAAGAAACTTTCCCCAGTTTCTCACTCGAGCGCTTCCCCTACTCCGACGCGAACGCCGAGCTCGAGAATTTCGTGCGCGGAACCTCTGATTAAGAAACCAGCCTGGGAGAGATTATTCGCGCAAAATAGAGTGAACGTCGTAGTGTAAATTGAGGTGTGTAATTTTTTATATTCATTAAAAAAATACAATGTGTGTTGACAAGATTTAATATAAAATAAAAACAAAGATACGGGCGTTTAAAGATTTTCGTATAAAACAGCAAAAGTTTCCGAGCCGTAATATAAAGGGTTTTCGTCTTGTTGCGTATTATTTTGATCCGCAACGCACTCAACTGACGGTGGAATATTTTTGTTTACTTTTGTTTTATTCAATCGTGTAATATTTTCTTCGACTTGTGTACTACAGTCTGATCTCTTACGCTTCTTGACAGTTACGGTCATTTTATGACAGTTAATAGTAATTCAGATACAGTAGTACACAATAATATTCGATAGTAAATTAACGTGAAACAAAAATTCGCTAAATAAATGTCCACACGCAGTCGAAAACGTTTTTGCATGGGCGATGTGAATACTAAGTTGGAACTCGTTCAAGCGTGTTTCTTGTTGAGAGGATCGCATGCGGAAAAGAGTGAGAGGGTAGACAGAGATAGTGAGCGCGGAGCGCGCGCCTGGTGGGGGTATGCGATATATAAGAAAAATTCTTCCCCTTTGTGGCTTTTTGTTTCTTATTTGGAGGTCGGACTGTATATATGCACTTCAAATAACCTGTACATCAAGAGCACCAATAAAAATTAATTACAATTATTCAACACTCGCTGGATGAAAATTTTCGAGAAATATTGAATCAAAATATCAAATTGCCGTACGATGGACGGTGGGGTGGCTGGATTCACCTGTACGGAGAACGTATAATATAAAAATATGTCAGTATGCACCAGAGATGTCCAAATCTACAATGAGGGAGCACCAGCATTTTTCAGAAATCGTGTTTCATGGCGGTTGGGGGTTATAAGAGTCAGTACATAGGTAGCCCTCAAATGCGTATATGTGATGGATGAGTAGCTGTAATTTACTTATGGTGCTGAGAACTTAAATATAACTTGTTCGCATTTATATTAAACGGACTATGCATTCGCCACGATACAATTTTTGCTTCTCAATTTGACAACCCACGTCCGATACCCGGACAATTAGTATTTCTTTGTTTTTTCAATAAATTTTCCGCATGAAATAAATAAAATATTAACACATCTCATAAGTAAATATATATTTTCAAATGCAAGAATATCTTTCGCATATTTTTCATTCAATTCTGCCAAAAAGTGTATTCTCGTTAAATGGAGTTATTGTTGTCCCGAGTAAAAATTTTCATGAGTTTTATTGCACCACTGCAGCCCAACAGCATTTGGCTGCACAGCTCAGGTAATAAAGAACCGCACCAGCACCGCACCACTAGTTAGTGAACATATTCAACTGTACGGGTCATAAATTACGTGTATGACATATTATCGAACGGCTGCATCACTACTACAAGCAACTGCACGCGTCGCAAAATACCACATAGCACCGCCGCACGCACCGCTGCACTACAACTGCGAGCGACTGCACGCGTTAAGAAAAACCATATAGCACGGCCACACACAGATGCAGGCCGGTGTGAGAGTTTACGTATACGTGAAGGTTAAATTACGTGACACAGATAACTTAATTGGAGGTTTATTATTTATTCAGCTAAAACTATCCAAAGGAAAAAAAAAAGGTGACAATCGCCAAAATTTTTCATAAATTAGTCAGGGTCATGGTTACGGAATGATTGGGATTATTCCATTGATCGGTAAATTTATGGTGAGATGACAGATGCAAATCGTACAGCAAAATGTGGTACGAAATATTTGGCGGAAAATGAAGAAATCAGGGAGTGGCCGAATCAATAGAGCTAAGATATGGTGGTCCGTTTGATGGCGGTTTATGCCGATCGTATAATTGTTGCGATATATCAGGAGCATTAAAAATGTATGGTGGTGGATGACAAGATGATTCCGTAGCCTTGGGAATAACTGTGGTGAAGACTGTACTGAAGTGGAACCTGTTGCTACGACAGTAGGTAGACGATCTGGGCTGAAAAAACAACAATAATATAGTAATATTCCCAAAAAAAAAATAACAATGATTCATGATTCGATATTGATACTTAGTTGATTTTCCCAGATCGGCAGGTAATAATAGATGAGCTGACGTCGATACAATTAATCCATAAACCCCTATGCTGATCAGGTGCAATTGGAAAATCAAATTTCTGTCGCTAATCATTCGTGAATAAATAATTAAATCATGGCAATAAGAATTTTTTGGTCTTCTGACTTCATATATTTTGCAAGAATTCAAATTCTTCCTCAATGTACCAGATGACTATAAGCGTAATGGATTGGAACATACTTCACGGTTTTCATTCATGATTTCCGGGTGTTTTCTGACCACAAATTGTTGCATTGCTTCTAGTTGCAATTCGGACAGTTCGATGTGCTCTGATACCTACTGGAAAAGTAATAATTGACATTTTTATCATCAGATATTTAATTGTTTAACTGGGTTATAGTCTAATATTTCTAATTCTATAGAACAAAGAAAAGTTACCTTGTGATATTCACTTTTTGCAAACAGAGATCTTGTAGTTTTGGCAAGAAAAGGTGCCTGGACTGAAAGCAGTTGAGGACAAATCATCCGACACATGATTCGCCGATCGATGTTTACGCAATTTATTCCAATTAGACGATGCGCAATAGAATGTACATGACTTCCTTTATCAATCTTCAATATTTTCACAACACTGTAGAACATAGGTGTCCAAATGGTTCATCTGGCTCACCGAGTGATTACTCAGATTCCACTCAATGCTCATGGGCATAAATCTAGCTTTTATACCCAGCCAAACCCAGGTATACAACCAACAGTACTGTACTCCAAATACGTATACCAGAGGTGTCCAGATCTACGATGAGAGTGGGCAGCCGGTGGGCCAGCGTATTTTGGATATGGGATTTCATGACGGTCGGGGATTATAAGGGTCAGTATATGGGTACCTCGCAAATAGGCATATGTAATGGACAGCTCCAATACACCAATACACCAATGGGCTCAGAACAAATATAACTTCTGTGCATCAATATAAAACCAACTACGCAGCCTCGATGATATAATTCTTGCATATTAATTTTGACAACCCGTGTTCGAATCCCCGATAAAAAATTTTTTTTTTATCGCATAGTTTTCTGCATGAAATAAATAAAATATTAACACATCTCGTCAGTGAATATATATTTCATGACACAAGAAAATCTGTTGCATGTATTCTCATTCAATTCTACCAAAAATGGTGTTTTTATTACATAGAATCAATGCAGTCACAGAGCATACAAATATTTGGGTTGCATGACAATATATCCCGGGAAAAAATATCCGGGTCAAAATATCCCGGGACGAAATATCCTTTTGTTTATTTTATGAGAGGATATTTTATTATTGGGATATTTTAGTAGAGGATATTTTGTTTCGGGATATGTAGACCGTACACCAAATAAAAATAATATTTGTACATAAATGAAACATTTTTCATTAAAATTACTAGTACAGATCGATTTCAAGGCTATATTTGTGTACTCCCGGCCAGTATATGAAATACTGCTCGATGGAAACCACGGGAAAGCGAGAAAATAAATCATTTTTCCTTCAGGTGGTCCTCTCTCCATTCTCGCACTAACTCCTCGAGATCAGGCTCATATTTACTCGTCGATATATGGAGATCATCTTGCGAATGTTCATCCGTTATCCGAGTCCTGAGCGGGGACGTTACGTCTTTCAGGCTCGAAAATGTCGATTCACACAAATATAACGCCCTTATGATGTTATTTTATAAGTTGTTTTATAAGTTTGTTGCGAGATAAATTCCAACAATATGATGGTAGGTAAGAATGGATCCACCTTGTATATGATATAGCCTATTTTATTCATGTTCATCATTAATTGTACCTCAATTTTTGTACATCACCGAATAGAGCTGGAAATACTGGTGCGGCGATTTTTGTTTAGTCATGAAAAACACATAGTTTTTCATGACTATGCGATTTGATTCGTTCAAGTAATTTTCTCTTAACTTCAATCAGAATTATTGCAGAGGACAAATATCTGCCATACAGTTTCGTCAAATGATAGATTCATATCAGACAATCAACATTAATATCGTCGTTGGACTTAGGTCTTGATGAAGCTACGACAGTAAAAAGGACGCATCCAACCCACTCCATTTCGCCAAATATATTAGATTTTGGATTAGCCAATATTAAACAACTCTCGACATCGGAGTATTATTCGACAATGAAAATTTTTAAGTCACATATGTAAACTGGAAGTGTAAATACTTTTCTGCTTTATTTAATTGATTTTCTTCGGTTCTTATCAATATTCCACCTCAAAAATCACGTACTTCATATAACTAGTTCAGAATTTTCAAAAAAAAATATTTGATTCAAAGATCAAATTGCGCAGTGACATGAAAACGCGTTTTTTTACATTTATTGAAAATTTTTCCCGCTTTGCGCTGCTCGAACTGGAAATCCAATATTTATTCCAGAAAGCTCAGACGTTTTGATATCAAAAGATTTTTTGATGAAATTAGTTGAATAATGACGCATCGACACAAAAACTCATGTTTATGAATAAATTGTGGCCAACCTACTGGTCGGAGAAATTTGAAATTGATATAGAACTTAAGTTTCAACATGTCTCACATGCTAGCGAAGTTTCGAAAAAATTTTAAATCTGAAGCTCAAAGTTGTTCAGTATTTGGTAGAATGAATCATATATATATGTATTATGGTAGTATATTACAGTAGGGCCAACCAGCAAATAATATACAACGTTTCCCCGATCAATGTCGTTCGTATCGGAAAGTATAATTAAGGACGTCAGATGGTAATGCTGGGAGAACATCATGATTGGAAGCTACTTTTATTTATCCATATACATTGGGCGGTGTAGCTACTTTCTTAAAAAACGCTTTTAGTATTCAGCATTCAAACTTTATGGATCCTGTGAAATTACCCGCAGTGACTCTCCCATTACGTCGCGCGTGTAAAGTAGTATCATTGAAACATTAATTTCCTACAAACTAACGGTGAAAATGAAAGAGAAATTCCTTCGTTAATTCTCAATAACGTCAACATTTGGCTGGTAATTTTTCAGATTTTAATCTTTCAAGTCGCAAAATGATCCAACGTCCTTAATATTTAAAATATATACAATAGTTTTAATTCTTCTCTTCTACTACTCAAAGTACTTTTACAGTATTTCCTATACTGCACTTCAAATAATTTCTGATTATAGTGATCTCATAATTTTCATATGTTCGTCCTCGAACATTTGAATAAAATATCGAAAAGTTAATGCATCGATATAAATCAGGAGGGCTTGGATCAACTGATAAAGGAGTGCACTGGTGGGCAAGCATTTCTTCTGTTTCGGGTTTTATGACCGTCAGGGATTATAAGGGTCAGTACATAGGTATCCCGCAAATAGGTATATGTAATAGACAAATAGCTTCAATACACCAATGTGCTTAGAACTTGAATATAACTTCTATGCATTTACATCCAAAGGACTACGTAGCTGCGGTAATACAGTGTTTGCTTCACAACTCGACGACCCAGGTTTAAATCTCCGGACGATTAATATATTTTTTTTTTTTCGCAAAATTTTCTACATGAAATAAATAACATATTAACACATGTGATGCGTGAATATATATATTTAAAAACGCAAGAATATCGCTCGCATGTTCTTTTATTAAGTTGATTGCCATTAACACTTCAAATCGATAAGAATGATTCTGACCATTTAACACATTTTTTCCGATCGGTCACTCAATATGCTAGGCGGAGGTAGATATCAAGAGCCATTCGTATGATTTCCCTGTTTAATATTCCATTTGTGAACAAATATCATAAGACACATACTTTTGAACATGGAGAAACAAAAATTCTCAAAATCTATCATTGAGTATTTAAGGAGGTCAACTATTAATTCAGTTGTGCTCGTGCATGATTCTTACTAGCGAATTGGAAAATCGTCTCGGAAATAGATGAGAATTATAGGCATATAAGCTGTTCAACGAACACATAGAAGCCTTGTGAATGAATTTTGAAAAATTATCTCTTAATGATTTATAATTGATTTTGAATGAATTTTTCAAGTTGTATACGTTTGCCACGAGATGAATTCAACTTGCATTCGATATGGCTTATTTTATCGATATATTATTATTTGTTGTACTTTAACGCTTGTGCATCATCGAATAGACGTGAAAAAAATGATAAGAGGTTTTTCAAACATTCATTTATTCATGTATATGACATTTGATTCGTTCAAGTGACTCCCCCCAAGTATTTTTGATTTGTGGAGTACAGTTTCGTCAAATGATAGATTCATGCATACGAAAAGATGAAATTTTGCATATTACACAATTGATAAAAAAAAACATTCTTATGAGAATCGAACGCTGATCGGTCGATTGGCACGCAAGAGTTCTAACACCACGGCTGTGTGGTCCGATAAATTTCATTGCATAGGAGTTATATTTAAGTTGTGAGCAGATTTGTGGGTAAGGGCGACTTATTGGATAGCATTCGTATTCGGTGTGTATAGTACTGCTGGCCGTATACTTGAGTTAAGCCAGATATACGCTCAACTTTATGGCAGTGGCGACATTGTACTCCTTTGGAGCTCACTGGAGCGCAAAGAGCACAGCTTTGTCATGCCTGATATAAATGTATGGAAAAATATTCTCAAGCAATGAGTCTACTCATAAAACTTTTGGTGATGACTACGCCGCCCTAACCCACTCAAATATGCATTTCTCGGATCTAGATGGGTCCTACTTGAAAACAATATTCATTCGCTCTCAGGAAAATAACTTTCAGTAACATTCACTGGATTCTTGAACTTGAAGATAGGTTCAACGGGGCCATAAATATTCACTTAGCCGTAAAAAAATTCCCTAACGGAACGCGGTCGATTCCTCATCAGCGACTTATGCAACCAATCGACTGACCAGTTGATGATATTTCCATCATAGAGTGAACAGTCGACCAATCTGTGGCGGTCGTCCATAATATTAAAATGTATACATGATGATATGGTATTTCTTCGAAATTATGGAAATTCATGTGACATCCCTATCATTTCCATGACTGATTAATTAAAATTTATATTACTCTTCTACTCATATTTTATAAGATTCATGCATAAATCATAATTAGTTCCCATTACAAATTATCATGTCGAAACCTAACTCAATCTGTTGCATTTGGTAATTGAGTGAGGGAAAATTACGAAAAAATTTTTTCCTCGCTCACATGGTTGGAATTCAGTTCCGCCATTTATTGCTATTGAATTTTTTGTTACACATTTTTTTTCTCGAAATAACCATGCTACTTTCCGGATTGATTTGTATATAGAAAACTATGCAGAAAATAATAAATTTTTACTGTTAATTGTTAATGATTTGTGAGGATTTTTATTTGGTTCTGACTTATAACTAACTATGAATTCACATGAGTTGTCATATAGATCGATGGGAATATCCACTGAATAATAAGTAAAAAAATATTTTTCCCACTTTGGCATTATACTCCGTAGTGCGATTAAAAATTGTGTCGGGTATGAAATTATCAATTGTACGCGGGCGCATGCGCATTGTTGTATCGTATCAGGGACGTGACACACTTTTCATCCGCATGCTCCGACACCTACATTATTACGGAAGCGTTCATCGAATCATCAACCTGATGCATAAGTCGTCGATGGGCAGAATAGTTGAATGCGTTTCGTGAGAATCAGTCTGAAAGATATTTACTGATTCGTTGACACTACGGACAGAATCACTCATGATGAATCATTTGAAGCTCGAAGCATCACCAATCTACAGACTGCCAATTGAGTTGTTGGACCTGTGGAGAGGCATCACTTGCTTTGAGTAATCAACTGTTCCGAACCAAATCGTTACACATAATGTTCTCATCATAGCGAGTCATGGAAGCGCTATCAATGATACTGTACGATTATGAGGATTTCTAAAGAATTTCTGAATATGATTTCGTTACTAATCCTATTATCTAGAAATACGTATGAGAAACTGTTGGAAACAGAGAAAATGCAAGATAAAAAATTGAAGAAACCGAGCAGAAAAACAGAATATTTATCAAAATATTCTTCACGTTTTCCTAAAGCGACAAATTAGCAACGAAATCCTGTGTATTGCGATTTGTTATACTTTGGTGATATACATGCCAGTGTTATGTCGCGCTAGCAGACAGTCTATATTTCCGCACTGGCTAGAGCAAAAAATCAAAATTACCACAACTGGATAGCAATAAAATAGCAACAAATTCCCTATTTGGTCCATTCCGATTGTGCTTAACTTGACTTCTTAGCTTGGCGAACGTGCTCAGCAAGGGCTAATGAATGTCTGATCGACGTTTGATGGACTTGCATTTAAGGTTAGCGATACATTAAAATTTCGACATTGTGCTGCGTTCCGACTTTCACTTACACACTCACTCACTCATTCATTCACCACATAATGTGATACGATGTCGTATAGGCTGCATCTTGACGATTGTCCGTGGAGCTCTGATCCTCCCTCGTTTTCTCGGTCATAAAAGTAGCTCACTGGCCTCCTTTGAATCGATGCGTGCCGTAGTCAAAGAGATGCAAAAGTGGGTATGTCGTAACAGTCAATTCCTCCATCTCATGGTAACCTAACTTTTGATGAATTTGTCGTGATCGAATAATCTGTTCCACTACAGCAATGGAAATACTTGAGCACAGCAGAGATAATTTAGTCAATGAAAATTACGACAGATGTTTGCTATGATAATTGTATAATCAATCATTAACCATCCTTTATATCGTTGCTGCGATTTTCATTCTTTATAAAAGTTTCAACACAAATTCAATAGACGACATTCTATCGGTAAAGCCATCACATTGCAATGGAGAAAAGTACACGAAAAATGAGGCCTCGGGAGCTATGAAATTTTAATACGGAAATAATTATATAAAAGTAAAATGCCCCAAATAAGATCATAATTTTGGACGACAGTTTCTTTAAATTGAATCACCACTAAACTAAAATTTCGACATTGATTGAAGATTGAATAATGTACGTTCTAGTATCTTATAATACACGGATTCCTGACGGATTTTCCGAACCTTTTGACAGCCACCGAAGCATACAGTTCCAGAGAAAAAAAATCTCGGTTATTCCGATTCAGACGACAAGGAGATTGATAGGTTTCTAGAGTCATTAAATCCAAATCCACAGTTGAAATTCACAACCTTCAAATGACGATACCATTATAGAGACAAAGATTCCGAAAATTAGCCTAATCGGCATAAAGCATGAGGTCAATAGGTTTCTGAGGTTGCTGAATTCATATCTTGGATCACAATGATAAATCCAATATGACAATCAGAAATTTAGAAAATTCAAGAAATTGATAATTCAGAGTTGAGACTTTGATTTAATAATTTCACATAAATTCAATAACTTGGTGATGGTATACATGCTGGCCTCCCGAAAAATGATTATTTTCCAAAGTTCTCAATGTATTATATATACAACTATTTACAAATTACTACCTTGTAGTACATTGCAGTGGACCATTGCGATTTTCATTTCATACTCATACAATTTATTCACAATAATCCCGTCTCGTCAGATACCGCGTATTACAATTGAACTTGTAGTCTAATACGACTTACTCTATTGTATAGTTCCAGGTCAATGGGCAACTATTGGATACTGAGTTTCAGCCGACAGTAACGGCCACATGTAAAGCTGGCTACATGACCATCCGAGTAAATATGAACGACAGCTTCGTTGGAGCCGTGCATGCCAGGGATTACAGAACATCACAGTGTATGATAGCTGGTAATGGATCCAAGCAAGCAACACTTGGTATCAATCTCCTTGCACCGCAAAGTGCACCGGACTACTGTGGTGTCCTTGTTAATAATGTTAGTTAATTGTTCTTTTTTTTCAATATTTTCTCGCATGAAAAAATCGTATATCACAAAGGATGCGTGAATATGTCTGACCATATATGAAGTTATAAAACAACAGAAAATCCTGTAGATCCAGAATTGTGTGAATATATGTATTTCGCCTATATTTTCGCATATCATGTTTCATATGACATGCGTTCCACCTGTATGCATCAGATATGTTTGTTTTATACATCTGAAAAGTTCAGCGATCAAAATTACTGTACTTACTCCTGCCCGGATTGTCTGAATCGCTGACCAATTAAATTGCTTGTGAAAATACATTATTATACATCATTCTAGTTTACATAAATCAAAAATGGTAGATCAGTTGACGCCAGATTCCTTCAGCCGTCCCCACATACAAAAAATGATACGTGAGAAATTGAGTCAAGTATGTAATGATTCATATATATTATATGTAACATAACTCTCGTATGATCATTACACGTTATGTATGTAGATTGAAATATCTGACACCAAACGCAACAGAAATATAAATATTAGAGCACTGCGTTTTGGACGAACAATTTTTTTTCCACTCACATTGAGAAATTCTCTTCGATACATATAAAAAGAAAATTTCTGTAAGTTTCAGCTTTTAATTCGAACCCGAACACCAATTCAAACCATTTCTAAGCTTTCCCATTTAAAAAGCATGTAGATTGGATGTTTTCTTTTCAATCCTCTAATGCTCAGCGGCATTTTATGCTATCTGTTTTGTCTCAACGGAGATTCATAGAGAATATGTTGCTCTTTGCAAGTCCTATGGGAAAGGTTTTTTGTAGGTTACGCTGTTCTACTTGTCTGTCTCCAAATCTATTCTTGCCCTATAATACACTTTGTTTCGTTGTTATCTGGAGAACCGTTGATCGTGGACGAAAAGTGCGAATGGCAATTTTACAAGAAATTCAATTCTCTACAAACATTTTGTCAATTACGTACGGCTATGAATGATCGAAAACTCATAATGATGTGGTTTCATAGTATAAATTAAGATTTTCGAGGCGATAATCGCGATATTACATCCATTTTTCATAATTAGAATTATTAAAGTCCCTATAGTTTCTAAATGATGAACTCTAGAGAAATGGACGGGAGGACCATTTTTGTAAAGAATTGAATTTTCTATAAAATTGCTATTTGCACTTTACATCCACGATCAACGGCTCTCCACATAACAAAAAAAAAGGGTATTATAGGCCAAAAATGGGTTTGGAGACAGATACACGTGAAACAGCGTGACCTGGAAAAAACTTGTTAATATGACTTCAAAATAGCAACATGTTCTCTATAAATCTCCGTTGAGATCAGGCCGATAGCATGAAATGTAGCTGAGCATTATATATAATTTAAGGCTTCAAAATGGACTAGATCGGTGTTCAGGTTCGAATTGAAAGCTGAAACTTACAGTAACTTTCTTTTCATATGTATAGGAGGGAATTTCTCAACGGGAGTGGAAAAAAAAATGTTCGTCCAAAACGAAGTACTCTAATAAATATGCATTGTTATGCTCTTGGGAGATCATCCGTTTCTTTGTGTTTGGACCTTAACAGAGAACAGTTATGAAAAATAAATTTTTTTTCAAATTCATCAGAATCAACGGATAGTAAAAAATGTCAGTCATAACAACTACATACTCTAATTTATGGAGCGACCTTCAATATCTTGTAAAACCGTAATACGCCGCAAACGTTACTCCTGCCACGTCGCTTTACCATCCGATCATAGTCTTTTACTCATCTCCTTAACGATACATAATATATCATTATCTGTACTTTATTGTGAGAGGTGCACATTTTTCGAAACTATTTTTTAATGGAAAAAACATGAAAAGTATCATTATCATAGAAAAATCCATTGTCACTTCTTGCCGTCATAGCTGATTATTATAGACCAGACAAGTTAGGGCATGGCCCATCCTCAGTGCGACATTAATTCAATTTGAGATAAAAAGCTAAAAACGAACTGGCGTAACGGAAACCACTTGAGATACGATACGATAGTAAGCGAGTCCTTTATTGTAGAGTACAAAATTCCCCATCATAAAGTCCACAACCACCATAGTCCAAAGCTGATCGATGAGGCGTGAGAGATGTCCGACGATGCGCACCGAAATAGTGCAATTTGCCAAGTTGCGCGCATCCAGTAGAACAAAGTAAGAACATATCTTGAAGTTTTTAGCAACGTACGGGAAAATTCACCCTCAATCAGAATCGTTCAAAGAAATTTTCAACGCATATTTTAGGTAATTGGAAATATCTTTCGATTTTTTGGGACTATGAGGGCATATGAGAAATATGTCTCTCTTTCCTCCTGGATGTCATAGGTTTTTCTTTTTCTTCCTGTCCTTTTGTCCATTAGTCCTCCATACAGAGGTATATGGTTCCCTTATTAGTATCTTCCAACCCCATGAAGGGTTAGTAACAGACAAAAAATTTATTTTTTTAATTTTTACATTATCTGATAACCGAAAAACGAACGATAATCAATAAAAAACAAATTTCTCATTCAATGTAGAGCATTTTCATAAACAATTAGTAATGAACAATGAATTGCGTTTTCTTCTCTAGGAAAATACCTTGACTCAATCTGTAATTGAATAGAAATGTCAGAAACAGTAGAAAAATTTATTTGTTACTTTTCGCCATTGTTTATCGGGAATTTCAGTCATGTCAATTGTGTACGACTATATACTTTCAGAATGATTGACGATAATGTGAATCAATATAGATATTTTTTATTGTGGACGCGATTTTCAACTGAATTACTCCTGGTATTCTTCGATCATCCCATTGTGTACAAATATATTTAGAGTTTTATGATTAAGCAATTTTTCGCGACTCGTATATTTACTAGCGTTTTTATGTCTGCTCTATCGAATGTTTAGTATTCGAGAACTTTAGGTTTAGTAATACGGTCGATTCGATGTGAGGGCTAGCGGCGAACAAGCATAGCAAAAATATCTATGACTCATAAATTCAATACCAACATATATCTCTTCCAGTTTTTGGGAGTCCTTAAATATAGGCATTCAAAACAAAAAAGCGCATAATCACCAGTTCATCAATTGATTCATTCATGCCAAGTGATTGAAGTGCGTCGGAATATTTTCGGTTCATTTCTTCATAACTCTCGAGAAGAACCGTATTAACTTCTACGGGGGGGGGGGGGGGGGGGGGAGGCACACGGCACAAATACCATGCAAATTCAGCACCTGGTTTTTGTGGTCAGTGTCTCGCCGAGAATGAAAATGCCTTATCAACAAAGTTTTTTGAGTAACATTTTCCGTCCTACTTTTGGTGGAGAATTTATATTGAAATATAATTTTCATACAAATTAAATATATTTCTACTTTCGGACGATTTATATGTGTGTGTATTATTTTTTCATGCGGGTTCTATTGACGTAAAACATGAATAATTCAAGTTTTTTCCTAGAGCACAGAGGAGAGATCGCTTCCCATAGCGGTGCGAATACACAAAACTCTTGAATTAGCAGACGACAAATTTTATGTTATAACGTGCGGAAAAGCTGGATTCAAGAATGCCAAGTAGGCGTTTTCATTCAATACAACAAAATGATGGTATCTCAAAACACAATAATTGCGTTTTCTTATCATGTATAGGAATGAAACATCCCTTGTTTCGCTACGTCTTCTTGATGATGGCCATCGCGTGCAAGAGGCTATTTATGGACACAACTACACATTGCGGGCGGAAATATCGCGGCCCGATGGTTTGAATTTTTTTATAATCATTATTATCATAATCGCCTCGGGTATACCGTTTTCAGACTCGTTCCACAAGAGCGAGTCCAATGCATCCGAATACGCCGGGGCATTCGCCAATGAAGACACAAAATATGTTCATTCAATACTATGTTGCATTATTTATTTGATGAACAATAAATTTTAGTATTTGATTTATTTATTTCATATGATTTCGAATAGGAATGTATGGGATTAGAGTGAAGTCGTGTTTTGCATTCAACAAGCGGAACAGTAGTGTTCAACTTATCGACGATCGCGGCTGTCCGGTGAAAACACGAGTTATTACCAAATTTATTTATGATAAAGACACAGGAATTGCCGACGCAAGTTTATTTTCCATGTTCCGCTTTCCTGAAAGTCCTCAAGTACACTTTCAGTGTGATATTGCGATCTGCAAAGGTAACTGTCATGACTCACAAGTAAATATGACGATTAAAAATGCCACAAAGTAATATAATTCATTGTGAATAGGAAGCTGCGGCATGCCGTTTTGTGACGGTGATGAAAACACTGGCATTAAAACTAGTTCCAGCCCAACGTCCACTGGGCAAGGCGTTACTGGAGAAGAAGGAATCCTTCTAGCTGGTACCAGTGTCTTTGTTCTCAACCCTGGGGAAATGCCCGGTAAAGCAAATATATATACATAATATTAGTAATCTATAACAGAGTTCCTCACACGAATTCAGACATATCGAATTTAATATTCACATAACCACTGTATACCATAATTATTCGACGGATGCTATAATTCACATTCTGCCACGTACATGTTACGCAAATAGACGGACCCGGCTCATATGTGTTTTCGTACAAAAGTTATGCATCTTCTGATTTGTTGCAGTTGAATTCAAATTCGGTTCATTGTCCGACCGAAAACTAATCATGAAGCAAAAGTCGAAGTCGTCTCGTTGAGTTTCGTCGCCGGCATCGTGCGAACTTACTATAAACATACTGCGCGGAAAAAAATGAAGAGATATGCGCATATCTGATTCATATCGGTATAAATACAATTTACACATGACCAAGTATATGCAACTGTATGGAATACTATGTACGATATTATAGGATCAGATATGAATATATCCGACTTGGTATGTGTCAATCAGATATATCCGTACTCAACCATACGCCGTCAGGAATGCCGCCTGTATATGACAACATACTATATTATTCGAAATTTTTCTCGCATCTTCGAAAATTAGTCATCATGAACATGGATATATTGCAAGCAGTATTTTTATATCCAATTATTTACAACCATTTCGGAATTGATATTCTATCTGACACATCGTCATATGTGATATCAAATGACATGTCAAATGAATTTGGATCAACTGCATTTTCAAAAGAGAAAGTGAAACTTTCGCCATATTTATTATTTTCCGCACATTTTATTGCATGAATTCAGACATTTGGATAGAGGATTCATACTTCTATCATTGGAACCATACATTGGATAACTAAAAAATTTACAAAAGATTACTTGTCATCTTAAATAATGGAGAGAATGTGTTCACCCTATAACATTGGTTTTTTCTTATGATAGGACCGTTTTGTGATCGACACTAGATGAATACACTATAAAATACGATACGTTATATCAATTTCACTTCTGGCCGTCAATAACGTTCCACAAAATAATTGAACAGATTAATAAAATCCCAATACCGTGAAAAAAGTATCAGTATGCATATATGACAATTATTTGCAGCTGACACGATATAACTAACCATCTGATGATCCATATGTATAAATACCACTAACTATTCGATTGTAGTTCAAAAAATTCAAACAGTATTGAAAGAATATATTTTGCTTGATTAATCCAAGAAGCCAAGTGAGACATGTAGAATATTACATACTTGTTGATATCAACATTAAGTCATGAATAACAGAGTATGCATCGAACTAAGATACGTGTAGTTTTCTACAACGGATTCACAAATTATTTACGCAACAAATGCAGTTTCATGTATGGTCCTCAATTGGAAGGTTCGGACCATTCTTTAATCGGATCATTTTTTTCCTCGCGGGATATGAAATGACCTCAAATAACTGCTCTGGTGCCTTTTTTTTTATTCAGAAATCACTATATCATTGTAATTATTATGTGCTACCTACTACTTCCTTGTTACTACTTTCTTGTTCATTCATTTTGATTTTTTTGATTATTGCCTCATTGCGAATCATCATTATACACATAAAACCGGCCAGGGTGTGGTTCAAAAGCTTTCTATACAATCTAGCTTCATGCAATTTTCAACCTCATTGATCTTATCTAACAATTAGTTACATGCGACACTAACTCCCAAGTGAAAAAGATCAACTGAAAATGGACTGCCAACTGACCATCTGAAGCTGTGAAAAATGGACTAGCCTACAACTGGAAACCATACTTCAGCCCAATTAAAGTTCAGTTCGACCTAAAGTTGATCTGAGTTTCATTCAATGCGACGTGGATATGATTATGACTTGGTTATGATTTTGCGTTGACAACTATCTATCGTTATATTAATAGGACCGAAAGTGAAAAATACATTGATCTCAGAAACACACTATTCATTTCGAATGTATATTTAAATTTCCGCTTCTAGCTGCTGCTTGAGCAACTGTTTGCGAACTATTTTATTACAGACCGAATCAAGCATATTTAGACTTCCAATTTCCAATTACCAAGAGAAAATGCGCCATTCGACTCAGAATCAACTGAAGCTTCAAGTCATATTGGATTCGACGGTCCATCTAATCCACTAAAGTTCTTCATCACACATTTTTCATTTAATAGTTCGACTTTGCGGCAATTCTACTATATGAAATATTTTACTATTTTATTTTTCTTTACTTTCAAGTTGTCCAGACTTCATATGAAGACGGTGCTATCCATCCCCAATGGCTCCTATGGTTGGCCTTGGCTTTCGGCATTCTCTTTCTCATCATGCTCATCATCAACATATTTTTATGCTCAGCGATGACATGCAGCTGCGCACGAACAGAAATAATTGAGAAGGAGCCATCAATTATCGAAGATTACGATCCGTATAGAAGTTGGCCAGGTTCTCAATATGGCTCCAGGTAAATTCCGGAATTTTTTGCTAGTTAATAAAATATCTGCAATTTTTGTACAGACACAAATATTGATTGTGATACGAAAATCGGTATCACGGCAAAATTTTCGAACGTGTATAAGTCACAATAAGTTTCAATATGTGCAGATATCCTCATATGTATGCGTATTTGTGTTGGCATCGATTGAGTTGTTTGAATGAATTTCACCAGTTTCCAGCCATGGATGTCTAGGCTTGCATCAACGAATAAATTGGCATCCCTGCAAGAACCGTTCCGACCCTTGTCCGACTGTGCGCTCGTTCGACCCTTGATTCCAACTTTGTCCGACTGTTATTTGCCGTATAGCACAATGTAGATAAGTAAAAAACATGACAGTTATCAATTGAATATGATTGAAAATAAGCAATTACCGGAAAATTATGGAAAATCAGCGATTAAATGAAAGTCATCGATGTAACCAAAAATTTTTTTAAATGTATGAGGGTGGTGGACGCAACCCCACCACCGTCAGGTTGTGAATCACAGACGTTACTCGTTGCACCATCCAACATGGGCCAGTCAGCAATTTTCACACATACGAATGATCTACCATTAGACTAGAAAAAAACAAAATCAAAAGCTACCGGGAAACTATGGACATCAAAAAAATAGATAAAGTAGTCAAAAACAACCCCATTAAGAAATTTCATGAACTCCACAGATTATCCGAAAACTATTGGCGGCTCCACTTGATACGAACGCTCTTTAAGAATTTGGTGAAATAATGAGTCAAAATATCTATTTTTATTTATATAAAAACTTCCTTATCAACAAGAAATTTTTCTCGACAAAATTAATAGTAAAGCTCGCAACATACGTAAAGACTTAAATGATGAATTCTGATAAACCATAACAATTAAAAAAAAAAAATTTGCAAGAAAAAGTTTGGATCTATTTCCAAATTCTTCAGGGGTCTTATTATCCAAGTACACTCGCCAATCAATTTCGGATAATCTGTGGCGTCCATGAAATCGCTCAATGAGGTTATTTTTTACTATACTTTTTCCGTTTCTTCGATGGCTTCATAGTTTGCCGGTAGCTTCTAATTTTTTTTATTTCCAGAGCAATGCTTGATCGTTGGTATGTGCAAAAACTATTATATACTAAACAAAAGTGCCTTTGCCGGATGCTGCAGCGGGTAGCATCTGCGATTCACAATCCAACGGTGGTGATCGCGTCCACCACTCTCATTCAAGATTTTATTTATTTCTTGGTTATTCTGATAACTTCCATTCGATCGCTTATTCCCAATAGTTTCCAGGTAATTGCTTATTCTCAATTATATTCAATTTATTGCTTTCATTTTTCCTAATTATCTTCAATCTGCTATATGGTCAAATAAGAGTCGGACAGAGTCAGAATGTAGGGTCGGAGGAGCGCACATTCCGACAGTCGCACAAGTGTTGGAATGATTTTACCAGAGGTACCATAACAGTTAACCGATCCGTTGGAGAATAGCGGTTACGCTATTCCGATCGACAAAATTCACGCAGAGAAAAGGAAGAAACTTGGATGCGTCGTGCACATAATCGAATTTGTCCCTATAACCTCGCTCTACTTATGATTCTTATTTATACCTCCTGCTAAATCAGGCATTGTTACTTCTGACCATATGTGAATTAATGATTGATGGTGAACAAAAAGTCAAGTCATCTTTCAATACTTCTTTGTAATGTAGGTACTCATTGAATGGTAAACCCGGCTACCCCTCAGGAGGCTCGACTATGAATTCCACGCGATCGATATCGACAAACAGCGATCACTATGCTATCGTTCATTCGCGACCTGGCAGTAGATATTCTGGCCCCGGCCACAAACATCATCATCACCACCACAATCGGGGACCACCATCGAACATTGGTTCTCACTATTCTGCGAAATAATCCCTAATAGACGAACCTATGGAGGTAATCAATGGACAAATTTCGAGACTTCGGGTAGCAAATATAACAAAATTATTGTCTCAACATGTAACTGAGAATGAAAAACAACTAACTGCCAATTTACGTAATTGCAATAACTTATCGCAGTCATAACATAACATCGATTCTAAACAGAATTAATTATTAAGATTGTTGAAAAGATTCTTGTACATAAATCCATCGACGTGTTTCAATTATTGAATTTCTTTGTTATTCCCCAAACGCCGAAGAAAATGAAAGATGAAGGTAAGTTGTTTTATTGTAAAATAATTTTTTTTTTCTTATATCTAGAATGACAACTGCAATCAATCATAATTTAATCATTAACCCTGATACCAATATTATTTACTCAACCGTGCCACACCAGTCATATCTGGCGACCAGTGAACTGATCAATTTAATCCTAAAGCAACTAGATCCTGAGACGATGTAATCCACGATAAGTAGATGAAGGTAGATAACTCGGGATAGACATGCATTTTTGATTTACTGTAAGAAGGATGAGAGAATGTCCTATTTTTGTGGATATAGATGGGATCGGTAAGGTATAATGAATAACACTCATATAAATTGATGTTGATCATCGGGTTTTTGGAAAAAAATATTAGAAATGAAGAGATACATGAATCGAAAATGATGAAAGCATGATTATTTATATTTTGTAATCGAGCAAGGTTGAATGGGGGGAAAAAAAAATATTATTGGAAACATCACTCAGGAAGAAAAAAAGTACTGGGAAAAGTATCACAGGAACAGAATGTCTCGTGGATAAAAGGGTGATAGATTACGGCCCAATATTAATTTGCGCAACTCCACAAACGCTGACTGGTCGACAGCCCACGGTTTTATTTTGGAAGTGACGTCTTGAAAGTGAATCACACTTTGGTAAGGGTCGCCGCACCTGGGTTCCTTTTTTTCCAGGCGGCATTATCACCAGTAGTATTTTTACCCAAAATCGGTTAGATATGTGGAATGGAAAAAATTTTATTGGATCAAATTGTTTCAGGATCCATTTTAGCAGCATTAAATAGTTCAGGATCGAATCACCTAGCACCGTTATTCTCATTGGGAATGCGATTATATTATAGATGTATCCAATAATTGAACATATGAATACGTATATCATACATATCAACTAGGAAAATGAAATGAAAAACATTTGATCCAGGAACATAGATGAACATTGAACTTGTAATGACATGATTTTAGAATAATTAGATTCGATAGTCAATTCAACTAACACCTGTCATCAATTGGTTTATTGCAAATTAATTATTTTATAATGAAGATTTACTAACCTAAAATACATATTGATATCGAATGTAGTGTGAACTACTCGTGTGTGCGCGTTCATAATATCGTTTGTGACCGTACACATTTTCAGTTTTATTGAGGAAGAAAGAAGCTATCACTAAAAAGGTTCTCGGGAATCATTCACTATTGGCCTTATTATAATCCGCTTGAATTCTTCTTTTTAAATTCAATTTTCAGTCTCAAAAGAATTTTTACGAGGTGACCCGTTCCCTTCAAATATCCAGTGCCACTTCCGGATAGCCGGTAGAAAGTTTATATTATTCCTAATACATTATCAATGGGATTCTCGTACTAAGATAAAGTATTCATCCCTGATATGGATATTTTCCATTTCTTTCCCGTACAAGCAATTATCTTTATTTATCCATGAGATTCTTCATGGCTGACTGTATTGCGCGTGGAACGCAATGTGGACAAATAATCTCCATCTTGCATACACGTCTAACAATGTCTCCTAGTACTTGTGCCGTACATGGCAATGATAATGGCTGTGCCATGAGTAATTCGGCCTCCATATATGGGATCTCTTCTGATTGATAAATCGGTAGCGGAAAGTAGTGACCGCATGTAAAAACAATAGTGTCCTCTTCCGATTCTAAGAAGTGCGATAACACTTCAGGATCTTTCATGTGTATAAATGGCCGTGGATCGGTTGACTTTGATGATATTGTGCTTATTATTCCTTTCATCATTTGCTCCGATGTCTTATTCTCTCTTGAACCCGGATACCCGATTAATGGTGGGCCATAAAATTTTGCCACCATTGATGAAAATGATTGTACATATTCCAATATCGGTTTGTCTTGATCAATGTGATCGAAAAGCATTTTACAAACTTCCAAACAGAATTTGGTTGACAAATTGTTGATTATAATAGAATTTATCGATTCTGCATTATTTTCATTTGCATCCACATCATTGCTCTTCATTCCAATTTGACATAATAATAATAATCCAAGGGGATAAAATAACTTAATGATGTACTGATCACATATATTCTCTAATTCCTCTAATGGTAAATTATTCGTGGTCCAAAAATCAAAAACTGTCTGCAAAACTTGACACCATACTGTTTGTGCATTCTCATCAATTTCGTCGATATAAAATTTGATTATATTCGATGCGTTGTTGATCAGAATATTAAAATTTGCCAGTATATTTTTTTTTTCATCTTTGAATATCATTGAGGAATCAACGGCGATATTTATTGGATTGCTTTTCTCATTATCATTATTCGAGTCATTAATAATATTCTGGGATAAGTGCGTTGTCGTGTCATTGACATTTACATCGTTTTCAAGGGCACCCTCTGTAATATCTAACGAGATATCGTCGCTTTTTGTATCTTCGCATAGCTCTTCTAATCCTCCTTGACAATCGAAGGTGTGTAACTCCTGCTCTATGAGATGGATACTATCTAATGATCGGCTAGCAGACATTATCATTTTGTTTTTCGATTCGCACTCTACTATTGTATTGACCAAATTTTTCTCGACATATCTGACAAACAATTCGACATTTTTCTTAATTTTCTCATTCAACTGATCATTTATCGAATAATTCACGGCAATGATTTGAGTGGGTGATTGGGCGCGTACAGGACCAGTTTGTTTATTATCATGGATGAGGGATTTTAATTGATAAGTAAGGGCGATTGGAAAATTCTGCTCAAGTAATGCCAACTTCGACCGTGCTCGGTAATTTTTGAGTTCTTCGCATTTATCCATGATTTTTGTAGCGTCATAAAGTCCGTTGAATTGCTCCAATACATAGTGAAGTGTCAATTCACCGAAAGATTTCTCAACAAGGCTGAGTGGTCGAATTCGTCCCGCCATTGGTGCCACATCATAACTCTGATACGTTATAATTGGGGTAGGAATATTTGGAACCGGACTGGGTGTGTCTAGGGCAACATGGGCTCCGTGGGGGAGTCGAACCACGCGCTTCGAAGATTTGATAAGAACGAGTTTTTCCGCAACACTGCCAGACTCTTTTGTTGGTAAACGACCGAGCTGGGCGATACTGTTTGATCCCCATGATAATACTGTTCCACCAGGTTGGATTGCAATTGTAAATTCACAACCACAACACACTCGTACGGCTTTGATTAATCGATTAATTTCATCACGTTTATCGTTTGTATGATTCTTTTCAAAATTTGTTGCTAAAACTTTATCATCCTGTACATCTGAAGCTGACGTACGATTGCTGCTTCGTGATGGCACTTGAGCCAGGATAGAAACAGAATTGTAAGTTAAAGGTGTCGGAATATCAACATCTCGCCTTGTTCCATTACCAATTTGACCATCTACATTGCGGCCCCAACAATACACAGTGCCATCTTTAGTAAGAATAGTCGAGTGATGACAGCCAGTTGATATTTGAACAATACGACCATTTACGAGACACGTGTCAACTAAAATAGGTTTTAAATGTATCTTCGTCTCTTCGATAAGACCAAGATTGATATCACGTAAGCTAATGCCCCTTGACCCACTTGGGCAATTCAGTTTTCTTTCATTCACAGTTTTCATAGCTAAATTTCCCAACGTTGACTTTTCCGATTCATTTTCATCGAAAAATTCATCTTTAAACTCGTCTACGAAATTATCTTTAAACGCCATAGGGTGCGAATCAAATTCCTTCAAACGCTCCGCATGTCTCACTGCGGCTGCTTGGAATTCTGATAGCTTTGCCTTCTTTTGAGCTTGCGTTCGGAGTCGTAAAACTTGTGGGCTTGAACCCCATGTGTACACTTTGTTTGTCGTACTCACCGCCAGATTATGGAAATATCCAGTGGCGATCTCATTTATTGGCTCAGGTAAAAGAGTAATTTTCATTGGAATTGATGATTTAATGTTGTTGCCAATTCCCAATTGCCCGAAAATATTGCAACCAAACGCATAAATATTGCCATCAACAGACAGTGTCAAAGTATGTGCATGTCCAGCGGCAACTGCACGTATCACGGTACCAAGAAGTGAAGTAACAACTGCTGGAAAGTTTTTTTGATGGGTATCACCATGACCGAGCTGACCATAAACACCCCAGCCCCAACTGAATACTCGACCATCCATTGTTAATGCCACCGAATGGTATTGACCAGCAACAGCATCCACAACTATTTCATGAGCTAACGAAACAATCAATTCGGGATTTGGCGTTTGTAATACTTTACCAAGTCCCAACTGCCCATACTGACTTCCACCCCATGCATAAACACCATTATTTGTCACTGCCAATGTGTGACAACGACCGCATGATACATTGAGAATTTCTATTGACATATTACGAAAGACGGTGATTGGTTGGGGTGGTCCATAGCGTGAAATAGTAGGTCCAGTTCCCAAGCATCCTTGAGTTGAACTTCCCCAAGTGTATATGTAAGCATTTCTAATAAGTGCCGTGTGACCATAACCAGAAGCTAAAAGCCTCCTTTTAAAGTCAACATTAGGTATTATATCGGTAAATCGTGTCTCGATGCTTGGCAAATTTGTACGACCAATTAATGCTGGATTGCAGTTCAATCCCATTGGAATTTTACTGATTAAGGTGAGTAAAACCAGTAGAAAAGTCTCTATCAATTCCTCTATAAGTGATTCATTCTCTTCCAAAATATCAGACGAATCGAGCGAGTCACATTGACTAGATTGTGAACTGTGTGATGTTGTACGGCGACGAGCTCTGTAGCGAATAAGTAATGGCCGCAAAGCTGGGCACGTTGGATCATAAAGCGTGACTAATCGTTGTAAAACGTATGTTTGAAAGTCTGCAAGATTATTGAGAATAAAACTCATATGGCTTCGTGCTAATAATGGTATTGCTAGCATCGCTTGAATAATACTTGGTTCACTGATACATATTAATAAGCCATATTTTGTGCTCAAATTTGCAGTGAAACGGCTAGTACCATTATATGATTGTACAGTCCTGATGAGAACTTCCAGAACCTGTGCATTCAGTCCACGTTGGTTTGCCAAATGATGAAGAACCTTCCAAAGACACGTTTGTCCTACTACATCCACCACCCATCGTTCATCATAAAATGTATTTTTGGAAAGAAATAATAAAAAATGTTCGTACAAGCTATTAGCATCTTGTGATATTGCACGAAGAATCAATTCGCTGAATGCGAATACAGTGAGATTAGACAAATGTATTCTTGTTGTTGTTGTTAGTTCGGATACTGCAGGTGGTGTCAAACAATGATTCAAACATTCTAACAGTTTGCTTGTATGACCGGTTGCTGCGGTTTTGAGGACACCTTTCAATAATCGACATCGTGATAATTTGTATAGTGATGAAGCTTCACTGAAACATCCATCCGCTAAATGGATATCACCAACGTGTTCAAATAATTGTGGAACATTCATGCCAAATACCATGCCTAAGCGTGCGGCTTTCTCAATGTTATTTTTGTCCCTTTTCAATGCAAAATTCATGAAGAGATTCAATAATGGTTCTCTAAAGACAACTTTATACACACCATAATTGGTCACAACTACACACATGTCCACTAGTGGTATTTCTGCATCAAGTTCATCGATTTTTGTTCTCAATACTTGCTTGTTATCGCGAGTATCTCTCTTTGAAGTCACATCGACCGGGGAAGATTTTTTGAAATCTGTTGCTCTATAAATGGCATTTATAAACTCATTTGTATTCTCAAGTTGAAACTGTGCGATAATGGAATCAGAATTGAATTGTGTCTCTCTGTCTATTTTAACTTCGCACAACGGACACGATATTATCCACAGCGATTGTCTAGTTGGTCCGATGATGAAAAATAATTTTTGCGTCAATACGATTTCTTTACAACCATCTGGTGCCTTGTACATGTTGGGCGGCATGACTGAAATATTTGAATCATGAATAGTTATCTGATTTGTGCTCGCACAGTAAGCGGTAAATAGATGTTGTCCCTGTTTCATATATTGTGGCCAGAGAAACATATCATCTGAAAGTGGCTCAAGTATCAGTGAATCCCGTGTTTGGGGGATAAGGTTTGATGTCTCTGTAAATGTTGATGGTTCTCCTCTTCCATTCCGCTCCTCACTGTCCCGATGTAAATATGATGACGTAACATTACGATTCCTCGTTTCGGCTAATTTCTGTCTAAGTATCGCTAATTTCTCCACGGACAGTTGTTTCAGACCTTGTAATCGTGACCGTGCATTTGGTGAAATTTTGACCTCGTCGCTCGCAGGTTCGCTTTGTTCATTGTTGAAGGGTGTGCCAACTTTGATATTGTTGTGCTGATCGATTGCAAATATACAACCATCAACGCGCTGTTCCAGAATTAATCTCCATTGTCGTTGAGATTTGCTTGTGATGAGAAGTGAGACAACTTCCAAATTGTCATCTCGACAGACGTCAAGACCAGCAATACTGTCATTGACACAAGTTGAACTGATCCATTGTCCACTTTGTAGATTTATAAATATAATTTCACCCCCCTCAGTGCCTATAATGCCTATATGGCTACATTGAGTTATCCCCTGCCACCAGGTCAATGCTGTTGGCCTGAAATCGATCATGAATATCAATGAAAATTAGAATTGCGCATGCACGACAATTTATGTAACTGAATTACCTGCAGCAAGGATACTGGTGATTAACTATTGGAATGGGACTAAGGTCGCTGATAGACCATTTACGATCTGAAACATGATGAACGTCAAGTAGTGCTGAAACAGGTACAATATAGATGGAACCTTCGATGGTGGCAATGAGGAGCCATGATCCCGTGGGGTCGAAGCACAAAGCACATATAATTCTATTTTGTGATTGATACCACGGTATCCGCTTAATTATTGGCCAACAATTTGTGTCGACCTGATATAGAAGGCCAATGTCCATGTGGTTTGTTGTAAACGCGAGCACCTGACGTCGATCAATTTCACATCGGGCACTGTGACAAATACCAGTAGCTTTCACCAGGCACTGTAACTCCAACAAATTGTCTTCTGTCAAGTTTATTACTGAATTTGAATCGTTCTTGAACACTTCTTCTGCCATTACACGTAACTATTAATTTTCGGACGGAAACTTCGTGCTGAAAAAACGTACGAAGACTACTTCATCCATCTCATTACATGTTTCTTCTACAATATAATATAGATGTAACGTTTTATACTTACTTATTATTCTCGATATTCGTTTGCATAATTCGAATATATTGCATGATGTATAGGACTGTATTTAATGAGGAAACCTTGTGGTAATATTTCCCATTGGATATTGAATTATTTCATTGATATTTCAATGAAAAAACAATTTCCTGCAATCTTCTATTTCTTGTCGAAAGTATTGCAAACATTGATGATGAGTATATTTTGAGACAGAAATACCTCAGAATCATGCAGTTACATACAAAAATGTCATCACCATCCATCTTTATGTTAAATATTTGAGGTTAAGTGAGCGTTGTTTGCAAATTTCAATTGCCAAGTTTTACCTAACTTTGTCATATCAAAAGGGTTGGGAGCACTTAAGAAATTCCGGGGCAATAGGGAGGATTACACAGTCCTAATCATTCCTGAAGTAAAGGAGGCCGGAATCCTATGGCGATCATGATTAAAATTCGTTCACAGAACCCGAAAAAATAGTTGAGTTCTGAATTCTGCCACCAGATGAATTTCAGTCGACGAGAACCGCAATTGTGATGTCGCTAGTCACTTTCAGGTGTCACTACCTGTTAATAGAGCTGTAGTTTCGTATTCTACATGTTCTATATAATTTTAAATTTAGTGTTTTTAAAGTCAGGAATATTAAATTTATGTATTTGTTCCGAAAATGGTTGCGAGACCTATTTTCATACCATGATTTTATTTCAACCAGGTAGGATAAACAAAATAAATGCAGAACTCATTCATTGCCGTATTCTAAGAAACCACAAACAATACTTGAGTTATCCCAGGACGATTCCGCTCGTCGTATGATAGTTGACACCAGAAAAAGGCTATAAAAGCACACGTGTCGCATATTTCCAATAGGTCTCGGTCTAAGAAATTTGAAAGGATATGTAGTGCCGTCAGGATGTATGCGTCAACCCAAGTGTGTATTTGTATTGAAATATATACGAACACGAGTAGAGCGGGCGAAGAAGTGTTTGGGCGAAGGAAGGAGAATTTTTCTTAGCGAAGAACACTAAAAAAGACGACACGACACTTCGCTTCTCGTTGAGATCTAATACTGCTCAGAACGGTTATTGTAATTTCTGAATATACTTTATGAACTCATAAAATTGATTATCACGATTTCTATAATTTTGATTGACAAAATATAAAAAGGGATCCTGATATTGAATTTGATTTAATCAATTTAACCTGATTTCCTCTCATTCCTTCTTCCCGCACCGGAGCTGAGTATTGGAATATTCGCAAACGAGTAGAGCCTACAGTTTGTATATTTGTTTGTGAAATTGCAATACACACCCTGGGGAGCGATTCCTCGCGTAAAAACGTGCTTATCCAAGATTATAATTTTACTTCCGACAGAGGGCATTTCATTCGGTTGGGGGACCAATCGATTGAGTTTTGGATCATTCAAGCAAGTTTAGGAACACAGCCCGGAGTTTAAATTCAAAAAAAAACTTTTTATTGAGAACATTCTCCTCACTCGCTTACAGAGATTTGACAGGTAAATAATAATTTGTATGAAATGAATGATAGGATATGAGGTACAATTCCAAAGAAATGAATATAATAAACTGGAACTAAAAATTGTGAATTATCTAAGATTATAATGATAATTATTATAATAAAAACTCATAAAATTGGCTTTTTTCAATTTTCGCAACACGACATATCTTATGCTACATGACAATCAAATTATTAATTGATTTTCAGGGCGTTAGATATTGCTCTAAAATGGATTTACACATTTCGGAGCAATGCAACTAACGACCGTTAGCCATATTACTGGCCACAATCCACACGCAATTCCAACTCTCAAAAATGTGAGTGTTCCAAAACTCAATCGATTGGCCCCCTAACTGAATGAAATGCCCTCTCTCGGAAGTAAAATTATAATCTTGGATAAGCACGTTTTTACGCGAAGAATCGCTCCCCAGGGGTGGGATTTCTCGCGTAAAAACGTGCTTATTCAAGATTATAATTTCAGTTCCGACAGAGGACATTTCATTCGGTTGGGGGGCCAATCAATTGAGTTTTGGAACACTCTTATTTTGCAGAGATGGAATTGTGTGTGGCCAGCAATATGACTAACGGTCGTTAGTTGCATTGCTCCTTTTTCTAAAGATAAACCTAAGGCCCGGTTTTATGAAGGATAAACCCGATTAGCTAATCCTGACAAGCAATGGCGGCTGAAATTAAGTTCTCCCACCTTGAGTCCCTTCTCCTATCGCCCCTGGTGCCCCTAGCTGCGCGTTGGACGATTTTGGGTACTTCTGTTTATAATACTCAATAATGGGAATTAACATATTTGAGGTTAGGATAAACTCGCTTGCACTTGAAGAGGCTTCAAACTGTAGTGGCGAAGAACGCCACTGCGCGGCGCTTCAGTTTCAGACTTCGGTGGAGGCACTGGCGAGGTTTAAGTTAAGTTCCCCCACCTAGATCCCGAAACTAGCGCCGCATAGTAGCGTTAATCAGAAGTTCGAAGCCTGTTTCAAGTCCAGCGTATTCATCATAACCTCAAATATTCCAATTCAAAGTGTTAAATATTTTATGCAGTGATATCAAGTTATTAACAAAAAGTGATTTTTGTGTAATTGTCTTTAAGCTTGTGAAGTTTGCAACGTTATTGGCACGTGTACAGTGCTTAGTACGTAATTTGATTAACTGAATAATGACAAAGATTATTATTTAAATAACAATTATCAACTAAGTATCTTAGATCACAATATTCTCAGTACAGAGTTCAAATCAGACAGCCGCCAATGGCGCCAATCGCACAAACATCATGCGGTTAGGGGAAAATAGATAGGGGAAGGGACTCAAAGTGGGGGAACTTAACTTAAACCGCGCCAGTTAACTAACTAGGTTTATCCTTAAAAAAACTGGGCCCTAATTAGTTAATTGGCGCGGTTTAAGTTAAGTTCCCCCACTTTGAGTCCCTTCCCCTATCTATTTTCCCCTAACCGCGTGATGTTTGTGCGATTGGCGCCATTGGCGGCTGTCTGATTTGAACTCTGTACTGAGAATATTGTGATCTAAGATACTTAGTTGATAATTGTTATTTAAATAATAATCTTTGTCATTATTCAGTTAATCAAATTACGTACTAAGCACTGTACACGTGCCAATAACGTTGCAAACTTCACAAGCTTAAAGACAATTACACAAAAATCACTTTTTGTTAATAACTTGATATCACTGCATAAAATATTTAACACTTTGAATTGGAATATTCGAGGTTATGATGAATACGCTGGACTTGAAACAGGCTTCGAACTTCTGATTAACGCTACTATGCGGCGCTAGTTTCGGGATCTAGGTGGGGGAACTTAACTTAAACCTCGCCAGTGCCTCCACCGAAGTCTGAAACTGAAGCGCCGCGCAGTGGCGTTCTTCGCCACTACAGTTTGAAGCCTCTTCAAGTGCAAGCGAGTTTATCCTAACCGCAAATATGTTAATTCCCATTATTGACTATTATAAACAGAAGTACCCAAAATCATCCAACGCGCAGCTAGGGGCACCAGGGGCGATAGGAGAAGGGACTCAAGGTGGGAGAACTTGATTTCAGCCGTCATTGTTTGCCAGGATTAGCTAATCGGGATTACCCTTCATAAAAATGGGCCTAGGTTTATCCTTAAAAAAACTGGGTCTAGGTTTATCCTTAAAAAAACTGGGCCACGGAGAGAATTTTTCGGAATTAAGTAAAGAAAGTTCTCGGGAAATATTACCGAACCCCTTAGGAAAGGCGGAATATCCCTAGGTTATAGTGATCTTTCAAGAACGCATAGACATTTTTAGCACGAGTGATGTTAGCAATTCACAAGGCGTGACAGACAGATGGCGCTGCCAAGAAAATTAAAAATTGCTGAATCAGCGTCCGAAACATTCATAAATGGCATGCAGTATTTTATGAAACAAAATAATAATGAAATGAGCTGCACATATTAAAGTTTACGGAAATAATTGATTCTTCTTTTCCCTGAACCTGTCAATTTTCTACTAATAATCTTAGGATTATTTAATCATTCTTGATTAAGTGAAAATGAAGACAAAAGGAATCCAATTGCAGATACCTAAAATCCTTTTTTTTTTGTTGAAAATCATTTCATTGCACAAAGTTTTTATAAATGTCGAAGGGCATATACATTATACAATCAACTGATCATACAACAAGAACTAAAAGTAACAATCAACGCAACAATCATAAAAGTAGTGAAGACTATTATGTTCTTCATCATAATCGTATGAAGTCGCGAAACACACACAGGCGTATGATGTTAAGAAACACGTTTAATACCAATTTTTCAAAATAAATTGGTTACCACCTGTTACTTCTACTAAATGACTCATGATACAACCGTACAACTGCGAACATGTAAGTACTTGCCAAGAAAATTGTGGACTACAAAGTTCATATGCTTGTGTGTGTTCATCAAGAAAAATATCATGAAACAGTTGAGCAATTATTATAAATTTTTCAACTTCGTGTAAGAGAATGCATTTAACTTTATATAAACCCGGTCGATTCTCTCCAGGAATCATAAAAATAGCACCAATTTCAAAACTATTCTCTTCGAATTGTACCTTCTTAGCAGTAGTTATCGTCTCATCTGCATGTTTCTGGCACTCCGGAAAATATTTCTCTACACTTATCATACTATTCAAATATTTCAAAGACACATTTTTCGCTGAACTTTTGCTGTACAGTAATTTTTCAGATTTTTTCTCGTTCAGAAACATATAATTCAATTTTAATTGATGTTTAATGGCGATTGTCTTACACAGATTGATGCGATTGTTCGCTGCTCGTGCAGTAGCTTTGCCCTCTTTATGCTTCGCTTCGAACCGAAATGAAGTCAATTTAGAAGGAGGACCACAAGAAAACATTATTCGAGAATAATGAATCAAGTGATGGTGTTTGGGCTTTAAAGAACCAGGAAACAGCCTATTCAGTTTTCGTAAATATTCGGCTATTTCAATACGCAATACTTGATATGCATCAAAATGAAGGCTCCGACTCATTAAAATTTCGACTACATCTTTCATCTGTTGAAATAAATGCCATACTTCATCAATCTGTGGTATTACATTGCCAATAATCAGAGAAAAGCAGCGAACAAATGTCAACATTTCTGATGCAGACATAATCAACTGCATTTTCCTCAGCTGTAGTATTGTCAGCGCAGGGGGTTCATTCATAAATATACCATAATTGAATCGGCTGATGCGACTATTAATCTCGGTTAATGTAAAATAACGTTTGCCATGAATGAAATAATGTATGATATTCCCTAAGTCATACCTACAAATTCCCTCCAAGGTATCGTGAAGAAGATCAGCTGATATATTTTTGACAGGGTGAAAACCTCCGATGCCGGTTAAAACACACTCTTTCTTAATGCCAGTCTGTTTAGGATCATTTTTCATTAAATTTTCTGTATAATTCTCTTCATCAAGTAAAATGCCATCTTCTTCTGTCAAAACTTTAGATATATCCGATCGATTCGTTAAGCAGTATCTGCAAAATTTGTTTTGATTAAAGTTTTCAACAAATCCCAAAATTTGATTCATTCCCAAGTCATCAGCAACAAACATTCCTAATCGAAAAAATAATGTCTTTATACCTGTTGGTAATTCGATTGTGATTCCGGTTGTTTCTAGAAATTTCAATTCTTCTACAACTTTTGAAAATGTTACTTTATTCTCGAACAACTTACGGTCAATGGAGTTAAATAATATGGAGAGAAATATATTTTTTAATTTCGACTGATAACTTAGTGGTAGGCACGGTATTGATAAATACACTGCGCCGCATTTAGCTTTTCCGCGATGGGAACCGAGAGGATTATTTACTTCATAGTCATCGAAATAGATGAATAGTGGGAGGTATAGTTGATATCTATCGTTAATGCAGAGATTCTTCCACAGATCACCTTGGAGAAAATTATGACAAATTAACCGATTTTCCTTAATAGATTGCACGTATTTTACAGTTGCATCGAATACTTCAGGCATCTCGAAAAATGATTTCAAGACATGTCTAATAGGGATGAATTGAGCAGTGACATTAACCGTTCGTGTACACAGTATACCTCTTTCTCTCGTATAGCTCTTGTTTTGACCAATTTTATAAGGAATGGGTTCGATGAATGTTTGTTGCTGTTTAAACACTTTGAAACATTTATGTTCCGAATTCACAGATTCAAGTGACTGAATAAAATCTTTTTTTACCTCTTCAATATCTGTAAGAACTGAAATTTTCTCTTTCGCATTTAGCACAGAATTTTTTATCTTTGGTTCTACTTCTGAAGAAAATTCAGCCATCAAATCATGTGTTATATTAATAATTTGCTCGATTCTACTTCGAGGAATGTCTGAGAAATCATGCAATCGTGCAGCCAAGAGAACAATATGATCAACTTTAGAGAGGCATCTGCTTTCCTGAATTTTCGCATCATGCGAACCGTCATTCGCTGCCTGAAATTGTGCAGTAAATGACTCAACAACTGTATCTTTCATTTCATTTCCAACAGTGTCCCCCACATTTTGAACGTGAGCCAAATTTGGAGCAATCACGTAAGAAGGATTCTCTTCAATTTTCCGCCTTCTCGATTCATTAGGATTACTGTGCTTATTTCGAACATGTTTTCTAAATGACTCAAATGATTTAAAGTCCCTTGAACATGAATTAACATTGCATTGAAATGAAGTTAGTCCAGCATGACCATATTTCATATGACTTATGTATTGGGAACGTTCCTCGAAGGACTCTTCACACTTTGAGCAAATTAACATTGTGATTCTTACAAAAATTAAACCGACAGAAAAAAATTATTGAAAATTTTTCATTATACCAGGTATTTAAACAATTGAACGCAATTACCGGTACTGCATCTGAATATGGAATAATTATTAATTAATATTGTGCGATACTGAAGAAAAATTTTCAATTGAAATCGTTACGCATTTAACAAAATCCGGACTAGTTTTATAATTCCTCTTCTTTCGATTTGACACTACTTATATATAAACTGTATTTGCATTGAACTTTGGTATTTTTTTGATACACTTTTGTATCTAAGCTATCGTTAAATCACCCATGGCCTCGAAAAATCCTAATAAAATCTTAACGGATTGATTGGGTTTGTCGCTTGCCGCTTTGATATTATACAATGCTCGTTTAATCAATAACTAGCATTGCATAGCTCGCGGTTGAAAATCAGATTGGAGCACACAAGTACTCTGCATGCAGAAGTCGATCGCATCTGGAACCGTTGGCATTTCATAAAGCGTAGGCAAATTTGTTTCAGGATCAAGCTCATCGTTGATGCAGACAAAAATTTTCTCCAGGTTTACTAAATCACCGACGAGAATAGGAATCGGTGGAAATGGCAGTTCATCTGTATCGAATTTATCTCGTAGGCGAGTCAACGTTCGCGGGATACATTCCTCGTTGTTTACATGCAATAAAAAAGACTCTTGTCGTTCCTGAGAAGAGAGTTTTTTCTCACGCAGTTTTCTTTTTGGTGCTGGAGGATCGATTAGATGTGGCAGTAAATACACTATTACCGCATCCTTAGCATCTTTGACCATGCCTGCCCATCCCTGAAGGTAGCCTCGACCCTGTAGTGGAATACTTTTGCAGTACTGCAGCTGTTGCAGCAGTATTGGCACTGCCTTGTCCCAGTTCGCGGAAAAATTCTCGGCTTCAGGGAACAATATACTGAAGTCGAGTCGAAGTAATTCGGCGCCAACGGATGTTTTCAAACATTCAAATGTCTGAAAATACAGACCGATCGTTGTCGTTTCTTCAAGCACAAATTTCTGCCTTGATGGAAATGATGTGATCCAGTTGTTGACCGTCTCGTGTGTCGGCTGGGGATTGGTCTTCAGCCAATCGAAACAATTTGTCGATTCCACTGCAAATTGAAAATAATAGAATATTCTACGTTCAGGGTCGAAAGAAGGTACTGCGGAAAGATTTTCTCGCCCGAATTAAACAAGAGTATGTAAACAAAGAAAATATAACAAGTTTAAGTAGTTTTTCTCAGGATGTATCTAATATATATATTTACAATCTCTTCAATACACGTAAAGGAAAGCAAATAAAAGAGACATTTTTGTTATTTATCTTATCGTGCAGGGATTAGCCGTTTGGCTTCGACACTTGTATATTCTCGAACATTACCCCATGTATATATATATATTATTTATTTATATTTTATTATTATTTACTCGTTTTATGTTTTTTTTTCCGTGCGTACTGAGAAACAGTAAGCAATCGTAGATGCAAGCATATCGTAACTCACCCCCGTCTACCCCCGTTATTAATTACCTAGCTCTTAGTAATACAAACGTCACACGCAATTTCAATTAATAAAATAGACGAGGCTTACGAGAATAAAAACTGAAGAAGAAAATGGGTGAAAAAAACTGAACAATGATGATAATAATAATCGACAAGTCAAACAGCGACTACAGCGCGTTTTAACACAGGGCTATTATAGTGAGACAATTATTTTTCATGTATTTAACGAAGCATACGTTTAGCAGAAAAAAAATCGTGACGGTGTTTGAGTAGTTATGAATACCTTCAATGTCCCCTTCGGCTTCGATTGTCACGCTGTTTGGATGACCTCCTGCCAGTAGACCTTGCTTTCTTCTTACTTTGAGTAGATACTCATAATGCCGGACCAATTTCCCACTAGCACCAATTTTCTCTCGATTAACGTATCGAAATGGTGTGTAGTAGGTGAGATGATTCTCTCCGTGGAACACTTCAGCAATCTGCTGGGACCATTCGATGAACCGTGCTCGTGAAACTTTAAATTCTTGTACTCGGTTGCAGCCTGGCGTTCGATGGACTTCGCCGCAAACCTTCGCGTCTTCGCTTGCAACTATCAGCTGCGTCGGGGAATTTCTCGATGTGTTATTTAAGTAGCCGTGTTCTTTGTAAAATGATATTACAGCTTTCCCTTCGGTTGACGACTGCAAGATATGATAGATGGGCTGTAGAAAAAGAAACTGATTAACTCGATGAACTTTACGATGTTGGACGACAATATATTAATGTTCTCAATAAAACTTACGTGGTTGCAAATGGGAGGCTGCGTGAAATAATCGTGGTCGATCTATAGAAAAATAAATGATTATTATTAAAATATTTCATTTTTTCCAACGAGAGAATAAACCTATCATGAATTCTCCATTTCTAGAATATAATAAAAATGATAAAAGTAATCTTCCCCTTAAGAATGTCTCAAACACCGAGAACTATAAATTTATTCAAATATCCCTTGAAACGAAAACTTCGCAGACTTTGTCTTCGCAAGTTGCCATGAGATTCCATCGTGGACACAACTGAAAAAGAAAGTAAAACAAAAAAAGCAGCATGGTTATTTAAGGAACAATGATTTTACAATAACAATTGAACGAAGAGATCTGCCAATTTTTTCCTAAGTTGAGAGAATTGAGGTTATCGAAGATATCTTGTTTAAAAAAATAGTTGTAATTAATAATAATAATAATAGTGGTAAAGTAATATCTGTATTTATTTCACTAATCGTAGTGATGGCAAATGAATTCGTGATTGAATAGATGAAATAAAATTTCGCATGCAAAAAAAAAACGACAAACGTAACCTACAGTTAACGAATACAAAACACTTTCGAAAGAATCATCGAACTGGCAACTCTCCAACTCAAAAATAATAGAGCTAACTCCATCGAATTATTTGTTATAAAAAGTCAATTTATCTGAATGTACTTACAGCGTTTCGAAGATTTCACTTTCAAGTCAAGATGCACGCACCGCAAAACCGGTCAACAACCAATAGCAAACGACTACTTTCGTGGAAGTTTGCGCATGCGCCATGTCTGATCCCAATTAGGAAAAAATTGGAAGCGCCTGAATGAATTCTTCATCTACAGATGTCCTTCTTTTCTACAAGTTATTAATGAAATTTTACAAAATGGTTCAGTAAAATTTGATACTTACAATGCACTTTTAAATATGCCTATGCTAAAATATAATGAAGGTCTATAGTTCTTCTATACACTTATGTGTGAAAAGTCAATGTTGCCACAAAATTCAAGTACCGGTTTAGTAAACTTCGACAGAAGTACTTGAAACATTAAACTGCATGCTCGGTTATTTTTCAGTAACTTTCATCATTTCATCGTGCATTGGATGAAATGTCCCGGGATTGCTGAGAAGGTTCGGTAGTTTTTACGGAAATTTTCTATCCGTGTAGGTCAATCGGCTACACCAGATGGAGGCATAACACAATAAAATGAGTGTCATCCGAGAGCGTGGAGTAAGCTTGAAGATGATGAATGGAATATTGTTATATGTTGGCGGCAGTACCAAAATGATCACGAGAAAATTTGAATCCGCTCTCACTAAAAACCAGATCACCAGCGTGGACGTGGCAGATGATCTGACCCATAAACAGATTAAATATCAGGAGGTCATTCATCCGGCACAGTGGGAAAACACTGTGACTTATCTGGATGTTAATGATTTAATTTAAATTCCTGCTACATTTAGAGATCATGTTCAATAGGTGCAACATGTCATTTAATTTTAGAATGAAGTTGTTCGACCGTAAATAATATTTTGGATGATAAAATCCAATACGAAGTAAAACTCATCACCTCCATCCATCTTACGGCAATGATTGAATTAGCATAATATATAATATCGAATTAAATGATCCTATAATTTTCAGAGAACTTCAAATCGTCTCATTATTAGGTTGTTCCGGACGAGAACAATTGAAAATACAAAAAATTAAATGGACAATGAGATCACAGCTGTTATGCTTGTTGTTTACTGACGGATTGAAATTAATCCGCTGATGAGAGACACTAACGATTCAATCAAGTGCAAATTTCAGTGGAACAAAGTTGTAGTGAGATAACCATATAACTCATGCGATTAAATGTGCGGGAGGAGAATGAGCGAGTACTGACTTAGGCCGTAAGTTCTTTATGCAGAATATGCAATTGAAAAATTTGTTCAAGTGATAAAACTATAAAAAACGGGATTGTTGACGATAATGGAACAATTTATGAATTTCCCCATTTTATTTATCGTTGGCACTGTTTTCATGATTTGTGTATTTCTCGCACTGATATCGGCATACAATCGATTTGATCCCACTGTGCAATATCGTCATTGACGTCTGATACATTTTGTCACAATCTTGATTAAATCCGTTCAGACTCTATCAGATTCTGTCAGATCCCACCGGCTTTTGTCAAATTTTGTCACATTCCATATTTGCAAGAGCCTAGCTGAATCGGCGGGATAATGCTCATTATAGATGATTTCTGCAATTATTGCAAGAAAATTTGTATAAATATATCCTTGTATTTTTGTCAACTGAATTTCTCAAATAATGAAAGCAGTAAGTGAATATTGACATACCGAGACATTATCTCGTATCATCAAACGGCAACATTTCAACTTACATTACATACTGGGTTGCAGATATGCATGCCGTTAATTTTTTATGTTTTACATACTGACAACATGTGGATCAAAGTTAAATTTGTCAATTTCTGATAGGAACCGATAATTTCGGACCAAAAATGATTGTTTCCGACAGAAATTAACATTTTGCTTTCAATAAAGTTAAAATGTATTCGATATGATCTATGACAAAATAAGAATTTTCGATATTTATATTCGTTATATTATTTCTCCCATCGACTAATTGAGATTTATACCACAACATCAATTCATAAATCATAATGACTTCTCGTTGTAAATTACCATAATGTTCTTATGATCATGGAACTTATACCACGAATTTTCCGACTTTCTACTAAACCGCTGATTGTATGAATAGAAGTATATCAAATACAAATTTTCCAGAGTTTGGGACATTAATAATGATATATTTCTTATGCAAATAAATTCATGAAATTAAACTCATGGACAATTGAGAGAATTTTCCCTATTTGTCCCACACTGACATTCGTTACGGTGAGAAGTCACACAAACAACGTCAGAATGAATGGCAAGACAATCACATAACCAACAAGCGGCAATAGTGGAACATTTTGGAAGACACCTTGATTGATTTCGGTAGAGAATGCGGTTTATATATTATCTACTTAAATAAAAAGAATGAGATAGCATGGACGTTGCAATGAGTCTCTGACCATGTTCAGGATAGTATCGAACAAGAAAAAAAATAATATAAAGTCCCTCGTGGGAGAGACAAGTGAATAAATTCAATAATGCCGCGAAAAGTTTTGTTAATTCTTGGCACATTGTCGATTGTTCTTGCTGTATACGGGATTCCTTCGGATGATTCTCGAACAAATTCTTCGATGACTTTGAACAGTATGAATGCAACAACTATGAATAACTATAGCAGTTCGAAGTGTGACAATTTGTCACTTTGTAATTGGACAGAAAAAGAAATCACAGTGACTAATGCCGATAATTATCAATCATTACGTTCAATTCCGTCAACACAGGTATTTGATTCTACGGCGGTGCAAACTAGGAGTTACTATGGTTATGGTGGCAATAACACTCCGGCATTCTATCCGTAAGTGAATCGAAAAATGTTGGCGAAAATAGAGAAAAAGGGAAGGAAATAAACAACTTATATCTTGTACCTTGTCCGTTGTCCATTTTATTTTTTCTAGAGCTTTCGATTCACTGAGCGTGCTTGCATCCTTGGCATTTCTCGCATTTCTTCTTCAATCCTTCGCATCATTATTCGATCGATCCCGATCGATAATTCCTGCAATTGTGAACGGTCGGAATGCATCACCGCCATTTGAGCCACCTGATCCCATAACATTCGTCATGCGTGCTTTAGATGAATACGTATGTGGTTTCTTTCACATTCACTCAATTTTTTTTTTACATATTTTTCATATCTATCTAATAATAAATAGTGGATTATTCTTCCTTCACAGGAAATATTCAGCGGCAATGTGGTTTCACATAACAAAGCGAAACGGCGAGGAAAATTTTCTTGACAAAATCGTCAACGTGTTTGCGGGAAAAATAATAAATCTATCAATACTTAATAAAAGTTTCTATACTAAATGTAGATAAAGATGGTAAATTTTATTGTAATTCTTATATGATAAACTGACAATAAACATTATTCGAATCAGTAAATATTGTTTATTCTTGATGATTGTTCTGTCTCAAATGCAGTAGACTTTTCACAGCTTCACGGTATTTATTCACACTGAATTGATCCTCTCCATGATTTATCAAATCCGTAACCGCCATTTTATATTCTGTTGCATTGGGAATCGTATCATAATCAAGATCTTTAGGTGGATCAGTAGGCCATGCGTGAATTGTTACAAGGTTTTTTCGACTTTTGTTCTTGTCCCAATCATAATATTCCATGTCAAGAAGAGTTTTTTCGGCTTCCCATGGTTCCATGCGCTGCAAAAAATGAATTTAGACATTTCTATTAAACATAACTCCAATTAATAGTATTTGAAGCGCCAGTCTCTTGAATGGAATCTAAAAACTCTAATACATCAGCATTCATCAGCATGTTTGTTTTGAAGTTAAAAGTCAGAAGAACTTGTGTTCACAATTTCATGATGAAATTTCATAATTTTGGAAAGATGCATAGTACTGGAAACATGCCGTTACTCTAGATAGTTGAAGTATCACTTCGAAGCAGTTCAATCGAAATGAGGTTCTGCAAGATCTTGTGAGCTATCCCGACATTTTGAGAACGGGGCTGACGTTATACTGAATTCAAATATTGAGTGGGAGCCGGTCAAGACGTCTGCTATTTCTCCTATATCTAAATCGGTTGTTCAATCCAGAGTTGTGATGTAGATCTTCCGACTATGAAAATGGTAGTTTAATTTCTACACGGATCTTTTACTTTCTCAATTTTTCGGTTTAGGGAACGTCGTAGTCCAAATTATACTCAATATGCATCTGCTTGTCGCACATGATTTAGATAGCTCGGCACGGGGTTATCATGTATAATTTGAAAACATATATTTTTTCATTCATGTTGGTCGAATTAGTTTGTATGTACCATAATATCATCGACTCATTCAGATATTGATCTGTTAAAGTTTTCATCAAAAATTCCGACAAATCACTGTTCTTTAGATAACTTCAAAATACTGACTGTAAAAAATAAAAAGTAGCTCACCCAAGCCTCGTTATAGACGGCAGTGAGTAAATATACAGCATACTCGCGATTTTGTTTCCTCGTTGGACATCTATCTGCTACAATAGTCACAATATCTGTTCCAAGATCGTATCTCTCACCCAATAAACGCAGTATTTTATCCTTTGCATGTGTATCAAGAATCAATTGAGATAATTTGAATTTGATTGTGACAATTCTTGATAAAGGATCACGAATTGTTGGTGATGAATAGCAATAATCAGATGACGTGAATTCAATTGGAAAATGTTGGTCACATTTTTCATCGGTTTCCAAACCCACAGGCCAATCCGTACAAAATTGTTTCAATGCTTCACAATGGCGTTTTATTGCCGGCGGTGTTAAATGAAGAAAATTTGGTATTTTCATGAGTTCTGCGTTGCCATATTTGCTGGGTGGTGCTGAATATTTCTTTGGATAACCTTGACGAATTGGTAATGGCACTGAAGCAGGATGGAATGTACGTGGACCAGGCCACACGGACACCCAATCTTGATCTGTTGGCATTTCATTGGTTCTCGGTGGCGGAGCTGGTATACGAGCAGGGTTCTTTTTTGAAACATCAACTGGCTCTGGTCGTAATTGTAAAACACGAAATTCGCCTGAAAAACCATCATAAAATTTAAATTATCTCGAGATAAATTCGATTTTTCTAGTACGAAAATCCGATTCATCAATGACCGCGTATCTTTATTAGAAATTCCGGAAAATAAGTGGCCTTCAGAATTTTTTTAACATTCAATTTCCCCTAGTCTCTCGACATATCATATTAGTTTTCACCCGCATCTTCACTCGTGTAGACCAGAGGTGGCCAGATCTACGATGAGAGTGGGCTGCCGGAGGGCCAGCTTATTTTGGGTATGGGGTTTTATGACCCTCAAGGAGCGCAGTGTACCCAGTGCTATAAACTTGGCCGTATACCTGGCAAAACCCAGGTATGTGGCCAGCAATACAACATACCAAATACGAATGCCATCCAGTAAGTAAACCTCACCCACCAATCTGCTCACAACTTAAATATAACTTCAATGCAAAGAAATCTATCGGACTGCACAGGCGCGGTGCTAAAACTTTCGCTCGTCAATAAGACGACCAACTTTCGGTTCCCATACGGGGGTTGTTTTTTTTACCTCATCAATTGTACAATTTGAAATAATTCGGGCTTTCGAACTATCATTCGACGAAACTTTACTCCACATACTTCTCCATTGCAATGATTCTGCTTGAGGCTAAAAAAGATATATATAAATATATGTATATATAATGTCCGTGCATGGTCTCTTTAGTGAACGGCCGATCCAAATCAAGAATATTTCGGGGAAATGACTTGACCGAGTCAAACATCATAGGCATGAATAAATGAATGTTTCGAAACCCCTCCGTTAGTTCTTTCACGTCTATTCGGTGATGTATAAGCGTTAAGGTACAACGAATGATAATATATCGATGAAATAGGCCATATCAAATACAAGTTGGCTGGATTCGTACACACAATTTTATCGTTCGAATTCATCTCGTGGCAAACGTATACATCCACTTGAAAAAAATTCATCCGAAGTCAAGTATAAATCATTAAGAGATGATTTTTCAAAATTAATTCATAAGGCTTTTATGTGTTCTTTCAACAGGTTACAGGCCTATAATTTTCATCAATTTTAGAGTCGATTTTGAAACACGCTAATAAAACCATGCACGAGCACAACTGAATTAATAGTTGAGCACCATATCTACTTGATGATGGATTTCGAGAATTTTTGTTCCTCCATGTTTAAAAGTATGTATGTTATGAAATACTTGTTCACAAACGGAATATTAAGCAGGAAAATCATTCGAATGGCTATTTATATCTACTTCCGACTAGCATATTGAGTGACCGATCAGATAAAATGTGTCGAACGATCAGAATCATACTGATCAATTAAAAGGGTCATTATTATTCATTTGTATTTTTTTGGTGTAATGCGACAATATTGTTCATTTAATTATTATTCCGGAGTTACATATTTCTATTCATATGTACATGGATTTGGTTTGGTTATTTTTGTACTTAAAATTTAAATGTAAAATGTTTGATTTGTGAACAAATATGCGTGTACTCTGTAACTGTATTAATTCTATGCAACGAAAACACTTTTTGGTAGAATTGAATAAAGAAATATTCCAAAGATATTCTTGCATTTGAAAATATATAATCACTCATAAAGTGTGTTAATATTTGATTTATTGCATGCAGAAAATTGTGCGAAAAAAAAAATTTGTCGTCCGGGGATTCGAACACGGGTCGTCAAATTGAGAAGTAGAAATTGTATCATCGCGGCTGCGTAGTAGCTTCAATATAGATGCACAGAAGTTATATTTGAGTTCTGAACGCATTGGTGTATTGGAACTATTAGTCCATTACATATACCCGGCTATGGGCATCCTGTGGCATTGGAGAAGACACTGGGTGGACAAATAACACAGAGTGGCCATCTCGGCTATACAGATGCACACGTATACGATCACACTATATATAGCAACGAACTCCAGTTTCAAAATAAAAAGGGTAAAATTAATTTCAATAATTTAGGGAAGTAGTGCTTTTTATCACATGAGCATATTTTATAGAGAAAATTCGAAACATATATTCATGATGTTGTCTGCTGAACCAACGTTCTAATCCAAATATTGCATCATAATTTGCACATGTAAATTTTTTAGTCGGATCCGAACGTAAAGCGAGGATATATTCGAATAACAGATTCATTGAAGACCTACCCATCTTCAACGTGTTCTTCAATATCTCGATTATAATCAGCAGGAAATCCGATGTCAGTACTATTCATGACAAAAACAGGCATAAATGTTATTTCCGGTCGGACCGTAAACATAGATAAAATGTCATATGGTGATATCCAATCCTTGCGTTATCAGAAGGAAACGTATCAACCTTCAATCAATTCTGTCCAGTCGTTTCGTAGATTGGAGTGGGCGGATATGCGCATTGTGATAACAAATTATGACAGGAAGAAAGAGTTACAAAGCAAAAAGTCCTCGATTATCACATGGAAAGTATTTGGCTGTGGATAACGCGAAAGAACAAAAAGACAACTGAAGAGTCTATTGACATCTGTGGCGGTCGACGTATTATTGAATTACAGAAACTAGGGAGACATAAAAAATATTGTGTGTGAAAAAGCGGTTTCACTCAGAGAAATTACACAAGTTTCAATAATTATTTTCTATAAACAAGTTTAATGTACGCTTAACATCATACCTTCCGCCCAAATTCCGAATAAATTATCTAAGACAAAAAAAATTCTTAGAAAACGGCCTTTATTCGACCCGGCATAGTGTTATCTCCCCCTTTAGGAGGCAATTCTATGGAGAATTTTTTTTTTTACGATTTTTCAAAATATTTTTTTTGCTTAAAGGAAACATCGTTTTGTCAGGGATGAACCTATTTTTATATTTCATTTTTAACATTAACATTTTTTTATGCGTCTCTCAAGGCAAAAAAAAAACTTTGCAAACGGTACTTTATGAAAGCTAACCTGGAACAGCCACAACTTTTAGATTTAATTGTTTATTATGTAGAACATAATTTTTTTGTTTTTCTCTGACGAATTTCTGAGGATTTATTGTACCTTCCATACCGGCGCAACACGTTAGCCGCCGTACACGGTTCTAATAGGTATAATAATTATAATTTTTTGTCAATAAAAAAAATATATGGATGTGTACAATCGCAAAATGAATAAACCCTGTGAGTTTGAAAATAATTGATCCACAACTTTCTTAAAAAAAGAATCAACAACGTAACCCTTCATTCCCTAGATGGTTATTGCCCCCTTCATGCAAATAACCATGTAATCGCTGTCGTAGGCGACGGTTGGCAGTCTTTTATTCCATGTGATTAGTACTTTCAGTCTTGCAACTCCTATGCTAGTTTAGTAGGGATTTTCCTCTTTGGTTATTGGTATCATTACCGAGTTTGGTATGTCGAGCATTATAGTTGCCTGCGACTATGCGAATATTATTGATATTGAATACATGTTCAGTTTCGTTGGCGTCTGTTACATATATAGCAACTATTATTAATTATTGTGAATTGCGGATTCTAAAATTTATGATGGTGTATTCGACAATTTTTTTTTAGTTGGTGTAGGATGAAATAAAAAATTGCTGTTCCGTCTCCTTGGATTGCGCGTTCATCCTGTTAGTTCGAACATCATAATTCGTGAAGGAAATTAAATGACAGATACGCGTCCACTTATCGTTGACATTTTGAAAAAGTTGAGGTCAACTTTGTGTTGTCACGCGTTATCTCGATCCGCCAGGAAAGCCAAAGCAAATATTGAATCATATGAAAATAGAAAACAGAACGTTGGGCAAATATATGTTTATAGAAGGGATACACTTTCTAGTTGGAAATGGTAAGTTTTCATATAGAGGAATGTAATTTCTCATCAAATTATATTCTTTTATGAAAATCCAATCCAATCAGCTGTAATTTTACACTAAAAAATATATGTGGAAAATGGTTTGCCGTCATTACGATTTTTCATTGCAATTATCAATCATTTTCCGTCCAAAAATCATTGCATAAAATATTGAAAGTTTTGGCTGAAGATTATCCGAGTATTCAACACAGATCTATGTGATGCAAGTTTTAGATCATATGAATATTATTCTGTGAATGATGAACTTCCTCCTACAAGCGACCGTGGATATTATAAGGTAAAAAATACATTAACGGTGAAAAAATTGTTCATAAAAGATAGGGGAAAGGATGGTAACTTCGGTTACTCGAGTGCCATCACGTTTCAAGATAACTTCGTACGTGTCGATCGCATCTTCGCCAAATTCAACAAGGTCTCATTAATCATCCCTTTTTTGATGGGTAATTATCGATCAAAAAAATTCACCTCCAAATATGGAAAGTCTAGGACGTCCCAGTTCACATGTTACCCAAAGTTACTCTATGCGATCAGGTGATGAAAGGAAGTATTTCCGCTTTATTTTTTGAGATTGAACTACGAAAATTCGTACCACGAAAGCATGGAAAGCAGTTCAATCTTACCAATACAGAGCGAAAAAGATGGTTTCACTGTTCGACGATTTTCGTCACCCAGTCATTGAGAATAACATCTAACATGGTGGCGCGGATACCCCGCACCAATATGATTGCCCATTTGTTTCGCAAAGTGCCTATGATCACCATTCATCTGAATCCATATTCCATTTCTTGCTCCCAGATACAATCGTTCAAGAAACGTAGGCAGCTCATCACAAATGAAATCCAAAAAAACTTGGCCATTGACTATTCTATCCAAGAAAATGGAGCAATAATTGTACATGCGACACCAATAATCTCAATACCACCGCTGCTGATAGTCAACTTGACTATACCAGTGTGGGTTGAGGCCAGACTAATTATAGCGGTTCAGTGAACATTACGAATCGGGAGAAATCGGCATCTTTTACGATTGTCTGCCTAGCTCATCGATAGCAATCGACTCATTCAACCATATCATGCTCAGTTATTGCCTGAGTTGGAGTGATATGATGATGGTAACCTGCGCGTTTTGGAATCGTTTGAGCCCAAATTGACGCTCAATTCTTGTCAATGAAATATGGGGATCAATGCGAATGAGGGCCAAAACTGTAATCGTACCCATATCATGTCGACTTTATAGCTACTGCGCCCGTTAACGAGAGAAATTTTTCCAACGCTCTCTATTGTCGATCTTCTATATCTGAATTGTATTACGAGGATGTTTGTCAGGGAAGTTTGCTTGGGAGATCCTATGCCCTTCCCTATGATTGCTTTGAACTTCATCGGGCGCCAACAAAACTACAACTATCTCATTTCAATAGTCATTTAGCATTGTCAAGCACAGCGTTATTTTTTGTAACAGTCGACTATGTAAATGTTACTGATCTCAAGGGGGTATATCAACTTGGTTTTGCATAACTGTAGTCGAAAATCAACATGTCAGAACAAAAAAATTGTGAGATTGATGTAATCTAATTTGATATGGGTTAATTGTCGTATGGATATTTCAATGAACTTTCACGAGTTTATACGAATCCAAACTTTCATACCAATGGATACCCCATATTGCGCATATGAAGTTGAATCACATAGAACTGCTATGATATTTTCCGATGGATTTCGCTAAAATTTTCAAGAGCATTCATGCAAACCGCCGTGCCATGCTCTTTGCGAGATTGACCGCATCTTTTTGACTTTCGTCAACTAGAAATTTGGATTGCGCTTTTTGGTACCGGAATACTCTGTTATTAAGATAGTAAATGAATTTTGTTATATTGTCTGTTCAATGTTGAAACAATTCCACAGAAGCTTATGGGGTACCGAAAACGTGCTCTGATCAATATCTCCATAGCCCCATAAACAACGTCCGTATGTTTATGAAGCTATGGTTCAAACAAGCTCGTTGTTCGTCGGACCGTGATGATGTAGGAATCATTGTAGTGATGACCAGCTAATTCTCGAATCATTCTAGTAGGGATTGTGCGGCAATAGGGAGTACCTTGACCTAGACTCTACAGTATTTTAGAAAGTGCAAGTTAGCATCCCGATCGCCTGACTCTCACACGGGAAATAAATAAAAAAAACTCGGTAAATCGTTTGGACTGCCATTAATTCTTATATCATGAAACATATCTACCCTTACTCTTATGTACTATTTCCCTGACACTTCCTCGCCCACTCCTACTCACACACGTAGTAAGATGGAGAGCAGACCCTACCAAACCAATCTGCATGAGATATCTGTAAAATTACGATGTTTGTAGTTCTGCAAATTCCCGATTATTAATTTCAGACATAATAGAAATGTATCCGTTGAATAGGGTTTGAGAGGCACTATGAAAATTGCATACGAAAATAGCAGATGCCATTTGAAAAATTCGCTCCCATGACGATTTCTCAGGGACTGTCGATCTTGTTCCCTCTTCCCCGTGTAACAATAAATTTTTCCCTCAGAAGATTCATTTTCGAATATTAAGAGTTTCAGACACACAATTCAGACAGACAAACAAAAGAGTTCTAGAAACACGATTATGTATTGAAATGTCGAGCAAGATATAACTACATAATCATGTCAAATTATATACAGGACAAAAATTTAGATGTAATTGGACATAAAACGATATGATTATATATTTATATTAGTGGACATATGAACTTTTCTTCCTGACCATATAAAAGTGGTGACATTGTTGAATTACACCAAAGTATTTTTGTCATGTTACATTCGTATAGATATGGATATGAGCGATGTTATGTTCCATTGGAATTAGTTCATCAAATGAAAATATATACCTTTCATATCACCAATGTTATATGTTGCATCACAGTAACTAGTTTCGTAGCAGTGACAGTACATGCAAGTAACAAGTATTATATAATAACATTAGAACTTTTTTAAATACAATTCCATTCAACAAAAGTGATCCATGATGGAGAAATCCGGGGCGGAAAATTCATATTTTAATTCGATAACTTTTGATTGCTAGACCCCAGGCTTAATAGAGGGCAAATATGACCCAGGTAACCAAACCAGGTGGTCACTAATGCAACACTACGGGAATCAGTGTTTTCGCATGGCGTGCCATGGGAGTACTCTCTCGCACAATGCCATCAATGTGATGAGAGATAATTATAGTTAATGCGTTGTGCATTACGGTACGCTCTCATATCTTTTTGCAACCACTGTACCATTGCTACATCACAGATAATATCAAACTACGTTTATCTAGTTGATATTTCTTGTCAGTCAAACTTCATAACTCACCCAATGAAACTTTTAGGAAAACATAAAAAAACAAGTCAAGCATTTCAAACATTCAAAGAAATATTACACTACCCGAATTTCGAATGCTATATTGAAACAGTAATACTTAGGAAAACCCGAACTGAGAAGAACATGTTATATTCGTATTATACGTGGGGTTATGTTACCTGCAAAGGTTGCTTGATGAACGGCCTTCGATTTTGCCGTTGATGAGTAAGATGAGAGAAATAGTTTGTTAAATATTGAAAGAGAATTTCTCTCATTGATGCGACTTATCGCGAACATTATTAATTCGGAGTTTTTATTTCTACACAAAATTGGGGGCCCATGAGAAGCCTTTGTACCCTATATGCTTATACACTAAAATACACTTTATCGATATTTGTTGTTCTTCGTATTTAGCACAGGCTGTACCAGTACGGTATGCGTAGTCAATTCTTCCAAAACTCCCTAGATATACCATGTACGGTATACAAAATTTTCATGAAAAACCAAGCAAATGACTCCGCGCAGTTATGTAATTTGGGAATATATGAACAGTATAATCATCTAAATGATTTTGCCGAAAGGATGATGATGGTCGTCTACTGTTGGCAATCACAATAACTAAGTATTTTCCATTTATTTCTAACACATAGTGATGGATGGCATATAATAATACACTCGTCAACAGCTGTTAGTGAACGATGAAAATTGCTCTGAACTGTCGGTATCCGAAATGACACAGTTGATTACTCATCTTGTGTGTGATAGATCAATTCAGTAAACTTATAGTGAGAAATGATCGCGGGGAATGCTGTGGACGACGGACTGCTTTGAACAGAAATGGAACGTGTGGAATAAACGTTAGGAGCAAGGAGACTAGAGAGAAGAAGTCGACACTCCCTACTCAAATAGTTCTTTTAAGCGGTCGCAGAGATGTAGTGCTCAGGTCCACCGCAGGCGTCACTAGAGTTCTTGGCAACCCACAATATATAATAATACAAGACTGCATTCACTTTTTAACCTGCACAATCTATGCATTCATATATATATATATATTAGGGTGGGCCAAAAAAAGTGACTATTATTTTTTTCTTTAGTTACAGTGAAAATATTATTTGAGATGACGAAAAAAAAATTCTGTTAAAATTTGAGCTCTTAATATTAATATTAAGAGGTGCCTATTTGCAATTTTTTATTTCCCATTCAAATAACATAGCAAACAAATTTTTTTATGATTAAAATTTTACTACTCAGCATCTAATCAACGGATCGCAAAGATTGATACTTAAACTTGTAGGGAATTGGACGATCTACAAAAAAGGCCCCTATGATTTTTCGCTCATTCCACTCGGCTCAAAGTTATTTAATGTTAAAGTTCAACCTTAAATAGTTTATTGGCAATTTCACAATATTTTTAATTTTGACAAAACGTCGAATTTTTTTTGTAATCATTGATTTAATGTTCAAAACTTAAAATTTCTTGAATTTTGAATTAAAGTTAAAATGAAATAAAAGTAATTGTTCATCTGACGAAATAAATTCAAAATTCTAATTTAATTGAAGCGTAAAGAAATGTTAATTATTTGCAATCAATAATTACAAAAAAAATTCGACATGTTTTCAGAAAATGTGACGTGTACTTCATAAAGTAAAATGTTTTTTTCATTTTCCAACCATATTTTTAAAGTCAAAAATAAAAATATTGTGAAATTGCCAATGAACTTTTTAAGGTTAAACTTTAACATTAAATAACTTTGAGCCGAGTGGAATAAGCGAATAGTCATAAGAGACCTTTTTTTTACATCGTCCAATTCTCTACAAGATTAAGTATCAATCTTTGCGATCCGTTGATTAGATGCTGAGTAATAAAATTTTGAACATAAAAAATTTTTTTTGCTATGTTATTTAAATGGGAAATAAAAAATTGCAAATAGGCACCTCTTAATATTAATATTAAGAGCTCAAATTTTAACATAATTTTTTTTTCGTCATCTCAAACAATATTTTCACTATAACTAAAGAAAAACAAAATAGTCACTTTTTTTGGCCCACCCTAATATACACTTCACCAAGATTCTTTGATGTTTATGGTTTTTATCATTTTTATACTATACGAAGCGTTTCGATAAAGAGTATTGACGTATTGAAAGTGATCGGAATGTACTGATATTTATAAATAAAAAACTTCCCTTTTGATGGCAGTAAACTAAAAAATATATTCTTCCATGTTATTTTTGTTTGAGTTCTTTTGGGATTGGACGGGTTCTTTGATTGGTTGAAGCTGCTTGAATTCGCTCATATAACCAAATGCCTGTACGAATGCAAAAGAAAAAAAAGGAAACTTTAATTTTCGAGGATCGAACCCAGGACCTTTATAACAGTAATCTAGCGTTCTAACAACTTCGCCACACAACCATTTGATAAAAAGTATAATTTTCTCATATTTGAGTGATTAACGCAATTGGGGTTCAATTAGGCTTGTCGGCTTGTTCGGTTAGTTCATCGCTTAATTTAATTCATATTTAGCTTTATTTTCAAACGTAACTAGCAAATCACGAGTTTTCATGAGTATACATATAATAAGCACATGTTGACAAGACAAGCCAAGCATGTAGAGGCTACATTCCTGCATTCGCTCGGTTACTTGCATGTACATGCTTTTATTATTATTGATGTTGTACAGAAACAGGGTAACGCACGTCCGAATAATAAATACATTACGAGAGACTTATAAAAATTGAAAAATAAAAAAAATGTAAGCAGCGGGGATCAAACTCGGTTCCTGCATGATACGAGTCAGACGCCTTACCCACTTGGTCATGAAAATACTATGGCACATACGTAGTTTTTTAATATTTGAATAATTGCTACGCTTGGGGTTTAATTATAGGCTTGCCGGTTTGTTCGATTGGTTCATCGCTTTATTCGCGTTTCATTATAATTAGCTATATTTTCAAACATAACAGGAAAATCATAAGTTTCGATGATAAAATAACTCGTATTGAACTTATTATATAATTATTATATCTGATGTGCTTATTATATAATAACCCCATGTGAATAAAACAACACGAGTTGTTTCATTAATATGTGCTTTATTTAATATTATTTATGTTTTATTTACTGTATGTAGTTTTGTATTACTATATATTATGGGTTCCCAGGAACACTAGCGAGGTCTGTGGCGGAACTGAGTACTACACTTCTGCGATCACTTGAAAGAACTTTGTGCATACAGGCTAGGATAGGGAGTTTGGACCCTTTACTCTAGTCTCCATGATAGGGAGTTTGAACTCCTTTACTTTAGGCCGCGGTCCGAATTGCGCTCACAGTGCTTACGACGTACAAACCAGAGATGAGTAGACTACTCATCTCTGTACAAACTGCTAAGGTGCGGTCCGATTCAATGAGCGCGCTAACGGCTGTTCGCAGTACCCATAATTCGGACCACTCGTGTGCTCGTGATTATGCTCACTCGTTCAACCTAACCTTACAAATATTATCGATATTTGTGTTGACAATGAAAAAGTGAATGGTGCGATACATTAACAACCATCGAAATTTTTCTTCATCTTTTAATATTATCTAACGAGTATGGCTGATCAACGCGAGAAGACGGTTGCACTTCAAGCATTTTCTCTAATCGATGAGAGTGACGACAGCGATCTGGATATTGAAAATATGATGGATGTTTCATCGTCGACATCAAGCAGCTCCGAAGATGAAGAACTCCTTTAAGCAGTTCTTGTATTAAGCAAAAAACGTGGACAGTTGGAGCTCAGACCCCGCTTCCAAGATTATGTCGAGAGGACGATTCCCAGATTTTCGGAAGAAGAATTTAAATCGCATTTCAGGTATATAAAATTAGTTTGAGTTGTGATAAATATATAAGTTAGTAACGTTTACATAAAAAGGCGATGAGTTTGTCAGCTTGAAGGTCTATCTGTATATTCTAAATATTTAAATTCTTTCAGAATGCTCCCTGACCCTTTCGAGTGTGTGCTCAGCCTTATAGGACAAGTGATAATGAGCACTAATTCTGTGGCTGGAAGGAAACCGATTCCCGGTAAAACGCAACTCTTCTTAACGCTGTGGGTGATGGCAACTCAGGACTCGTACAGGTACGTATAGGTACAATTGTACCAATTGTAATAAATAAAAAAAAACAATGCGATAACCAATTATTTTTATACTTTTTATATAAGATCCATTTGTGACCGATTCAACGTTGGAAAGGCCACCGCCATTAGGAGTGTGCAACGAGTGACGTACGCTCTTCATTGTTTGGCTCCTCGATGTCTTCAATGGCCAACAGGGGATCGAGCTAAGCAGGTGATATCGGAGTTCGAGGCAAACAGCGGATTTCCTGGCGTTCTTGGAGCAATCGATGGGACGCATATAAGAATAAATGCGCCCCATAAAGATGGAAATTCGTACATAAATAGAAAATCATATTACTCAATCCAAGTACAGGTAAGATTCGTTCGGTTGGCATTTTAAAAGTTTTATTTTCTAAAAAATAGTTTGAAACCATGTAATTCCTATTTCAGGCGGTCTGTGCATATGATTTATCGTTCACGAGTGGATTGGCTGGTTATGCTGGTTGTGTCCACGATGCTAGAGTTTTTCGACTATCTCGTGTCCAAGAGTACATTGACAATCCACACGTGTACTTTCCACATGATTCCCATATCATTGGAGATGCAGCTTACGGAATTCATCCTAACGTGATGGTTCCTTTCAGGGACAACCGACATTTGACGCAGGCCCAAACAAATTTCAATTTCTGCCTATCATCGGCAAGAATATCGATTGAGCGAGCTTTTGGAGTGTGGAAAGGTCGTTGGCGTAGAATACTTGATTGCTTACCAATGGTAAAACTTGAAAAAATACCTCAGTTTTTATTAGCAACATGTGTTCTTCACAATATTTGTATTCAGAGACGAGACATTTTCCAATGTGAACAAACGTTAAGAGTGGCGACAAGACAACGACTTACCTACAATCAAAGAGCTGTAGGTGATGCTAAACGAGAAAGAATTATGCACGAATTGCCAATAAGGACCATTTAGAAATTGTACGAATCCATCGATTTAGTAAGTTTACTATTTTGTAAAAAAAGCGTCAATTCTGTGAGTGTTTAATCGCAGTTTTCGGAAAATCCCCTAGCGGCTTGAATTTTTGTAAATCTTGTAAGATATTGTATATTAGTCTGTACTTCCTCTTTATTTTATAAAAATGTTGTCGAAATTACTGAGAAAAAATACGAATCTTACTCAGAAAAACAAAAAAAAATACGCTGCAAATTGCTTTCTCAAGATTTAGTACGATGCTCAAAGCTCCCTCTATTGTAAAGTTTGGAGACACTGCCGCGTCTTATGAGGAATTTTGTTTCATTGCTTATATTTTTAAAACTTATGCTAATAAAAAAAAAGCTTGTATACAAAGTGGGCCAATTATTTATCAATTTTTTTGCATTATTTATTCAATGGAACCATACAATAAACTTATAAAGGAGATTAACATCGAGAAAACAAAAAAAAACCTACATTTTTCTGAATACAATAAAATATAGTTGTCATGAACAACAGTTTTTTGATTTTAAAAACATCACTAAAGTATTCAATATCTGATGATCACAGCGTCTTCTATCTTCTTATGATTATCTTTGACCTATTGTTGATATCATATGATTATGATTAAACAAAAGTAAAATAGGTAAGTCCCGTAGTCCTTATTATTTTTTAGGAACGAACACCTTCAACCACAGGTTCATCATCTCCATCTTCTCTTCATGCTGTTCTCTTCTTTGTTTCAAAAATTTCGTCAATTTTCTCGTTCTTTTCTTTGAGAATTTTCTCCTTTTGACGTTGTCGTTCTTCTCTCGCAACCTTTTTTTCCTCTCTTATTTCTACCCAATAATTTGCGACATCCGTCGATGCTTTCCTTTTTCTTTTGGTCTGGCTGCACCCTGTTCCATTATTGCATCCAGATGTAGATGATTCCGGGCCTGCTTCCGTGGCAACAGCTTTTGGTTGTACCCAACCAGTGGAGCCGAAGGTTTCATGCATGCGCTAAAAATTGAATCGATTGAAATGTGAAACTGTGTACTGGTATAAGTTAGTTTTCGTTTTTGAAATTGTTTCATTTAATGTTAACCGAAAATAATAATATTAAATATAATAATAATAATTTACTGACCCTCTTGTTGAAGAAGCGAAGTTACATGATTATTCAGATTGTTGAGTCAAGATCCATGATTATTGAAATGGCGCGACCATTGACTGCTTTTCCCACGAACTATTATTATTATTATTATTATTATTATTATTATTATTATTGTCGTTATAGTTATTGTGATTGTTGTTGTTTTAGTAGTTTTTCGAATTATTGTGGAATTGTAGATGAAAACATTGATTGGAAAAATGAGATTACCTCAAAGTGCGGCCAAGTTTTACGGTCATTTCCTGATACACTGTTATAATCGATTATTTTTTTATATGTTCTCTTAAGTCCATTTAATTTGGATTGGCATTGTGACCAGGTAACATTGTATCCCTTTGGTTTCATTTGCAATGATATCTTGGTCCACACTTTGTTATGTCTTTGACTACCCGAGTCGAAATTTTGAGCATTCTCCTCATACAGAGCGAGCAATAAGTCGATGCACTTTTGTGTCCAGATGAATGGAGATTTGTCATTGCCTGTAAAGACATCACACTGTGAAAGCGACCGATCGGGCATAAAACATGTATAATATACTACTTTCAGTTGAGAAGTTTCAGCCATGCAGTTGGTGACATAACGACCTACACACTTTTCCATGTATTATTAAAAAATTGTACCTGTTTTTGTCTTGAAAAGAAATGTGTGTCAAACAATCTTAGTATTAGAATTATTAATGAAACAATAACATATGAAGGAACAAAAAGGAGAGTAATATAATCTTTACGTACTACTCTCCATCTCCTTCGCAGCCACTTCATGTTCCAAATGGGATGGTATAGATCCGGTTTCCACCTCCAGCGCAATAACTTCTTCACTTCGTCGTGAGAATTCGTTATTGATAAGTTGCTGTAGATATACATGATCTGAAATATCATGTGCAATTTTCATTTGAATAAGAAAAGATAACCTTACTTATAATTATATTTGAAATATAGCAACAATTTATTTAAAAATGTTCCTACCAAATTGAGCTCTTTGCGCGTTTTCAGGCGTTAAATTTAGCTCCACCTCCTCGCCACTTTCTTCGATACGTACTCGAAAGTTTACTGACATTTTTGTTTTGATACTTCACGTTCAAGTCTATCGAAACGATCTAAACACATTCGAATAAAAATGGCGCAAAATCACTAAGGTTAGGTCGCGGAACAATTGTACCAGAGATGAGTAGACAATTGTACCAGTTTTTTCAAGGATGAACCTAGGCCCAGTTTTTCAAAGGATAAACCCAGTTAGTTAACTGGCGCGGTTTAAGTTAAGCTCCCCCACTTTGAGTCCCTTCCCCTATCTATTTTCCCCTAACCGCGTGATGTTTGTGCGATTGGCGCCATTGGCGGCTGTCTGATTTGAACTCTGTATTGAGAATATTGTGATCTAAGATACTCAGTTGATAATTATTATTTAAATAATAATCTTTGTTATTCTTCAGTTAATCCAATTACGTGCTAAGCACTGTACACGTGTCAATAACGTTGCAAACTTCACAAGTTTAGAGACAATTACACAAAAATCACTCTTTGTTAATAACTTGATATCACTGCATAAAATATTGAACACTTTGAATTGGAATATTTGAGGTTATGATGAATACGCTGGACTTGAAACAGGCTCCGAACTTCTGATTAACGCTACTATGCGGCGCTAGTTTCGGGGTCTAGGTGGGAGAACTTAACCCAAACCTCGCCAGTTAACTAACTAGGTTTATCCTTAAAAAAACTGGGCATAGGAGCCAATTCGACCTTCCTCAGCCATAACTTAAGTTAAGGTCCAGTGATGCCAATATAACAAATAATTCGACCACCATCTACTACTTTATCTTAATAGTATTCTGTGTAGGTTCCACGCCAACATAATTGCAGTTAATTTTATTCATGTTTGGGTTGTAATACTGTGAGTTTCTCAACATCGATCTTATGATAATGGTAATTTTCATTCGGAACACTGTATTATCGACTGCCGTCGACTATTTATCATCTTGTTGTGATTTACAAGTTTGACAGTCGTTCGATCTGTTACTCGACTGTTTTCATCCAATTGCATTCGTATATTCTCAAGTTCACCCCACATACATTTTCAGTTTTTCCCATATGCCACATTTCACTTGATTCAAATCATTCGTTCACCCCACATACATTTTCAGTTTCTCCCATATGCCACATTTCACTTGATTCAAATCATTCGTTCCCCCATGTCAACATATTTACTTTCATCAGATTTAAAGTCCACCGTTACTCATATTCCACAATTTCATATCGACGTTTCCGAAGTGTCACGTATTAGAATTCACATCTTGTTCATACTTACCTTTTGGTTTGTGGGGAAGATGATAGCAACTGATGATTTTACCGCATTCGATGAACTGTCGTGTATTGATGGGGCTTGCGAATTGAAAGAATCTGTCAAAGAGGTTTTAGGCAGTTATATACCTTAGCCATACCGCTATTTCTATTAATATTAATTTATTATTGGAATGTAGATTTTCAATTATATTACCCAACCCGCATTATTTGCATGACTCGGCCTGAAGTATTGTTCAATCCGGTGCCACCAGATGTCATATCGCCTTTTGACAGTATTCGATACGCTCAGCTCGAAAGCACCCATTATTATCCATAGTCATATATATATATATATATTTAAGAGGACGTTGTTGCAATAATCCGAAACTTTGGAATTGAGGTTATAGCGTCTTGTCTTTTGAAAGTCCTTTTTCGAGGTTGTTATATACATTATGCAGCAATTAGTTATCACCAGAGATTGCGTTATAGTCGATATTCGTATAGTGTAAATCGGTTTTATAAGTGTTTTTGTTGTTGTGGAGATATAATTCATAGCTGGCACCTGGACATCAACAGTTCGTTTTTAATTTTACCAATCATATAGTCAATATAAGATGTCAAGATACACTGCATCTTCCATTGGCAATTCCTTTTCTTATGAATAGAGATTAAACTTTTCGCTACTATTTCATTCAAACCGGAAATTTCACATTCGAACTGTTATATCCGATTGAGTACTTATGAATAACTGTGCAATTTACCACTGTCATACTGAATTGTGTCGACAAATGTAACCGTCGAAACGTCGAGAACAGTAAGCAACGAGTTATAATTCCAACGAAGGCGATATCCTAAAATTATTGTAAGCGGTAAGTAGGAATAAATGGTCAACGAACCTTATCATATCCATTTTGAAAAGAAATGTATCTTAGTATGACCATCATGATGCATTCTGAAGACTAAAATTTTCCAACATACGCGAATCAAATATACTCCAAAGCATAAGAAGAAGTTCAAGTAACGTAGAATGAGCACAATTTTATTGTTTCGTATCTATCTTGAACCACGGTAGTAACTATGAAAACATTGTTTGAACGTAATTGTGTTCGTTGTATTTAGAGCTTCATAATCTTGGTGACAAGAGTCTAATCAATCGAGGTTTCGCTTCAAAACTGTTAGATCGTATTATCTTACATTTTTGCTCACTGGAAAAATGGAATGATGACGATTTCCGGGACTGAGCCGACGCTGTTTATTTTAGGTTAACTAATGGCGAACTCGATTTTTTTGTAGGAAAAACAATGAAAGAGGAACGATAACATCGAAATCGTATGCTAAGATGGCTAATAGGAGAGACCGGTCATCTGCTGGTTTTGTGAGTATTTTCAAACTTGGCAACCGTTTCAAAGTACATATTGAGGAATCACAGATTGGAATTCGAGTTCACCTTTTCTATTCATCCGTGATTCATTCCTGCCATCAATTTTCCCTGTCATTTTGTAAAGCTTTCTTATCACTGTTTTTTCATTTCTCCATTCTTTTCCAATTATTCACCATGCACGGACATCAATTTCCTACAATTTGTAGTCCATATATACATGTATACAACATTGTTATGTATCAAAGTTTCTACTATTACCACTACATAAATGTGCTCTCGTATCTGTCCATCTAATGGCTTGTGAACTAAAATATCAAATATTCTATTGCCCCAATAACGATACGAACTATTGCCTCATCGTTGTACATTTAAGAGACACACTCAAAGTTCATGATCCGTTATATGTATATATTGTCTTCATGAATTCACTTCTCACATGGAATTTCCATTCATGATAAAAAAATTAGTGTAGTAGTAGCAGTAGTAGAGATATGAACTAGAGTGTTCTCAACCGAGTGACGTGCGAAAATTACAAATTCATTATCATCTTCATCACTCATCCCAGTCAATTACGGCGAATCTTTTTAAGACAAACGTAACATGTACTCATATTCATTTTGAGATGATTGACGTCATCGTTGTCCATCCATTTGTGATATCATGCATAAACTTTTAAAAACCGGTTTTGACTTAATTTCATCCATTTCAACGATACTAGTGCATTCTACGAAATTGCCATCACGTGTTGAAGATTGAATTGTTTCTTTTTTTTCTCAATTGTAACAATGTGGTTAAACCGTTAAACGTGACCATATGAAATATGTGATGAAAATCTCCTACTATTATTGCAATACCCGTATTTCTGTAGTAACTTTGTTTATGGAAAAAAAGCGGTCTGTATAAACATCGGACAGGGGCGCAATCGACGTGTCAAAATTTCCTAATAAGTTGCATCTACATCTGTCGCAATATTGTTCGAATAATGAACGAAGTAAGCAACGAACGCACTATTATAATAATCCAAATTCCCTACCGATTTTGTTCAATTTATGTGAATTAATAGTCGAATAAGAATTCCGTCTGTTTTCTAGTACATACTCATATTCCTTCCCCGGTGCGCAAATACAATTTATGTACATCATTCACAACGAGTAAACGAATATGTGAAATGATGGAAAATACTATCTTTACATTGTGTTGCATTGGCTGAAGAAAAGTATTGGAATCGATTACATAATTTCACTCTGGGTAACCGACGGTTTCCGATGTTCATGAAAGTCTTGGGTCTGGAACACAGTTCTTGTTTATAATACGTCCATTTATGTATCAGTCCAATGTAAGTCGTGTGGTGTCCAGAACGCCGACATCGAACCACTTGATAAAATGCGAATCGTAAGTTTACATTAGAATGAAGATAAATTGCCCGTCATATATGGACTCGACTTACGGTTCAGTCGGAACTAAATACGATTCATCAACTCGATAAAAAACATCAGGCAAGATTATCTCTTGCCAAAATCTTTTTTGTTCAGTGATTGTTAACAACAAATCAATATCAGTGGAGGTATGCTTTGCGCGCGCCATCTCAAAAATACCAATTGAACAGTGTGGCAGAACTACAATAGAAGGAAATCAATAATTTCCAACCAAATGTAACAGGAAACAGAGTGAATACTGAAGTTTTTCCGATTTGATGATATTTAGGTAATCTTCCGGAGTTAGGTTTTCTTCCCTTTTGTCGATTCATTTGATATCTACGACTCAGACATTATTTAATGAATTCAAGTATCTAGTTTCCTTGTGTGCCGGTAACGTAAATGCTATTCATGCATGGAATTCATTGTAAGGATATGGATTTCAATCAAACATAAACTGCGTTTTCGGTGTTGGACAATGATAAATCTTCAGTATTTTCCATGATACATGCAAAATACATTTGCAATTATTTCAAATTATTCTTTCTGCTTTCCGGCAACCGCTAAATCGCGATTTTTCTGCTTTCAATATTTCCGTACTGTAGATTCTGATCAATTTTCACATCACTTATGGGCTTTCACTATCTATCATCATGACTGTTCAGCTAAATCTTGTTCATTTCCAATTTCGGCTTGATTTACATTTCAGACTTCAATAAAATACAACAATGATTGAAAAATTCGTAATAAATGATGTACATGTGCTTTGCCTTGTTAACATAACAAAAATATAACCCAACTAGTCCCCATTTTTCTTGGTTCGTTGTATGTAGTAATGCTGAAATGAAGTTAATTAATAGAAAAAAAAATCATGCAACGTATACAATTTTGGGACAATAATGATACAGATTTCGACATTTTACTAAGTTGAATACATATGCATAAGAAGAGAAAACCACTGCAGAATTCAATACCGATAAGCGCATTACGTACGTTATGGAAAACGATATTGCGGTTAGCAATGTTTAGGTGAAATTAGTGAGGACATGAGAAAATGAAAATACATTTATAATGAATGAGTTGTAGATCGTTTTTGATGGTTATTGTATGCGATAGTAATGTATGTGTAAGACGATAGGGACAGGATTTACATCAACTACTTCGATAGAGAGTACAAGACACTTCCGTTATTCTCCCCCTCACCCAACAATTATGCTTCTTTGAAACGTCGAACAACCATTAAATTTGTTCGAATTACTTTCTGTTGAACGCGTTGGAGTTAATAAAAAAAAAATGGATTTGTTCATCTGATAATGAAGAACTTGTTTCCTTATCCGTAGATATTATTGCTGATGTTGCACGAAGACATGTTCAGAAATTTCAGTATGATTGTGAGAAATAATGTATCACTGACAAAAGTTAAACGTCTCACGGAGAAAAATGAAAAATATGGCCGAAAAAATTGAGGATTGCGAAATACAAGAAAAAATCTACGCGCAACTTGAAGCTACACGTTGTGTAATACGCCTACGAAACTCCGCCCGGATAGGATGATTAATTCTCTAGATATCGTTTCCATCGCTCTCAAAGATGTCGTTTTGAGGATTACGCAGTCCACGTTTCAAAATCATTCAAATAAAATACATGGTATAGTTCGACCCCTTTTTACCAGGAATTCTGCGACTTCTGCAATTTCCAAAAACAAAAGTAAACATAAGTATGAGAATTGGTACATATATTCTGGAGAGTAAGGATTAAAAAAATGTAAATGTCGATTATTTTCCCAAATTTCGCACTGGCGTTTTCCTTCAATAGGCCGAACAAGTTACCGTATAGTGAAACATTAATTCAAAAGTCGTGGGAAAATTCTGGAAACAGGCATCATATGGAACATTTATGGACCACAGAGAGGGACCTCACATTGTTCAAATATTTCATATATAATATTAAACTTCGCAATTCGTTATTTTCCATCAGATCGCTTGCGTATGGAAAAGGACTCAAGATACGATAAAATAGATATTGCAGAGCACAAAATTTCCCATATAGCAGTCCGCGACGACTCCAGACCTCTGAATGAGGCGTGGGAGGAGATCATGCGCATTGAAATGGTGCAATCTGCCGACTTGTATGCATTTAAGAAACAAAAGAACAAACATATTGCAGTTGTTCGTGACATCCGAAATAATTTACAGCTCGACCAAATTGCTAATAACTGCACACTTTACCGGGTGGATTCCTCAATTTTTTGAAATTTTACATTCACATATCTGGAGCTAAGACAGATAATGAAGATAACCTGATCTCCGTTATATCACCTCAAATTATTAATCATAAAAATTCATCATTTCAAAACATTATGAGATGAGAAAAGTCAAGTCCTAGAGTATTTTGAATTGCACAATATTTTTGTGATAATTTCACTCAAAACCCCTTGAGTTAGTATTTTAAATACACTTTGATCTTTGAAATCTCGTCTTTTTATAAACGTGAATTTCGAGGTCAAGCCATGACTGAAGCCAAATACTTTAGCGGGAAACAGATTTTATAGTATAGTTACTGACTGCAACGCTACTATAGTATTGTCGGAAAGAGTTGAAGTCCCACGGCCAAATTAGCGTTTTAATACTATACAAATTCGTTTCCTACCGGTAGAGATACGTATTCTTCTGGTCGAAATATGTACGAACTAAAAATGCAATATTTCCGTGCGGCTCAAACTGTTTATTAAGTATGTGTTAGAGTATGATCAGAGAGATTACATGGTGAGGAGAAAAAAAGAAAAAAATTAATTTATCTAGTAGTTGCAGTATGTAGTTTTTGATTACTATTCTTCCAAATTCCAAAATAACTCCCATCATAACTCCCCAAGTTATGAAGATACGCAAAAAGTTATTTTTCAGATAAGTGCGCCAAATCAACCAAAGTTTTGATTAAAAATGATTATAAGAAGTCGGATGATAACTTGACAATTTAATAAATAAATATAATATTGCGGAAAAGAGCAACTTAGTATATAGGGATTTTATTGTAAAAATATATGATAAACTCTCATCTTTTTTCCGCAAATTCCCGTTTCTTACAAGTTCACCACTCTCGCAAACTTTGTCCAGAAGAAATTTTCGAAGATGAACGCACACGATATGGGGCGTTATGAGACGTCATATGAAAATAATTCGGGCCGCAAACAATGACAGTTATCACAGGTAGACAGAATGGAGTGGACGCAAGAAACAATTGTGGAAGTTTGTGTTTTATTATATTGTCATGAAAAGGGAAGAACTCACAACTTAGTATGGGCTCAGGGAGAGAGAGGAGTAAAAGAATGGAAATCCCGAGTTTCGGTAAGTGGTCGAGCATTTTGCAACCGGGGGCGAGGACAGTCTTATGTTCTTGATGCTTAAGCTAGGAAGAGTACAAAAATTCAATATTTTTAAACGCATCTGATGATGCCTCCTCAAAAAGTGCTAGAGGAGTTTTGGTCTGTCGCTCAGATTTTTGCTGCCGGCGGATAGCTATCCTCTTGATTGAACCACCAAGACCACATGGTGATTTCGCCTGGCGAGTGGTAAAAATGGTATTTAGCGGAAATGCCGAAGTCTCTAATGTGATGGAGCAAATGTATGGAATTTAATTTATTTTTGTACTGCAATTCTGCACCGTCAGAGAAATAAAATACCTTTTTCATGCTAGAATACTTGGGTTTGAGATTATTTACCATATTTGACATGAAAAAATGCATAGCAACGTTATCGTGATGTACTCAAATCGGAATTATATCGATATTATCGTGTCGAAGTTCGTTGTGTCCACCGATAATGAACGACGAATGGATGGAGTGGTGCTCGCGTTTCATTCCACTGTTGACCTTGAATAGAGTCGTTAGACTAATGTATGATTATCTGAAAAATGACACCACACCAAGAAGTGTCCCTCTTCGAGGTTACTTTAAAAAAATTCGAGAAATTCAATTTGCTCCCTAGCAATCAAATCATGTTTACGAAAACGATTCAACTGATCAGATAATCTTTTAATGAAACTTTCTGCAATCTCGTTAAGATCATCAAATTTTCCGTGATCGGTTACATTCCATTGAGAATATCGAATGTGTCATTGAGTTGACCGAATAAATTGCATGCGGAATTACAAAAACACAACCTCAATATTCAAATCTGAGTGTTTTTCAATGAACGCAGCATGCGCTCCTCTCAAGTTAAAATAAAATCAATAATTACCTGAATCGTTGATTTATCGATAGGTTGTCGTCCTCATGAATGCCGATTACATGCAATATGTTTCATTGTTTAGCTTATACACTTCCCTCGCCAATCAGATAGATAAGTTGAACGTCGTCATCAATGTTCTTATACTCCAGTTCAGGGATGGGAGAAAGCATCCATCTTTCTTCGAATAGTCACCCGAACACTGAGAAAACGATATATTTGATGTTAATATAATATATTAACTGTTAGTAAATAATAAAGTTAATTAAGGCGAAATGAATATTTGTTTGTCGGAATCAAATCATATATTTCAGTGAATTCATACCATAAGTTACTGACAAATATAGATTTTCTAATAATTCATATATGATTGGTTGCGAAAAACTTCCGAGTAATCGAATTCAATTGCACCAATCTATATAGGGATTCTTCACGAGGTTTCATGATCTGATATGTCTTTGTATGACTATTAAAATCTATTGTACAACATTCGTGACATAAGAAGAAGAATTCGCCATTATCTTTGGATATGATACTCGTGATTGCACCAAAATTCGCATCATCCCCATCGCTATCGTTCAAATGAATTACATGCTTCAGTTTATAAAATACGCAATTGATTTCTATAGATGCGACCTCATAACTATCTGCTCCAATTTGTGGGAAAGATTTATATTCGGAATTTTTCGAAAATTGTCTAAAGACTCGACCAATTATGATCGAATGATCCATTTCACTTTTCGTTATAAGTCGATAGCAGAATCTCAATCGCAATTTCTTCGCAAGACTATGAACAATATTGGCGCGAGAACTTATTATGCGCGCATAACTTTTGGACAATTTATGAAACATTTCAAATTTAAAAGAAGAAAAGAAGAAGAATTTATAAGAACCCCATTTTCTACAAAATCATAGGATAATTTACCATCAAATGGAATTTGGGGTTTAAATTTGTTTCGCAGAAATTAAACCATTTGTACAGAAGTCGATTATATTGTAAAGGACCGTATACACTGTACACTATACAGCTCCCAATGAGGGTTCCGAAACGAGATCACCCATAACTATACTAAAATGAGATATGAGCGATGAAATTTCGGTAGCCGTAATCATATTTTGATCATTCCTGAAATGTGTTCATGAGATTGACGATATTTTATTACCCCGATCTACATCGCAATGATCAAAATATTTCTATCGCGTGTTTAAATTCTCCAAAGTGAAGAATTTTTCTTCTATGAGACTATCAATCATATCCGACATGACATAACGACAAACGCCTAAATGTAAATCATACATTAAATCGCAAGTGACTTTTACTCTGGTATGAAAATGGCTGATGTCATTGAGAATACAATATCCTTGTACGTCATGAGATAATTTTCGGAAGTGTTCTTCATAATTTTGGATATTTCTCAAACATTCAACGTTTTCGGTTGATTGAATCAATACGAATACACTTGGTGAACTTTACGACCAACACATAGAAATACCGTCTTTTGCCAAATAATCTAGCTATTCCGCAATTTTATGGAAGCATTTAGTATCTCCAAATTCTTTTTTGTCCGATTCATGAATAAACGGGGCCAGAAATACATCATTATAGACGATGAAAACTCTGGCGGAGGAGCTGCAACCGAGAAATATATTGCTCCAATTTTGTAAATTCCAGCTGCCGGAGAAAGTGCGTTGTTGGTTCCAAAATCCTTATAATATAAATACAATGGAATTATCAGCTTATTTTCAAAATATTTTTTGACTTCTTCCCAGGTTTCACCTTAAAATAGACTTGAGTATATTTTCCATTCATTAGTTTGGGATAACTCTTTCTCCATAAATTCTACAACAGCTTTCTAAATATTCGGCAACTCAAAATACGGTTTCAAAACACGTCGTATGGAAACCATTGGGCCTTCACATCTTTTCTTTGTCATTATCGTACGGCTGTTTAACCGTTTATCATCGTCGATTTCATCAATGATAAAGTTTTCGGGAGGCACAAATATCTTCAAACTTTTGAAAAAGTCGGGTCGTCGGTGTTCTGTTTTTAAATTATCCAAAATATCAATTTTCCGGCAAGAGTCAACACTTTGTCGCAAGCCTGAGGGCATAATTGGTTCTATTTTTCATTTGGATATTGCTATTATAGACTGCAAGAACTCAATAAATTCCTCGACGATTTATTGCACCAATGATCTTATATAGGCTTCCGTATTCGATACAATGAAGAATTATACAATGCATCTTTGAATTGGCATAATACTATATGCTTCCGAAGCGATGGGAGTGTCGTAAACTTTCAAGTATATTATTCGAAAATACAAGAAAATCCGCACTGACGAGGATAGAATGCCTCCAAATGTCTAACTAATATTTCCAGATTTTTGAATCCCAACTTGAAAAAAATTTTACAACGCACTCCAACTACTCCAGTTTGTTCAGCTTATTGAAAACACGAAAAAAGTATTTTTTTTTTTAGAATTTGCTCCTTATTCCATAAACAGTTCATTGGATGATATGCCATATGTGTTCAAACTCAGGCGGGTAGTTGAATTCCAAAACGTGAAATATTTTAAAAATTATTTCCGGCGGTTTCACTAGAGATGGTAATTTACATGATACCTGGTTCACTCTGACATAAAACTGGGTCAGTTCAGATATTGTTGTGCCCATAATAACAATGAATGTCTGTACGGTCAACCCCAATTCTTTCATTTTGTTATGTTTTTCATTGATATTTCTCTCGACATCACCAGGATTATACAAAAAAATATGTTGTAATTACATTTTTCATCATACCTTCACATGAAAAAAAAATCCGTCCCGACACTCAACAATTAAAGGTTTCCAAAAGCGTCTTTCATTTCTTGACTGATTTGTCGACTTTTTATTCGAATTGGGTTGTAGGAGACATGGTATTAAATATAATTGCAGTGAACATCGATAGTCTGTGATGGAATGTAATGCGTGTTAATGAAAAACCATTTCCGGTGTAACGCGGTTCAATTTTTGAACCTTGATCCAATGCTCCAAAAGCTAGTAACTCGGCATAATAAAGATCATCGGATGTCAAATGATTGCTATACAGAACATAAATTTCACCAAAAAAAGTTTCCTAAGACGTCGTCATTTGTGAATTATAATGTGAATACTTCTACTCAAAATCTTTTTCAATCTACAGGAAAAAGAAAAAAACGGAATACATTTCATAGTTTTTTAGAATGCAACTACTATTTTCCATTAGTAGTAGATTCCTGTAATAACGGCCGAGATTTGAAACTATGATCAAGTGTTTGATATTTTTAATTTTTACATTCATCTAAAAACAGAGAATGAGGAGACTCGCAGTGATTTATGACTTCATTAGCCTCACGATTATGAATTAACCAATGTTGACCTTTTCCACCCTCACCATAATCTGTAATCAAATCAAATAACAATTATTCAGACAGAGTATAGTAGATAACGGACCAGACATGATTAGTTTAGTAGTATAGACTGACCCGTGCTCTCATACCATTCCTGCGGTACTTTCTGATTCAAATTTTCACAATATAATATGTCTTCGTTGTTTCACTCGTGAATACATCTCTTATTTTTTCAGCTATTACTTGAAGTTGCTCTTAATCAATTTTGTCATGAATTGAGAATGATTATTTTAATGGGTCACAACAATACTTGAATGCACTTATTTTTGTAGATACAGACGGAACGATCAATCAAAGTAACAAAATGATATTCTGCGTTAGCAATTGGCCATTAATCTGTAAGATTAACTTCCATAGAGAAGAAGGAAATGAATCAGGGAATAAAAGATACACAAATCAGGCGAATGCATAACCACACAAACGATTCCACAATTGAACTGGTAGCATTTTGATCGCTATTTGAATATCTCTTCCATCGTTGGAACGATCTACTTTTGCCGTGGTCTACGTCGTACCGTATAGGCGGTGCGTCACACGCTCGTCTTCAAAAATTTTTCCCACACAGAGTTTTGGAGAGCGATGAACTTGTGAAAAACTGAAATGTGCGGGAAAGACGACAGTTCATTATATTTTTGTTTTCAATGAAATCTACATATACTTAGTTGCTTTTTTCTTCACGTTTGTATTTATTTATTTCATTCTGTTTTTTCAAAACTGTTCAATTTAGTACAATGATCTTAAAGATCACTTTTTGCGTATCTGCAACTCTTCTGAAGGTTCTGGACTTGGAAAAAAGTGGTTTAAACCTTCATATTGTTGCGATTACTGGATAAATTAATTTTATTTTCTTCATCATGTAAACTCTCTGATGATACTCATATTTAAAAATTGAAAAAATTGACGAACTTACCCCAAAAAGTGTTCAGTTAGTTGCGATTTTGTTAATCTACGATTAGAATCTTTCAACGACATTTTTCATGCATAGTTCATCTAATTTGGAACATTCTCAATTTATGGAGATTATGAGAGCATATCAAAAATATATTTCTGTTAATCAACTTCGAATGGCTCCCAAATTTGGTTAGTTTATCGCAGAATTTATTTTGCCTTGGATATTATAGGGTTCTTTGTACTTTTAACAGGGGGGCATCTTTTTTTGTTTTATGTTGAATTTTGCGGAACGAAGAGGTTCAAAACCAAAAATTTGTTCCTCCCAACCACCTGAAGGGGTAGTTAAAAACAAAAATTTTGCTTCTTTCGCAATTGTTTATTGAATGACGACTTAAAAACTAAACGTTAGTTGTTTGGAAAAAAAAATTTTCCTATTCATTTCTGAACACTTTTATAAGCAATTGGTTATAAACAATGGTGTTCTTTTCCTTTTCTCATTGAGATATCTTGACTTAATTCACGATTGGAACGGAGAGTCACAGTTATTGGAAAACATTTTTCATTGGATTTTTTTATTATTTTACGTTAATTGAATTTGCACTTTATCCCTCGAGTAGTGTGGAAAAAAGTCAGAACTTTAGCAATATCTATTTACGAATAATGTTTGAGTGAATGTTACAACTGTTGATAACGATGAAGGCCTTTCAACAATAACTGTCAAATTATAATTATAAAAATAACGAACAGTGAATGATGTAACATCAATGACCAGTGGAAGTGGCTCTTGAGCATCTCCAAAGTCACCATTGGAGCAAATTTCCGACGATAATAGTAAGTTTGATGGCTGGAAAGTCGAGCCCGCTGAGGTCGCCGTTCGTCATTTCGACGCCGCTAAAAATTGTTTAATCATATAATTCCAAATATCTATGTAAACAATGGGATAATCGAAAAATACCTATCGGAATGTCATGTTGACAATCGCTTTCCTTATTAAAAATAGTCAAACCGCTTCTCATTATTGCCAATCACATTGATAGTATACGATTATAAACGATTATTAAAATTCACGGAAAACAATGGCAATAAGCAATAAACAAATTTTTTTCACTAACTGTGACATACCTTACCAATTATAGATTGAGTCAAGGTATTTCAATAAAGAAAAAAAAGAGGAAACAATTGCTTCTGGCCAATAGTTTTTAAAAATGTTCATAGATTAATGCGAATTTCTTGTTTTCTCAAACCATTAACTTCTAGGTCTCCGGTGACCATTGGATACGAATATTTAAAAAATAACAGTTTTTGACTGCAGCTATCCCAGTGATATTGTAGTTGAATCTTTCACCATATTTCTATTGTAAATATCTCATAATCTTAATTAGAATCACGTAAAAATCCAACATTGGTATTTTTGTACGGAATTCAACGTTTTTCTTCAATTTATTTCATGTAAATTTTTCGTATCTGATATTCCATGAGTTATTCCTAATAGAATACTCATACCAGAAAAACTCAGGAGGAATGAAAAAGACACCACAAACTTTCGGCTCTAGATGATCTTGATTCAATATTTTTGTCTGCATCTATTGAATTCGTACTGAAATACTTACGACTTTTTCCGACGCTACGTATAGTTCTACCAGTCGGTTTCGATACTTTTCCATGATTGCAAATCCGAAATTTTGTCTGCAATTGTATCATCATTATAATTTATATCACCATTGTTATCTTTATACTGCTCCTTTCATTGAACTTTTCTATAATTTATAATAATTTTCGGGAAAGATGCTTCGAAGACTATACACAAATTTCCCATACCAATTGATTTCACTTTCTTGTTGCCGCTAGTCTTATATACAAAATTAGGCTTCGGGATGTTTTCTTTCATTTTAAGTTTGGCTGCATGTAGTGACAATAGAAACTTTCTGCAAAATGACGAATATTTCATCAAATATGAAAATTCATAGATGGCGGATTGATACATTATTATCAACTGATTCTTCATTAGATCCCTTATTACTGCTGTAGAAACGTGCAGGTTTTTTTCGAAAACATTTTTGAGGAACTTTCTCTGTACAGTTAGTAATACTTAATGTTGTTTCATCGTGGTAGCCGTATTAAAATCATCTGAAAAAAAAGGAATAATTACTTATCTTATAATTAGTGTAACCGAACTGAATTCCAATCAAGATGTGTTGTGTGAGTGGATTTTTTCTACTGGTTCATAGAAGCAAACAAAAGTGGGTAACTGCTGCAGAGGCTTATCACCTTTTTTCAAGAGTTTCTCGACATAATTCAGAAAGTCTATCGCGGAAAAGCACTAAATGTGAATAAATTATGAACGTTAGAAATCAAAAAGTGCTTTCCGTATAGTTCCATTGATTTCTCGACGAAATGACGCAATGAACTTTTAGCACACTCATTGTTACATACTTACATATTATTAAATTTCAGCAATATAGTATCATTGACACATCATCCTTCAACGAACAGATGAAATATCTCTTTTTGAATATCTTGACATACAAGATGCATGTTTTCTACCGGAAATTGAGAAACCATACCAATATCAGCTTGCACAAAGGCTGATGTTCGAATACGATGGTCTTCATTAACTCGTTGGCGAAAATTGTCATCCGTAGGTAGTGATGCTTCCATTTCTGAAAATAACATCCGATAATTCTGATATTCACCTACATTCCCTCCTACATGCAGTTGCCACATCCAAAACAGCCGAAGTGGCTTTTTGTACATATCACAAATGACTGCGTTAGAAAGCCACAGTTGACACTTATGAGATGGGCATAAAAAATTCTGTCAAAATGTTGAAAGCATTCCACAACTCGTTATACTCTTGTAGATATTGACTACAGTCATTGAGCTCTCTATTTCCGTGATATATTCTGATGCCAAGCGGTGTGGTAAATTTGGAGAAAATTTGAGCAAACATAGGATACCATGAATTTTTTGAGATTTTAGAGATTGGTAGCCCGTCAATATGCACATTTATTGTAATAATATTTTCAAGAAATTCATCTATATCACTTTTTTAATGGGTCAATCGATCCCCGTTGTAAGCAATAATGGAAATATTCTCCCAGCGGGACAGAACGAATCGTAGTATTTCTGGGCGTTCGGAATCTTGCGTGGATCTTGCGGAATGTCTTTTAATTCTCCAACTGATTGCACACGACGAAGAAGTTGCAACAAAGCTCCTGCTGATGAATGTGGAATGTTATGTTGGCATATCCACCTTGTTAAATCATTTTTCAGATTTAACTCAATGCCTTCCTCAGGAATGTTGTAGATCTTTGGTACATCATCATCAGCTGTTACAGTATAATGTTTATCAATGTTATTATTGTCCACTTGATCAATATCAATTTTGTCATTATAAACATTTTTACTGTCACTTTGACATACACCCATTGAAATGGTTTCAGGATAATCGAACAATTCAACACATTTTGTTCCATTTCCGTCGTTTATTACTTTTTCCACATCATTAGTATCAGAATTCTACAGCTGTCATTAAGAAAGAAGGAACTTTCAATAACGAATTCAAACCTTTTTTATCATTTTATTCTTTTGATTTTTTGATAAACCTCCGAATAATTTGGTTTTCCGCTTTTTTTATTCCAAAAGGAATACTGAAAATTGATGGTTCTTTTTTTGTATAACTTTTTGACGAAATTAGAAAAAAATTAGAAATTAATAACAAATTAAAAATTTTTTGTTCAATATACTTTAATACGGGAATTTTGTTCTCATTGAACATATGTATATATATAGTTGCATGCAGTTTTCTTCATCTATAAATATTCGATAATTACGTTAATTGGAAGACATTTAAATTGAAAAACCAATATATGATCAATAAAACGAATTGGCAGATATCATCAATAGATAATGGATTATAAATTGTAGGCTGAGGAGTCACGAATATTTTAGTGTAATGCGCAAGTATGAAATAAGAATGATGCAGTAGCCAGAAAAAATACATCATTTAGATTTCACAAAAATGACGTTTTATTAACCTTTAGATTTTTTATCTCTCTGAGGAAATGCATGAAAGAAGGTATCTCATACTGCGGAATGGTGATGGGCGAAGTGACGATCATGGGTCGATCCAGTATACTGGATTTTCTGTCCGAAAGAGTAACGGTAATGCTCAATGTTTTCACTTTGAAAAAATTCAATTATTCGACTTGAAATTGACTAAAAAAATTAAAAAAAGCAATTTCAAGTATCTTTTGACATCGCCCTTTATAAAACAGTTATTAGATTGTTGAAATTCGAAAAGGCGGATTCGAAATGGCGACCGCAAAACGAAAAATTACGGATTCTTTACTCAGTTTCGAATTCCACAACGTGTTGTAATCGATCGAAATTGCATATTACGTACAAATATTTCGAATGTCACAGGAATGTAAAAATATTCATCAAATGATAATGATTTTTGATCCAGTATACTGGATTTCCCGTCCTCTAGAGGTTGAAGACATCCGCAAGCTTTCTCATTGCAGACTTCGTGAAACTGATGTCTCCGAGACATCGTGAGAAGGAACTCCAAATGAAATCTTGGAGGAGGGTTTTCCTAGTAGTATTTAGGAATTGTGTGCTAACTGAGTCAATATTCGAGAAAAATATGTTCACATTTAACTCAAACTTGTGACTCATATTTATATTCACTTGTCTCAAATGTTGTTGCCCGGATATATTTTTTATCTGTGTTGAATATGACGATACCATAGGTTGTTGAATCAACAACTAGAAACATTAACATCTAATATATTTTACTAAAAGCTGGTGTCCTTCCCAGAAAAACGACAACTGGATCGATATACTAACTACAGATGAACTCTCTTCTTAGAGTACTGAAGCAGTGGGGACGTCATCGTATACCGTGTTAGAATGGTAGCTGCCTTTTTCCTGAAAGCACACTGATAAGAATAATATATCGCACTAATTTCGTTGAAATTGAACCAATCTCGCCGTACCTTTAAATACGGCGAAGATCGCTGCGGGACAGACCCGACAGCTCACTGAAATTAAAAATTAAAGTTGGGTCAATCTCATAACGAACTCGAATCACCAATATGCACGATTGTGGCCGACTCTTCGTTGGATTGATGCAATAATAATATTCACTTCTGTTGAGCCACGTCTGGTATTGTGTGGACACTATATATCAGGGATGCTTAAATGGGACTCTTGGCGTTCTCAGTGCTCTCCCAGGGAGTCTCATGTGCGCAGGGCCATAGACTTGGCCCTATACCTGGCCAGCAGAAGTACACCCCAAATACGAATGCTATCTAATAAGTAAGCTTACCCACAAATCTGCTGACAACTTAAATATAACTTCAATGCAGTGGAATCTATTGGACTACACAGCCGCGTAGCCAGAACTTTTGCTCGTCAATAAGAGGATCAGCATCCGATTTCCATGAACATTTTTATTTTTTTTTTTTTCATCAATTATATAATATGGAATATTTTGTATTTCCATATATATGAATCTCTCATTTGACGAAACCGTATTGCACCTAATTGTCAGCTGCAATGATTCTGCTTGAGGTTGGAAAAAAATTGTATATAGTGGTCGTACATGGTCTTTTTTTTGAAACACCGATCCAAGCTTAGAATGTTTCGGAAAAATTACGTTAACGAATCAAATCACATAGTTATGAAAAAATGAAAAAATATATGTTTGAAAATAGTCTCACCAGTTTTTTCAGGTCTATTCGGTGATGTATAAGCGTTAAAGTGCAACTAATGATGTAATATCAATAACATAGGCTATTTCAAACACCGGGTGAATCAATTCTTGCCCATTATTACATTGTTTGAATTTATATCGCGACAAGCATATACATCAACTTGCGACGTTTATTCGAAATCAAGTATAAATCAAAGAGATAATTTTTCGAAATTCCTTAGTCGGGTATGTGCTCGTTCAACAATTTATTCGCCTACAGTTCTCATCCATTTTCGAGTCGATTTTATAACGCACTAATAAGACCATGCATGAACGTAACCGATTTAATAATTGAGCTCCATAAAGACTCCGTGATGCATTTTGGGAATTTTCGTTCCTCAATGTTCAAAAGTGTGTATTTCATATATTTATTCACAAATTGAATATGGGGAGAGTTTTTATTTAATTATTCTCTGTCGGTTATATATTCTTATTCATATGTGTATAGATTGATTTAAGTATCATTTCCTAGTTATACATTTTTACTCGTATTCATATAGATTAGGTTCAATTATTATTCTGTGGTTATATATTTTTGTTCATATGTATATAGATCCGGTTTAATCATTTTTCAGAATTTTTAGCTGTTTTTATCCCATCATGAATTACTTTTGTAAAATTATCTCTTTAAGATTTGTTCTCTGTGTGAAGTAATTCTCCATTTTTAAGATGATACAAATTTTAATGTAAAATGTTTCATTTGTGAACGAATATTGGTGTACTCTGTGACTACATTATTTCTATGTAACGAAAACACCCTTTCCGGTATAAATGAATGAAGAAACATGCGAAAGATATTCTTGCGTTTGAAAGTATATTATCACTTGAGGTGTGTTAAGATTTAATTTATTCCATGCAGAAAATTATGGGAAAAGGAAAATTTGTCTTCCGGGGATTCAAACACGGGTCGTCAAATTGAGAAACAGAGACTGTATCATCGTGGCTGCATAGTCCTTGCAATATAGATCAGAGGTGTCCAAATGGTTCGCCTGGCACACCAAGGGCCCACGCAGTTGCCACTCGATGGCCATGGTAATAAACCTAGGTTTTATGCCTGGCCTAACCCAGGTATACAGCTAGCAGTACTATACTCCAAATAAATATGCTACCCAATGAGTAGATCTTACCCACAAATCAGTTCACAACTTGAATATAACTTAAATGCATAGAAATCTATTAGACTACACAGCCGCGGTGGCAAAACTCTTGCTCGTCAATAAGACGATCAGCGTTCGATTCTCATGAGCATTTTTTTTTTCTGTTAATTGTATAATATGGAATAATTCATATTTTCAAATATATGAATCTATCATTTGACGAAACTGTATGGCACATACTTGTCCACTGCAGTTAATTTGATTGAAGTTAGAAGAAAATGGTATATAGTGGTCGTACAAGATCCTATTTGTGAACCACCGATCCAAGTTGAGAATATTTCAGCAAAATAACTTGAACGAATCAAACCGCATAGTCATGAAAAACTGTGTGTTTAAAAATCGCCACACCAGTTTTTCCAGCTCTATTCGGTGATGTACAAAAGTTGAGGTACAATTAATGATAAAATATTCCATCGAGCAGTATTTCGTATACTGGCCGAGAGTACAATATACGAAATCTATCTGAATCAATGCAGTCACAGAGTATGTGACTGCATTGATTCTATGTAATGAAAACACCTTTTTCTAGTGGAATTGAATGAAAAAACATGCAACGGATATTCTTTCGTCTTGAAATATATATTCACTGACGAGATATGTCGATATTTGATTTATTTCATGCAGAAAATTATGCGAGATAAAAAAAAAATTTATCGCTCAGGGATTCGAACTCGGGTTGTCAAAATTGAGATGCAACAACTGTATCGTCGCCGCTGCGTAGTTCTTTTAATATTAATGCACAGTAGTTATATTTGAATTCTGAGCACATTGGTGCATTGGAGCTATTTGTCCATCACATATATCTATTTGCCAGGCCCCTTGTACTGACCCTTATAATACCCGACTGTCATAAAACCCGAAACCCAGGAAATGCTGTCCCTGCGGCGGTTCACTCTTATCGTAGATCTGGACACCTTTTGTTATTTAGGGTTTAGTACTGCTGGCCGTATACGTGGGTTTGACCAAGTATAAAACCTAGGTTTATGACCATGAGCATCAAGTGGATTCTGAGTGAGCACTCGGTGGGCCAGGTGAAGCATTTGGACACTTCCGGGTTGAAGCGCTTGAACGGATTTTAAGGAAGTTATCGCTGGTTCGATTTCAGCCTGGGGCAAATATTTTTCTGCGGACATGTGAAATTTTCTGTATATTTGAGGTTAGAATTTCAATATATATGCTTTGTAGTTTATTTACGAATTGATGGAAACCTCCAAAACCGTTTTTGATGATTTCCACTTTTTTTCATTTGTATCATTCTGAACCTCTCACAATTTTAATGCATTCTGAATTTGTTCACATCATCGTTACTCTAATTTTCCTGGATACAGGGTGGCAGTAACTAATTCGTGTCGACACTATTCGCGTCAAGTTACACGAAAAATGGTTATATATGAAATGGAAAAAAATTAAAAATGGGATAAATTTATATCTTGAAGTATTTTAGATTAACTTTTTTTTCCAACAAACTGAATGGTGACTGAGAAAAACTTGACTGTTCAAACACTTCACAAATAATGAGACTGGAGCTTCGTGGCGTTAGAGGGATTTGAACCTGCGACCTGAAAATTGTGAAACGCAAATGCTATCCAATGCGCCGTTCTGTAGTTATTGAAGTGTGTTTTCGAACTACTCTCATAAAGTGTTGCTTGTCTGGCGAAACGATTACCTTTTAAGACGGTACATGTCGATCAAGTGAATTGATCAACTGTAACCAGGGCAAACCGTAACCACATGTTACATAATATAGCATAACCTCTTCGAACGTTGACGTGAAGTTGACGGGTTAAGTGTCCATTAAATTCATGAACCTGATCGCAAAGTTGGGTCGTATCAATGACGTTACCTTCCCGTTGAGTTCATAGAAGTCAACGCATATCCATTGAGTTTCAGATGTTGATAGACGATTAACGATCAACTGTGCGTTAACTTTGTGCGAAAGTCAACGTCGATTTTATCACGATGTAGCGTCAAGTTGCTGTTAAATCGGTGTCGAAAACGTGAAAACCTCATTTGAAAAACACAGTGAAATTTGGTCATTAGCCGGAAATGTAGATACATTCGTTTTCATAATACGAGTAGGGTGAAATTCATTTGTTTATATTACAATGATATTTGTGAAATCTGTGAAATGTCTCTTTTTTTCATGCTGGCAGCTGGACACATGGTTTGGCCGACCGAAAAAGTCAGGCCGCGGAGGTGGTGTTCGTAGTGGCACTGGGTTCAACACTGTTCCACGGCCGAATTCTGGCGATGATTTCGATGAGTTTGAACAGCAAAGATCGATAATCGAAAAGATGGACGAGGAAACGATGAACGACCGTTTTGAGAAAATGCTGGTGATTGTCTAAAAGTCAATAATTAGATATGTATTATATTTGTCATTAATGTCGTGTAATTGGTTTGTAGGCAAATTTGAATTTGACTGAGGAGAAAAAAGAACCGTTGAGACAACAACCAGAGACGAAGAAAAAAGAAATGTTGGTTCTCCATTACAAAGGAAGTATACAGGAGAACCGTTCCAAGTTCGATAAACCTGCGGATTACATCCAATATCTTGCACAACCTGATTTGAGTGTCACCAAAATTTATAATTGCATAGAATCTTTGAGAATTGCTCTTACGAATAATCCATTGAGTTGGGTACAAGAATTTGGCACGAAAGGACTTAAGCAGGTTCTCACTACACTCAATGAATGTTACCGAAAGTGAGTTAAAGGCTTTCATTCATACTCCATAAAGGAACATGAAATTAGTATTGATATTATTGAAAACATGGATTATTTCTTAAAACATTAATTCTCATGCGGAATGCAATTTCCAGTGCCTCTATACAACTAGATAGGTAAATGATTGAAGACGGTATTATTCAGATTAAGTAATTTCTGATTGTGAATTCTTTTCATTTCATAATTTTGTAAAATTCGATTCATGCTTGTAATGTAGATCAACATGATGCGATATGTATAGAATATCCTCGTTTATACATGGTGCTTCACAATATTCAATAGGAATTTTGGTGACAAAATGGCTTTATTAAAACAGCACGGTCGCGATATCTTCTTCGTTCACTGTGTTTATTAAGTTTGGGAACATTTTTTCTACATAAGCCCATATTAATTTCATTTGTCGTTTTTTTCCTCCAGTGATAATCGGTATGAGCGAATACAATACGAGTGTATTCGATGTCTGAAGGCAATAATGAACAACACTGTGGGAATAAAAGAGATGCTAGCTCACCATGAAGCATTAACAATTGTGGCGCGTTCATTGGAACCAAGCAAGCCATCGGTAATGCACGAAGCTGTTAAATTATTAGGTGCAGTTTGTCTCATCTCAAGTGATAGTCACAAGAAAGTATTGGATGCAATAACAATGAATGGCGAATTCAAGAGACACGACAGATTCCTGCCAATCGTCCAAGGATTAATGAACAAGCAGAACGAAAATTTGAGAGTTGTATGTTTGCAACTGATTAATTCAATAATATCTTCAGCGGAAGATCTGGACTTCCGGCTGCATTTGCGGAATGAAGTCATGAGAGTTGGTCTTGCGGATATCTTAGAAACACTTGAACATGATGAATCTGAAGATCTTGTGACGCATTTGAAAATTTTTAATGATTATAAGGAAGAGGACTATGAAGAATTTGTTCAAAGATTTGATAACGTCCGGTTGGAACTCGATGATGTTAATGATTGTTTTGAGGTTATTAAAAACATGGTAATGGATACAGTGGCTGAACCATATTTTTTATCAATACTGCAACACCTTTTATTCATCAGGGATGACGCACTAGTTAGACCAGCGTATTACAAATTGATTGAAGAGTGTGTATCACAAGTGGTATTGCATCGTTCAGGTTGCGATCCAGATTTTAGCGCTACCAAAAGATTTCAAATCGACGTACAGCCGCTCATCGATACACTTGTGGAGAAGTCTCGTGCCGAGGAGGAACAAAAACTCGTAGAGATGTCACAGAAATTGGAGGAGGCTATTGCAAGCAAACAGGAGGCTGAAGCAAAACTTCAACACGCTGAGAAAAAAATAAGAGAGTTAGAGGTTAATGGTTCACGAATTCCCTTGAGTCCAGCAAAACTCGGAGGTATTCCACCGCCACCTCCCATACCTGGTTTTGGTGGTGGACCACCGCCCCCTCCAATGCCGGGAATATCGGGAGCTCCACTACCACCACCACCACCACCACCACCAATGATGGGGATGGCCAGTACATCGCCAGCTTCCATGCTAGTTGTGGGTGGCGGACCACCACCTCCACCCCCACCACCGATACCTGGCATGGGCCCTCCTCCGCCACCAATGATGGGTGGTATGACCAGACCCACAAACACTAATATTAAAGAAGCTCTACCATATGGTTTGAAACCAAAAAAAAAATGGCAAGTAGATGGTCCATTAAAACGTGCAAATTGGAAAACCATTTTGCCCAATAAATTGAGTGAAAAGTCGTTTTGGGTCAGAGTGCAAGAAGATAAGTTAGCCAGTCCTGAAATATTGAACGGTTTAGCACAAAAATTTTCATCGCGACCGCCAAGCAAAAAAATCGATGATGTGGTTGATAAATCAGTGCCATCAAAAAAAGTTAAAGATCTCAAAGTATTGGATGGAAAAGCTGCCCAAAATATATTGATTCTTCTTGGTGGGACTTTAAAACACATGTCTTATGAAGAGGTGCGAAGTTGTCTGTTGAAATGCGAAGGTCCTGTTATTTTAGATAATGTTCTACAGGGATTAATTCAATATTTACCGCCACCCGATCAATTGACGAAGCTCCAACTGTACAAAGATCAGTATGATGATTTGACAGAAGCTGAACAATTTTGTGTCACAATATCGACAATTAAAAGGCTGTTACCGCGACTAAAGTCATTGAGTTTTATGTTGCGTTATGAAGAACTCATACAAGATGTGAAACCTGATATAGTTGCTGGCACTGCAGCGTGTGAAGAGGTAATGAATAGCAAAAAGTTCGCTAAAATTTTGGAGCTCATTTTGTTGTTAGGCAATTATATGAATTCCGGATCGAAAAACGGCGAAGCTTTTGGTTTTGAGATCAGTTTCCTCACCAAGGTAAAATAGTTTGTACTTATTTATTTATATTCATTTTGAAAGCCATAACATTTCAAAAGTTTTATGCATTGATCTAACCAATAATTTTCCTATGTATCCTTCGTTTCCGCTAGTTAACAAGCACTAAAGATATCGAGAACAAAGAAACTCTTATGCATTATCTAGTGGATACAATTGAAAGGAAATTCGCCGAATGCCTGAGCTTTCCAGAGGAGCTTGCTCATGTTGACCGTGCTAGTCGAGTATCGCTAGAAAATATTCAACGGACTCTACGTCAAATGGATACAAATATTCGAAATCTTGAGCAAGATTTGTTGAACGCAAAAGTGCCGGTGACTAATGAGGATCGATTTGCCGAAATAATGACGCCATTCGCCAAAAAGGCTAGGGAGTCGTATGAAGTGATGCAGAATATGTTCAAAAATATGGATGCTCTTTACACTGATATATCGGAGTTTTTCGCTTTTGATAAGCAAAAGTATACTATAGAGGAATTTTTTGGTGACATCAAAAAATTTAAGGACGACTTTCAGGTAATATAAATTTATTATAAACTTATCTCATTAAATTCATAGTAATAAGATCGAATATCATCGTTACCGATAGCCCCAATTAATTGTAATTGATTTGCGTTGTTGATAAATAGTTGACTTGTTGATAAACTTTTTCAGCAAGCGCAAAAAGAAATTGCGAAGATGCGTGAAGCCGTGGAGAAACAGAGGCGAGCACGAGAGGGTCGTGAGAAAGCCGAGGCCGAACGTGCGGCGCGCGTAGCGCGCAAACGCGCCCTCGTCGATATGAACGCCCATGAAACACAAGAAGGTGTTATGGACAGTCTAATGGAAGCATTGCAAACTGGATCGGCCTTCAGTCGTCCTGATCAGCGACGAAAACGTCAGACCCGCGTTGCTGGTGGTAAGTTTAACCTCATCAGAAACAAAAATACTACGACTGAATTCATTCACCGTCTGCGTGATCGTCCAGTATTATTTAACGGAACTTTGAACACAAGTTATGATCGAATCAATATTATTGATGTGAATAATGTATTATCACCAGTTTGTGCACCACTCGATATTGCACAGGATTCTGAGTCTTTTCGTACACCTATCGACAGAAATCAAATTGCATTAAAAAAAGAGTTATTTGAAGCAGCAGAACTTGCGCCGAAAACAAAACGATTAAACTCATGTCTGAGTTCTCCTCACAGTATAAAAGGACAAGTGAACTCAAGCTTTCCTTATAATCCGATAGACACTAATCTTATGACACTAAGGTACGGAGATACTCCACGTAAAGGCACTGTGGTGAAAATTCAGAAGAATTTGAGAAATTTTAAAATAAGCGAAAGTTTTGACTCGAATAACATAAAAAATATAATTCTGACTAGAGGAAGTATAGAAAATCTGACGTCAAATATCTCCGGGAGAAAACCAGAAAATAGTCTGGAAACACATGCTCATTATGATAACGTAATTGGAGAATTGATGAGGAAAACGAGAAAAGTGAATGCTAATGCTTCTGAATTCGGTAATATTCCAGAATATGAACTGATGAATCCAACTACTGAAATTTCTATGTTTGAGAAAGCCATTCTGAAGAGAGAACAAGAGTGTATTCCAGTTAAAAAACATCGCCAAATCGTTGGTAAACGTCATAAAAGGAACAGCATTCTACAGCGAGCATTATTAAATCGAGGTCGATCATGTCAAAAGAAATAGACGAACATTGACGAATCGAATGAAGCATCCGGCGTACATATAAGCCCTCCATAAGATACGCGTGTAACAATGTCAGACGTTTTTACGGACTATTCTTACAAAATGATCGATAGAGTGACATCCAAGTTACTCACAAAAACTACGGTTCAGGTTCTAATAAGGAGCGATAAACAAAATGAAAATATGTCATATAATAGAAATAATATTCCCACAGTTTATGATCATGATGAAACCAATATTGTTATGAGCCATTTCTGTATTCGAAAAAAATCCTCCGCCAAATGAAAAGTTTGGAAATCCAATGCGCATATCCCTAATGCATATCTCAGAGGTTTATAAATGTAATTCATGTACTTCCATCCAGATAAACTCAAGAACAGTCCATAAAATTGTGTGAAAGACACTCGATGACATGTAGTGAATGAGAAAGTCTGACGCCGTTGGAGGCTGAGACAAACGTTTACCGAACCACCTTTTGGCTTGTAACAAATGTGAAGCGATGTAAATTCTGGCGAAAATCTGTGGATTCTGATAGTATTTCACTGATTGAATATAATAAATTGAGAGTTACAATGTTAGAAATGAGTTGGAATATCGTTTGACAAAGGCTCAGAAATGTTCCCCTACTTCAACATAATTTTATTTGTATTTTCAATCATTCAATTTTTTTTAACATTTATTCTTTGTATATATATTTTCCATTCTTCAGAATTGTTTCGTTATATTTTATTTTCGATCACATAAGATCATGATAGAAATAATCATGGAAATACATACAGTCACCATCTTCATTAAATCATAATGTTATTGATAATGTGGAATGAACTTTTGTATTCAAACATTTGACTATATAATGTATTTAGTTGTGTACTGTAATTATATAGATTTTCACTCACATTATATTAACGTTTTTTTTTTGTTCACACAATTAATAGCAAAGCAATACGGCTACTGTATATTCTTATTTATATTATCATTCATATTTCACATGAGACTAACCTGAATAACTCCTAGCAATAATAAGAAACTCAGTAAAACCTTGCACCATATATTATCTAAATTTGTGAATTCAATTTCAACAGCAGAGAGACGTGCTCAGCTCAATCGAAGTCGATCTCGAACTGGACTTGTGGGTACTGGATTACTTGGACGTGAACTATCGACGTGAGTAAAAGTGCTGGAATTATGACTGAATTTATGCGGAAGAGATAGCTATGTTGCTCATTATAAATCGTAACATCATTTTTGTCTTTTTCGTAGAGAACTCTTGAGTTCAGCATAGCAGCACAATATATCGTATTTCCGTCCAAATTTCAAAGCTGTGATGATTCATGAAAACTGAGATGGGTCTGTTGTTATAACGCCAGTAATTGTGTCTTCCTTTTGATGATTATTGAGAGACAAAATTTGAAGCGTTATGTTTTATTTAATGCGATCAAGTACAATCAAGGAAACTCCCCTGAGTATATATATTTTATGAATTACTATTCTTACTATTTCAATCGCCTCACAACAGATATGTACAGAACCACCTATAATCTGTTTTCCAAAACGACTGCTTATTTCGTTATGTACAATTGCACATTGTAAATTGTTCACTTTTTGCATTCCATATATTGTTTCAAAAAAACAAAAAATTGAATTGTATGTAATGGTCGGGTATGTGTAAATTTTACACTATTTTACAACAATAACCATTTAACTCCGTAGCAATCAACACTCACGACGTATTGAAATATATTTTCGTACCCAATAGTGTCCCCGAATGATGAACATGTACATACTGCAATTCGAAAATACGTATTACAAGGTATATGAAAATTTTGTATTTATTCTCTTGTATCTATCACGAGGAGAGTGAGTTCGATCACGTGAATTATTTCTCAAGTGAGATCATAGATATTTCTGTATGAATAAATGAATTTCAATTCCAAAACTACTACGTGACGACAATTTCAGGTTGCCTAATAATAACACGAAATGCGTACACACATTCGTGTTCGCGGCCTAACGAAATATCAACGCATGCGCAGAACGATAATCACAACCTCCTGTGAGTGGGTCACGAATAGCCAAAAAACGAAAAAAAAAATGTCTGCAAAGTTAGATTAGCTCTCACTAAAGCGATATGTAACGAAAAAAACCGAGATATATATGAATTTAATATTTTCTTTATTTCTTGAAACTTCGGGGTTTTTACCCACCAATCAAATTTTCATTCATTTTTCCTTCCTCATTTTGGGAGATATGAAGATGGACGTTGCATCTTTTTCACGTATTTTATTGTCCCGAACAACTTTTGTTCGACATATTTGGCGATAAAGTTATTGGATTCCGAATTAAACAATTCAACATTTTTTTTTAATGACCTCTGACATTAATTGCAAAATGGTTAAGGTTGTTGGGTCAGGACAAGATGATGTCACTGGAATGATATTTTTTGTGAACGTTCATGATCCCTTTACTAATCAACCTGTCAAATTTAAAAACAATCCTCAGTACAATTATTTAGCAAAAAAATCGCAAAGTGGGAGTATTTGGTCTGCTCATCACATTATGTTTGTGGGAATTTCGAACATTTTTCAGTATATTATATACATCTGCCTAATAATTTACAATACCGATTCATAGTTATTAATGATTATAATCGTAAATTTTTCCAAAAATTGGGCACACAAAATATAAGGCTTCGGGAACATGGCAACAGTGTAGACGGCATGGAGACTAGAGTAAAGGAGGACGAACTCTGTATCGTCGATCCGTCCACAAAACCCGAAAAAATAAGGTGTGGCGCTTCAGTCGGAGAGTCGGTATGAGTAACGGGGAGGTATAGTCTATCCTAGCTAATTCTGATATTGAGGCCCAGTTTTTTAAAGGATGAACCTAGTTAGTTAACTGGCGCGGTTTAAGTTAAGTTCCCCCACTTTGAGTCCCTTCCCCTATCTATTTTCCCCTAACCGCGTGATGTTTGTGCGATTGGCGCCATTGGCGGCTGTCTGATTTGAACTCTGTATTGAGAATATTGTGATCTAAGATATTTAGTTGATAATTATTATTTAAATAATAATCTTTGTTATTATTCAGTTAATCCAATTACGTGCTAAGCACTGTACACGTGTCAATAACGTTGCAAACTTCGCAAGTTTAGAGACAATTACACAAAAATCACTCTTTGTTAATAACTTGACATCACTGCATAAAATATTTAACACTTTGAATTGGAATATTTGAGGTTATGATGAATCGCTGGACTTGAAACAGGCTTCGAACTTCTGATTAACGCTACTATGCGGCGCTAGTTTTGGGATCTAAGTGGGGGAACTTAACTCAAACCTCGCCAGTTAACTAACTAGGCTTATCCTTAAAAAAACTGGGCCTGAGTGAACGTGCAAGGACAGCGCGAAAGTTTGAAATTTCATACAGGGCATATACAGTTGTCTAGTCTTAGATGATGAAATATAATGAAATGCCACATAATCGAGAAGGTAAAAAATGATTGTTAAACTAAAAACATTAATCCACAATCAATAATACAAGGTATTTCTCAATAATACTTCAATTTTACCGAATTTATAAACATAAGTGGTTTTTGCTTCATATTATAACCTCAAACATGATGTACCAAATTTATTTTCGAATTCTTCTGAAGCCATCATCGTCTTTCCCGACGTGACAGCGTGATAGTGCCAATGAATTATTCTGAAAAAATACAATCTACTCAGATGTGAAAAGCCCTTGCGGATCAAGTTTTATGTATAGAAATCTCTATTTACAGAAATAAAACAATTTTATCCAATTTCAATGTTTTGAAAGTTCTATACTTACCGGTTGTATGTCAATAAAATACTTTTTATTTGACATCAAGTCGAATTTTGGAATACATGACGGAGAAAAAAGTTAGCGAATGTTAGCTGTTTTCTTTGAATTTTTTCACATATGGGTATTTAAAAAGTGAAAAATAGAAAATACTGAAAGTGCAAGTTTTATGAGCGGTGTTATTATTAAACTGGACAATTGGTTTGTTTATAAGTTTAAATTCGTATGAAGTGTATTGGAGGATCAAAGGTGGACCCATCCGACAAAGAAGTTCAGAATGTGATGCGGAAACGAGAACACAAAGCATAAGATAAACCTTATGCATATTAAGTTAGTGTTGTTGAGTTAATTTAGAAATCTTCGTCAGCGGTATTTCATAACCAATTGGTTGTTATTTGAGAAATATTGATAATTTCACAGATATTGTTTTTTCAATCAACCGTGAATAAAAGAATGAACAGATGTTCTAAGAGTTGATATAGTTATCAAAGGGAATTTTCCTTTTTGATGAGCAGAAAAAAATGTTCAAACAAAAGAATTAATACTAGTCGGAAGTTTCGCGGTTGTAAGTAGACATTGCTCATTTAAGGTATTATATGGGACGTGTTCTCTGTACATAAGACATTGAAACCAACAGGTCGCTATTATAGCTATCGTAAAGTACTGAAAGAGTAAAGATCTGATACAAACAAAATGTGTCACACTGAACTACCATTTCACGCCATATATAAGGAATAGAAAAGCTGCGAATATTCTGAAACGATTGATTGGTTCCAGCGATGTTTTTATACCATGATGTAGATTAACAATTTGCGCTAATCGGTCTAATGGCAGCATGACGTGATTACCGAATCTCGTAAGTAAAGCCGCGATCGATGCTGACCGAAAACAATTCGTGACAGCCAAGTTCTAAGGGCGAATAGAGTAGATTATTAATATGGGGATATCAATACACCGTTCATTTGTATAATTTAAATGAGGTGGTCAATGTAGCGCGATGAGATATATTAGAGTTGGTAAGAACTGTCCCAAGGAGTAAAGAATTGTTGATAGGAAAGAAATTGATTCAGAACTATATACTTGTTTTTTTGATGTTAATACATGTTTAATTGACCCACAAAGAACACATATAATATGGTAGCCACGAAGCTTTAGAGACTAATTGGCGTCTCGTACATGACGATACGTCAAATTCTATATAGGTGACCCAAGGTTGTGGAGGAGAATAAAGAATTTTGAAGATGGGCTAAAGGTATAATTTTTTTCAATATGGAGTAAAACCGAATATAAAAACAATTTGAGAAGAGAAAACTACATATTGACAATCCTAATCAATTCAATACAATATTACGTAAAATCACGACACACAAATTTGTTTAAACACTATCGAGACCAATATGAATATCACTTGGAGGGCCACAACTTTGATTCTCGTTGCTAACTATATTTCAATCAAAAAATTCAGATGATTTCATTGATAGCAATATTGTTAGTGGTGCTGCACAATGTACGAAACACCTGCAACTGCCGCCAACATATGACAATATGCTATTCATCATAACTCCCAGCTCACTTCGCGCTCTCACATGATTGGCAGTTCTTAGACTGAAGCACATCTGGTGGCGAAATTCAGAACTCAAATATTTTTTCGGATTTCGTGACCGAATTTTCATGATGATCGCGATCATGAAGACTAGTCACAGATGAGTACGTGATTGGATTAACTGAATAATAACAAAGATTATTATTTAAATAATAATTATCAACTAAGTATCTTAGATCACAATATTCTCAGTACAGAGTTCAAATCAGACAGCCGCCAATGGCGCCAATCGCACAAACATCATGCGGTTAGGGGAAAATAGATAGGGGAAGGGACTCAAAGTGGGGGAACTTAACTTAAACCGCGCCGGTTAACTAACTAGGTTTATCCTTAAAAAAACTGGGCCTGTGCGACTCAGTGCGATCTACTCATCTCTGGTGCGATAGTGCTTGTTGGAACACAATTTATATCCTCAATTCTCCACCAGGCTGCGCTTCGAGCGCCATTCTTTTCCTGAAGCGCAAAAGTCATCACGAATTGCTTGATTATGTCCCGGTTTTATGACGGATAATCCCGATTAGCTAATCGTGACAAACAATGGCGGCTGAAATTAAGTTCAACTACCTTGAGTCCCTTCTCCTATCGCCCCTGGTGCTCCTAGCTGCACGTTGGACGTTTTTGGGTACTTCTGTTTATAATACTCAATAATGGGAATTAACATATTTGAGGTTAGGATAAACTCGTTGCACTTGAAGAGGCTTCAAACTGTAGTGGCGAAGAACGCCACTGCGCGGCGCTTCAGTTTCAGACTTCAGTGGGGGAACTTAATCTCAGCCGCCATTGTTTGTCAGGATTAGTTAATCAGGATTATCCTTCATGAAACCGGGCCTATGAGATATGGAGGTGGAGACTACTCGATCACTGTGCCACAAAATTGCACGAAATACGACTGTTGGTATGATTAATTGTTGTTTTGTTGGTATCACTGCAATCACAGCGTGCACGGACAAGGCAATTTTCTGAGCTCGAGCGTGCGGCTCAGTGCTATAGTTGGAACACGCACCGTCGAGCACTGTGTCGCACAGTGCGACAGCGTGCTTCTCAATTGGAAAATCCCCATAGTCACTTTTGCGTTGACATACAAAGAATCAACGCGAAATCATTAGAGGTAAGAGATTTAGTAATTCAAAAAAGTCGGCGTTTAATGTTGAGGAATACTCGTATAAAAATTGTGATTATTTATACGTTATTTGTAATGGTAAAATAATTTCACCTGACAATTTTTAGGAAAAAATGTGGGTCACGAAATGGTTTATCATTTCAGTTGATTCGATCTCAATAATATTTTCATTATTAATGTAAATTGTCGACAGTATCGATATGGCCAACCAGGGACTAGGACTGCTTTAGTCCAAAACAGTGAAATGAGGAAGGAAATGTTATTCAATACGAGGATGCCAAAAAGAGAAGGAAATTAACAAGGATTACAATGACAACAACAACATAATGAGCCAAAACTTCAACACAGTGACTGCAATAACAAATGATATATACAAGATATATATATATTGACCAAAAACATTTTCTCAATATAGATAATAAATATTTCTGGATGACGGAATATGAATTATATATGTAGAATATATAAAAAAATTTGGCATAATACCTGTACAGCCAAAAGTTATCAGAAAGATATCTGAAAGCTATCACGTTCGAATATCCGATAACTTAAAGGAGATCCCGAATGTTATCTTAAATATATCGATATGTTCTCTTATGTGTCATTTTTGAATATTTATACGATATCTTTTGAGATATTTAAAAGTTATCGAAATCAGTTAACTTTAAGAGATCGATTTAAGAGACAAAATAGGTATCGAGAATACGATGTTTTTTCGATATCTTGAAACAGATATCTTTTAGAGACCTTTCGGACGATTCTTATCCATGCTTTTTTTTTACAATTAAATTAAAGGTTAACAGAAAATAAAGCTTTATTATTTATTTTTATTATGTTTAGGTTTATTTTTCGTTCTATACATAAAAATTTAGATAATTAATTCAAAACTAAACATAATCAAATGATTTTGTGGGATTTATGAACTTGCCTTTTAGTGTCGCAATGGCGTCAAAATTTTGAATGTCAGCGGAGACTAATTGCGATCACTTTCAGTCCGTAGTTTGAAAGTCGATGAGAAAATGATCACGAAGTGTGTGTTATGAATCAAAATCCAAACAAATTATCCGCGTCGATTCTGTGTCCATAATCACGAAACTGACCGGAAAATGAATGTCGAGTTGTCGTTAAGAATCGTAATGTCGTGGAACTTATTCGCGTAAATTCTGTGATTATGATCTGAAAATCAAGGTTGAAATGCACATCAAGTGAATGTTAAGGATCCAAATGTTGACACATTTTACTCACGCCAACTTCATATTAACTACCACAAACTTGACATGAACATGACAGTCGCATGAGCGTTGAGGGTACAAATGTCAACGTGAATTATGCGTCTCAATTTTCAGATTGTCCTCGAGCAGTGAATGTGAGCTCGATCGGTAATGATGGGAGCATGTGATGATCATCGAAAAGTTGACTTAATAATACTCGTCCACCTATCGTCGACTTTTTGAAAAAATTTACGTCAACTTCGTGTTGTCACACGTAACTCGGTCTGCTAGGGTCTGTTTCTAACGCCAGGCTGACCGATATTCAAATGATTATAAACCAGCAAATTATGAGAATAATGAAAGATCCACCAGCAAAAAAATGTAAACGGACTATAAATAATTTATTAGCCAGCAAATTTTTCCAATAACCCCACAAATACCAGCATATCACCAGGTCTCTAATAGAATGTGAATAACTTGATGTCAAAATATCCGGAATTGGTCGTCCAAGTGAATCAGGCCACCGCAGCTCACAAAAGATAGAGAACGAGGGGTACAAAGAGAAAGAAAGCAGAGGTGGAGTGAGCCCTAACCTCGAATTGGCACACGATATATACAAAACTTTGGAAATCATGGAAGAATTCCTCATCGCATCAAAAATTGCTTTGGTAAATGTTTCATCACATACGTGATGATAAAGTTTTATTTTTCGGTAACATTAGATTGGTGGAATGTCAAAGGTGAATATGCGGGATAATGTTCATGTTCACTCAGTTGTTTATGTGTGTTACCTATCTTTCAAGTGTATATATGGGAGATTTCGGTTCCATGATTGGTGACCATGAATCACACACAAATACTTGGAAATAGCCCTGCCGGTGAATTCGCTAATCTAGGACTGCAAATATCGTGGACGCCGTCCGTCCACCTTTATCTGTAAGAGAGTGCGAAATACATCAGAATGGCAAATAATATCCCGGTTTCTCGATTCTAGAATTCTCACCTAAAATCTGTGATGACTTATGTGTCACAGCGCCGTCGCAACTGATACGGTCGTAATAAATCGTAACACTGATGTTGCGTATTTGCCCGCCAATGTGGACAGTATTCTTCGAAAGCTATGACACGCGCGCGATAGCTGATGTACACGCGCACAATTCAAATGCGGCGAAGAAGGAAATGAATTCATTGCGCGAATATGGAAACATATGAGTATATATCTTTGCAACTAAGAAGCACTTTTTTTCAGACCGAATTGGATGATTTCAAGAAGATATTTGTCGTTCTGGGAAATGAAACGTGCGACTTGGACTCGGCTATATGTACATTGGTGCACGGGTTATGGCACTACAACTCAAAAATGCATGAAAATACAAAAGAAATAGCTATTATCCCAGTTTTCAATATCACTAAAAATCAAGTACATATTAAAACCGATGTTATTCATCATCTGAAACACAACAAAATTTCAATCGAATCATTGACATTCCGGTAAGATATCACAGCAAAAATAAAAAATATAGGAAAGACGACGAATCATATATATCGTAATGCAAACGATAAAAATAATTTTCGTTTTCAGAGATGAAATTGATCTTCTGGGCTTGAATAAACGACAGGTTTTGGCATTGAGTCTCGTCGACCATCACACATTGAATCATTACGACGCGCCATTAGCAACGTCGGTGGTTGAAGTGATCGATCACAGACCCCAAGACCCAAATTGGCCATGGACAGCTTGTGATATTAATCTAAAAAAGGTCGGCAGCTGTGCCACCCTCGTAGCCCAGAACATATTGGAGAAAAATCCGCACCTACTGGACCAGCATATCTCCAATTTGCTCGCAGGCAATTATTATCCTATTTTCTATATTGATTTGATAGATTCACTGGGGCGCAAAAAAAAAATGAACAAATTAACTCAATAGTTTATTTTGAACGCACACGCAGAGAATATTGCAACAATTCATTTCTTTTCGCTTCACGATTTTTCACCAGGGCCCATTCTGGTAGACACGTGCAACTTTTCTGAGTCAGCGGCACGTGCAACTTCACTTGATTTCGAAGTCATTCATAGACTCGAATTAATTGCTGGCATCACATCACCTGTAGAAAATCGCTATGAAATTTATACTGCAATTTTAAATGCAAAATGCGATATCAGTGGACTGACACCGTTGAATATACTTGAAAAAGACTTGAAGTGTGTCAATGGAATACCGATCCCAGGTTTGCCATTGCTTGTTGAGGTTTGTTTATAACAATTTACAGCTTACGCATGTACTGAACCGTCATGCGAATCAAATTCCCACTATAATACAATTGATTATATTACCCACTCTTTTTCAATTTTGTTTCCTAATATATTGTCATTCTTTATGCAATTATTATTTTTTTTCTCTACGAGATCTTGAATAATCAATTTCGAACAATCATGGGGTTGTGAGAAACAGGGGTGTTGTGTAACGCGGAATCAAGTCATTGCGGTGAGCTGTGAAACTGTTCACTTTTGCTTTCAGGAATTCTTGAATCTAAGTGGTGCATTGGAAGCCGTGAATTCGTTTACAAGGGCGCATGAATGTCGCCTCACAGTAATATTAGGGATGAGTTTAAAGGAAAACATATTGGTGCGAGATTGTGCCATGTTCTCTTTCTTGCCCAATGATTTGGAAAATAGAGTGAGTGTTTCATTATACATACATATTTCTTCGCATATTTTCCTTCTATTCTCAATATTTCATTAGAAAAAATATGGTGCAATCAGGGATAAATATATAAAATAAATAATAGCATATGTTTGAGATGGAAAAAAATGCCGGCACAAACGTTTCTGAGAATCACGCTCGTAAATTTCACTCGAAGTTACCAATGTTAAGTTCTAAATTGAAAACATGATTGAGTTTCGATTGGAATATTGGATATAGTGGAATACACACTCAATTCTCATGCACATGGAAATTTTATAAGTGTTCAACTACACTAATGGAAAAAATTGCAGGATCAAAAAAATTTCCTAAATCTTCAGTGATTTTCAAGAATGCTGTATCTCAGTGAATAATGGTCGCATCGAGGAAACAAAAAAGCATTTCGGAGCTACAGGTTCCACGCAATCCTAAGAAACAGTGTGAAACAAAAATTTTGCAAATTTTTTTTTTTTTTTCGCCACGGGCTTGAAAAATTATTTTTCTGCTAAACCATCGCATATGGCTTTTCTATTCAGCTTCAATTTGATTTCTTGAAGATCTCGTTGTGACCATTTTTCACTGAGATACAGCATTTTTAAAAATCACTGAAAATTTGGGAAATATTTTTGATCCCTTAATTTTTTCCATTAGTGTATGTAATATTTAGAACTTGCTACACATCACTCATGCCGAAAAATGATCAAGTTACGAAAGGACACAATTTTGTCAAAGTGAATACTATGAATTGGCCCAAGTATCAAATCAACCTTTCATCTATCTCCAGAGGAAAATTCTTGTGTCCTCAGTAAGATATTGACGATAAATTATTCGATTTACATACAGACTATGGATCCAAGACTCCCGAGATCCCCGCATCCAAATTTAATGTCCGAATTGAAAATTTCACCATATCTGATCTACAATCTGAGAATCGTATGGCGGCCCAACATTGATATTTCATACATATGCTTTTGTAACACCCGCACGCAAAATTAGCTTCTAGGTTCCAGGTCGTTTGATCCTGGAAATATTAATTCCGGACCATTGATCCCGGGGACATTGATACTCAATAGATTCGTCCCGGGATATTTATCATGCGAATATTGACCTTGGTTCAATGCTATCCATTATTTCGTTTTCATTACTTGGGTGAATATCGATCATTCCTCCTTTTCCAACGAACTCAAAATTGTGAAATGCTTCACATTAATTCCCCTTACCTCTCTGAAAATTAATTTATGCGTGAATGAAACACAGGAAGAACCAGAGTTGTGGTAGCAAATCGTGGGGTGGAGATTATTCATTTGAAGCGAGTTACAAAATTGACCGAAAATAGAAGAGAATTGTAGGTAAATAAACTGTTAAGCGAACACATGATAGTCGAATGAATATCGAAAAATCATCTCCTTATGAATTATACTTGATCTCTGATGAATGTCATAAGTTGATGAATATGTTTGTCACGAGATGAGTTCAAACAATATAGTAGTGAATAAGATTTGATGCACCTTGTATTTGATATCGACTGGTTTATTGATTTTTTATCATTAGTTATATTTCAACGTTTGTACTTCACCGTATAAGCCTGAAAAAACTGGTGGGGCGATTTTTGTATATACATTAGGTGTGTTTGGCCGAACTAAGTCCTGAGTATACTAAGTTAGTCAGTCAGTCGAAACAAATTTTTCCTCTAAGCAGCTGAGTTCAGCCTGTTTCGGTCTGGACACACTTACTGACTGACACAGTCGCAAACTTCGTCACTCACCGTTTCCAATTTTCGGATGAAAATCTTCGCTGACACTAACGTTGTATACTAGGTTGTTATACATGTATTGGATACTTATGCTGTCTTCGGCTTCGGTCTCTTCCATTGTACAATTATGTATGATACGTAATTTTGTTATATTTTGTAGAACTATTAATCTCCTTTGTTTGAATTGAATGCAGGTTACGGTAGGTATATTGCAGAAATTGAGATGGCGTCACAGCTGAGTGGTTTAGTATCTACAGAGTGTCCCGGCCGAAAACTTAGTTAGATATTCTTAGTAACTTCCTTTCGTTGCTCAGGACTTAGTTCGGCCAAACACACCCAATTGTTTCATGACTATGTGGTTTCATTCGTTCAAGTGATATATATATATTCTTTAACTTCTGCAGAACTATTGCAATGGAAAAGTATATAGAGAACAGTTTCATCAAATGATAGATTCATGCATATGAAAATACAAAATATTTCATATTATATTGTTGAAGAAAAAAAAAAAATCCTGATGGAAATCGAACGTTGGTCATTTTGTTGACGAGCAAAAGTTTTGTCACCACAGCTGTATTTTTCGTTAGATTTCATTGCATTGAAGTTATATTTGAGTTGAGAGCAGATTTGTGAGTAAAGCTTATTTATTGGATAGCATTCGCATTTGGTGTGTAGTACTGCTGGCGGTATACCTGGTTTTGGCCCTTGGCACTTGGCACTCCCTGGGAGCGCCAAGAGCGTCATTTGAGCGTCCCGGCACTATCGAATAAATTATTCTTTATTAGGGATACAAATTTCGTCAGACGAGTGAGTTGATGACCAACTTCTATTAGATCAGTTATGTCAAGAACCAAATATCCAAGGATGGATTCTCCGGGATCAATTCTCCCAGGATCACATTATCCGCCACCGGCTCCTATATATTAACCCCGTGTGGACAGTGGCTTTCGGCTCATACTACAATCTCCAAACTCGTGAAAAATTGCGAACTTTCGGCACGTATTGTGAATAACTATCTCGATGGTTGGCATTCCATATTTGGAGTTGGAGTTCAACTGCAGTCAGTGAATGTGATGTGACCACTGAAAATATCGAAATATATTTGGAATGCATTTGGATGTCTTACATTCCCACTCGATTATTATACTACTTCAAAGATAAGTGTTTATTTTGAATTGTTGAAAAATAATAATATCTCTGGACGTACCTAATGTCAAGGTAAAATGTAGGCGTATGGTAAAGGATTTTCCAATGGGATTGTTTTTCACAATTTTCGGTTACCATATGGGTTCCGCTATTTTGAATTTGTGAATTTCGATTCGGGTTAAGATTCTGCTACTCCAAACAACTATTGTTTATCATTTTTTGGTTTGATCTCAGATTCGTATTTGAAGATACGTCAAAATCACCAGCAATGGATTCATGTTATGCGTGTATATGCGTTCAAAAACGTTTTGTGGCTTTGATGCTTCCATTCTCAACTTAGTAGAAAGTCCGAATGATGATCCAAACTTTCACTGCAATCTAGAGTGTATCGAAATTATTGATCCAATTTATCGTGTGTCTGAAAGTGAATGGATTGCATGCGCATTCTTTTTTATTCCGTCGCACCTTGATGACATTGATAGTAAAAGCCAACTTATTCGTATCAATCAATTCTGAATCGATTGAGCGATATTCATTTTTCCGTGGTAGAAGCTGAAAAATTATTTGGCTTATCAGTCCCCGGGCCAATAATCCCGACCACCAATTGTATCATTTCTGTGAACTTCCGAATCGGAGAATGAACTCCTCAGGCAAGATTCGATGCAGCGATAACACCCTGTAACAATACCCGGTCGAGTGCTCTGTCTAATTGAACTATCCGGGTACTTGTCTAATAAGAGTATAGCATAGGAAATATACATACTGAAAATAATTATCGTTTCTTACCTCGGTTATAATAACCCTACCGTCCACCGTGTGAATTTGAATACATTCTAACTCTAAATCATAGAGAACATAGATGCTTGTAAACCGTATTTATTGCATTCTTATTTGCTTTCTACCCAAGGCAAAACGCTCGAGAATGAATTTCTCAAGGATCGGAATACAAAACAGAGACGGGCGGAGTGAACACTTTGTCCACTCAATGTTCATTCAGAGTTTACGTGTCTATCATTCAGAAGACCTATATGGCACATTTGTTGCCCACTGCAATAATTCTGCTAGAAGTTAAAAAAAAAATTACATATAGTGGTCACGCGTATCACCGATCCAAGTTAAGAGTATTTCGGCAAAATCACTTGAACGAATGAAGCTGAATAAACGGGCTATGCGACCTATGCATTGGTCTAGCTCGAAAAAATTATTCCATGCCCGTAGAGCGAAAAAAAAAAAGTAGAAGATTTGGAAAAATTTTTCTTCGTGCTTTATCCAAGGATTGCATGGCTACCATTGCTCCGAAAAATTTTTAACCAAAAAATGTTAAAACTAGAGACTTCAAGCTTAAAAATCTTTGTTTTTCCATTCCCTGTACGACCATTTTTCACTGAAATACAGCCTGTTGAAAATCGCCTAAAAATATCGTAAATTTTTTCGTTCCTTTAATTGTTGCGCGAAGTGTATGTCAAACAGAAAATTATGCAAAAAAAAAATTTATCATCTGAGGATTCGAACACGGGTCGGCAGACCTGCACAGAAGTTAAATTTAAGTTCTGAGCACATTGGTGTTTTGGAGCTATTTCTCAATTACATATACTCATTTGCGGAGTACCTATGTACTGACCCTTATAATCTCTGAATATCATAAAACTCAAAACCCAAGACTCACTAGCCCTACCGATTGCCACTATTGTCGTTCGATCTGCCCACCCCTGCTCTGGAAGCCTAGAATCAAGGCGGTGTAATCGCATTGGGGATTCGCTAAAATGAGACTGCGATTGAGAGACATTTTTGACAATGCTGAATCGATTGAGCTGTACTTCTTTTTTGTTAATTGGAAAATCACCCACAACTGGCCGACGGAGTTCTTCAATTTCATTGGTGATACTCCGGCGACGAATAAACTCGGGGATTGGGGAAATTTTTAACACGGAAAAAGTATGCCAGCCGATTCAGAATCGTCTCGATCGTGTTAACATTATAGACATCTGGTAATTTTTGATTCTTAATAAAAACAAAATGTAGCTCACTGTATTCGGAATGAAATAGAATATATTGTTATTATAGTCGTATTAAAGTGTATTTTCAAGGGATGCAAATTTTTGGAAGAAAAGTCGTTTTTGAAAAACTATTTTTGGCCGCATCGAAATGGTGCTTCCCTTGTGTGTTGTCTATTCGACTTATTTTTAATATACGTGAATACTGATACGGAATTGGTATTGGATAATTATGTGAATGTCGACATTCGTTGACGACTCAACAAAAATAACTGTTACAACATCAGTGATAAAACTACGGAATACAATTCCATAATTTTTTTAGGTATATTCATTAGCCCGTGCATGAAAAGTTCTCGTGGTACTCTGCCAATTTGATCCGACCATGAAATACCGACAACGTTGTACAGTGGCCCTGTGCAGAATTTAAGTTTTAGGTTGACACCAACGATTCTTCTGTTCTTCCGAAAGTGAAAACACTCTTCTGCCTGTGTCACTTATGTTTGATGAATATTTGTTGCTCTGCCTCAAAATTTTTTCGAGTCGAACGTCCTCCGTACTCTATATGAAAATTATAAGTGATCAGCTGTTCGGTTATATCGACATTTACATCCCATGACTTCATTGAATCATTGATTCATCATCGCTTGATTAAATTAATACTGAGAAAAAAGAAAAAACGTCGGTTCCAAGATACAATTCAACAACTGTCCTGCATCAACTGGTGCTGCCACTCAAAGTGACCATCTGCATTGCAACCAATTTTTTTTCATGCAAATAATGAGATTTTTTCAATTTCGTTTCAATACTTCTTTTAGTATCAAATTCCTGAATATTACATCTGAAAAGTTCGTTTTTTTTCTGTCTACATACATACACATGCAATTTTTTAATCAAATCAACCGAACAAACAAAAATCTAATTTTTACTGATGATTAAACACAGATAATCATGGAGTTATCGGGATACAATGATGGTGAGTTAGCTCTATCACTTGTGACAAGTACACTGCAAAAAAATTGGTGCTTGAAGCTGTATAAACAAGCAAACGTGCGGGCGACACGGAAGCAAATACTGCCGATTATACAAAGAGCATCGGCCGGCTGGCAGTGTTGAACACCCTCTACACTACCACAGTCAGCGTCAGCATCACCACCAACAACGCACTGTCAAAGTATGAACGTATATATTTCTCTACACTCTTTTCAATCTAAACATTGAACTCTATGTTGAATTAATTAACACCGCCCCTTATCTGACTGCGATTCCTTTACACTTCCCCTATTTATTCTGTTTCTTTAAATGCTCCCCTCTTATCATCTTTCTCTCAATGTACACTCAAGAGTAAATGTAGAATTACTTGAATTTCAATTCGAATGTCCGATCATTCTTGATTCCATCAAATGATTGTAACAGGAGGAGACACTGAATATTGAGGAAAAGGTGAGGTCTAACAACAAAAATGAGAACCATCTAACCCTACTGGAAGTGAATTCAATGTATGGATTCAATCCTGACGATAATCCCTTCTGCCATCCGTGTCGTCTATATATATACGCCCATACATAGCAAGAAAAGTGGGAGAATGAGAAAGGAAAATTAGGGGGAAGAGAAAGAGGGAGAATGATGAGGGAGGCAAAAAGGGTGATATGATGATGGCTTCAGATGTTGCATCTCTCAAGTGGAAATGTATAAGAGTCACTCCCTCATCGAGGTTTCGCTCTTGGCACCGCGCGGATCGTTATGGATCGGTTGTTAAACTGTGCTTGGGGAGATTGCTGGATTGGCGCTGGTGGAATGTCGTGAATCATACTATGAAGCCTAGCAGGGGGCGCTTGTAACCCACCCGCTATTTCCATTGCAACATGTATGCATGAATATGACTTATAGACATACACAAGCCAAACCACAAGGCGAAAAACACCAAGTATGAAAAAGAAGAATACGAGACAGAATATATAAGCGCGCGCGCGTATCTGTATGTGTGTTCATCCCTGATTTTTTATCCCAATACCACCCATCCCGTATCTTTCGCGTCCTGCTTTTGTTTATGCTGGAGAACGAGACCAAAGCAAGTTTAAATATAAGGGATTCTACATTTGAGGGAGTTTAATGAAAGTGAGAAACGAAAATCAAGATATTGAGGAGAATTATTATAGTGACTTTAATATGTTTTTTTGTGTGTACATGAACTTATTATTGGTAAAGAAAATAAAATGAAAATATGAAAAACTGGGCACAAATTGTTATGATTAATGAGATGAGTAAGGACGCCGATCCATCACTCTTCCTCTATATCTGTTCGTTTGATTCATGATCCACTACTCCCAGGTCATGACCCCGTACGACATTCGGTTTGCCTTCTTGTATTCGAAAAAAACAAAACATAGCCTTGAAAGATGTGCCACGATTATTAGTAAAATTACGGTTTGAGAAACCATTTTAATGTAAATTACTCATATCGATTGAATATTTCAAACAAATGGCAGTAGCAAAGCAGTGTTCATGATCATATATATCAAACCGAAAACATCTGTGCTGCAGAAGGTGGCCCCAAGCACGCACCTGTGGTGGTTATCTGGAGTGGATGCAATGATACTTTACCATAACTATGCTACAAAAAGATGTGATATCATAATATTATTTATTATGTTGCGAAACACATGGTATGTACTCAGTGCTATATGTGATGAAACTATCCGTTATTTCCGTCGCTGAATTCCTTGGAAAGTGTCATGGAATTTCTAATCAAGGGATTATCATGGATGAGATTGGACCAGTTTAATCGCACTCAAATTTCAGTCATTCGGCAATTAGTGTAGTGGCCGGCCGTTTTCAATGCGTTGTCTGTCAGTGGCCAATTGCTGAGTCGTTCGTAGTGAGCAGAAAACTGAAATTGTTCAAGTGTCGTCGAATTGGCCTATGGCTTACTATTCTATGTGTGTATTGGTGAATAGTGACTTAATATTGGATGCGCCAATTATGTTCGTATTAAAAGTTGAAAAAACCCACATAAAAATATTTTTCTGTAAAACTCTACAAAAATTCCACAAAACTCGGCAAGTTTACTATACCAAACTGACATAATTCGAACGCTATGCCCAGTTTTACAGAATAAATTAGCAGGGGGTCGTAGAGTTGCTTGTAAGTTTCGCAAAAATTTTTGTAGAGTTTTCTGGAATTCACCAGGGTTTGGTAGAGTTAACATTTCATTAAAAACTCTACCAAACTTTTCAATCTTCATATTTTTCGTCTTTATTGTTAGTAAATATCTGAAATTTACCTTCGGAGTCCAGCTGAATTTAAGTTCTTCTATAATATAAACAGGAACGTGGGATCATTTATTTTTACCTATTCTAAAAAATAAAAAATTTACATTTGAAATATAAGATAGAATACTATTCAGAGCAATACATATTCTCTCTCCAGAACTTCTGTGAAGTCCGAAATTGAATGGAGCGGAAAAAGTCTGCATTTCTTTCTATCGAACTTTTTAGGAATGTGTAGAGAATTGTATACGGAGAAAAATACCTTGTAATCTACAGAAATCTGTGCCATTTTTACAGAACTGTGCGATTTACCGCAGTTTTAATGTTCTGTGGATAGTGAAGTTTGTGGAGGGGGTAAACCGTCTTCAAACATTAGATACGTAAAATATAAAATGTTGATGTGTGAAATTTGCAGAGTTATAATGTAAAACATCCCCAAATCGAACCACAATGTATTCACATGACCAGCATGTTAAATTTATCAGTAAACCGCAGAACTTATCATTATACCGCATCAAAACTCAATCAATTAATCAACAGGAGACTCTTACATGATCGTACCTTCAATGTGAACTTGATGTTACACAATTATATAAAGATATTTTTGGGGCTGAGGAAGTTGATGAAAAAATATGGACATGCCAATAACTCTTGAATACGAGATGTATTCAACGTTAAATTATACAAACACTATATATGTAGAGATATTGGTTTTACACATATAAAAGACGAAATACGATACAATTGTCAAATATCAGTCATTGTTGATCACACGAAGGTTCGAAATAAATACTATAACTATTTACTTTTTGTTGGACGCACGCAGAACTGATTTACACTATTGAAATTAACATGAACACTTGAATGATTGAATTCAATCAATGGATATTCTGTATGGAGTAAGAGTGAAAGCTTGAAACATGATAAATAATTGCATCTCTCGTACCAATATCGACCGCTATCGACGGTATTCGTGTAAGATTCTCGCAACAGGAACTAGAGCACTACATATCGTCATTTTCGGGAAGCGAAATTTCGCGCCTGGATGTCGGTGACTCCAACCAAAATGATATATGTAGCTCTTAAACAAAAGAGTGATGTAAATTATATGGTATTCGATACTATTTGTAGAATATTGATATTTTACAGTATTTTCACATGGCTGTAGCATCAGTCTCATGGACGGCGATTCGACAAATATAGGATGGTATGAGTCTGATGAAAGGTGAGGGAACGTTTTCATACCATTTAAATTACCCGACTGCTGAATGTACAAATATACTCATTTTGGAATTGCATATAATAGTTAACTAGAAATCTCATGTCATTCCCATAGCATATCATGTACATGTTACTGGCTTCTTTGATTCATCTTACTGAAACTTTTGTTAAAAGTATGGAAAATTATTCACAGGGGTTGGAATGTTAAAATTACAGTAGGAATCTTTGCCGTGTAGCACATCGTAGAAAAATGAATATTTTTCTGTTCAATGTTTCTGTGATGCAATCTCCACCGAACTCCTGCGGAAAGGGTAGATAATTGTAGAGTACTGCGGGAAACTGTATATTTTTCTCTTCAAAACGCCTTCGACAATAAAATTGAACGATGCAGAGAAAATGTACAATCTTCTACAACATTTAGCGCAGAGGTCTGTAGACTGTTTGCAGAGTTTCGCAGAGAAATGCGTTGAGTTTTACAGGAGAATTTCTACATTATTTCGGAAAAACGAGTGCAAAATTTTATGGAGCGCTTGCAAGGTTATTCAGTAAAATAAGTGGAGTTTTGTAGGGAAATCGGATCGGGTTTCCTCGCTGTTTCCTCAGTTGTAGAGTGTAGGATTCCGTAGAGAAAAATGTAGGGTTCTGCAGAGAAATATTTTCATGTGGGAATTGGTACTTTCACAATACATATTATATTTCCATGAAATTTCATACACTCGTAAATATTGTTATTGTCGTTCATTTTACTATGGAAAGAACCAAATACAGGTTGATTCATCACATATAGCACGCTTTCGTACATACCATGTGCTTGACCACATGATGTTTCATATTACGATTTCAAATCTTTTTGTAGCAATGTCATGATAGAATTTAATTCCTAGCGGCCCGAGTTAATGCCAACTTTGTTTTGATTTCCCCTTTTCGACAACAATTTCATAACAACTTGACGGTGTATTGTCACAGAATTGACGTTGAATTTTGCAAAAAGTTAACGTACAGTTGATCGTGGTTGACCGCTAACCTTCCATCAGCATTCGAGACTCAACGGAAAAACTACGGCTTATATATGTGTCGACTTTTATAAACTCAACAGAAAGTTAACAGTCGTTAATATGACCCTACTTTGTGTCGAGATACATGAATTTAACGGAATGTATTTCAATCCTATTCCAAATCCCATCCAATATAAAAATTGGAGCAATAATCAAATTATTCTGCAAAAATTTTGATAGTTTATTCACAACTAAATATAATCAGATGGTTTCGTGGGATCTATGCACTTTCCTTTTAGTGTCACAATGGCGTTATAATTTTGAATGTCAGCATAGATTAATTGCGATCACTTTGCGTCGATAGTTTGGAAGTCGACAAGAAAATGATCGTCGAGTGTGCGTTATGAATCATACCCTAATCAAATTATTCGCGTCGTCTGTCATAATTATCTAAAAATCAACGTTGAGATGCACCTCAAATGAGTGTTAAGAATCAAAATATCGATACATCTGGCTCGCGTCAACTTTATATCAACTTCCCCAAACTTGACACGAACATGACAGTCGCATAAGCGTTGAGAGTACAAATGTCAATGTGAATTATGCGCATCAATTTTCAGTTTCTTCTCGAGTAGTCAATGCGAGCTCGACCGGTAATGATGCGAGCATGCGTCAATCATCGTAAACATGACACAATAATACTCGTCCACCTTTCGTCGACTTTTTGTAAAAGTTGACGTCAACTTCGTTGTCACGCGTTGTCACACTACTGGAAAATACTTGGCGCCGCCCTCCACAACGCAGCTGTTCCTAGTCTAATTATATTTGTTTTTGTTTATTATATAGTGGTTTCACTATATTAGTATCATTGGTATCTAAGAGGTACAATTTGTCATGGTTCCAACAGCACAATTAAAACGGTCCTTAACATGTAACTGACTCTTACGTTTCAGATTAAACCGTACTGGGATGTATGATTCGTTTGAAGCTTTCTATGAATCTCATTTCCGGTTGAACTGTATGTCGAATCTGTATGAAATGTAGGGACTGAATATCGTTCTAATTTAAATGTACTGGAAAGTTCTCCAAATTGTCAGTAGCAGCAGCCTTTTCAGATCGTCAGTTCACATTCTACATTGATTCATCATCAGCAAATTCATGAATCATCACATATTTTATTGAAATATTTCTTGTACATTATACAAAATAATGAATTGTATTCACATCAATAATATATTATACAGTATTCTGTCAGCACATGTAATGCTTCATTTTGTTTTCAGTTTCTTCCAGAAATAAAACATAAGCTTTATTTGCATTCGTGTGTCATCTTTTCTTTTCGACATTGAAACTGTCAACTTCGGACTATTCAGATGTTTTATATTATCTTGTTTATCGCCGATTAACATTTTGGTAGAAGGAGTAACTTTTAGGAATCATTTGTTATATTTTGAAATACCTTTGCTAGTGCTCGAGAATATATTGAACTACTAATCAATCAATTGAACTACTAATATTCGACTGACAAGATTATTTTCAACTTTCTTATGCATTTCAACGTCATTTGTAGAACACATGCTACAACTTCCCGCGCGAGTCTGTAAATGAAAATGCGTATTGACAATGAGATCTTAAGCATTGACAATTTGTTCATTAACGGGCACTGGTAAAGATAACCAATCCTTTATAAATTTTTTTCACACTGACATATTTACATTTCTCACATTGTTCCATATGTTTGAGTGCTATATTCATTAGTTTCAACAGAGCGCGATTTTGTTCGCAAAGAACAGTACCGCGATACCATTCTCCAATTCATCATGATTACGATGCGAATTTGAAACGAATTGTATCTGATTCAACGAGCGATTGTGACTCTAGTCAATATTTACGTTGGTTCGCCCATAACATAAAATTATAATAATTTACGTGTTTGTTTTGTTAATCTTATATTTTTGTCATCATACATACCATAGAATCATATATATTCCACGGAATATTTTTGATATTAATATTTTTCACTGTGATATTTTTCATTGTGATATTCTTGATTGCGATAATTTAGTAAGTGATGAAATGTTATGATATTTTTGCAAATAATATTACAGTCATATGATATGGTGTCGCAGCACTGTTCTTTGCAAGGAATGTATGTACATATTATTTCTGACAGCAACGTTGAAATTTAGAGTTGCTAAGTTGTAGAGAAACTACACTTCAATACTTTTCTTTATCAGCGTTCGATTCCCATAAGAATTTTTTTTTTTTCGTCAATTATATGATATTTAAAAAAGAATTGTATGTAGTGGTCGTACATGGTCTTTTTCATGAACCACTGATCCGAGTTGAGTATATTCCAGCAAAATCTCTTTAACGAAACAAACCACATGGTTATGAAAAAACGTATGTTTAAGAATAGTCGCATCAGCTTTTTCAGGTCTATTCGGTGATGTACAAACGTTGTAGTACAATGATCCATGATCAATTGTCAATAAAATAAGCCATATCAAATACCAGGTGAATCAATTCTTAACCGATATTATATCGTTTGAATTGATCTTGCGAAAAACATATACATCAATTTGTAACATCCATCCCAAATCAAGTATAGATCATGGAGAGATGAATTTTCCATATATATTAGTCTGTTACGAGTTCGGTCGAAAACACAATTTTTGGTATAAATGAATCAAGAAACATGCGGAAGATATTTTTGCGTTTGAAAATATATAATCACTCATGAGTTATATTAGTATTTGATTTATTTCATGCAGAAAAATATGCGAGAAAAAAAAATCATCGTTCGAGGGTTCCAATACAGATTGTTAAATTGAGAAGAAAAAACTATATCGTTGCACCTGCGTAGTCCTTTCGATATAAATCCACAGAAATGGTATTCAAGTTCTGAGCACATTGGTGTATTGGAGCTATTTGCCCATTACATATAGTATATATCATATACCTATTTTTGGGGTACTTATGTACTGACCGTCATAAAATCCACGATCCAAGAAATGCTTGGACCCCTGAATGCGCTCCCTTATCGTAGATCTGGTCATTTCTGTGTATAGTACTGGTGATAGTATACCTTGCCAACGCCACATGCGACCAAGTTTATAGCCACGGGCCCATGGTACTCCTTGGGAGCGCACTGAGCGCGACGAGAGCGCTATTTAAGCATCCCTGCAGTTCATACAAATAATTGATATTGTCATCAGAGTCAAATTTTGTAATTCAAAATTTGATTATGACAATAATCAAAAATATTTTTACGTCCATTTCTTATTGGTTATTCAATAATTGACCATGGGTTTATTAACTGATGAATAACCAAAAATTACATTTGATGAAAAGTTATGTAGTCTATTGTTTAAAAATCTCACCATTAACAAATTAAAGCTTTTCCTTGGATTTCATAGAAATTAATAAGTTATTTTTTCATGTGTTTTACGAAATGTACGGAAAAAAGGTATAATTAATGTTCGCAAATTAAGTATATATTACAACGAAAACATATACAATGCATTTTCGGTTCATCTTGAATAAATTCATAAGATAAAAATATGACATTAATAACACCATTAACTGGAAAAATTATATGCAATTATGCATGATGTTGAGAAATATATCACACTCGTGCATATATATATCCGCGGGAAAAACACCACACATGGTGTAAAAAAACGGAGACAAGTACTTTTATGTAATCTCCCATGAAAAGGTCTCTAAAAATATCTCGTCAAAAATGTGACAAATAAATAAAAAATGGTCAAGTACATAAACAGTACATATTATTAGATATTAATCGAACTTAAAAAAAAATGTTACGTGTAATGTAAGCTTCATTAATATAATTTCAAACAAAACTATGCCTCTTTAACATTTTGAACAAACAAGTGTAAAAAGTTTAGAGGAAAAAAATCTAACAAAGTTATCCAAATCGACGAAAGTTTATCATTTCAAAAATCAATACAATTTTCAAAAATAGATGGAGCAAACAAGAAAAGTTTTTTTTTTAATGTATTTAAAAAAAGAAGCGATAAGAGTGATCGGTAGGGGTGAAAAAAAATCATACTTGGCATGACTGGCTAGAGAGAGAAAATGTATCTCCAATCATGCGTCGCGCCAGGTATGATTTTTTTTCACCCTTACCGATCACTCTTATCGCTTCTTTTTTTAAATAAATTAAAAAAAAATTTTTTCTTGTTCGCTTCATCTATTCTTGAAAATTGTATTGATTTTCGAAATGATAATCTTTCGTAGATTTGGATAACTTTGTTAACTTTTTTTCCTCTCAACTTTTTACAGTTGTTTGTTCAAAATGTTAAAGAGGCATAGTTTTCTTTGAAATTATATTGATAAAGCTTACATTACACGTAACATTTTTTTTTAAGTTTAATTAATATCTAATAATATGTACTGTTTATGTACTTAACCATTTTTTATTCATTTGACAATTTTTCGACGGGATATTTTTAGACACTTTTTCATGGAAGATTACATACAAGTACTTGTCTCCGTTTTTTACACCATGTGTGGTGTTTTTTTCGCGGATTTCATAACTTTTTGCAAAGTATCAATCACTATTCTATATTTGCATATGTATTTTGTTCATTATGTATAAAATTTAATTTTATACACTTTAGAATTAATGTCTATTTTTTTATTAGGTGTAAAAGTGAATCATATGCAGTTTGAAGTTATAACATGCATTACCAGATACCACACACAAAGATGAAATTCATCAATCATTCCCGATAAAAGTCATACCTAACGATAAACCCACTTTCATATATGATTGAAAATTGTTATATGAACAAACAACAAATAATTGGTAAGAGTGTACAAAACAATCGATTGAAATAAGAAAATTGATAGCAATTCATAGTTTTTCGTAAATCGCGACATATTCGAACCCAGCTCGTGATGCTGATTTTGTTTTCATTAAAAAATGAATATTATTAATCGTAAAATACATTGCATAGAAAATATCTACACCACATCAAAACATCAAATTTTATCATTTTAATATTCTATCATATCATAATAATAGTCCACCAAAAATCTAACTGTCATGACGTAATATACTACAGGTTGTTTATATTATATATATATATATATATATATATATATATATATATATATACATATATATTATGCAGCGGCTAGCAGCGGGTATATATATATATATATTTTTCAAGATGGCTGCACCCAGGAGCAGGGTGTGCGTGACGTATATGGTGCGAAAGCGAACGAAGCCCGAGACAAAACAAAACCAACGAAACTATTGAATGCTTATAGCTACATGGTTGATTTTGGTACGAGTAGCAAGATTAAAAAAAATAAAAAATAACTACGTACTCACATTTGCTCTGAAGCGCCATAGAACTTGTTAAAAAACAACATATATTTCTAGCCAGCCCCCCCCCGGTCTATATATCGAGTTGGCTCGAGTAAAAGATTCTGGCGGCCGTGTTTTCTCATAGTCGGTCCGTCGGTATGGCAGTCGATTACCATCAATTTTTCCGTTTTTTTGTATTATTAATTAATTATTAAAAGCATTTTTCTAGAGTCCCGGCCGCGACTCTTGATATTTGAGTATCAATACACACGATGAGGATAAATGTAATCAGGCATGATAGAATGTGAGCGTGTCAAACGATAATTGTCAAGTGACGACAAAATGGGATATGACCTTACCTGTGTCATAATGATAACTGTAATTGCGTCTTGGACATAAAAAAAGTCTTACAGACATGGCGACGGAGCAATTCTCAATATGTGGGATAAGAGACAATAACGAATATACTACAATCTTCTAGATTCAGTTGTTAACTTTATCAATTTGCAGAGATTCAGTGTGATATGATCATCTTTCGTAAGTTTGCAAATGGACTTGATGCCACGGTTGATTAAATGTTTGAGTTTTAGATCCGAATATTTGATAAAGTCATAATCGAGACGCGGCAGTGCCTCGGATCGAGTATACGCCATCCAACGCGAGTCAAAGAAGCTGGACTGCTATCGCTGTCGATACGCAACAATGATCAAAATCCTCCTCACCACGAAAAATTGAATTGCCTGTAAGTAAAAAATTACAGTGAATTTGCGTGGAATGTGTATAGATAAATGATGCAAAACCGATGATTCCATGTATGTTAAACTCAACATCAAATCATTTAATCCATGATTATCCAAGACATCGCCTTACCAAAAATAGGCCGTACCTACTGACTACGATTACATGACTTTACGACTTGTCAGTCAATGATAATGATGAGTGGGAGGACGTAGCTGGGACTGATTCTATAAAAATTCCTTATATGTGTATTTTGGATCTTCAGTGTGTACAACAGGACTTTTACTTTTCATACACTAACAGCTGATAAGACCGGTACTTGAGTAGATTTTTAACGCTAAAAAAACCGTCTCGATGTCAGGACTGTTTACCACCCGCGGCACTAGACTTTTATCTGTCTATTCATATATATATATATATCTCTGGATTGGCAGTGGTTAGTGAATGATTGGTCGACAACAACAATATTCATGTTTTGACATTTTTCTAACTGGTTTTATGTTGGTTTTTTTATTTATTAGGAAGATCGACTAGCACCAATATTATTTGGCATAAGTCAGGATGTCTAGAATCGCCCGAGACATGAACTGGATCCATATGAATGGAAACATCGGATAGATCTCTGTGAACTGAGATTGAAATTTCACAGCATCTGGATTTTCTTACGTGTATTTTCCTTCTTCTTCTTCTTCTTGCTGTGATATTTGTCATTTTTCTTTCTTGTGACTGATCTGGCTTACCTCAGCACAGTGTAAACTCCTGGTGACAAGAGCTCGTTTGTATGAATATAGCTGTCGTTGGCACCCGAAAAGATCTTTGCAACCGTAATTGTTATCGCGTTGCTTGGAATTCCATAATTGAAGTTCCGATCATTTCAGATACAAATTTAACTATGCATGATTGAATGGGATTGGACGTAGGATTTTGTACAATCATCGAATATTGAGGAGAGACGAAGGCTCAACGGCTTAACGCGATTTTTTAGACTTTAGTGAATGTGTCTAGAGAATACCACAAATTACATTTGATCGATTCAGTTCATCAAGCACCGCACATATGATCCCCTGAGGAAAATTCGTGGTGGATATGAAGTTTAGAATACCAGAGATGATCAGTTTCACTAACGAGCCAGATGACATAGACAATTGAAAAGGAGACAGAGGCAAAGAATTTGATAGTTCAGTATACGCTTTATGAAAAGGACCTGTACTTTTAGTGACATCAGACGATATGAAAAAATAATGCCGATTGATTGGACATTACAAATTTTTTATAAAATCCGATTAGTGGCTGTTGAAATTTAATTATTTAACTCTTCGGTAATTTCAGCCTCATGAACTTTCTTGTTTTGAGACCAAATTCGGTCGTATGAGACCTTGGCATCACCTCAAGATATATGCCATCCCAGACTCCTCAGTTAAAAGTTTTATCCCCTATTAAATTGTTCATTCGAAATTCTACGCCATCTTGCACAATTTCGTATGCGCATACCATGGAAAACGTCGTGCAGCTCTAGATAATTACACGTTTTCGCACTTAAAGATTATTGACTCTGACTTTATTAATTACAAATCCAATGACTTTCATTCTACTTGATGAAAAAAATCTGCTATATTCTTGTCCATTCGAAAAGTACAACTAGGCAAACTCAAAAAAAGGCCTTGACCTTGCATTGGATCCAGGACCGACAACTTTTAGCAGGAACATGATGTCTCCAAATAAAACTCTTCATTTTCGAATTCCGGCACCTGCTATTCGCATTGACATCTTAGGAAAATGGCGAAAATCAATAAATTGATTCGTTTGTCCTAACTCCTCTTTGAATATTGCTAGGCCGTAAATGGTTCTTATTAATATTGTAGAGAGAATAATCCTTTGGAGCTCTTATCCGAAGAGGCCAAGTCTAATAGTTTCCATCCTATAGCGATGTCAGTATCAAAGAAATTCAGAGTCATTCACAGCTTATTTATTTCTAATTTTCGAAAGGTCATACCACCCATGATTTATTTGAACTTCAAAAATTTTCAATTTAATTAGATAAATGAAGTAGAGAATCATCTACTTTCGAATGTTTTGTTCATAGAATTTATCAGAGAGGAGGTTCTGTGATAAAACTGTGAAAAATTCGGTTTTTATGCAATACTCAGAATCAGATGACCCTGTGGAAAATCACAACTAACGGAGGTAATGTAAAGTTAATTCATCCGTTAACTAGACTGAATACTCAGAAACATAAAACAGGTAGTTTGTTGGTGAACGTATTTTAATGAGTAGTTTATGAAAGTATTTTAGCCATCGAGTTGACACAATATTGCCTTTAAAAATATCAGATAAGATGTTCTGAATGAACCAAATATTTATCTCACATTCATAAACATTTCAATTCCTACTGTATATATGATAGACGATATACAGGTGAAGTTTAGGAAATTGCCATGATTTTCCTTTCCGTCCAAAACCATCAAGCCCCCCCCCCCCCCCCCCCCCCCCCCCCCCCCTATCACTCTCAACCTATATCTCCCAAGCTTTCTCTGCACCTCATTATACTCGTCCTTGCTGGCACCTACTTCAACCATTGTTCCATTACTGTATCTTCTCGAACTCAATTCATCGACAGTACCATATAGATGAATTAATATATATATATATGTAATATTAAAACGGTCCCTGATATACTGGATGTACATGTGTTCAGTCAGGATGGTACATAACCATACAATATCATCAAGTCAGGGATTATTGATAAAGGACTCTATATACGATGGCGCATGGCGGGGGCACATGGAACAATACGCTCTTCGGGGAGTGTGATGATAACCCTCCGGGCCTCTGGGGATGAGGCCTGGTGTCTATGTACGTATACAGGAGATGAAAAAGAACGTAGAAATAGAAACTATACGAATGTGAGTGACGATGGGATGCTACGGTGGATGTGTGCAAGGTGTCTGCAGGTGTTTCCCGGCACTCTCGGGCGGCCAGAGTAGCGTGCACAGTCCTGGGCATATGCATGTGTGGGTACGGTGGGGTAGTTACTGACAACGGCGATGATGATGAAAGCACAAGTGCGAGAGAGATGAAATAATGGTCGATTTTGCGCACTCGTCCAAAAGCATCCCAACACCAAGCATCAACCCTGCCCGCGCGAGACAACCGCTACTATTCCGTTGGATGCTGTGCTTGGTGAGGAACATATATACTAAACTAAGGCAGCGACGTTTCGAGGAGTGCGCGCGAACATAAGAGTTATTTTTTTTCACCGCCCTTTTTATTTTCATCCACAATTCATTCGGTCTATATGCATTGAGATATGATGTCGCATAAAGAGCTATGAAAGTTCCGTGATAGTAATTTATAACGTGTGCACCTTCATTTTTTATCCTCTTTGGTGCTTACATCGAAAGAAACGCCTCCACAAGTACGGAAAAAAGCGTCCACAAAGTACTAGTACTTCCGATATATATTGCCTTGAGGGGAATTCAATTTTCACTCCCTTCGAAGACTTCTATCCGGCTGTACAGGATACGGAAGTTGAGTGGCATTCTGAATGGGTTGTCGCACGTCACTACCTCAATTTTGTGTGGGATGAGGCAACGTAACGTCACGTCTTTTGGCCGGTGGTAAGTGAAAAGGTAATAAAAACATCTTTTTGTACGATATTTTATTAATATAGTCTATATATATACATTTATTTCAACTATTTACATGAGAGGCTGTTACTTCAATGGGTAGACTGTGGATGCAGAATTTTGTGTTCTATCATATTATATAATGGATAAATATATACATTGAGTTGTCAATCTTTTAATCAATCCACTTATCTTTTTCTCTGTGATCCCCGGTATTACTGCACCTAACATTTCGTTCAAATATCAATAATCACCGAAATCGTTTCGTGAACATTGGGGGTCGATATAGGACGTGGTGAAGAAAGGGGAGTAGTCGGAGATAGAGAGGTGGTATAGATGTTTCATCTATAGGCTGCCAGGGTAAAAGGACGCGGGAGAATGAACAGTATAGGGAGAGTAGGAGGCCGGGAAAAAACAATTTCCGAAGTCAATCCATCGCATCCCGCCGAGTCCTAGCGTTTTCCCGATGAACCATACACGAATATACTAGTATGTGCCAAGGATCAATATCCATAATTGTAATGGAAAGTAAACATGGTCCACATGTGCAAAGAGAGTGAGAGGTTGGAAAGAGACAAAGAGGGGCGGAAAACTGTACCGGTAGGATAATCGACGCTCCCCACCGTGTTTCTTGTTAAAATGGACCACGCCATCGTGTGCGCGCGCGTGGGGGGGGGGGGGGGTTACATTCTAGCTATATGCTGACGGGGAATACGGCGGTCGCAATGCGATATACAGCCATAAGCTTTGGACCGTACGGTTTGATTTGTGTTCGCCCTTTTGACGTCCAACTAATCAATTAAAGCCAAATCGTTCGCATTCCGCATCTATATGTATTTATCGGAAGAACGCACAGAAGGAGTATAATGTTCAACAATACGAATTATTGTTTGGCATTCACCGCTTATTGTTGTATCCTATCGGCATTCATCGTATACAATTCAATGGCGTCAGGCGTGGATATGGGTATCGATATATGTATGAGTAGATATAGGAGGGAACAAGAAGCAAGGGCATGAATGATGAAACGGAGCATAGTAATCAATTATCATCTACGTCATATACGTACACACAAGCAATGATTGAATAGATAGCACAATCCACCAGCAGACTTAGGTCGCGGATGTGGTTGAATCTATATCAGAGTCTAATGTCAATCATAAGTCTAAAATAGCTGGTTTTATAACATAGCCGTAATTGACCGGTGGTGATGGGGCTGCATTCAAATTGACACTCATACGTTTCATTTGGGTATCACTATCTATCAAGAAGAACACATTTAGTTCCGGGTGTGAGAATTTGGGATATTACTATAAGAGGCACATCGCAGAAACGTTTTCACATTGGCTAGTGAGGAATACGTTGGAAATAAGTGAAAATCATTCCGTATCCATATGGTGTTCAGATGTCATTTCGAATTTGCAAAGCTTGTCTTCAATAAATAGTCAACACTAAGTATATATCGCTAAGAGTTGACCTTGAATGATAAAATTTATTTATGACTCGCTGTTTTCGCTGAACGAGTTCACCGCTATATCATTTGTTGTTAATCTCACAGTACATTCATAATGAAAGTGTCAGTGAGTCCTATATGAAATGAAAGCCTTGGTGGAGAAAATGATCATCGTTCATCGATCCTCCAGTAATACTCACAATTCGTCTTTGTTTCTGAAAAATGTCAGTCGTATGAGTTTTCATGAGTTTTGTATGACCAAAATCTGTAAATATTGGACATTACACTGATTTTTCAGAGAATCTTGTGATGATTATGATTTTGGAGCGATGTTGATAAAACATCATGTCAAAACTTGACTAATACGCAATGGGAAATTTCTGCAAGTGTTCAGCATTCCATATAAAACGACAAACGGTGGAACTACGAAAAAAAAAGTATTATTTGGCATTCGAGAAATGTAAATTTGAACCGGATGTATTTTTGAATGGACCTTATGAATAAAACAGGTTTGTTTCCTGAAATTCATGGTGGTCACATACTTCTAGATGAACCCTCGAATGTGTGTTCATCTGGGACGTTTGAGGATGGTATCCCTAGTGATTACTTTTTCTAGAGGCTATGAATTCTGAAGAATAGTGACAATAGTGACTTGCTAGCAACAATTTTCTACTAAAAAATCCAATTATTGGTTCCGTGAAGATAGAACTTATGACGATTACGAGATAATAAAAATTTGCTCAACTTACATGATATTAATTTTTTCTTTTCTTTGAAAATCGAAATCCTGATTTCAGCGAAACATCGATTTACTTGGAAATTCATTACTTTTCCTATTTTTACACGGATTGTCAAGGGGACGGGCGGAATTCACCGGTTTTCTTCATTTTTTATTGCATCGTTAGCGGGATTCTACTGTTCTGTAATTCGAGTTAAAATTCAATCATGGTTGTGACGAGGAGCTACATCCCATATACACAATGGATAATTTAGAATGGTGGAAGACATCATTTTATGGAAATTTTCGGTATATTCACTGATCGACTATATTTAGTTGAGATTATGACCAGAATAATTAGGTGAATAACTGAGAACATGCAAGCTGTCTCAATTACGACATATCGGAAACATCAAGGAAATATCAAGGGCCGGGTACTTGTGCGAGATTTCGAAAACAAACATCCACAAAAAGGAAATGGACGCGCGAAACAAGAACGTGAAGTAAGAACCTCCAAAGAATATCCAAATCTACGTGATCCATGCCTAGATTTAATTGAGACAGTTTCTGGGCGATTTCTGACATGGAAAAACCGGACTTCTCTGAGAAATTATGAAAACATGTCACTGCAAAAGTTCTGCAGGCCGCAAAAGATGTCACTATCTAATGCGGGGTAGTTAATACGATGGCTATTCACTTCACCAATCTGTATCGCATCCGATTTTCAATATTTTATGCTACTGCGACGTAGTTCTCTCTCAAATTGCTTAATGTTTTCTATTGTTTATCTAGTTGTATGTGTTCCTGGCTGAACGGAGTTTCTAAGATACATTGGTAGAGATTATTCGTTGCAATTAACGGTTTAAAAGTTGAAAAATGACTTCTCAGCAAATTCATCATTCAATCATGACCGAGAAACTGCATGATTAGCGAGAGAAATTTCTCTTTTCCATTTGTTGATGGAATTCTTTATAGACCATTTTCAATGAACGATTTTATAGAAGTTGTCATTGCACTATTGAATCCGCTGTATTTCACCAAACTCAGGACATATCAACATTTTTCGACAAAAAAATTTTTTGCTGTCAAAAATTAAATTGTTTTTTTCAATTATAAATTTCATAACTGAATGCAAGAAAATAACTGATTTCCATGTAATTTCATCTGCCCTATTCATTGGAGTTACTTCCAGACGGTTTCTACTATTTGCGAATGGTTTTTTGAATAAATAAATTGTTCTAAATTGTTCGTTTATGTTGCTTATATTTTTTCAGAACATATAAGATTTTCCTCGAATCAGAATATCCCATATAAATTGGGCCAAAAATGTTCCAACTGCATTGTTTTTTCATTTATTAGCAGATGTTCCGTTGTTTTATTATTTATCAGCATATTGCAGCCATAATGTTCACAAAATGAAGAATTGGATTCATTCTCATTTACTCTAAACAAAATTTACTAACAGAAAGGTTTCTTACTATTTGTCGATATTTTCTTTATTTCCTAAGTGATTTCAATTAGAAGCATCAGGGTTGTAGTCTATGTCGTGAAACGGCTAACAGTATCATACGCGCACTCAATTACTTACGCATAAAATTCAGTATCTTCATCCGATAGAGGATAAAACCTATTTCAACAATTCAAAATAATTTCTTTTTATTGTTACTAACGTTACTAACCATTGAGTTTACGACTCATGACGTTGTGATACGAAAACGAATGTATCTTCACAATACTGCAACAGTAAACAGTCTTCATGTTAATTTTGTCGATACATCTGCCCATGAGGCTATCACTCAGTGGACTCCTTCTCGGTCATGATTGAATGATGAAGTTGCAAAAGAGTGATTTTTCTGATTTTTTAACCTTTAATTGCAACAAATTGACCACTGTTTCCGTTTATTTTTTTTTCCAAATCCACCCGAATAATTTGTGTGCCAGTGAAAATACGTTATACCTTTGTTTAGAGAACAGACAACCTATGATTAGCAAAAAAGCAACAAATGCTCCGATTAATAGGGCACATAGAGGAGGGCTTCAAAGTTAATGAGAAAGTGAAAACGATAATTTGATATGTATAGACATAGAAAATAGTAAACATTTGCGAATTCGTTCAAATTATCCGTAAAATTTTTTCATATTGTCTAGATAATACATGACTTTTTTCAGAAATTTCCCACGTCATTAACATATTTTCTTTTCCAATTGTTAGTTAAGCGCGCCCTGAATGGCACCAGCGTGCGGCACTCGGATTGCACCGTTTTGATGTCGACGTTAGGGCACGTCCCACGCCCCACCTATTGATTTTAGCTTAGGGTCGTCCTGGACTTTTTTCGCAGGAAATTGTATGCTCTACAAAATAAGTTATGTGCAATTTTATCTTATCTGGCTTAGTTCTCTCTACGTAAGGTGTGATATGTGAAAAAACGCGGTTTTCAAAAGTTTCACAATTTTTATGAAATATTTCCGGCAATCTCCCAACAGTTCTGTTTGCAACCAATGATCAATAAATCTTCTCCAATTTTTCATACTGGCGATAATGGCTCAAGAAATTTCGAGTAGAGTGTCTCACATATATACATTTACATAACGCTTAACGGCGTATCAGGAAGGTATGAGAAACAAGCAGAGAGAGAAGTAAAGAATAAGGTATTTGGAAGCCGGTTAGTGGCTTAGGGATAGGGAAATATTCGCAACATATGTGTGAGGTATAGGTTATGGTTGTACATTGAACCAAGGGATGAACAACCCTAAGACTTTTTGTCCACCCTCTGATCATCTTTCATAGCTTAGTACCTTTTTCATGAATAACATATAAATATTCATTCCACCACATATATTTAAATATCAGCACACCAAAATTTCATAATATTTAACAATTTTATTCACCCACAATAGTCCTTTATGAGGAAGAATTCTAACGTTAAACTGACGTCTTTATAGAATATTATATGAAGGTTATAGTAAAAGGAAGAAAAATTCCGACTGACTACACAGCTGTGGTGCCATAACTTGTGTTTGCCAATTAATCGATCAGCGTTCGATTTCCATTTTGTATTTTCGTATGCATAAATCTATCATTTAACGCAACTGTGCTTCACTTACTTCTCCATTGTAACGATTCTGCTTGTGGTTAAAAAATATATATAGTGTGCGTACATGATCTCTTTAGTAAACCTAATGATCCAAATCAAGAATATTTCGCGGGAATCACTTGAACGAATCAATAGACATGAATGAAGGACTGTTTACCCCCCCTCCATAATTTTTTTCACGTCTATTCCACGATGTGCAAGCGTTGAAGTACAACAAATGATAATATATTGATAAAATAGACCATATCAAATTCAAATTGGATGGATTCTTACACACAATTTTATTGTTTGAATACACCTTGTGCCAAACGTATACATCAACTTAAGAAATTTATTCCAAATCAAGTATAAATCATTAAGAGGTGATTTTTCGAACTTCATTTATAAGGCTTTCATGTGTTCATTTAACAGCTTATATGCCTATAATTTTAAGATTTGTTTCTTCTGTAGAGTGATTCCCTATTTTTACCCTGATAAATCTCATATTCCACATCCGTTTCCAATCCTTCTTCTTTTCTGATGGAAGGCGACTACCACCTGTCCGTGGTTTTCCCCGAGCAGTATTTCGTATTCTGGCCGTGAGTAGACAAATATAGCCATTTAAATTGACCTATACTTAAAATTTTAATGTAAAATGTTTCATTTGTGAATGAGTACTCTGTGACTGCATTAATTCTATGTAACGAAGATATTTTTTGGTAGAATTGAATCAAAGCACATGCGAGCGATATTGTTGCGTTTGAACATATACATTCACTCATCAGTTGTGTTAATATTTATTTATTTCATACAGAAAATTTTGCGAAAATCAAAAATATATTGATCGTCCAGGGACCCGAAACCGGGTCGTCAAATTGTGAGACCAACACTGTATCGTCGCGGCTACGTAGTCCTTTGAATATGAGTGCAATAGATGTTGTATTTAAGTTCGGAACATATTGGTGTATTGAAGCTATTTGTTCATTACATATACTAATTTGTGGGGTACCTATGAACTGACCCTTATAATTCGTGACCGTCATAAAATCAAAAACTGAAGAAATGTTGGCCCTCGGATGACGCTCCCTTATCAGTTAACCCAAGCATCCCTGCTGTAGTTCTGGACCGATATGACTGTATCTGAATGAATCTAGCCAAATTAGACTAGATCTGGCTCGATATAATTTTTGAATGAAAAATTATCTAACTAGATTCGGACTGAGATAATATCTACTAGTAATTGATAATTCTCTCAATATATACATACATATATATTCTCATATTTTTTTTACGCATGCTATCATCAGGGCTTTTGCGAACGTAATTTTCAACACGAATCACATATGGAAAACACAATTAATATCTTGCAGTTCAATTAATGAATATTCTTTCGTTCCTTGTATGGATGGCATGTGTTTGATTTTTGTTTGAGTTTCTTATAAATGATCATTCTCGACCATTCACTATCTAAACTGCAGGAATAAAAAATTGAATTATCCGCCAGTTTAAAAATGATGTTTTCAATTCGAAAATGTTGCCATACCATGGACCTTGTGGCTGGATTGACAAGAAAATAGAATGGAAAGTTGCTTAGGCTTGGATAGTTCAATTGGTAGAGTGTCCGGCGCGAATCCGGGAAGTCCGGGTTCAGTTCCCGGATTGTTACTATTCATTATCTTTTTTTCCAATTTCTGGGATGAATATCGAGATCCTCTTCTCATACACCCGACCACAACCCGTCCCTCCTTTCCCAAATAATGGAAAAAAAAAATAATAAAAAATTGTGAATTCTTCGAAATTGATTTGGAATAAATCTTATCCGATATGGCTGGATCTGGGCTTATCCGCACGTTGTCTATGTTTTCTCAAATCCGATTAGACCTGAACTAAACTCTTTCCCGGGTTGGAAATTGCATTATATTTGGAAAACACTGAGCAATGCGGTTTCTGTATAAACACTATATACTATAACAATCTACAATGCCTAAAAAACCTGCAGCGAATGCCGCATTTTTATGAAGATGATTCTGAATTCCGAACATTTTTAAGTAAAAGGTTCAGTGGTTTGGCAGAGTATTTTTGAATTATAATCTCGAAAAATGCACATATACGCCGCCGTTTGGAGGATTAGGACTATTGCAACTGCATTAAATTACAGTCACAGTCAATTCCAAGTTAGTTGACGGTATTTCGACTGAGATGCATCGGAAATTGATGGTTATAATGTGTGAAATGTCGATTTAAATGGATCCGTTTTCAAACTATCGATCAGTTATTGATTAGAGACTATAAAATATAACATGCTACCACTGAACGATTAGTTTTTCGAGATCATTCGATGCATTGGGATTGAACTGAATTCAGAAGAAAAAACAGGTATCATTGCGTTTCTAAACGCATTTCAAGCTTTACTCAGATGAAGTTGATTATTCTAAATGAAGGGTATCGGATTCCTTAACTTGGTATGGAATTCGTCAAATTGTAAGAAAAAAATTTATTAATGAGTTCAAGTTTTCTTTCATATCGTGAATGCCGCATGTATAAAGGTGAAGTGCGCAATCTGCACACTGAAAGAAAGAATTGTTGAGGCAAATATATGAATTTATTTGGGGAAAAATTAGGTGCGTCAACCAAACATGAGGTGACGCAAATAAATGATCAGTTGCTTGAACTGCGCTATTCAGATTCCTAAATAACACATGGGGCCTAATGTCATCCATCGCATATGATGAATATTAGTTCAATGCTACTATTCAAGGATAATTATAACAAAAAACATAATATTTGCAATATACACTAAGAGAAGAGTTTATTTGTAGCAAATCTGTATCGTTGTGACAAATAAATCATATATTTGGCTACGAGCTATAAATATTTATTCGCATCAAATAATCCTATATTTGAGTGATATATTTTGAGGTAAGATTACATATAGTTGATCACAGGTAAAAATCTCGAGTACAATATGTAAACTATTGATGAACATACGGTTGAGTCAATCATCATTTTCCGAAAGTTATCAAAGATGCATATTTATTCGACCCGATGAAACTCCTCTCGCAGGGAAATTAGACGTAATTCTGTACAGGAGCTAGAAATTCCCACACCCTCCTAGATAAGTACCCTGATAGCTTAGTGGGTGAGGCGCCTAAACGGATTTTGAGGAGGCTATTGCTGGTTCAAATCAAACTAGGGATAAATATTTTTCTCCGGGTTTCTGCAATTGAATTCAGAATTTGATACTGTTAACAAAATAGATCGACAGCTTTGCTAAGTGTTCTGACATGATATGAATTTTGGTAGGTGGGATGCTTACCATGACCAGACAACGAAAGAGAGGGGGTGCGGGAGAGGAGAAGCATCCTAATTTCGAAGATATTCAGGTTAAATTTACAGCGTTAATTGACATTGCGTTGCAACACCCGATGGCCGTGACACAATTACAATGAAATTGAATGAATATTTTAGTTTTTTGCACATTTTTGCGAATGATCATCGAAAGTTGTAAGAACAGAAAAACTCATTCCTTTCGAAAAAATATAAGCCGAGATTTATATTTAGCTCAACTAATCATTATATTTGGGTTAATAGCTCACATTTCAACCGAAGGTAATCTATCTTCTGTCGTAATGAAATTCGTTGTTCTCTATGATGTGTTCACTATGAACTTTCATGAATCATTAGTAATTGAAGGATTATATGTATCGTGCTCAGCGAGAGAAAAAAAGATTATTATAATTGGAATGAATTTCGAGCCATCCGTGGTTATTTATATGGATTGTTTCTTTAGCCGAAATAAAAATTGTACGAAATTGAATTGAACCAACTAATTTTTCTTTTCTATGTACTATGCCAACTATCCGTGATATCCTGGTACTTCAACCTTCGTATGTTATTTGGAGTCGATTACATTCAATGCTTGTCTATAAGGAATGTAATTCCGACGGAAAAATCGGCAAAAGGAATACATTTTGTTGTCTGCATAGTCTCACAACTATCACCAGCAATTAAAGAGAGGCTTGGCTTTGTGAATGGCTGATCGACTAATCTCTGAATTCATATTCTTTTTATAATGGCTCATGAAAATTATTTATAACTAAAATGAATATTTGTCTTAGGTAATCGATGTATTCGATTTCGGGGACATTACTCAAATATTCATTTATTTTCGATAGAATCTCATGATAGTAATATTATTTCGTAAATGTAAGATTGATGAATATTACTTCTTTGGGGGCTCTAGCCCCCAACTACCTTAGTATCTACCAATTTTGTGTGATGTCAACGCGATCAGTCCATAAGATATCAGATACAAATCAGTATACAACGGTCTTTCAGATGCACTACACTGAAAAAACAGTTTAAGTCGAAAGCCGAAATTTTTGTGTCCAATGACAACAAAACAAAAGTCTATTCACTAAACTTTTTCCTACGATGAGGAAACTAAGTTTTCTCATAGAGGGCATATGGGGAGCCAAGATGAATAATGAAGGTAACCTAACCTCCGTTGAATCCTCCCAAATTATTAATTATCGAAATTCATTATGTTAAAACATGATGATATGAGACAAGTCAAGTCCAAGAGTATTTGGAATTGCACGATATTTTTGTGATAATTTTATCCACCACCTCCTTAGTTAATATTTTAAATACACTTCCAGCAATCTCTTCATATTACAAACGTGAAATTGGAGGTTAAGTCACGAGTGAAGCCAAATACGTTAGCGGGAAACAGATTTTATAGTATAGTTACTGCAACGCTACCATGATGTCGTCGGAAGGAGTTTATGTCCCACGGCAAAACTAGCGTTTTAGTACTACGCAAATTCGTTTTCTACCAGTAGAGATATGTATTCTTCTGGTCGGAATATGTACAAACTGAAAATACAGTATTTCCGAGCGACTCAAACTCTTTTCTTCGTGTAGTGGCTACGAGTTAAGTATAAAACTACAAGGTATAAAAATTTCAATACACCAATTGATCTATATAATAATGCCGAACTCAGAAGGGGTTCTCCCAAGTATCTTGAACTTTAAGTTTTACATTGTTGTTGCGTCACCACGATTTTGGATGGTTATCAACTGAAATTAGATTTGTTGTGTATAACCGCTTGATATGAATTTTCGTATCCCAAGAAAATTCATTCGTGGTTCCAGGGTTTTTCTTTCGAAGCGCCGAAAACGCTCCGACATTCTCTAGTGAAAAAAATGATGGTAATAATAACGAAAGAATTCATATCATAGAGTAGTAACAGAAGTATGGACAAAAAAAAGGAGGAATAGGTCTGAGGTCCTATCAAGATGGCAGTCGTCGAAGTCGGCGAATACTGCAAAAAGGAACAAAGTGAGAATTGAAGAGTGTCTAGATATGTCATTCCATATCTTACCTCTCGGCATATTCCCCTCTTTCTCCCATTCTTCATATGTATATAATACTGATGTTTTTTCACCCCGCATAATTCACCGAAGTTTTTACAAAGGTAAGTACAGCGAACTGTGTGCTTCACTGTTATAGACAATTTTGTTTACGTTCTGACGGGCTCTATCATGGTGTCTTAAATAAAATGATTCGTACCAATCCAATACAGGCATGTTGGAAATATTTTGTCGCCAGTGTCCGTCATCTGAGATTTTCGAATTTTTTACCGAGATGCTTGAAGACAATGCAATAGATATATTCGGTACCAGATGTGGACGCCTACGAATCGATATACTATTGTACTATCATTGCAGGTGATGATTGGCCAAAACCTCAGTCACACAATTGGAAAAATGATTGAAACACGATCGTGTAGCGGAAACATGAAGTGGGTATTATGCCAGTTTGAAAGATAAACTAGATGAGGGCGGGTCTACAATAACGCCAGACTTCGCGGAAAATTACGCATTCATTGTGCATGAATCTGCCCAAGCATTTCATTGAAACAAGGACCGAGCAACGTTATTTCCAATGGTGATATAGTATCGTGAAAATGGCGAAACCCAATATTTTAGTCTCGTTGGAATTCCGGATTACCTGAAACATGACACAGTGTCAGCCTATGTGCTCCAGGAAGAATTAATTACTTTTTGCGAAAAAAATTCCACATGGTGAATAAAATTTACTATTTCTCGATGGCACGCCCAACAATTTAAAAATGAAAAAGCTCTCACCAATTTACGCTATCGCACGATTTCCATGTTAAAGTGGAACGGCATTTTTTTGCAACCGCTCATGATAATAGTCCATGTGATGTTGTGGTAGGTACTGCAAAGCACTTGGCTGCAAGAGCATCCCTGCAAGTGGGTACGAGACGCAGACTCTGACAGTATCAGATCAGTTTCAATGGGCGTGCAAATCGCTACCCAACGTAAATTTCATGTTTGTTGACAATATTGTGCGTGTTCAACATCGACATTGGACACCCGTTTTGATAGAGCTACGACAGTGAAAGAAATACAATCAATCAATCCATTTAATTTCACCAAATTATGTAGATTTTTGGCAACTATCAAACCAATCGACAATGGACATTTTTAGATCATGAACTGCAACTTAAATACTTTTCGACTTTATTTAATTGATTTCCGCCAATTCTTATGAACATCTTAATTCAAAAATTACATATTTTATGTGAAAACTACTAATGTTTGCAAAAAATTAACAGATTCAAGAAGCAAAATTGGACGGTGATATAAAACCGTGTTTTTTAATTTTAATTGCAAATTTTACAACATGGCCCTGCTCAAACTGTCAATCATTCGGTATTTGGTGGAATGACCTATATGTATACTTTCACGCTGGTCGGTGAAAATCCCACCGAAAGAAAGCCCACCACATTAGAAAGCACTACGTTTACCATTAGTGAATAATACCAACGGTTTACATTTTGGTGACATCCCCTCCTTACTATTTTGCGCACCATACCAGGTATGAATAATGCTCACACCACTATTTACTTGTTTTGTGATATCACTTCTTTTCCTACAGAGATGGCCAAACTGCGCTCTTTACGCCTTCAGTGCTATAAACTTGGGCATATATAGCAGAAGTGTCCATACTGTCCTCTTTGTCCTTCCAGTGGTCTCCCAGAGGCCACTGGATAGACATCAGCTATATGCCTAGGTTTTATACCTGGTAAAACCCAGGTATACGGCCAGCAGTGCTGCACACCAAACTCGAATGCTATCTAATAAGTATGTCTTACCCATAAATCTGCTCACAACTTAAATATAACTTCAATGCAATAAAATTTATCGGGCTGCATAGCCGCGGTGGCAAAACTTTTGCTCGTCAATAAAACAACCAGCGTTCGATTCTCATAAGAATTTTTGTTCTTTTTTTTTTTCATCAATTGTATAATATGGAATATTTTGTATTTTTATATATATGAATCAATCATTCAACGAAACTATATTGCACATAATTCTGCTGCATAAGTCAGCTGCAATAATTCTGCTACAAGTTAAACAAAAATTGCATATTGTGGTCACGCGTACCGCCGATCCAAGTTAAGAGTATTTCGGCAAAACACTTGAACGAATGAAACCACACAGTCATGAAAAAATGTATGTTCAAAAATTCCTTTATCAGTTTTTTCAAGTCTATTCGGTGTTGTACAAATGTAGAAGTTCAACTCAATATAAAATATCAATGAAACAGGCGATATCGAATACAAGGTGTGGATCAAACCTTACCCACTGGTATATTGTTCAATTGATCTCGCGATTAACATATTTATCAACTTATATTTATCTGAAATCAAGGATAAATCATGAGATATGAATCAGACTATTATGTGTTTGATCAACACTTTATTTGCCTACAAGCTTCTTTCATTTTCGAGTCGATTTTGTAATTCGTTAGTAAAACCATGCATGACCGTAACTGAATCAATAATAGGGCTCCATGAATACTCAGTGGATTTTGAGAATTTTCATTTCTCCATGGTTGAAAGTATGTATTTTATGGAATATTTGTTGACAAATGGAATATTAGATCAGGAAAATCGTTAAAATTGGCTATTGATATCTACTTCCGACCAGCATATTGGATAACCGATCGAATAAAATATGCAATTAACAGAAAATTATGTGAAAAGAACAAAAATCGTCCGAGGATTCAAATACAGATCGTCAAATTGAGAAGCGAAAACTATATCGTTGCGACTGCGTAGTCCTTTTAATATACGTTGAACAGAAGTTATATTCAAATTCTGAGCACATTGGTTTATTGGAGTTATTTCTCCATCACATATACCCATAGTGGTAATCGGGAGGGCCAGTGTGTCTTGTGTTTTGAATTTTATGTCTGTCAGGGTCAATACATAGGTACCCCGCAGTGGACAACAAATGTGCCATTCAGTTTCTCTGAATGATAGATTCATACATACGAATTTACGGAATATCACATATTATACAATTGTTAGGAGGAAAAAAAATTAACGAGAGGTGTCGTAGGATACCCGGTAGGAACGAAATTCCTTACACTATATGAAAAATAAAATAAATGAAGGAATGATAATAAAATTGTAATTAATCATTTTTTTTAAAGTTTTGAAAATAAATATTTTATCATTAAATATTATGGAAGTATAAACGCTCTACTTTTATATGTTATATATATATATATATTAGGGTGGTCGTTATTTGGGCTTTGACGAAAAAAAATTCGATGCCACCTCAAAAACCAAATCAAGGTGTATCCAAAAAATTCTGAGTAAAGTTTGGAGGCGCTCGGAAAATCGGAACACGGGCCACCGAGCAATTGAAATTTAAAATGTAAAATACATGTATTTATACCACGCATCAATGACTTTTTTCCCGAGTATAATATTTATGAGGAGAATTTGAAACTTGGTACACTTATTGTGCATAGTATAGTGTACAAAACCAAAATTTTTCCATTTTTTTCATTCATAATTTTGTTAATGACAAGCTCTGTAGAGATACCCATATTTCGATTTTTTAAATATTTGTTTTCAAAAAAATTTCAAATATATTTTAACTTGACTGTGGACTTAATACGTAACGAAAAATTTGATTTGTATCAAACTGTGAATATATATAGAGAATATTTTTTATTTAAAATTGATTAAAAGTGATTAAGATACTTTTAAGATCGGTGAGGTTACAATCACTCAGTAGTACAGCTGAAGATGGGGCTGTTAGCCTGTTAAAAATTATTGAAACATATACTTGAAAATTTCATGGCAATGAATAGCTGTAAATGTTAGGAAAATATAAAAATATATAAGCATAAATTTCAAAATTTGATACTTATCAACATTAATCATTCTTCTGAAATAGTTTAAAAAATGAGGTTTAAAACCTCAAATGTTCCTATGAATAAAAATGAATAATTCCAACTCTGAATTATAAAGAACAACATTGTTTTTGTGCGTTTTGGAATTTTTTACATTTTTAAATTTCCCCACGAGTGAATTAATTAATTGGATGAAGGATACATAAATGGACTAGAAATAATTGATGATTGAAATTTTTTATTATGTTTATTTCGTATTCACACAAACAAGGCAAAAAATACAACACGCAGCAATCTTAAATTATTTAATTACACCCACTTCTTAAAAATGAATGTACCGGCACGAGGCACATCAACTACGTGACTAATAATACTGCCATACAATTGAGAAGATTTCATTACTTGACACACACATTCAGGACTTATGATTTCATAGTGCTGAGTGTGTTCATCAAGGAATGCATCGCAAAATAAGCATAAAACAAAGAGGAAAGACGTTTTTTATTAAGTGGTTGACATAATTTCATAATCAACATAACCTCTCAATGAGATGAAACACTGACGCAACAATAGTGGCCGATTGGTCTTTTTTACTCTTAAATGTATATTATTAATTGACTTCGATAGTTTTTATCTCAATAAAATAAATATCAATGATATTTATTTACGATTTTACGATGTTCTGCGATATTCTTATTCGCCGTTTTCACTATCACGCCGCAGAGGCCGCACATAAGTGAAAAGACCGCGAATCAGAAATATACATATTGGCCGTTGGTAAAATAGACGATGGTGCGGAGAAACATTGGCTTGAACCACAAACTCATTGAACGAATAAGAATCGAAAAAACTAATTTACACTACACGTTATTTTTTCGAACGAAGTTGAACCATTTCTTACTCAACAGAGGTCCTTATTTCACACATAACTATGTTTATGGAAATATGCCAAAAGGTTCGGTAAAAGTTGACATGCAATATGGCAGTTTGTGTTATCCAAATATGAAAAATTAAAGTGAATTCGTGATTTTTCCCACATCTACGCATTACAAACTAATTTATCAAAAAGAATTACCGAACTTTTCAGTAATATTTCGGAAGTGTGCTTGAAAAAATAATGTATGTGTTTAATAATTTCTGAATAGCTTGTGTCAACTTTTTGTACACCGACCGGAAAGTCCCACGGTTAGTGAGAAAGTTTGGTACTTTTTAGTGAGATTTTTTTTCCGTGTAGGTACCCCGAAAATAGATATGTGTAATGGACAAATAGCCCCAAATACACCAATATACTCAGTACTTAGATATAATTCCTATGCATCTATATTAAAAGGACTATGCAGCTGCGACGATATAGTTTCTGCATTTCAGTTTGACGGGGCGCGTTCATATCCCCGGACATTAATTTTTTTTTTTCGAATAATTTTCTGCATGAAATAAATAAAATATTATCACATCTCATGAGTGATTATATATTTTCAAACGCAAGAATATCTTTCGCATGTTTCTTTATTCATCTATACCAAAAAGTGTGTTTGACACAGATTTTATCTGATGGGTTATTCAATACGCTGGTCGGGAGAAGATATTAATAGCCATTCGTATAATTTTCCTGCCAAATTTTCCTTCCATTTGTGAACAAATATTTCATGAAATATATACTTTGAAACATGGAGGTTCGAAAATTCTCATAATCCATTACTAAGTTTTCATGGAGCTCAATTATTAATTCAGTTACGATCATACATGGTCTTACTAGCGAGTTAAAAAATCGATTCGCAAATGATGGGCATCATAGGCAAATAAACTGTTGAGCGAACACACAATAGACTGATGAATATCACAAAATTATCTCTATGATTTATACTTGATTTCAAATTAATGTTATAATTTGATGTAAATATTTGTCGCGATATAAGCTTCAACAATATAATAGTGGATAATAATTGATCCACCTTGTATTAGATATGGCTCATGTCATCAAAATTTCATCATCAGTTGTACTTCAACATTTGTACATCACAGAATAGACCTGAAAAAAACTGGTGATTTTTCAACACACCTTTTTTTCATGACTATGTGACTGGGTTCGTTCAAGTATAACACTGCAGGCCGTATACCTGCGTTTGACCAGGTATGAAACATAGGTTTACGGCTGATGTCCACAAGTGAGCTCTGAGTGGACATAGTGGACACTTTGCCTATCTCTGACATATACCCATTTGTGGGGTACCCATGTACTGACCCTTTTAACCCCGGCGCATCATAAAACTCAAAACCCAAGACACACTAGCCCTCCCGATTGATAATTTTATCGCTCGATCTACCCACCCCTGCAATACATCTTCTTTCTGGTTTTTTTCCGGGGGCATTTTTTTCTGTGAAATTTTTCCGGGGGATTTCTTCCGATGGGATTTTGACCTGCATTCATTTTTTTCCCATACAGTTGAGTCGCCATATTTCGAGATCAATTAACAATTTCACTAATATTTCTCATGCACCATATTTCTCTTGGTCATGCCTATTATTTTGGTTGGATAATATGCCAAAAATCGGAATTTGGTCCCGATCCTCATACATTATGTCTATTGGTCCATAGGACTTGAGGTTGATTGTCTTCTTCCTCATGAATATTGTTCTATGGATGGTGACAGTTTATGTAAACAAAATATCAATATAACAAGGGCAAAAAACGGAAACAAGAAGATTTGGATTGATACTTCGACATGCTATACAACTGAATGACGTTGATATGTATGTGTATAATGATATGGATACGCAAGAGATGGTTTAGTGAATATGTAGATTTCCTCGGTGAACTGAAATTAACTCGGTTACGACAGATTGCCCGTGAATAATTTTATGCCCTATTCAACACCATGATAACTTCATGGGCATATGCTTTTATAGTTCATTCCTCACTTGTGCCACGCGTCTGGCCGTGCCTACCTTTATCACTTTGACTGTTTTCAACTCTCACAGTATCTCTCTCTCTCTCGAAACAGAGTATCCTTGCGAGTAACATAATTTTATACATATTCGATACTTATGCCGCCTGTAAGTGTCTATCAATTGCGTTTTTTGTCTGGTATTTTGTCTTTTTGTAGGCATAAAAATGTATAATTTGATATATATTTCAAATCTTCCAAAAACCTTTAACATTTTTTCTCATCCCACTGACGGTCAAACATATTCGCCAACAGCACATACTATACATTTTGAGCAGACAATCGAAAATCGTCAGGCTCGTTCAAACACTGCGACTACTGCGTGAGACAGCGCGTGATGCTTGACTGTCGTGAGAAGATGAACGCGTATTTCTTTCGTATATACTATTATGAATTCAAATTGAATGGAGGAGAATAGAAAAAAAGAGTAGAGAAAATGAATGGATAGAACTACTGGAAGTGAATATTGAATAACGGAAAAAATAAATGATCAAAAGAGCCAGAGGAAATGACAAGTGAGAACACTTATATTCACACAATGTTCGGTGAAAACGTATCTTGTATATTCATGGTTGTGTCGCGCACACCACCGCCATGTTCATTGTATATATCACGTATTGATCGTTCGTTTACTTGTTGCGCAAAGCGACGCTGGATTTCAGTTTGCAGTTCTGCCTCGGTCTGCCTACGAGTGTATAGCTGCTCTAACCGTCCTCATTATTCTCCGGCTACTATTTCCCGCCAGCCAGTGAAAATTGTTGCCACCTTTCATTCCATAAAATACCGTCCCGTCATCTCCATACTTTTCATTTTTTCTTATATTTCCGCCTTGCTAGAGTTCATCTGAACATGGATAAAGCCCGTTCACGATGACAATTCATTCACGATGTATCAAAAATAATTATATTACTTAGAAACCAATATCACTGATTTTGATCAAAAAATTTAATTAATTTATCAAGTACTCTTTTATCTTTGGAAACTCTAGCCTTTTTATCACTGCCAGGATTACTAATAAATTTAATGGACTCAGATATTACTCCTTTCACAGGAGATAAATGTTGCATTGCACGCGCCGAGATTTTAAATTTGGTTAGATGACTCAAACATGGTTTGTAGGATTTAGTGCTTTCGAATAATAGTTTTAATTGGTCGACGAGACTAATTGTTCTAAAATTTTAACGTCATACAAAGCTTCATGGAATTGATCATCTAACTCGACATTCAAATGTTTGACAGCTAAGGTTGAAAACTTTTGTTCGCCTGGAGTTTTATTACCACAAAAATGCTTTTTGAACAATGGTGAACTATCTGAAAAACCAGCAATTTTATTGAAAATTTTCACCATTGAGCATTTTAAAATTGCATGGAGCAAATGTGATTTATCAAAATTCACGTTATGTGCAATAAGTAAACAAGGTTTTGATGACAAATTTAGGAATTGTCGAAAACTTTGAAGCGCATCTTTTAGCAAAATAGATAAAACTTTGTTACCGAGTAAGTATGAATCACATGATGCTGCGATTCGTAGAATTTCATCAGATTTACTGAAATCTGACGTTTCCCAATCAAAAAATACTAAATTGCACGTTTCTGAAGATATTTCGATTTCAGTGCTTTCAAGTTGTGAGTCGTGAAAGTCAAAGGAGTCCTCACATGACTCAGAAAAACCAAAATTTGATTGGTATTGTACACCTTCGATACTCTCAGTTTTTTCTTCCATTTATCACGCTTTTGAGCTGCAGAAATTCTACGTTTTTTAACCACCGGTAATTTCGCATTTTCTGATCGTTCCAACCGCTTATTATCGGTTTGTTCTGCATATAAGGAGGTATATCGTCCTGGTGTCAGTCTTAGATTTTTGCGGACTTCTACGTGGTATGACTCGCCATCATTTTTTGCACAAACTGCACTAGCAAGACGAAAACTGGACGATTCGCTTTGGCTATAACAAATATTTTTGGGTGATTTATGAGTCATCATATTGTTGAATGACTCATTGGCTTGAGAAGAAGCGGCAATGGAGGAAGTTGAAACATTAGCAGCGTATTTAGCGAATAAAGCAGATAGTTCATTATATAATGAATTAACCGAAAGGATAATTTTTTGTTCACTAGCTCCATTCTTTCGACCGCACCAAGAACCACAATTTTCGTGACTATTAAAGATGTGATCAGGAATGCTACGTAATGTACTAGCTAAATTTTTCCTATCGCCAACATTGTGAGCAATAGCATATCCAAAACATTTTTTAACATGTTCAACGGTTGCTTTTTTTATTTCCTTGTAGTTATTTAATCTATATAAATCTTTACTGAATTTTTTTTTAATAATTCCGATCTGAAAGCTTAAAAATTGTGTTTGGGTTTCCTCGACGTACGGCCGCAATTGTACTGATGTCATCATCGCCAATCAATACTTGTGCAGCAAGATTAGCTTCCTTGAGAATCATACTCTCATTTATTAAAGCTGCTCCTGCATGCGCTTCCATTGCGTTTGCACTTCCCTTGAAGTTTTTTTGGCAATCGCGGTCATCAACTTTTCTAACTTTATCACAATATTTGCATTCGATCAGCGTAATCCAAGATTTTTCTACTTAAAAATCCGATAATTGTTCCATATCCGTTGAGACTGTCGTAACTTCTTTCATTCCTTCGCTCACTCCATCCCATATCATAGGAGACAATAATGTTTACAACTTCTCCTACAGCTGAATCAAATTTTGTGTTATTATTATCATTATTTTCATCGGTGTCATTCACAGTTGAGATTAAAATCTTATGATGGGGGTAAATTTCTTCGGTGATTTTTTCCGGCCTAGGAAGAGGAAAGGAGACAAATGAACCATGATATATAGCAGTAATAAAAAGTTATACAATGGAATATTCTCAGCATTTATTAATTCATGTACAATTACAAATTATGGATAAACAATTGGTGTCTCCATATATATGTCAGTAAATAAATAAAAATTAATTAATTATTAAATACATTTTCAAAAAACACTCTTGTTTTGGATGTATGAGAGAAAAATATCATTAAGTAAAATATGTACAATTCTTATTTTGGAATTTTGTAAACCAAAGTTCAAATAAAAATATCAATATATGTATACTTAACAATGATCTCGAAATGATTATGTATTGACTGGCGAAATTTTAGTATCGTTTTGAAAAAAATATATAAAAAAAGTGATAACTATAATTAAAAAAAATTTCACTCCATGATTGCGAAGAACTAAATAAAACTTACAAAAATTCACACAATTTTTCAATGTTATCATTCACTAGTTGTCGCTCTTCCTTAGCAGCTTTTTTACAACTCTGTTGTGCAGCTTTTTTACCTGCACGACCCACTTCTCTTTCATACCGTTTAAATAGTTTTGCTGAAATCGTAGGAATATTTCAACAGGCGAATATTTTATTTAATTCGGAGCTGCCATAGTCAACATGTACAGAACCTGTAGTTAATATGAATAAATCAGTATTTTATTTCAAAATTATGAGATTTTTTTGAGTAACCATGAAATTTCAGTAATTTTATTTTTTTAATTAAATACTTGTAACAAATGCATGTTTTTAAAACTTACCGAGTACTGCGCCTGTGATGAAGCCAGAATGCTTAGATTTATTATTATCGTTGACACAATGTAGTTTTCCTGTTGATACTCGTGTAATAGTAACACATTTTTTACACTTGACTTTGAGGATCGAATTTAACGCTGAACGTTTTTCGTCAACTATATTGTCGAGACAAAGCCCGTCATTACACTAAGAACATCTTAAATTTTCACCTAATTTTGCTAAATCTACAACAATACAAGAGGACTTTCAAATAGGTTAGGTTCAACAAGTTCTGTATTTTTCGTTAAATTATTTGTTTCTTCTTTCTTCCGTGAACTTTCCACAATTTTTTTTCTTTCATTGAGTACTTTTTCTTATAAATCTTCCCTTATAACAGAGATGGTCTCCCATAATTGCTTATAAATTCAAATCACAACAAAAATATTAGAATGTTCACATTTACATCATGTATGAACTATAAGCCAGTCTGGACTGTATAATGCGAGTAGGTATATAAATATGCGACGTTGACAGATTTTTATTAAGACAAATATTTCGTAGTATATGTGTATTCGTATAGAGAATACAGTAGTGTGAGAGGTACAGTAACGTTAAAACAACTCGGCCTACAATATTAGTTACGCAGATACGAATAACATGGGTAGTAAGCTCCAACTTTTCGACTGGACTGTCGGAAAAGAACTACCTTAAAAAATAAGTTTGTGAAGTATCATTCTAAGTGAGCCAATGACACTAACTGTACTATATGAGTAATGGATTGATGATCGATACGTTCCTTGGACAGGAACACCTCTATGAAGAAACGAAAAATTTGATTAATCTTCTCAAAAATTATCTATGAAATAATAGCAAGATGATTGAAGCTGCAGAAGTTTTCTTAATTCATGAAAATGACACAATATTGGCTGCACCTCGGAAAAGGCGAAATGACACCTCGTGTCTCACCTTACTTTATATATAATCAAAAGGAAGTAAAGATAACTGCTACAATCACGAATCAAACCTCAATTGGGACCCTGCACTACACTTGCTATTACTGGGTTGAAGATCGTCCCATGCTCACCAGAATCTTTTAGATGCTAGCTAAATAGGTTGGCACCCTATTACATGAGGGAGATGTAAAACATCCGGAATATCCAAATTTTCTGAAGTAACAGAGGATCAAATATAGGCATGTCAGAAAATTTCGTCCCGTTGGTTGCGCTCGTAACTTATATAGAAATAGTTCAGACAATGCAAAAAAAAAATAAGCCATATTTTCGCCAACTATACAGATGTGGTTCTTCACAGAATAACGACATTTCGAACCGTATTCTCGTAGTTTTTCGACAATTCGTATGATTGTGAAAGATCGACATTTTGGAGAAAGACGGAAGGACGTCAAGTCACGATAGCAACTGCGGTTATCAAAATGTCCGGATGAGAACCATGTCAATCGAATTGATCGATTTCAGGATGTGAGTGTGCCTGTTGCGGATAATCGGCATTTAGAAAGACTGGGTCGGAGTTCCACTACTGCTCGGATAAGTTGACTCCTAGTTTGAAATTAATTAGTATATGTTCATCGTTTTCAAGAATTTCCACATAGTATTTCAACGACATATTTTCATGAGTATGTACTTTAAGAAGGTTGGTCGGATTCAGAAAAATGAGGACAGTCTGTTCAAATTCCACAAATGTCAATAAAATTGTATACGCCACTAGAAGAAATTCCAGATTTTTCACTACGATATATTTTGTGTAATTGAATTTCAAAGTCGCTTATAATTATATAAAAACTCCAATTCTTCCAGAATATCGGTTGCCAGTAATTCATTACCAATGTATAGTAAGTTTATATTTTATAACCACACCTGTCTAATATGACACAAATGAGGGGACACCGCATTTATAGTAGCACAGCATTCCTTATGGGTTGTATATATAGGTGGAAATGAGTGTCAATGTTTTGGATGGAAACTTTAATACGACATTGCCACATTTTATAGTGTGATTCATAAATAATGTAATTGAATTTGATATCGTTCTGATACCTTTCGAGAGTAGGTTCAAATAAATCATTGATGAATCGACATATCATTAGACAAATATATATTTTGAAACTTGTTCATTCCAAAAGTTATTTCTCTGAATTTCATAAACGCCGCATAGTGATTGGCAGTTACCAGACAGTACAGCGGAAACAACCAACCACGGCACACGTCGCAAAAACTCGATTTAAGTTAAGGGGACCCGGTGGTCTAGAAATTTCAAAAAGTCAATCGATTTTTTTTTTTTTTATTTCGAAAGTATAGTATTTCGAGAATATACTGCGAAATTTTCGGAAGGATATTCACAATATTGTGGCTTCTACAGCCGGTTTAGTAGGTAGAGAGCGTTCGGCTCCCGTGACGCGCGGCGAATATATAACGTCAACCGTCGGAGCACAGAGAATTCGGAACAAGCCCGAACAGATCGAAAAAATCAGAGGAATGAGACAACCGAGGAGTACGAGTATTCAGAAGGGATTTTGTATGGTGCTGGAATCGCTGACTAACTGTAAGTATCTCAAATTTGTTCAATCTTTGAAAATATATGTACCTAAAACTTTAAACTCATTTATCTCGAAACTACTTTTTTCGGCCTGATGTTGTACAAAAAAAAAAACTATTCAACCGAATCGGCTGAAATTTGCATATGTTATTCACAACATCAATGGCTATGGTTGGGGATAGAATCATTTCTTTATTCCAATAATTTCGTATTTTTTTAATTAAATAACTGGTAAAAAAAACCTCGATTTCAAACATTCACTTTCAAAAGCGCGCCATTTTGTCAATTTTCAATAATTTTCTTTTTTTCTAATCCCGTCCATAACTGCACTTATACTGATCAATAACTTCTTTCTTTTTCATTTTTCAGATCAATAGGAAAGCAAAAATGGACAACATCGTCCAGGTCCAATTTTTCGGAAGAGTCAACTTCAGCGACATTTTAAAAATAATAACAATTTTTTTTCATTTCAAAAACAATTTTTTAGTATAAACAATGGATGCAATAATAAGCCTGATAAGTTAAAGTCGGGTTTTTATTTATTTTTATGGGAAAAAAAAATTCTGCAATATACGTCAAATTTTCGAGCGTTAGACCACCGGGTCCCCTTAAGCTTGGACGAACTGGCCCTCAGCAGTAGTTTTAAATTTCTGTGTCGAAGCATATCCCCCTCCCCTATCACCTCATTCCCCGTCAAATAGTTACTTTCCTCCCCAAGAATGTTCGACAAGAAAATTCATTTTCTAAAAATTCTTCAGTAGTGTTCTCCCTCAAGGAAGAAATGAAGTGTAGTTTGGAACGATCTGAATGGGCGAGCGGTTTACCCCTATTTTGAGTTCACTAACCGACCCAGAACGCTTTAGTGGCTGAAAATTGTATTTGATTCTTTACATCATTCTGAGAATGAATTGCTGTGTACACCTTATGTTTTTATATGATCGGTCAATAGTTGTAAACAATTTATTATATAATCAATCTCAATTTTGAATAAAAAATTACGTCAGCTCAATTGACACATAGTAAACGTTTTTCCTATTTTCGTCTTTTTCATAAATTCGATAGTTTTTGAGATAACCAAATATATAAACTTGGGATATGGCAAAAATGATTACTTTCATGAATTCTTTTTCTTGGAAAACTGAAAATCAGTAGCCAACTTTCAGGTATCCGCTCAAAATACCCTAGAAATAATATTGTATAAAAATATCCCAGCTAAATTTCCAGATACTAAAATATCTCACGAACAAAACATCTTGATAGCAAAAATAACATTTTTTTTTGTTGTATAGGAATTCGTATAGAAATTTTTGTACGGTAGTTTTTGTATATAGATATTCAAGTAAAAGGTAATTCTGGGCCAAGTTTTTTTTGTATAGGTTTATTTGACTAGGTATTTACGACTGCAACCAACTTTCACCTATTGGAAGAATTCCTCTGCACGTCGATTCTTATGGTTATAACTTATAACCATTGAAAACTCCATTAGAGTCGAGTTCTCACACCGCGTAGTAAATGGGCATAACGGATAGATATAGCACTCATACGTCGATATACGAACGTACACGCGGGTAACGCGCTGTGAAAGCTCTACTTTCGTCAAATTTTCACTGATAACAAGAACAAAAATAATGACGAAAAAAAAAATTCGCCTCATTTTCTAAAGTTGACTGATGTTACGTTATAGCCAATCTTCCATTTCAAAATTTACACATTGTATACGCACATGCGCCCATCAAATTATTAAAATGATGTTAATTAACTATCTGATTCAAGATCATATCGAATAAATATTCAGTAGTTTATAAGTAATTGACCTTGGATTGAGTAATCATTCGTCAACCAATTCTGCAACATCATATATTTCTTTCACCTTCAACAATAACAAATAGTTTATAAGACACTGAACTTGAATGTTCAGAACCTCAACATCCGCTCCTGTTTATAGTTCCAGCACATTCCTTTTTTTTTATAGACTTTTATTGTTTTCAAAGATACATTTCACTTATAATTTAGCCTACAATAAAGACAAAAAAAAACAAAAGCCTTCTTATTCTAGTATGTTGGAATGTGTTTGGCTGTTTGTAACAGCTCTCGCAGATTGTTTTACTTCAATTCGTATCGAAATATAAAGGGTGACGTATGTCGAGGGGGGATATGTGGCTTTTCGTAGCTGAACGATATTTGCGTGTTGTCTGCGCTATGGCTTAGGGGAAAAAGTGTTGTTACTGTACAAAAAAAAACCTCTGTTATTTCTTATTGACAACAAAACGGGACTTAAGAAAAGAGTAAAACTATGGCTAAAAACTATGATATTTACAGACTTATCTTAGGTAAGTGTATATACATATTTACATTGCCAGCTTATACTGGTTTACGGAGTCCGTCTACGTAGGTTTTGCTATCTGTGTTGTCTCTTTCTGTTTGCGAGGTCTTCAATGTGTGGGCAATTATTATGGAGCCACCAGTAGGATTTTTGGTTGAGTCTGTGAAAGTCTAGGCTATCGCGAGAAGGTAGGTCAGTGGAGCTTGCGAATCGGTATCTATTGTTATTAAAATCGGTGTGTATCAGAGAGATTTTTTTATCCGCTTCATTTATTTTCCAATGGTATATTATTGGTATGTGGTGTTCGTTTTGGATAATGCCGTGGCTATCGCAGTAGAGAAATGCTTGGGGCGTTATATACCCGGTTGTTGGTTGGCGCGCTGTTATTGTTTCGTCTTGTTCAATTAAATTCTGTATGGTGTTATTATTTATGGTTGGTATATTACTGAAGTAGGCTCTCGTTAATTTTATTATAAAGTTATCTAGTCTAGGGATATTGGCTATTTCGTAAATTATGCGATTTGATGTGAGGTGGTGGTAGTTCGAAAGTTCTGAGCGGTATAAGTAAAGACACATTCTCAAACATTTTCGTTAAAATATTCTAAGCTATTCCATCGTAGACTGGTTTATAATCCACCATATGGGTGCCGCTTAGGTGAGAATGGGTCTAATCAGTAGCATATATGATATAGTCTTTGTTTTTCTTACCAGGTGTTTATTGTGAAATATAGCACTACTTGCTTTTATCGCTTTTTTTAGCTTTGTTTAGTTGTATCTGTATGCGGGCATTCCCTCTTAGTAAGTAATCGAGGTGAACGCCAAGGTATTTTACTGATTTTTGGTGGGAAATTAAAGTCTTGCGGCTGTCATCTGAGGAGGTGATATGTATTTGAAATCGTTTATGGCCTGCTTTATTTTTTGAGTTAATGGCGGCGAGAGGTTTTCTGAATAGAATTGTTTCTGATTTTGTTGGGTTGACACGTAGGTTCCATGACTTATAATATTGGTTAATTAGTTCGACTTTTCCTTCGCGCTCTTCTCGAATTTTTGTACTCTGTTGTTGGTAGTGTAAACTATTATATCGTCCGCAAAGGCTATCGCTTTTGTATTACTATGGGGGCTGGTAATGTCATCCAAGTTTAGTACGTCACATATGAAAATGTTGAACAGGATGGGTGAATATTCACTGTTCCTTGTTGCAAACCTACTTGTACTTAGAAGGCTTCGGTCGAGATCATTTCTAGTATCATGAATATAAGCCAATCTGGGAATTTTTTTGTTTTCAATCTATAGAGGAGCCTGTTCGTCCAGACTGAATCGAACGCTTTCTCTAGATCAAAGAGCGCATCTCCAATAAGCTTGCTATTTCCAATATGCGTGTGGAGGTCAGAGAGTAGGTTGTGTATTGCATGGGTCGTGGAATGCCGGTGCCGGAAGCCATATTGTTTTTCTGGGATTATGTTGTTTTCTCAGCAATAGACTGTAATTCTTATATTGATTATGGTTTCAAAGACTTTGCCTAGGCAAGGCGTTAGACTGATAGGTCCATCACATTCCTCGATATAGAAGCTTTCGTTGTAATTTCAACCTGAAGGTAATGCACGAAATATGCAACGTTGGGCCTTCTGTCCGAATGCAAAGGCATCGACCCGTATCGTAATCACATCGAACCATATTGAATTAACCAATGGGAGACAGCTCATCCATGACGACGCAACCAACAAACACGATATATGACCAACTTCAATACTCGTCTCAACTCTCTCGTCACAATCACCTCATCGTTCGATTCAATCAGTTCAGTTCAGAGCGAAAGTTAATAACAATTCAACCATCAACAGTTCAAATTCAAAAAGGAAACTCTAAGCTCGAACGGTGAAAATTAACAAATCAGTGTATAATCAATATCTGTACATTCATAAGTATAATAAATTGATTAGTGACGAATATAAATCGAACCATTCAACGTCAATCAATTAAACCAAAACATCTCCCAGCATCCAAATCATTCACCTATGCACAACAGTCGCAAGCACACGATCCCTTACCATTTTCGGAATAACGATCTAAATTAAATTATTTCTGAATACGTCTATATCGGAATCATCAAACAATCTCAAGGCCGACCATCCAAGTCGAACTTCAAATCAGTCTCGTCTCTTCAATCAACCTTTATCAGTCTTATTCTCGTCTATTGTCACTCTCAGTCAAGTTGCGACTCGAATATTCAATCAAATATTCCATCAGGACGTAACACTGCTTATTTTCGTACTCCATTTATTGTGATTGGACAATTGGCTTTCAAGAGAAAAATTCATGAAAGTAGTCATTTTTGGCCATTTGATGTGAAGAATCGAATAAAAATTTTTTCACCCATTAGAACGTTCTTTGGTCGGTTAGAATCTTTCTAGAGGGAGGGGTGAGGGGGGGGGGGGGCTGACCTGAAAAGATTTGGGAGAGATAGCTGGAATCAAAACGCGTAATTGGAGCAGCTATCGGAATTCCCACAGTAACTATCCGGATAGCGTTACGGCCATCTGCAAGATAATTTCTAGGAGCATTCATATGCGGGAACACTATTTGTATCAGTCGTATATTTTGTATTTGAGAATAATCATATGCCAATATCAGCGACATAAATATGATTAAATAGCCGTTTTAATGGCCCAATATGGACGAATGAGGGGCGGGAATGAAAGAAAATACTCCACAAATAAAATTTCTGCACGGATTTTTTCGTATATATATAATATTCTCTTGCACCGTATTTATGATATTGCACACGGGAGTGCATTTCGTAAGAGTATGAGGAAGATCCGATTGAATTGGTGAATAAGAACATCTGCATATTCATAACTCATTACATATAGTTTTATCTAAAAATATGCAGCATTTTTACATTTTTTTTTCCGACAAATTTATTATGGTGAGCGTAAATGAGAATATAGATGGGCACTTCCTTCATTGCTAATGCTTTAAGGATCCACAAATTTACATCAATTACTTTCATTGAATTGCCCAGTCCTGCCTCTTAAATTTTTAGACCTTCAATTTTCCGATAGTTTCAGAAATATATAAGACGGATCTGATCAAAAATCTGTGGCGCATAAATCATGGGAAAATGACGATTGACAATCCAAAATTATCTTTCCCTTCTATGCGTTACAGATTAAATGTTCATATGCAATCAAATAATTCGCGTAAGAACCGTCAACAATCTATTCACTGAGAAGAAAGGAATGTAAGGATAATACGATATTTGGTCCATCTCGATTTATCAAATTTTTGATAATGATTGGCAATGTAGCTCTGGATTGATTGAATAAGAAAAAAATGTATTTCTCATTCCCGCCGAATACTGTTGTCGTTGCACATAGGGATTCCTCGCCCTTCCAGTTTCATGAGTAAAATGCAGAATCAGACATTGCCCTACAAAGGAAAAAAAAATCGAAATTTCCTATGAAAAAAAAGATGCCGAACATTTTTCCGGAACCTTATCCACTCGCATAATTAATTCTGAGATATTTGAAAACATTGCAATTTATCCTTAAAATATTCATCTATGGACTGATAAAGGGGAAAAAAACTAAAGAGAACGCTAGAGCTTTGTTATTTCATAAAGCAAGTCCTCGAAAATGCGATCTCCAAATACTTGAAATCATGTGGGTTGTAGCAACAAACACACGCTCATCACAAGATAATATGCTCGCTTGGGACAATTGAAATCTTCTGTAGGACATATAATTCGGAATATGGATACAATCGCATGCGTTGCATTAGGGAAATAATAATATGCGTGTTGCCCCCCCCCCCCCCCCCCCCCCAACAATAGCGTAAGACCAAAACAATCGAGTCTCTCCTGCGCTCGCGGTAACGTCGTGCGCGCTTCGGTACACACACACACTCAATACAAGGGATGCTACAGTGGAAAATTCGGGATGCTTCCAAGGTTTTCTAGTCCTTGTTCGCGGGTATGGATCGGGTCTACACTATTCCGATTGAACAGAACAAATATGACGAATATAGTCAATAACTGTTGTTGCTGCTGCCCTGCAAATTCGGAATTGATATAATATATATTGAGGAAAATGACTAAACACCCTATTCAGTGTGACCACGCGGTCCGCATGCACAATTAGGAACGATAAGCTATTTACAGTGGCAGCGAAGTGGCACTTTCACACACACTAACGCCTTTTTTCGCCACAATAACTTCCGACTATCCATTATTATCAGTACAAATCAAATCCAATTTGAAAGAATAGCCTGGTCCGTTCCAATCACACAATACATTTCACTTTTAAGCCTATTTCAATAACTTAATCTGCTCTCAATACACAAATGCGTCCGTTCCATACGCTATCCACTACGCTTTCGACCAAACGCAACTTTCGTTCCCGGTGGTTACAACATAGCTCAGCGTTTCCGCACTCACATGCGTACATGCTTGACTCTACTTTTTCGCTTAATAATTGGACGCTTAGTTATTGCATATATGCGAATATAGTTTGTCCTGTCGTTCGGGGTCCAGTGATGAATCGTAAGAATACTGGTTCGGGATAAGGAGAGATGTTGGTCGATAAATGACAAGATGTCTATTTGAACACGGATATAGATATATAATTGAGCGAACCCTCGTGGCATGCCATCATGTGGCGTTTTTTTTTTTTTGTACCTTTATTTCGTACAATACTGGTTCACTCAGAGGGTCGATAACCCTATTTATCTCCTGAACATTCTCTCCAAAATGTAATAACTTTTCGCTAATCAATAGCCAGAAACAAAGAAAGCGAAAAAAAGCGAAAAGAAAGAAAAAAAAAGAACCAAAAGGGACAGAAACATGTAAAAGAGAAAGAAAAAAATCTCATTGGACAGGGCAGGTGGTGGCCTTAAGGGCGGGCCTCTGCTATTTCCTGTCTGGATTGCAGCGCTTCCATGCCCCGGAGCACTCGAGACTAGAGGTTATTTTTACCGTGGTACTTCCAGCAACGGTTAGGCAATTGGAGCTTCATGCTCTGAATGGGTGTCGGTGGCTCTTCGGTTATCGCTGACGGGGTTGGGGTGATGTAAAGGGACATTAGGCAAGGGATCTTGGGTTTCATGGGGGTTTCGGTAGGGGTGTCCGGGATGAATGGGGTTATAGTTCGGGAGGTCGAGGGGATTTGTCCTGCTTGGGGTCGGGATTAGCTCGCATAACGTTCGTATAGGATGGGTGGTTGTAGGTTGGATTAGTGGGACTGGTTGAGGATTGAGGGGTAGCATATGTGTGTTAATGGGATTTTGCGTTCCACCACCGTTGGTCTCGTGGCTGGGGTCTTGACGGCTACTTCCGCCGTGGCAATGGAGGTTGGATTAGTAATCCTCCGTTGTGGCAGGGGGTTTGGCCACCGAATGGGGGTCGCGGCTATCGCCGGAACTCGCCCCTAACCGGGCCCTCCATGTCCTCTTCTCTGATTCTTCCTTCGCATCGACTTTCTGTAAACAGCATTCCCTTTAGAGATATGGCCGGATTTCGTTAATATGGAGTCGGGGGGATTTAATGCCATAGTCATCTAGAATTTCGTAGACAACTGGGGAACTTACACGGGTGATTCGAAAGGGCCAGACGAGCTTCGAGCTTAGTTTCGCCGAATAGAATTCTGAACCTTTCGAGAGTTTATGGTTTTTTATCATTACGGTGTTTTCATCGTCGAACCGCAGGTCTTCGTTACCCCTGTCGTAATGTTGGGCCTTTTGGAGGCACGCCTTGCCCAAATTTCTCTTCACTAAGTCGAACAGATATGTCAAGTGGGTCTTTATGTCCAACCACGTCGATGGGCTTCCCGGGTCAATAGAGGGGAACGACTCTATTTCGTCCTGTAAATTGACGACTGGTCGGGGGTTGTGGCCAGTGTTCAAGAAAGCGGAGGGGTATCCAGTACTCGGTTGTTCGAATCGATTAATGGCGAAAGCAATTTCATGTAAATGTTGGTCCCATTTTTTTTACTTTCGCGGGTATACACCCCGAGCAGCGGGCGAGGGGTTCTGTTTACGCGTTCGACAAGGTTGGATTTGGGGTGACAGGGTGTGGTGGCGATGTGTTTAATTCCACATTCGGTAAGTCGTCCTACTAGGTATTCCTCCGTGAACTGTTCCATGATCTGATAGGAAAAATTGGGGTTCCTCCCATCTATTCAGGATTAACTCGTTGAATGCCTTCCAAATAAACTTGGTGTCGGCCTTAGAGAGCGCGCGGAGTTCGACATACTCCATATAGTCCTGGAAGACTAGAAGGTATTGCTTATTTTTTTGGCTCTTGAGAAAAGGACCCATAATATCCGCAGCGACAGTCGACCAGGGTCCTTCGACGTTACGTTTGCGCATAAATCCACAGAATCCTTGTTGGCTTGGTTCAAATTTTTGGCAGGCATCGCACGGCCGTACATATTTCACTACATCCTGGTAGATCCCTGGCAAGTAGAAGCTTTGGGTAACGTTGCTGTATCACTTTTCTATTCCGTAATGACAAGATTGGGGAGGCTCGTGCGCGTCACCAATGGCTCGCATTTGGGAGTCTTTCAGTAGCACTAACTTCCAGCGGTTTGAATCGGGAATGGTGGGATCGACGTGTGGATTGGGCTTCAAGTGGGTATAATTGATCTTCAGCCACCTTCCAATCGGGGAACCGTTCGGGATATTCGTGGACCTTCTCTTTCTTGCTCTGATACCACGAATCTTTGGTACAGCCGATGAGCTCCATTGCTTCCAATTGGTCATCGTACATCCGAGACAAGGCATCAGGGACTACATGTAGCATCCCTCTGCAATGCACCATCTCTATATCATTCACTTGGAGAGCAAGAGCCCAACGTGCTAATCGGCCAGAAGGGTTTTTCAAATTCTTCAGCCATTTCAGACTGCTGTGGACTGTGATGACTTTGAATTAATTTCCTTCAATGTAAGGGCGGAACTTCCCTACGGCCCATAAAACCGCCAAACATTTTTTTTCGGTAACGGAATAATTCTTTTCGGAAGGGGTGAGGATTCGACTCGCGTAACAAATGGGGTGTTCGTGACCGGTTGAGTCAGTTCTGTATTCAGCATCTGTCCCGTACTCTCCAGGTTGCGTGAGATCGGCCCCCAGAGCGAGATCACTCGCATCCGTTTGGGGAGTGAAGGAGCGACAAAAATCCGAACGGGCGAGTACAGTGGCTTCGGTAAGGTTTCGTTTCAATCTTTCGAAAGCGTCTTGTTGTTCGGGAACCCAGTTCCATTTCTCTCCTTTCTTCACCAGTTTCAATAGCGGCGTTTTGTCCTGATAGCGTCGGCAAGGGCTGAGCATACTATCCGAGTGCGCCAAGAAATGTTTGGATTCCTTTTACATCGGTAAGAGCGGGGTAATCAAGGATGAGGGCAACTCTATCGGGATACGGGAATAATCCGTCTCGGTCTTCATAACCGAGAAATGCGATCTCGTGGCATAGGAACTCATCTTTTTCGGGATTAATAGTGAGGTTCACCTCGGTCAGCCGGTCAATCACCACTTCGACCCAAAAAATGTGGTCGTCTGCGTGAATATGATGAAATCATCCACGTATTCGCGCTCGTTAGAAGACCAGTCAGGGGGGATAACCTGATCTATTAGCCTTTAGAAAGTGGCGGGCCCATTACGCAGCCCATACGCCATCCTGGTGAACTGAAATAACCCTCGCCCATTTACCGCGAAGTCTGTAATTTCCCGGCCCTTCTCTCCGAGACCGATGTGGAGGAATGCTTGGGAAAGGTCGAGTTTCGATACATAAAGGGCTGCTTGTACGCAATCTAGCAAGTCCTCTTGGTGTTACATCAGTACGGCATCGTGCTTCATCACTTCGTGGAATTTCCTATCTTCGACGCAGAACCGATACTTTCCGTTCGGTTTGCGTTGAAGTACCGGCCAGCTAAACCAAGGGCTCTCAGAGGGTTTGATAACTCATTCGGTTAACATCTTGTCGACCTCTGGTTCCGCATATTTCTTGCATTTTCTGGGCGTATCATCGGATAGGAGGGTGTCGCTCTACATTTATCACTTGTTTCAACACGGGGGTAATTCGTACAATTTTACGTTTGGGAGAAATTAGATTGCATAGGACAATACGGGTCTCCTCGAGTTCGACAGGGGGGGGCGGAAGAATCCGAACCAGTTTGGTATCTGTAACGGCCACTTCGGACTCGCAATCTTCTTGCTCGACTCGGATGGAGGATACTAAGATCGTCGGGGGAGCTTCGACAAATGATCTGCACCCGTCTTTCGTTGCTATGGTCCACGATTTGGATTGCCCGTAGTAATTTATCTCGGCTTCTTTAATGAAATCCATGTCCAGCACGATATCATAAGTAAGCACGTATCGACGCTCTTACTGGCAATACACACTCGCCTTCTTTCCAACTAAATTTCAACACTGTGCATCCCAATATCTGCGACATTTTCCCATCAGCAACTCTCAACCATCCACCCGTGTGGACGATGTGATCTTCTTTGCCACCTGGTGGCCTATGAACGTTATCGTCGCTCCGGTATCTAGTAATGCCCTTCAGTCCCAATCAAATAATTTAACTTCGACAAATACGCGATTTTCATCTGGGTGCGCGTTCATTTTCCAGTATTGGGCGTTCGAGATTACGATTGATTCTATTATACCGCAATAGTCCTGTAATTCAAGACTTTCTTCAACCGGATCTAATGTTGATTCGTTATTCGGTAACGTTCTATTGTGATTCAGTATGGTCTTCCTGTGTTCCGGTACAACTTTACTACGATTAGAGATTAAATTCCTACGGTTCAATATGGTATTTACGTAATTCGGTACAGTTATTTCAGCGTTCGGTAAAGTTGTGGCAGGATTCGGGACTAAACTGCCATGGTTCGTTATGATACCGAGTTCATCGGAGTTCGGTATTCTTGGCTCGTCCACTCTTTTCTTTAAGGGTGTCAGCGGTGGACTTACTGTACTCCGGCGTAGTTTCCCGAACGGCCGGAATGATTATTCCGCGGTGGTCGTTCGCCCCACAATTGTAGCCCGTGTATTGCTGGGTGCCCTGCGATTGGTGCTGAGGATAATGTGCTTCAGCATGGGGTTGAGGCTATGTACTGTCGTTGCCGTTTGGGTCGAAACCGGTTCGGTCTGTGTAACTTTATTTTTGGGCTTCGGTCCACCGCTCGGTAAACAAAAGGCAAGTCGGGAATTACTTCGGGACTTTCGGTTTCGGTAGCTGCAGCGAAGTTATCATTCACCGTGCGCGTGGGGGGTGCTCTCATTTCATGGTATTTCAGGGTATACGTGTTATTAGGGAAGAGGTTTTATTCAGGCGCGAGGAGCGGGACACATACTTTTCTGCATGTAAGCGCGCTTCGATACGATTGCCTTCTAGACGCAAATCGTCGTAACTCGCGATGGAATCTATGTCGATCTCGCTGAGGGATCGGAGATGTAGATTCCCGTAGGTTAATTCTAACTGATCCTCCAAGCTGGGTTGACGGATCAGCCGGGAGAAGAGAATTTGCATGTTAAGGATCAATTCGGCAATGGGTTCGGGCTCGCCTCGCGCCTGCGGAACAAACGGAAGGTGGTCGACATTTCCCATCAGGAGAGGAGAAGGATTGGGAACGGATATGAAATGTGGAATTTGTATTAGGTTGGAAATAACAAACTACTCTGAAAAGACAACAAATCTTAAACTGATAATTCTACAAAAGTTATTTATGGCGCATTATTTCAAACGTCTCATCTATGACCGTATCTACGCGTGCTTCAATTGCACGCAGGTAGGCCGAACGGATGGAGAATGGAGGAATATGAAAGAACATCGTGAAATTACCAGGCTGATAATTATTTTTACTTATGCGTACTCGGCAAAACTCTAATTCATATATGGTGATTTTCATATTCTAACATGAGATCCATAAAACGCTGTTACTCCGTAACGCAAATATTGTGTTTTCGTTTGAACTATTTTTGCCCATATTACTGGTAAATCATTCTCAAAGTTCCAAGTTTAGAATGAAATATAACTTGAAACAAAAAATTCAAACATATCGTGAGAAACGAGTCTTCGGAAGGCTTTTTGAATGTATCTTGGATTCGTAGGTGATGACCTCGGTTGTTTGACAAGAAAAAATATGTCCGCTATAGTGATGCGAAATGACCATCATTTTTTTTTTTTGGTGAGCTCACAATAAATGGACTAAGAACTGCTCAACAGTTGACATCAAAAATTTTTCGGCCGATTTTCTACGAAATAATTTTCTGGATAATATCAAGCATAAACGTACGAGTTATTTTAAGTATAACACAAGTTGTATCAATCTGCACAATGACTTTGCTTCACCTTAGGTGCGAAAGGGGGGTCAAAATTTTTCGGAAAACTTTTCGGTCAATCCTTAAATATAATTACCCAAGAACCACCGATAAATTAGAAGAATTACTAATTGTCTGACGATTGGCCAAACAACTGTCTGACCATTTCTCTTCCTCACATCTCTAGTTCACTGATAATCGCGTAATTCAGCACTGATCATTTTTAAACCTTGTAGAAAATATTTGTTTCGCGAGTGATTCTTTTAAACCTAGGTTTAAACCAGATCAAACCCAGGTATACGGCCAGCAGTACTATACCCCAAATACGTATGCAATGCAATGAGTAAGCCTTACCCACAGATCTGCTCACAACTTGAATATAACTCCAATGTAGTGAAATGTATTGAACTACACAGTCGTGGTGCTAGAACTTTTGTTCAGCTAGAACTTTTAGTGATCGTACATGGTCTTTTTTTGTCAACCATCGATCCAAGTTAAAAATATTTTGGCAAAATCATTTGAACGCATCAAACCACATAGTCATGAAAAAAAATTGTGTTCAAAAATTGCCTCACCAGTTTTTCCAGGTCTATTCAGTGATGTACAAACATTGAAGTACAACTAATGATAAAATCCTAATAAAATGGGCCACATCGAACACAAAATGGACCAATTATTATCCACTATTATATTGTTCGAACTCATCTTGCGACACACATATACTTCTGTTTAATAACTTATAACATTCATCTGAGATCAAGTATAAATCGTAAAAAGATGATTTTTCGGAATTCATTAGATTATGGTGTGTTCGTTCAACAGTTCATTTGCCTACAATGCTTATCATTTTCATGTCGATTTTTTAACGTGTCAGTAAGACCATGTATGATCGTAACTGAATTCATAATGGAGCTTCATGAATACTAATGATGGATTTTGAGAATTTTCGATCCTTCATGTTTGAAAGTATGTATTTCATGAACTATTTGTTTACAAATAGGGAAAATTTGACAGGAAAATGATTCGAATAGCTATTAATATCTACTCCCAACCAGCATATTGAATAACCGATCTGATGAAACATATGGAACAGTCAAAATGACGCTGACCAATTGGAAGGGTAAGTGTTAATTTACCTCCCACCACTGTCCCGTGAGCCAATTATCGTCGAAGAATGGAAAATCGGGGTGGCATGGGGCTAAATGTTGACCAATCAAACGGAAGCGACCGCTATTTTATAACTGTTTGATTTATATCATACAGAAAATTATGTGGAAAAAAAAATTATTACCCGGGGATTCGAACGCAGAAATTATATTCAAGTTCTGAGCACATTGGTGTAATTACGCTGGCTCTCCCTCTTCATAATCCTCCTTTTCCTTACAACCAGCAGTCTCTCGGATTGAGAAAATCGTACGTCCTTAATCTCATCAACTCTCCCACATCCAACTGTTCGTTTATTTCCGCCATTGTGTCTTTTCACCCCTTATCATTTTTGCACTTATCCCCATTCCTATCCCTTCTTGCTTTTGTATTCAATGCTTAAAGCAAAATTCATCTTTCATTCTCATATACCCTCTCCTCTATGTATCCTGCTTTATAAATTCACCTTTTATCTTCGTATACAGTTAGCGATATTTGTGTTGGACGCATATATCATAAATATTATATAAAGAAACAAGTTTGTGTGTTCGTATACAGGGTGTTCCAATATTAGTTTCATCTTTTTCACTTCAGAGCTACTAGTTCATGAAACACCGTGTATATGGCGATGATTCTGAGTTTAGAACACCCTGTATGCAACTAGACATTTCGGAGACATTTGGAGTAATATATTATATCTATATTGTGAACCTAAGAGTGATCACCCTGTTGATGAAGTGCGTTGCTATGCGATTAATGTGAATGATTTAAAGGCGTTAAACAATGACATCGCCGTTTTCGATAAATTTGTTTAATACCTGATTTATTCACCACTGAAACGTCGGCGGTACGCCCTTTAGGCCGTTCGGCATTTTGGCGTACTCATATTGGCTCAATGATGTGACAAACATTTTGACTGAGACCGCCCCTAGGACAACCAGGTTACTAGTGTTTATTCCGCGACATTTACTACCGTATCCATCGCTTGTGTCAATCAAATCGCCAGGTATCGTGACGCTGCACCCTTTCTTCAGCCTTTCTAGGGGCAAAAAGGGCTGTCAGGCTACGGGATGCCATTCTGACTATTAGTCTCTATTAATATCCTGTAATATAAAATAACAATCAGGGGGAAATAACTGAGGGTCAGAGTCCTCAATTATTTATCAAGTCAACAAAAATTAGTCATTACATAAACGCAAAATTTAATGGAAACAATTTAAAAAATAATTAATCCAAAATTAATTATGTAATCTTTTCACAAAATAATAATATAAATAATAATTTGAACAATTTCAAACATTTGTTCGATTCACTTTTTTATTCAGCGTCTATGCCTATCTCTTCCTATCGCATTTATTTATCGATAATGCCGATGCGTCGCCTCAAGTAATGTTCTTTTTATCAAAAAAATACACAATACAAATGTAACGAAATATTCTCTAAACAATAATATATCCTACTATCAATTATAACCTTTATTCCTGATAAAGATTATCATGGGTCGGGACAGGTATACAACAGACGCTTTTCTCCTTTATAACGACCGACGCTACTTAGTGCCGAAATAATGGACAAATATGGCCGTAAATAGAAAATCATATAACAATGGGTTCAACTCTTACAAGTTGTGGAGATCAAACACACACAAACTAAATTCAATTCCGGAATAGTACTGTAATACTCGTTTCACTATCTAAAATAAACAATTTCAATTGATTATCTGACTTTCCGTGATGATACAACCACTCACACAATAATACTCTTAATCAGCACGTGATTATCTGCACACAGCTCAAGTGCTAAGCACTTGGCGATCCCAGTGGAAGTGAAGACTCGGAGACCACCGCTTCCGTATATCAGGTTGTAACACTTCGTTGCGTCAGATCCGCCTAAAATAGACCAGGATGCAGATCCAACGGATGTAGGACAAGAGGTTGTTGGTTAGGACTATCGAGACCTCAATTTTTGGCGCCACCCAAACTAAGATACTTGGGAACCCGCTGGATTTGAGGTTGTTCCAGGGAACCATTCAGGCACTGAATATCATATATCGACACTCGGTCATCCTTATATCGTATAGCCGGGCATATGAGACTCCTCAAGGTCGTAAGTTCACTGTTCCCGATCCCAGCACGGGTTAGTCAACTTGAACAACTATTTGAGAACATAATACTTAGCCACGATGATGCTATTGAATTTATTTACGTCACGCGCAACAACCCGCGTAGCACGAATGTTATGATTCGAATTTTGATTATTTCAATTAAAGTTTCAAGACGAGGATATTACAATCAAAGTATCAGTCCGCGCGAACGTGTTTCACTTCGATTTCTGGATATTTTTCAGTTATAATGGGAGAAAAATGTTCCAAACTCCCGGGTTATTTGAGCTCCGGCTCCGTAGAGGTTCAGCAATTTCTATGCAACGAATGTAGGGTTGAAGGAATGAAGAATTAGTAATTGAATACAGTATATCGTTTACCTTTTATTCTGCTTGGCTCACGCTTCGCAACATAACGATGCATAATTTAACACGCAACTCCGATCGGTTGAAAACACTTCACACCGAACGGTTATCGCATCTACCAATAATTAACAAAACAATTATTTATTGGCAGAGGGCCTATTCTGGGCGAATTTGTACTATTATTTATAATAATTATACGTAATAAATAAGAGCGTGTTGCCTCGAGGTACAAATTCCGAGGGTTTTACAATATAGTCGTAGATTCTTCTAACTCAGCTAGCAAGCCATAGGTCTAGCCTATTCGGTGATCTACTCAGAATTAGTTCTCAATGCGCTGAGCGGGTCAAGAGGCATCGTCAAAAGATGTCCCCACTTATGGAAACCGACGCATCAATCATGCGTGTAGGGCATTCTTTTGTAGCACTTCAAACTTTGACCGCATCTACGCATGCCTCGACTGCGCGCGAGCAGGCCAAACGGATGGAGAATGGAGGAAAATACGAACAACGTGGAATTACCACGCTGATAATACTTCACATTGTTACACAGTCCTTTGTGAATTTCTTGGACCAATCTAGACATCTTCCTCGTCTAGGACCCAATCGGAATTTATGCAAAATTCCTCGATGATTGACAGCCCAATCACCGTTCTCTTTATGGATTAATCGATTTATCATTGGATAGTCGCTTCACCGGAGTGCCTGTTGCAGTGCCGCCCACTGAACTATAGTAATACTGAAACGCACGCTGGCCATTCCCTCGCGTGTAGAAGCGGTGTATCGAGAGAGATAGCTTCGGCGAAGCATCAATGGGTATCTTCTGCTTTTATTTAACCATTTTGCGCATGTGCACAATGACGTCACACACATTAGGTACATTGGCAGCAAAAAGTTTGTCTACTCAGAACATATACGTACCATGCGCTTCGAAAATTGATTCAGTTCGTTTATTTGTCGTACAAAATTTTTAACTTGTATAAATCTAAAGTGTGAACCGTATAAGAAAACAGCAATGGTGAGGGTGTGATGTATCACAGGGTGCAAAAATATTTGGAATCCGAATTATGATATATCGTATTTTGGGTAATTAATGTAATGGGATCCCATAAAATTTCATTTATCTACGAAATAATTTATTTAATAACTGGTAAAACTGCAGTATACAACTTCTTTCTTGAAGTTAGTATGAGAAAAAACCCAAACCACGAGCTACTTTATACCAGTTTTTAGCAAGGTGCCGTAGGTGCAGTTTACTTTCATAAATGTTAATAAATTGTACATAATGCTATGTTATCTCATCACATTTCAATCATTGATGAACATGTTATTTATCTTGAATAAAGGTTTACCACATTGGTGTATATAATTTTTTTCCCTCTTCCTCTCTCATAGGTTTTAAGTGGAGGTTGTAAAAGAATTGAGCATGGTTTTTCTTATTGTTTATACGGATAGCGATTTTTATGGGTTGATATAGGGCCGCGGTCCGAATTGCGCTCACAGTGCTTACGACGTACAAACTGCTGAGGTGCGGTCCGATTCAATGAGCGCGCTAACGGCTGTTCGCAGTACCCATAATTCAGACCACTCGTGTGCTCGTGCGCTCCCAGTGCTGACCGTCCGATCCGTGAGCACCGTGAGCGTCTGAGTATGACGTCACTTCTGACGTCATAACGTTTGCAGCGCAAACGGTGAGCGTTGAAAGCACGAATCGGACCGCACATTGGTATGCTATGAACGCTGTGAGCGTAATTCGGACCGCGGCCTAGGTGTAAACGGAACGGAAGTCCGTAGCGGGAGTTTTGAAACGCATTTTTTAAAATCGATGCAATAATCTGTCCTCAAGATGATAACTTGTGCAACTGATCTATCTTATTTTCCGACCGAATTTATTTAAGTAATGAATACAAAAGTACATAGAGATAATAACTGTATTAGCAGGTATCCAAAAAATATAATTATTATCGGAAAAAAAGTGACCCGAACGCGGAATTGAACCCAGGTACTTTAGCACACTACTCCAGCGCGTTATTTTTTTTTTTATAGTTTCTTTATTTATCAAAAACAATCAGTATGCGAATGTTGATATAAGAAATAAAGGCTTTTACAAAGTATTGGCTTATATACATAAGGTGTTAAATACATGTTTTGCAATAGGCAAACTTAGTCTCGTATTTCTATCTTTCTTAGAGCTAAATAGTTACATGATGCGTTGCGCTTATATAATGTTTATTTTCGTGGAATAGTTAATGTAATATTTGTCTATTTAACTAATGTGAAACATGTGAAAAAAAATATATATTGATGATATATAATAAAAAAATATGTTTCATTATTTTTCTTAGTGTATATAGTATGGGATGGGATTGGGTGGGGTTATTCACATGAGGCCGAGGGGTATAACTGATTAATTTATACTGTTGAGTAAATTATAATATTTTGGGAGATTCATATGCTGTATGTGTTCATTATATATGGTTTGATTTATTATGGTTTTTTATTACCTAATTTGCATTATTTAATGATTGACTTATAGAGTATTTCAAGTTTATTTTTGTTTTCTGTTCTCTTTCTTATTTCGTCGATATATTTCGAGTTATTGTTAAGCCACCAGCAATGTTTGGGTGTTCTGTGGATATTACTGAAGTCTTTGAATGGGATAACTTTTGAGTATAAGGATTTATTTTTGAGATCGACTTCATTCAACGGTAATGCTTTATTTGCTTTATTTCTTGGATAATGGTATATTGTAGGAATATTGTAATTATCTTGGATCATGCCCATGTGATCAAGATACATAAATGTTTGTGGGGGGATGTATCCAGATTTTAGGTGCATGGAGGTTTCAGTATTGTTTATGTTTAGAAATGTATTAATGTCATTATTATTTATATTTTTAATTTTGGCGTAGAATCCTCTACATAGTGATATGATATGGTTGTCAATGCGGTTTATGTTGGCTGCGTTGTAGAGTTTTATGTTACTGTACATCTTTGTGTAATTCGAATGGGGTGATCTATACATGTATAAGCAAGCTCTTATACACTTTCTTTCAAATATTCTTATAGATTCCATTTGTGTTGCACTAATATTCCATATAATGGGGGCTGCGTACGTTATAATTGGACGCATTAATAATAGATAGCATATTATTTTAGATTGTTTATTCAGATTTTTGTTAAAGAAAATTCTTGAGTTGGCCATAAATGCGTTATGTGTTTCTTTAATTTGGGTTTCCCAATGTTGGTTTATTCGTAGTAGATAATCGACTTTAATCCTGAGATATTTGACGGTTTTATTGTGAGGTATTGTGATGATCGTGTTAGAATCTGGTTTTAACGTTTGAATTTGGAAATTGTTCTTGCCTTCTTTGTTTTTCTTTGATAGGTGGTGAACCGGTTTGCTGAATAGTATTATTCCGCTCTTATCCGGATTAATCCTCAAATTCCAGATTTGATAATGCTTGTTTATGTCGTTAGTTAATGATTGCAATCTGTTTTGTATGATTATCGGGCGTCTGTCGGCAACGTATATTATTGAATCATCAGCGAATGCTATTGAGTGTGAATTATTGTCCGAATTTAATTGAAATAGGTTTAATATATCGCTATTAAAAATTTTGAATAGGGTTGGGGAATTAACAGTTCCTTGTTGTATAATCCATTTATAATCTCAAATTGTAAGGTTCATGTTGTATTTCCATCCCATGTTACAAATGATTTGTTTGTAATCCTGTCCCAAATTAGGGAAGTGAGATGCTTTGGAAATTTTTTAATTAATAGTTTGAATAGTAGACCATCTAGCCATACTGAATCAAAGGCTGTTTCTATGTCAATAAGGACTGCTCCCACTAGGAAGTTGCGTTTGATATCTTTATTGATGTCGTTTATTAGTTTAAAAGCGGCATGACATGTTGAGAGATTGTTTTGAAATCCGTATTGGTTTTCAGGTATTATATTATGTGTTTTACAATGTTTAGCAATTCGATTGTTGACTAGTATTTCATATATTTTACTGATGAATGTGGTAAGACTGATGGGTCTATAACTAGCCGGGGAATATGATATTTTATTGGGCTTTAATATTGGTAGTGTTTTGGCACATTTCCACACTTTCGAAAAATAGCAGTTGTTTAATGCGTTGTTAAATATAATGGTGTATGCTATGATGTATTCATACGTTAGATGTTTTAATATTATAGGTGGTATGTTGTCCAAGCCTGTTGATGTTTTATGTGGTAATTTAATTAAGATATTTCTGATTTATTGTGCGTTACAGGAATAATTGATTAATTCATTATTCTCCGTAGGTTAGGACGATGGATTTATGGGCTTCAGCACGCTATCCCCTGAGCTATCAGCTCTATCACTTGATATGGTCATTTTTTTAAATTTGAGCGATTGCCGCGCTTGGGGTTTATATTTGACTTGGTTTTTTCATTTGATTATCAATTATTAATTTAATTTCTAATGTTCTGCATTTTTGTTCGTAGGGAGTCACCATATATTGGTTTGAATGTTTTTAAACATATGTACATTTCTTTAAATACATAGATACACATTTTTGTGTTTTGTTTTTAATCTATGTGTTTATTCATAATTCTCATAATCATTAATCAGTATTGATAATAAAACAAAATTCCAACAATATGTAGCCAATTGTGTTCCTATGAAGAATGTGTAATGCGCGAAAGTCGAAACTGGGATAAAACTTTTGGATGGGACTGTACCGACAGAGACACGAATACCCGGAGCGGCGCGACTCATGCTATCTCTCTCGGTACGGGTTGACAGCATGAGCGCGCGCGCCAGTATTAGTATAGTTCAGTGGTGCCGCCAATTTCCTCACACATGCCGGCGCAATTGAGTCTCCTGCGCATGAACCCGCGCATGTACTGACGAACAATACAATAGAGTCCAAACAGATTGCGACTTAAGTACCATTATCCGTGTGATAATGAACGGCAATACAGTTCCAATAAATTATAATCGACTCTAGTTTTCATTGATCACCATTACGGTACATCAATCCAAATCCTTAACGGTGATTTTCATTGCTATTCAATCTGCAAAATAGCGACTCAGTAATCATTACAAAGCAATATACGGACTCCGGACCACAAACGGCTATTGCATAAGATTATTGATTGGTTGAAGTTGCACAAAATAATCCATGTTGACAGGTATAGGTTATAAACTCGTCGATTTGCTACATTCTTGCCATTCATTCATTCAACAACATACATTCATTTCATTACTAATGTTTTCCAGGTAGCTGCAGAAGGAAATTACTTGAGGCCAATTAATTTACCTTCGATTATCAATTTCAACGAGTGGCAAACGTGGCCACCTCGTCACAGTACATAACATAGTTTAATGAAACTGACCGGACTTCCCGTGTCCAATAAGATTCTCAAATTCAATATACTTTTTTGGTGACATCCGACTCACGTGTACTCGACATGATTGAAGAAATCCTCCTCTTTTTGGGTTAGCGCCGGATCCACGTTGTTCATTGTGGTTCACTTCATTGGACACTCTCGTACTCGATGGCCTCGTCTTCCGCGAGCAAAAAACCCCTTCTCATGCGACCATTCAGGACACTGGTTTTTCATGTGACCATCTTCGTTATAGTGGAAACATCTTCTGAACGTCCAAGTCTCTCGAATGTTTTCACTCGTATTCCTAAGCGACGATGGCGACGGCATAAGTTTTCCTCGCCAATCTACTGTAGTCATCCCGTCGTATCCCAATTTTCGTATCTTCTGTATTAGGGCATAATTTTACGTTTCCAAAGGTCTGTAAAAGCCCTGCTTCAGATTTAAAACTTTGCATGCGTGCCTGATTTTGTAATGGATTATTCGCAATGCCCTCAATGGTATAATTAGCTATATCGTCTTGTGGTACGGGGGCATGATTGGCCAAGATGACTTTATCGTGATGATATTCACTGAACGTCTCCGCAACCTTCCACTGTCGGATTTTAAAGCTTTTTCGGGGCTCGAGCTTATTGGCGCGATGGTCAAACATACATTTCATATTGATCATCAATTTTTCTAGACCCCGCCAATATTCGCGTAGAATTGTCATCCAGATTGTATGTGGTTTTCGAGAGCAGAAGTTGTTTTTCCCCTTCCAAAACGCGTCGTTGGCGCTAACAAAATAACTCAACAAATCAGTTAGCGCTCTAATAGTCACTCTTGATTCTCTTACTACCTTTACCGAGCAGTCTGTCACTCGAAGTAGCTGTATTTCTCGGCGCGTCAACTCTGAATCCCTTTGGATGAGTTCTCTTTCTCTATTAAGGATGTTCTTGGTGTACAATCCCAGACAAAAGTGACTGAAATTTGAAAAACACGAAATATTTCGACTTACGAAGATAAAATAAGCACCATAGGCACTTATATGTCATAAAAGAGTACAACGATGTTACCGAACATGATTTTTTGGCTGTAAATATTAATATATTGATGAAATTTGCTAATTTGGTGATGATCAAGCGAAAACTTTTGGACACGAATAGACCTGAATCCAACTGTGAAAAGAAAAAAAAATTGTCGGCCATGTGAGACATATTTGATGTATATGAAACATCAAATGTGAATTAAAAATGCATAAAATATACAATTAATCATCAGTAAAGTCATATTTTCACTCGTATGACTTTTGAGAAGTCCAGATAATGTGTCGAAAATCACGTACTAATTGCGGCAACGGCGCACTGCGCTATTTCATTATTTTACGGTTGACCCTACTGTGACGCATCCCCATGCACAACGCTCTCTCTCTCTCTCACACTCTCTTCCAAGCCGTGCGCGTATCATTGTGCGTATCGCCTTGTCCCTCTCACTCTGGGAAAGCAGCTGTCCGTACGATATGTACTTCTGACGCGACCTTTGGAGCGGTCCTACACTGATCACCGTCCAATTTCGGCGCACTCTCAAAGATGACCACCTTTGTCTTGCCAGCATCCATTTTTGTCCTCTCTCAATCGCCAGTCGACTCTTCTCACTTGTTGCCTGTCGAGTCGTCTTTCAATTGTCAGTCCCCAATATAGAGTTCTTATCGTGGCTACGTCTCTGGAGTATTCTCCTACATGTGACTAACGCTATTCACTAATGTGTAGCACAGCAAAATATAGCGATAAAGTATACCGCGAAATGCTTATGAGTTCGGATAACTTGTAACTATTATGGTACATCTTTCCTAGAACATCTTTCCTAAACAAAGAGGAAGTATGGATTTGATTCATATTTGCTTCTATTTTCTTTCATAAAATATGGTGCAAATAACAGAGCGAAAAGATATTTATACACAATTACCAAATATATGAACAATATGAAGGGAATATGGAGACAAAAAAATACAAAGTATAAGGATTCGTGATGAAAACCATGGAAAATTATCGCGTGCTAGTATACACATCGTTTCACTTTACATTTTGATTGTTTTATTTCAAATTTTGGGAGGTATTGTAAATAAAAAAAAAACGACTGCGCTGTAAGAAGGCACGTCAAGTATGAGAAAAGATTTTATTTCGTTCATTACCGCCAAGTACAATGTCAATTGTTCTCAAAATTTAATCAGCCATGTCATGTTAACACCGTTTGTTCAACTAATCTGTAAGGTTTATTGATGCATACAGTCACGGTGTTGGCGTGAAATCCGTGTTGATGCAACATTTTGGTCACTACAGCACTCGCCGTGCCAAAAAATAAGATAAAAAAATACTTGGTGGTAATGAACAATATCAAATCTTTTTTCAAATTTCTAGTGCACCAAACTACTATCAGCGCGTATTTGCATCGTAGCTTTTTTTCTTTTTGGATATATATATAGTGTGAGTACATGATCTTTTTGGCGAACAATCGATCCAAGTTAAGAATATGTTACGTCATAGCCAACCTTCAACTCCAAAATTCATATATATACACACATACACACACACACCTTTTCAATTATCAAAATAATATTAATTAACGCTTTGATTCAAGATCATGCCAAATAAACATTCATTAGTTTATAAGTCATTAACCTTGGATTGAGCAACATTTCGCAAACCAAATCTTCATACATTCCATTCAATCCTCAACATCAGCAAATAGTTTATAAGACACTGAACTTGAACACCAGCTGAAGCCTAGAGCCTGAGCACATTTCTCGGGACAGAAGCTGCCACTGCAAACCTGAGCTGAGGGCAATGCACGGAAAATGCAACGTTGGACTTTCTGTCCGAATGCAAAGGCATTGACCCATTGCAAGATCAATCGAACCACACCGAATCAACCAATGGGGAACAGCCCACCTGTGATGACAAGAGCATACAACGATATATAAACCTCAGTCAAATCATAGACAGCAGTCAGAGAAGTCAGAGCAGTCAGAAATCCTCAGTCATTCACAACACGAAGAGAGTCACTCACAACACTCAGTTCAATCAGAATATCTGAAAGCAATAAATCAGATAACTAGTGTATACTACTATAACTTGTAAAATCTATAATATAATAAACGCGTAAGTGTCAGTTGTGAAATAAACCACCTACGCTATCAAACCAAACCAAACACATCATCCAGCGTCCAAATCATTCACCTGTGCATAGCAGTGGCAAGCGCACAATCCCTTACCATTTTTGGAACAAAAATCTAAATTAAATTATTTCTGAAAACGTCCACGTTGGAATCATCGAACAACATCAAGAATAACCATCCAAAACGAACTCCAGTATTCTCATCTACTCAACCAACTTCATCAATAACCAGATTCAAGTTGTAACTTGAATATCTCCAATCAAACAGTTCATCAGGACGTAACGAATACTTCGAGGAATCACTCGAACGAATCAAACAACAGAGACATGAATGAATGTATGTTTAAAAATCGCTCCACCAGTTTTTCTACATCTATTCAATGTTGAGTATAGTTTTGCACATGCATGAGGTGACCAGGGGGGCGAAGAGTCACGATGAGTCTAGAATGGCATGCAAGTCGTACCGTTGCGTTGAGCGCTAGCGACTGACGCATCTTAGGTCCCGCTGTATGATATGACGTTTACGTTTATTGGAGTTACTTTTACATCATTTCATTATTGCAAACACGCGTTGCGTTATTTGCTTACTCCTTTACTTCTTTTCTCTTTACATGATAAGTACTATGAAATTATGTTCGAACGTTAAAGCACAACAAACATGATATATCAAAAAAATAGGCCCACAGAAATGCAAGATGGATGGACCACACACAATCATATCGTTCGAATTTATCTCGTGGCAAACGTATTCATCAACTTAAAAAATTTATTCGAAATCAAGCATAAATTATAAAGAGATTATTTTTCGAGATTCATGCATTAGATTATTATTGGTCCGTTCAATATTTTATTTGCCTATAACTTCCATCCATTTTCGAGTCAACCTTGTAACTCGCTAATAAGACCAGGGATGGTCGCAACTGAATAAATAGTTGTGCTCCATAAATCCTCAGTGATGGATTCTCTGAATTTTCATTATTTCATGTTTAAAAGTAGGTATTTAATCAAATATTCATTCACAAATGGAATACTAGGCAGGAAAACCGTTCGAATGGCTAATGATATCTTCTTCCGACTAACATATTGAATAACTGATCGAATAAAATGTGTCAAACGGTCCAAATCATACTAACCAATTAAAAGAGCCGTTATCATTTATTTGTATTTTTTTCGTCTAATGCGAGAAAATTTTTCATTCAATCATCCTTCCTCGGTTATATATTTTTATTCACGTGTATATAGACTTGGTTTAATTATTTTTATAGTTGAAATTTGAATGCAGAATGTTTCATTTGTGAACAAATATTCGGATACTCTGTGACTCCATTGATTCTATGTAGCGCGATCACTTTTTGGTTGAATTGGATAATAAAACAGGCGTTAGATAGTCTTGCGTTTGAAAAAATAAATTCACTCATGAGATGTGTTAATATTTGATTTGTTTCATGCAGTGAATTTAGTAGAAAAAATTAGAAGAAAAAATTGTATCGATGCCGCTACATAATCCTTTTAATATATATACACAGAAGTCATATTTAAGTTCCGAGTACATAGGTGTATAGGTGTATAGAGCTATTTGTTCATTACATATACCTATTTGTGGGGTACCTATGTACTGCCCCTTACAATCCCTGGCCGTCATAAAACCCGAAATCCAAGATACACCGGCTCCCGCTGGCGCTGCCTTATCAGTTCATCCGAACATCTCTGATCAAAACAAAAAGTTTAATCGGAAATCGATTATTACGGAAAATGAATATAACCAATGAAAACACCTCCAGTGACTCGTATATGAGGAAAGAATAAGTTAAAAAAACACATGGTTGATTCCTCTGAGAAAAAAAATATGCCCCCATCTACCGTAAATCTCGTTAGTGACATAATAACGACTATTTTTCTTTTACTTGCCTTCCTGGACTTTATAATTTACCCAATGTTAGAAGCATCTATTTTCATTTGAAAAATTTTCAGCATTGAAAAAAAAATATTTATTTGAATGTGGAAAATAGTGCAATAGCCAAAAAATCGATTTTCTTGCATTAGGCGCACTTTTGAGAGCTTCCAGTTTGATTGAAAAACAAATATTTTTACCTGAAAGCTGAGCATTTTTCACATGAAACGAGTAAGTATGATAATTGTTCTGAATCAATGCGAGATCGAAACAAAAAATGAACAAAGATGGGAAGGAAAAAAATTTGAAAATTCATGTTTGGATTATGAAAGAAGTATTGATGTGAAAAATCTCGAATTTCCAGGGTTTGTTACTCTTGATACAAGAGGCAAACTCCTAAGTTTGATCAAAATCGGCGGTGATCATACTCACGAATAATTTATATTTGGTGAAATGACTTATATATATATATATATATATACCCTGCTTTAAATTCCCACACAGGATCCCACGTGGTGTTTTCGTACAGGGAACCCTACAAATGTCGAAAATGAGAAAAGACAGAATCAAAAATGGATTTTTTCAATTTTATTTATCTTAATTGTGACAAAAGTAATAATTGAAAAAATAAAAAACGATAAATGAAAAAAAAGTACCCTAACATGTATCATTAGTTATTGCTATAGTTTAGTACACCGATCGCTCTTCGACCAACACAATTGCGGCTCATAGAATATACATATAAACGAACTGCATATGATACTATCAGACACATGGAACAATTTTCATACACAGGCGAAAAAGTGTTCGGTGTGAAGAATCCGTCAGAATTGATAAATCTCAATAAATTTGATATCATCAGAGGTTTTTTGCCTGATAATATACATTGTTGTTCAGGAGTTCCAAAGCCATTCGCAAGAATGTGGTTTGGTAACAGCACAGAAACTTCTAGTATATTAAAGAAAAATTAAATTGACGAAGTTAACACTATTGTATCAGCCATTAAAGCTCTAAATTGAGTTGCTCGATTGACCCATCCTGTCACGGATAAAGCATATTGGAAATCTCGTGAATGGGAAAACTGGATCTTGTACTTCAGTCTACCAACTCTTAAACCTTTTCTACATACTAAATTGATAGAACACTGGGCTCTTTTCGTTGAGGCGTTGTACATCCTTGTTCAAGAAGCAATTCAATTTCAGAAATCGATCGAGCTGATTATATATTGAAAGGTGGCAGTGACATTTAATATGCATATTTTATTACATCTTGCGAGAAGTGTCTTAGACTGGGGACCACTCAGCGTATGGATTTGAATCGGGAAATGGAAACTTATCGAAAATCATAGTTGCTACGAAAGGAGTTCATCAACAAATATGCCGTGATATGAGTCTACAATATTCCCGGTTTAAATTAAAAGAATAATAAACAAAAATTTTACATGAGTCTTGACTCTAAGATCGTTAAGAAAACTTTAAAAACGACTAACGCCAGGTATTTTTCCCTGCAAAAACAAATCACACAGAGTGGTCAGAGCAATTATTGCAAGTGCCATTGGCGACGGCAACAGGATATATGAAAATTGTCAAAAATGGATACTTGTACTCGTCTTCGACAAAGGTTAATTGGAGTTCAGACAATAGTTTCGCACCATTAGGTGATGGATCTTACATCAGGATTGTAAAGTTCGCAGTAATAAGAGAGACACTTGATGAATATACTATAGCACGAAAGATACGTGTAAGTAAAGTGTTTCGTGGTATTTCGGTGTAACGGAAAATTGTTGAGATAAAGAGAAATTTAATTGCAGTCCTCACCGCCAACATTTTTAGGTTGTGTTTCCACACTAAGGTAAACGAGGATGAATATATTGCACCGCTAACGAACTTGTATTTCTATTGATAGCCATTGTAATAGTAAGTTATTCATATAATATTATTGCAATTTTCTGTATACACATTTTTGTAAAACGTAAAATGATAACATAACAAAAAAAGATTAATAAAAAAAAACATTAAGATATCGCGTTTAATTTAGTTTAACTAAGAACTGTGTGTTAAATATTTCATGCCATTTTGCGAGGCCGGGACCCACGTTGAAAAACAATACTTTTGACTTCAGATAAAACATTTTCAAAAAAACGTTGACAATAGTGGTTAATTATTTATTTTCTCACGGAAGTGTAGATACAAAAATGAAAAAAAAATAGAAGTTTCACATTTGTTTTGATACAATCGTGATTAGCTTATTAAGCGCTGTCTCAAAAATTAAGCTATCCACATTGCCCTACACAGGGTCCCATGTAGGTTCCTGTGCAGGAATTTAGTTTCTGCATTCTCCCGTACAGGAACCCGTACAGAATTCAGCATCCCACGTTGCCCCACACCGGTTCCCATGCAGGTTCCCGTACAGGAATTTATTTCCTGCGTTCCCCCGTACAGGATTCCGTACAGGATTCAGCTCCCACGTTGTCCCACACAGGTTCCCATGCAGTTTCCTATACAGGAATGTGCATCCTGTACAGAGAACCGTACGGGATCCTATACTAAACCCCGTACGGAAATTTGCAGCAGGGTACAATATTGTCATTGGCCTTGCTCTCTTGACAGAAGAATTCTCTTAAGGGGTCCCGGTGGTCTAGAATTTTCAAAAAATAAAGTTTTTTTTGGATATTACGAAACTATAGTATTTCGAGAATATACTGTGAAATTTTTGTAAGGATATTCGCAATATTCTTGCTTCTACAGCCGGTTTAGCAGGTAGAGAGCGGTCGGCTCGCTCGCTCCGTCAATAGATGTATTGTTCGGAGCGAGATAGCTGTTCCGTCCCTTCTCCGAGTTATACTATTATAGTTATAATATTATAATATAGTTATAATATTATAACATATATGATGCTGGAATCGCCGACTAACTGTAAGTATTTAAAATTTCTTCAATCTTTGAAAATATCTACACCTATAACTTCAAACTCATTTATCTCAAAACTACTTTTTTCGGCATGATGTTGTAGAAAAAAAATAATTATTCAACCGAATCGGCGGATATTTGGATATGTTATTCACAGCATCAATGGCTATGGTTGGGAATAGAATCATTTTTTTATTCCAATAATTTCGTATTTTTTTAATCAAATAACTGGTAAAAAAAACCTCGAGTTTTAGACCTTCACTTTCAACAGCGCGCCATTTTGTCAATTTTCAATTTTTTTCTTTTTTTTTAATCCCGTCCATAACTGCACTTATACTGATCAATAATTTCTTTGGTTTTTATTTTTCAGATCAATAGGAAAGCCAAAATCAACGACATCGTCCAGGTCCTATTTTTCGGGAGGGTCAACTTCAGCGTCATTTTTACAATAGTAACAATTTTTTAGTATCAACAATTAATGTAATAATAAGCCTGAAAAGTTAAAGTCTCGTTTGTATTTATTTTTATGAGAAAAAAAATTCCGCAATATACCTCAAATTTTCGAGCTCTGGACCACCGGGACCCCTTAAGGTAGTTCACTCACAAATCCACTTTTCTCAAGAATTGGATGAAATTGATATATTATATAAAGAAAAGTCTTTTATTTAATAGAAAAAAATGAAATTTTCCCATCGATTATGAAGCAAGATATTAACAATCAAAATATATATAATTATATTCAATAGTGTGATTGCATGAATGCCTATCTGTATACTTAAAACTAATAAGATGTATTGAGCACGATCCCTTACAAAAATAAAATACTCTGACACTGAGTATTTCTAACTTTTTATACTGACTAGCAGATCTGTTGAGATGCAGTCAGACAACAAACAATCTTGAAAAGGAATACTCCGTTGATTCGTCAATGGCAAAGCCTTACGGACGATGATGCACCGTTGTGGTAACATTCAGTACATAGAATGTTTTTTGCCGTTTTCAACAGTTCTATTCTGCGACTTTCTCAACCTCACCTCATTCCCTCACTATCTTGCTGCGGTTGTGGTTCTCTTTATACCCGCACCATCAATCCGACAATTTCTTCGCGTGTCCCCCTCCTTTAACCAATTACCCCATTGGCATGTGTCTGAACCACTACAGCGGACAAACGAAACAATAAATCGTTTCATTATTTCTCTGTTTCAGTGTAAAATGCAATGACAAAAGTTGTTGGATCAAAGTGCGATGAGATTACAACGGCGGCGCGGCAACGTGGCTGCTACAGTTTCTAAGATATATATCACTATTGACATATCATGATGAACACCACCATTGCCATAGTCATTTTCGCCATTGTCACATCGACATCGCCCAAATGCTGTTCAGCTCAGGACCAGATTAAGAATGTTTCCGGTGAGTTAGCCTGTGCTCTTTATTTCTCTCACATATTTCGTCAATTTCATCGAATGGCTTTCCATCAAAAAACATCGGAACGGGCACCAAGCCCCGTATATACAATTGCTTCCATCTCCTTACTCATTCTCTCCCCCTTTCTTTCAGATCACTTTCAAAATTATAGAAATTGCAAGTTCACAATTTTTTATCTCGATTTATTGTTCTAGGCCATTGTGCATTTCCGTTAGGGATGGAAGAAGGTAAAATACCCGACAATGCAATATCAGCGTCATCTAGTTACGAGACTAAGAGTGTGGGACCTCAAAATGCAAGGTAATATGAATTCGCTAATAATTTATTATTTGAGGAGGTCCTTGAACGAACTGAGTCACGTATGGGTCCGGATTAAATCATTTCATTAAACGTTGGTATGAAACACTTCACTTATGAGGAATTGAATTAAACGTTCAAATTTCAATTATTATAAAATACATCCCCATTTGAAGTAATAAGCGTCGTTGTTGAATAAACCAGGAATAAAGGCTGTAGCAGGGTGAGCATGGGAAAATTGCTCCCACAGCTTCTCTTATGTAATGCCATGAAACAATTATCACATACGAAAAAAAAATTATCAAAATTTTTTCTTTCAACTAGAAAAATCATTTTTTGCCCTGGGGCCATCAATCATGAAACATGAGCAATTTAGATATAGAATTCAACAGAATCTCACATAAACTCATCAGAAACCTTTAGCACCGAATGATAAGTATAATTGACAGTCAGAATGTTACTGATGAAAAGAAAATTAATAAAAAGCTTAATTTTATATTTGACATAAACACTGGCAATTTCCGAAACATGATTATTAGTTTGTTTAAATTTTACATTCACTCACAGAATCTGGCGTATGTGAAGTTAGATGAGATCTGACACGATTTTTCAAATTTGTCCCATCCAATACAATAAAATTATCAGTTCCTACAATTTAGTAGAATAAAACATTGTCAATGTTCACAACATTTTTCACAATTACTATGGCCGTTTTCTGTTTTTCGTATAATGATTTGTTATGTTCTGATAAAAATTACGAAATATTGGAAATCCTGTCTCCTTTTCCCTCAAAAAATAAAGCAAGATTCAAACTGTCGTCGCTTCGGTTCACTCTGGTTCGAGGTCGCTGCGCTGTATAGATTTTGACATCCATTATAGATCAGTTAACCAGTACCTATGGGGGCACTACATGCACATGATCCTGGTTCGAACTAATGGTACGGTGTGTTACAATTCTTAGGTCTCGGTTACCAAACCGTCTAGTTGTCGTTTTGTCTGGTAAATCTGTGATAAATAACTGTTTCAAAGTTTCTGTCAATAACTCTTCTCTTCATGCGGCTTATGAAATGATTGTTTCGTTGGATCCCTGCCGCAATTTGAACACTTTGTAGCGTAGAGTGTGATACGTTTTCGAAGAATCCAAGAAATCTTTTATGCAATTTATTAGATCTATTTTTCGCGGTCCCGATCTACTCGCTTCTCTCAACGATTCACCTTTGAGTCTACCCATTAACAAGGCTGATATATTATGTTCTCTTTATGGGGGAATGTATTCTTTCGCCTTTGTATAATGGACAATGTATTTTCTTGCATCATAACCTTCTGATGTGCCTCCAAAGTAGGATATAGAATGTCAATAGTCTTTTGGTGCGAGTCGCGTTGTGTTGTCCTCTCTGTAATGTTATCGTATGTTTTTTACTCTTGATTATGGATTATAGGAGGAGGCATTGGGGATGATTCATTGATTGATGCGTATTCCGGAGTTATGTTTGACTCGTATGATTCTGTGCCGGGTAGTGTTGATACGCGGGCCACATGTGCTTCGTTTGCTTTTACCTTGAGCGATAGTGCTCTTGATCGGTTTTCCATGTTTATTCTTGCTCTACTTTGCCCTCACTCTCGTATTTTAAATACACCTAATAAGTCAACGAATGTAGCGTTCAGTAGAATTTGCAAATTTTTACAGTTGGATCACTTAGAAACGGAAAAGTATAAAGACCACGCGATGTGTAACACTTACAAAGAGATGACGAATTTTAGGCAAATGTGTGTGACGTTATAGATACGTTGTTAGGCGTGGTGGTGTTGAGTCCTACATTGAAATTGGTAATAGGCTCCGGTAACGCTAGCTATTATCTCCGGATACGGGAAAATGCTCAAAGCTCCGTTGACGATGATTTAATAATGATGGTTGGGTGCCATATGGCACCATGTTGTTGGATTTGATGATTTCTATTGGTTAGGATCCCTTACACGTTCGATATTGATGGATTTTTATTGAATATCTTTTTGATGAGCCCCAAGTCTGTTTCGTTGATCACCAGTCCATGTGGCTAAACTGCATATTCCCCTCACATTTCTCGTTTTTCTCATTTTTAGTCTATTTCAATAAAACTTCTCATCACTCAACGATCACGTTACACTTCACAATGATTCGTAATTATTAAATTATGGTTATTTGCGGTTTTATCAATTACACCCTTCACAATGATCACTTATAATTAAACACTCTGCCTAACTGCGATCAATTGTCAATTATTCATATATATTTATATGGTTATTCGATTTGGATAATTTCCAATACGTATGATAACTTCTGGTGAAATATTAATCTATCTCGGATTGGCTTCTGATACCATTATTCGAAGACGTGTTATTGACTGCTTCGATTGGTCTGGATTTCCCATAATCGGTCTGATTTCTCCATTGTTAGTTGATTGACTCACCATTAGACACAAACGTCGTTTATGAAAAGTTGAGTTCATCATTTTGGTTTCACACGCCAACTGAATTTTGACTCTACAGGAATGCTCTCATACGTTGGATGTTGCACATATGGGCAGAATAATATATTGTAAGGACGTGGTCTTACATGCTAAGTGGTTAGGCTGAACGTTTACAACTATTTTTTGACGTTAACTTAATTTTATTAATGGTCATATTCCTCTACGGTAAGGTACCTCTACGGTAAGGTACCATATATAAATAATCTCGAAACTTTTTTGGACGTTCTTACTTGTCATTTTGCCGTTTTCGAAGAAAATCGTCCCAGAAATGTTTTTGCAGAGGAAGCATCGACTTTTTGATAGGAATTTTTAAAATTGAACGGAACCAAAGCTGTCAATATTCCTACTTCATTTTTCTAGTACCATTCATTAAACACGTTGAATATGACTTCGTACAAGAATCTCCTCATCAATAATATACATGTGTTATAAAGATACTTATTTTTCCTTTGGCGGTCCGCAAATGGCGTATGAAGAATACGACAAGAAAAAAATGGTGGCGCATGGTGTCCTAAGGCACAAATAAGCAACGATATACGTGAATTTTTGGAAATCGATTTGACGCAAGAACATTTGGTAACATGGACTGAAACGCAGGGCCGTTTTGGTAATGGCCAGGGTCAAGAATATGCAGAGGCATTCTTCTTGGAATATTGGCGAAATTCCAAATGGCATCAATACAAAACTATTAAAGGCGAACGTATATTACGTGGTAATAGTAATACGTATTTGGTTGAGCGTCAAAAACTCGAATTGCCTTTTATTGCAAGCAGGGTACGTTTCGTCCCGTACAGTCAACATCCAAGAACAGTATGCATGAGAGTAGAAATATACGGTTGTATTTGGGAACAACAAATCATCAAGTATAAGGCTCCAAAGACTGCAAAGCATGGTCCCGGTGGTGTTTCTATGCAAGATATCTCATATGATGGTCGTGATGACATTGATGGGAGTTTTCTCACGGATGGACTTGGTCAATTAGTAGATGGTATTATAGGTGAAAATCCACGAATACCATCTAGTATGGCGCATTGGGTCGGATGGAGTGATTTAAGCTCTGTGCCAATAACATTTGAATTTACTGAAATCAGAGAATTCAACAGTTGCACTATATATTCCGCGAACCTACCTGTTCATGGCATTGAAGTTTTCAAACATGTAAGAGTTACATTCTCATGGGATGGCGAACATTATGATTCTACGTCATCAATTGGGATGACAGTTGATGAAAAATCACCATTTTCACCTGCCATCATTCCAATTGTCACTCCATTACGATCAAATAGTGGACGTTATGTTAGATTGGAACTTGAACCTCGCTCCAAATGGCTCCTCATCAGCGAAATCTCCTTCGAGAGTAGTAAGTTTGTCAGTAAAATCCACCATGGAAAAAAATATTATTTTCCATTGTAGAATAGTATTTCTTTTTGTATCTGAACCCATCCGTGTGCACACTGCATTCATGAAAAGCGGTCGCACTCAATATATCAACAGAAATTACATGAATATTGATCTAAGAATAACGACATAGGGTTAAGAAACAGATGTAATATGAATTTGTAATGGAGTGAGATGGAGACAGATTTCACCCCTTATCAGATGAACAGACCATAAAATACTTAAAATTTGGAGGGCATCTATACAGTTTTTTTTTCATTTACAATGGTCTGACATATATGCGTATATATTTTTTATATGTATGAAAATCGGTAAGCGCCAATATTGAAATATTGATTATGTCCCACTGTTCATATAAACACACACTGATTATTCACGAGATGAATCATCACACTAACAACTGCGTTATGTAAAAATTAATACAGAAACTATAATAAGATCTACTTACAATCTCTTTACTCGGTAACGGACTTGCACTGGACATAGTAATTATTCATAGTAGCAAGTATAGAAATCAGTTCTTATTAACATTCACAAAATTATTCGTGCACTATATATTACTTTTCACTCATTATTAACCGATAAGCCCTATATAATCAATCTACATCAGAGATGGCCAAACTGTCCTCCTTATCCTACCAGTGTCCTCTCAAAGTCCACTGGATGGCCCTAGCCGTAAACTTAGGTTTTATACCTGGTCAACCCAGGTATACGGCTAGCAGTGCTATACACAATTTTCTGTATGAAATACATAAAATATCAACACATCTGATGAGTGAATTTATATTTTCAAACGCAAGAATATTCGTCGGATGTTTGGTATTAAATTCTTGAAAAAAGTGCATTTTCGTTAAATAGAATTAATGTAGTCACAGAGTACGCAAATATTTGTTTACAAATGAAACATTTTACATAAAAATTTTAAGTACAGATCGATTTGAATGGCTACATTTGTATACTTTCGGCCAGTCTACAAAATACTGCTCGATGGAAACCACGGGAAGGTGGTAGACATCTCCCACCAGGAGAGGAGAAGGATTAGGAACGGATGTGGAATGTGGAATTTGTATTAGGTTGGAAATAAGGAACTACTCTAAAAAGACAACAAATCTTAAACTGATAATTCTATAAAAGTTATTCATAATGACATGATAATAGACAACAATCCTGAAGAATATAGAAACCAAACCTATATATATGAATAAAAATATATAACTAAGGGAAAATATCGAAATTTACGATTTTCCTGATCTAATATTCCTCTTGTGAACCACTTGTGAACAAATATTTCATAAAATACATACCATGGAGAAACGCAAATTCTCAGAATCCATCACTGAGTATTAATGGAGCCCAATTATTAGTTCAGTTACGATCATACATGGTTTAATTAGCGAATCACAAAATCGACTCGAAAATGGAAGAAGTTGGTAGGGAAGTAAACTGTTGATTGAACACATAATAGCCTAATGCATATCTAAAAATCATATTTCTATAATTTATACTCGAATATAATAGTGGGTAAGGTTTGATTCACCTTGTATTCGATATGACCTGTTTTACTGATATTTTCTCATTAGTTGTACTTCAACATTTGTACATCACTGAATAGACTTCAAAAAACAGGTAAAGCAATTTTTGACCATACATTTTTCCATGACTATGTGGTTTCATTCGTTCAAGTGATTTTGCCGAAATACTCTTAACTTGGATCGGTGGTACGCGTGATTACTATACGTAATTTTTTTTTAACCTCTAGCAGAATTATTGCAGTAAGCAACGAATGTGTCATATAGTTTCTGCGAATAATAGATTCATACATACGAATACATGGAATATTATATATTATACAATTGTTAGGAGAAAAAAAAAACATTCTCATGGGAATCGAACGATGATCGTTTGATTGGCGAGCAAAAGTTCTAGCACCACGGCTGTGTAGTCTAATATGTTCCATTACATTGAAGTTATATTTAAGTTGTGAGTAGAGATGTGGATAAAACTTACTTATTGCATTGCATACGTATTTGGCGTATAGTACTGTTGGCCGTATACCTGGGTTTGACCAGGTATAAAACCTAGGTTTACAGTTGATGTCCAGTCGGAATGCACTTGTGGACATTGAGTGGACAAAGTGAATACTTTTCCTATGCCTGCTATACTTCAGGGGTGTCCAGATCTACTCTAAGAGGGGACAGCCGGTGGGCCTGCGTATTTTGTGTACCGAGTTTTATAAGGGTCAGTACATAGGTACCCCGAAAATAGAAAAATGTAATGGACAAATAACTCCAATACACCAATGTGTTCAGAACTTAAATATAGCTTCTGTGTGTCTATATTACAAGGACTACGCCGCCGCGACCCTACAGTTTTTGCTTCTCAATTTGACGACTCGTGTTCGAATCTACGGATGATAAACTTTTTTTTCACATAAGTCATAAACTGATGCAAAATAAATCGGGAAATCTTGTCGATATTCGGCCACCACATGTGTTGACATGAAAATGACAGAACGACTTTCTCGGTATATGTGGAGAGGAATATCTCAGAGTAACCATTTTTTTTTTCATCATATTTTTTTTTCTCGGGCGGTCAATGAATCGGCATGCTGGAGAAATTCATGGTGTGGATAGAGAGCATACATTGAACAAACACTGAAGCATTGGACTCACTACGTTTGATGCGTTTTTTTATGCTATGTAAAAATACTTATCAAAATAAATTGAAGATATGTTCACTGTTTCTATTTTTCATGAAATGAGTGACATCTTCATATCCTACCCTAATTATTCATTTCATATCGTGTGGTACAATACAAAAACATGATTGAACTAATATTTTTATTCTCTTTGCTATATGCAAGTATTTTCAAATTACATATATATACACTAAATATAAAAACAATGTTTTTTCAATTTTTTCTATTAAATATCAGAAGGAAAAAAGTTAGTAATTAGAACAAATTGTTCTTTCCATTTTTTATCTAACATGTTTATAAACAATTAGCTATGAACAATGTATTAGAATATTATTTTTTCTATCAAAAAACTCTGACTTGAAGAGATAAACGCGACACTTATGACTCAAAAATGGAATTGAATGTTTTTGCTCTTTGGAGCATCAAAAAAATGATGATAATTAATCTATTTAATTATTAAAATTATTTGTAGCTTATTTGTTGGGATGAATTAATGTTTAAAACAACATGAATGTTTAAAATATTTCCGTAGTAGTATCATAAATAAAAATGTGGCAATAGCGCACTTCCATTTATATAGTCCAGTTGAGAAGGTCAAAAGTAAACCCATTTTGGGGGGCGGAAATGAAAAGTATGCAGAAATATAGCTGGAAACCTCAGAAATATTTTTTTCTTATGAACTTTCAAAATCCCCAGCCCTGCAAGGGGTGAAAAAAATTAAATGAGGTTTAAAATCACGACCCTGGCGGACCGAGATAACGCCAACTTTGTGTCGATTTTCTCGTGTCGAAATCCACTTGACGTCGATTCAATGGTGAATCATCACAGAATTGCCGTTAACTTTAGCGAAAAAATACTATATATGTGTCCGCTGACCTTCCATCAATATTCGAAATTTGATGGAAATATAACTGCAGGCATATGCGTTGACTTCTGTGAATCAACAGAAAGTTGACGGTCATTAATGAGGCCCGACTTTGCATTCAGACTCATGTGTTTTACCAAAATTTGACTCGTCAACTCCGCGTTAACGTTCGAAACTCGATGAGAAAATAACGTCCATAATATGCATCGACTTTACGATAAATTCTACAGAAATTTCACGGCTGAAAACGCGATCCAACTTGTGCATCGAGATTCACGAAATTAAGTGGTTAGATATAATCAGAGGCATGAAAAATTGAGTATTTTCAATATTTTTTTTCCGACAGTAATTAAATTCATTTTATAAAGCAAGTAATACAGAGTTATTATATAATGTTTCAACTTAACTTCACCTAATTTTCAGAAAAAAAAAATTAATTTTGGACGAAGTTATTGCCACTTTTGTTGGACCCCCTCTCATAAGTAGTGCTTTGCGGTGACCCTTATAACTTTGCACTGGTTCAACTGAAATCAACCAAAGAGAAGTCTTTAGTTCAATGGTGAATCTAGTACTTAATCGGAGTTTTTTTTTCTTTGAAAATGAATAAAATGGCGGATTCTAAACGTTTACCCCCGAGTTTTCAAGGAAAAAAACAATAGTTTCTTGTTAAAACAAATCGAAGTTTTCAACTAAAACAAAAATCCTTCGATTAAGTACTAGTTTTTTATGGTTTCAACAAGCTGTATGAAACTCATTCGAATCCATTGAGTGGTCCTCAAATTATAGTGCTCACTGTCTTTGAAAACATAGTTTCGAGAAAAACGCGTTTAAAGTTTTCGTCTTGGCGCAGTATTGCTTTTCCGTATAATTTTGAGATCGGTATATAAAGTTATGTTTTTTCTATGTATTTTGATCCGCTGAATCCGAATATCACATTAGTTTTTTTCGAAAACCCAGAAAATCAACTGTTCATAGGTATTTGTTTGTACAATTGTTTAGAAAAAATTTGTTTTCGGGATGAATTAATTTTTTTTTTTCAATATTTTGGACAATTTTCAAACGAAAGTTATTCCTATGAAATTTCTCTAAAATACATAGTTCCGGGATTAGAAAATTTTTGAAAATTGAAATGCGCATCAGAATAAACTTTACTTCATCCACCGACCTCAAAATTATACGAAAAGGTCATACCGCGCCTCGGCTATTTTACACTCGATTTATGTACTGCAATAATCATGTAACTACCTATACACAGGACAGAGTCATCTATTCCTGGGATCTAGTATGCAAGTAGAAACCGGTTACGACTTGCCCCTGCCACCAGCTACTTGACATCGAGGATCCGAGAGCCCCTCACCCCTTACCCCTAACCCCTTAAGGGGTCCCGGTGATCTAGAATTTTCAAAAAATCTATTTTTTTTTTTGACATTACGAAACTATAGTATTTTGAGAATATACTGTGAAATTTTCGTGAGGATATTCGCAATATTCTTGCTTCTACAGCCGGTTTAGCAGGTAGAGAGCGGTCGGCTCGCTCGCTCCGTCAATAGATGTATTGTTCGGAGCGAGATAGCTGTTCCGTCCCTTCTCCGAGTTATACTATTATAGTTATAATATTATAATGTAGTTATAATATAGTTATAATATAGTTATAATATTATAACATATATGCTGCTGGAATCGCCGTTTAACTGTGAGTACTTAAAATTTGTTCAATCTTTGAAAATATCTGTACCTAAAACTTCAAACTCATTTATCTCGAAACTACTTTTTTCGGCATGATGTTGTAGAAAAAAAAAAACTATTCAACCGAATTGGCTGAAATTTGGATATGTTATTCACAGCATCAATGGCTATGGTTGAGAATAGAATCATTTTTTTATTCCAATAATTTCGTATTTTTTTAATTAAATAACTGGTAAAAAAAAAGCTCGATTTTTAGACCTTCACTTTCCAAAGCGCGCCATTTTGTCAATTTTCAATTTTTTTCTTTTTTTTTAATCCCGTCCATAACTGCACTCATACTGATCAATAATTTCTTCGGTTTTTATTTTTCAGATCAATAGGAAAGCCAAGATCAACAACATCGTCCAGGTCCTATTTTTCGGGAGGGTCAACTTCAGCGACATTTTTACAATAATAACAATTTTTTAGTATCGACAATTAATGTAATAATAAGCCTGAAAAGTTAAAGTCTCGTTTTTATTTATTTTTATGAGAAAAAAAAATTCCGCAATATACCTCAAATTTCCGAATTCTAGACCACCGAGACCCCTTAACGCACAATCAACCTGCCAACTTCACGCCAATATTGGGAGAAGTTAGGTTATATTATGTAACATGTTGTTACAGTTTACCCTGGTTACAGTTGTTCAATTCACCTTATCGACATATCTCGTCTTAGTGGGTAATCATTTTGCCAGACAAGCAACTTTTCACAAGGGCAATTCGAAAACTGATTTTAACTACTACCGAACGGCGCATTGGATAGCATCACCGTTTGAAAACTTTCGAGTCGTGGGTTTAAATGCCTCTGTCATCCAAATTTTCCAGTCTCAGTATTTAACAATAAATTTTTTCTCAGTCAACATTCAGTTTGTTAACAAAAATAATATATCTAAAATACTTCAAGGTATTGATCTATCCCATTTTTTATTTTTTTCGATTTCATATATAACTATTTTTCATATAGTTCACGTGAATACTGTCCACACGAATTAGTTACTGCTTCCATAATTGTAAAATTATCGTGAAAATGACGATCAAATTTGCGTTGCGAATCCAGATATCGACATGACTTATTTTCGTCGACTTTGCGTCGACTTTCACGAAAATGATAGGAACATGACCGTCGACTTAAGTGTTGAAAAGTACGAATGTCAACATGAGTTAATACGCGTCAGTTTCCAGTTAATACTCGGGAAGTCAACGCAAGTTCGATAATGATGCGAACATAGGTCGTTCATCGAAAATTTGATCAAAAATACTCGTCCACACATCGTTGAAATTTTGAAAAAGTTGCCGTCAATATCGTGTTGTCACAGATTAACTCGGTCCGGTAAGGGATATCTCACAAACAGAGACGTATATGGAAAATTTTTCTGTATGAGCTGTAAAGAACAAAATTACGCGTATGTTTTTATTCACCTTTTTTTCATTCATATTATTATTCAACTACCATTTCCAAAACGCCAAATAACCACGGGGCGGAAGGGTCTGTAACTATCACGCGAGCTACATCGACTCAATCCAAGGAAAATAAGGCACCGAATAACCAACCTTCCACGGAGGAGTTGGATGAGGTGAGAGAATGTCCTTAGACTCATTCCGAACGATAGAAAAGTAAGTGATCTGGATATTCATCTAGACTTAGTATCTCATTGGACATCATACCTACTAGATAAGCTTCCAAAAGAGGTTATGGACGAATTGTCCGTGAAATATCCTTGAAATGGGAATCTTTACTTGAACCTCCTATTTTGAATGACGAAGTAACAGTCATTCTCAATGGAGTGGGAGCAAAGCGTGATAAGTTTTGTCAAAGAGCAGATGTTGACCGGGACGGCACTCGTAGGTTTAGGATCAGACATTAGTATCGTCCTCAAAATCGAAGAGGAGCCAATTCAGCGTTTAGTTTTCCTCGAACTTCTGGCAGATATGGGAATGTGTCTGACGCAAGTTTCCCGGCAAATTTCATCTGCCAGAAAAGCTTTCATTGCTCCATATGTGTCAAACTCAATGAGGGATGTGTTACAAAAGACAACGTCGGGTGTTTACTTTATGGTGATGAACTTGGTGATGCACTATGGTCAGCCAAGTCTTCGGAGAGATTGGTGTCTAATAATCTTTGACAACGGCTGGTGACTAGATCTTCAAACTGGAAAGGTCCTTATACCAGGCAGGGAACAGGGTTTCAGGGCAGACAAACAAATCAAATGTCATGTTTGAACCGCAATGTCCCCTTCAGGGGCAATGCACCCCGCAACAACTATCAAGCTCAGAATCAAGCAGCCCGTCAGGAGAGGAGACGCTAGGAAAAAAAGTAAGATAAATAGCGAATCAGCTAAAAATGTTTGTGAAGGCCTCGGAAACAATTACGAAAGACAGATTCATCTCACAATGCTCAAGGGTTAGAAGATCGTCTTCGACCATCCAGTTCGGCAACCTGGTAGTAGACGTAATATAGATTCTCCGGCCCAAGAAGAAAGGGATGTGAATTTACAGATTGAATCACTTCTGAAGACGCGAGCTATCACCAAATGTACATTTGTAGAAAGCCTGATCTTGTCCTCTTCCTTATTAATATGGAAACCAAATGGTCAAAAATGGTTTCTTCTAAACCTGAACAAATTAAATGAGTGCATCAAAGCATCTCATTTTAAATTACAAGATTTGCGGACAGTTATAGAATTGTTATGTATGAATGCATATATGTGTACTTTGGACTTAAAGGACGTATACGTCTTGGTTTCAGTACATGAAAACAGCAGGTAATATTTGAGATTTGTGTTCGGGGGCGAAATATGTGAATTTACGTGCCTTCCATTTGGGTTGTGTATATAATATATTGAGACAGCTTGGCTTAATCTCGGCAATATATTGAGACGAAATTTTGTGTATAGGTGACAGTTTCAAGCGTTGATTATTCAATGTTTGGTGTACCAGATTCGAAATTCTCTAGGATTTATAGTCAATGAGAAGAAAAGTTCATGTGAGCCTGATAATTAATGTGAATATTTGGGTTTCATTGTAAATTCTCGCGACTTGAGTCTGGAGCTCCAATGGAGAAGAAGAAATCATTGATTGAAATAGCCGAACTAGTTTTATCAAATTCGATTTGTTGCATTAGTGATTTTGCTCATTTAATCGATTCACTTGTTGCGGCGCGCCTGGCAATGTCATTCGAATGGCTATACACAAAGAATTTGGAGCACTTTTATCAAATAATCAGAATTATGATAAACAGTTCTCAATTCCCAGAAATGTAGAGAGTAACTTACTCTAATGAGTGATGATAATCTAATATTCCGAAAGCGAAAAGTTCCATTAAATACTTCAATTTTGCCAAAAAAATGTTTTTGGATGCATCCACCACGGGCTGGGGTGGTTCTGGCAACCGAAGAACGGCAAATGGTTTTCGGACGGTTCAAGATAGAACTCGATACATTAACCAGTTGGAACTAAAAGTGGCATTTTTTGCACTCAAATGTTTTGCGTCAGAATTGCGCGATTGTGAGATACCATTTAGAATGGACAGTATCACAGCAATTTCTTATATAAATTGAATGGGCGGTATCTAATATCCACACTTGAATAGGATAGCTCGGGAAATTTGTTAATGGTGTGAAAAATGAAAGAATCAGAGTTTTCGCGTCTTTCCATTTAACAAAAATGTAGAAGCCGATAGAGAATCAAGAAAAACTAATATAGATACTGAGTGGGAGATGTCTATGGGGGCATGGAAGAAAGTTATAAACAAATGGGGTTGTCCAGACATTGATTCATTTGCTACAACATGTAATGCAAAAGTTAAAAATTCTTGCCCGGAAAAAGAAATCCTCATGCTACTGCGTATGATGCATTCACAGTAAAATGGGAAGGATTGTTTCCCTATACTCTCCCTTCTTTTTCAGTTATTTTGAGGGTTTTTAATGAAATTAAAACAGAAAAAACATCAACCATTGTTGTGGTACCATATTGACCTACTGAACCATGGTTTCCAATTTTCATATCAATGATAATTGGAAAACCAATCATATTCGCACCTTCACTCGAAGTGCTGTTATTTCCCTGTAGGTCCATACCGCATCCGTTATCGCATCAACTTTCTCTAGTTACAGGCAAGCAATACAGTTCTTGTTCAGGAATCAGTCAGAATCATTGTAAAAGTAATCACCAGGACTGCACCTCTCTGACTAGTCAATCATATGTAATCCAAATCAATGAGTCGATCGATGTGTGCCATGCACCAATGTACTCTGACCTCAGCAAAGCGCAAATTTAGTGTTACGGCAAACAAATCGGGTCGATTTATATTCCTGACCTGCGCAACTAATGAGAGCGCATCAAATTCGGTATAACGAGGCAGCATCACCAGTAATCTTGCACCTTCATCTTCGAACCTCAGAGAAGTGCGTTTGTGTAGTGCCGTTGCCAACATCCTTTGCACTCACCACGTGTGGATTAATTTCGTTCTCAAAGTGCAAGACAAATTAGCGCTGAACATTTTCATCATTTTTTATCAAGCTATATGATCATCGAGTTCGCTACCACAACGTACTGCGCACGAAATGATACCATTAATTCTTTTTTCGGGAGCATAAGTAATAATTTCTATGGACATAATAGATTTATATACAATAATGAGTCCATTTCGGCCATTCTTCCTACGTCCCGTGCCATCTTATGAATATTCCAGCATTAATCTTTCGCATACTTCATGCCAGATTTTTATATTTCGCAGAGAGACGCAGAAAAATTCACTCTTTCAATTAAGCCCATGAGTTCATAGGGTCAAGTAGACAAGTTCTAACCACCCCACTACCGCAAAATTTATTGCTGAACCGTGAATTGGGTGATTTGTATAGATAGCACAGGACACGATTCCATTTTGCACAAAATAGTTACAACGTCATAGTAGACCGTAAATTGTTGACTCTTTTGATTTTAATGATTATAATTCCGTGAAATTCTTCATTGCCAAACGTGTCTCACATTGTTCAACATTAAGGCAATTCATCATCCTCTGATATTTGAATAACAGTCCTACTCCAGAAAACCCCATATAACAATATTTCGCTGCAAAATTTCACACTCTAAATTTGAGAAAAAAGTAGGAACTAGAACCACCTTGCAAAACCCTACATTCAATGGTACAGACACATGTGGGGATTACATTCGGAATTCCCGTGTAAACACTTCAGAGATTTCTGCACGCCTTGTTGTAGAGAAGTTTGGACTTTCTTTGCATCACTCAATTGTGTCATTGCAAGGGTATTAAAGACAAAATATACATTTTCCTGCAATATTCTGCAACGCGCTACACTTCCCGAACAAGTCCATCGACGAGAATTTCTGACTTTTTTTGCGATATTCCGTTTCGGTCATAACAGAAGTATTGAAGAAAGAAATATACATTCCTCTGCACTTCCTTACAAAAGTCAATTGAAGAGAATTGGAGGTAAGGGATATGAGTGTCAGTTAGTATAACAGTTTTCATGAAATAAATTACATTGTCTATATCAGGAGTGGAAAAACTGCGCTCTCTGCGCTCTTTTGAGCTTCAAGGAAATATAATGTGCTCACTGCCATTAGGATGACCGTATACCTGGGTTAAGCTAGGTATACTACATACCGAATACGAATGCTATCCAATAAGTCGGCCCCACTCACAAATCTGCTCACAACTTGAATATAACTTCAATGCAATGAAATCTAACGGACTACACAGCCGTAGTGTCAGAACTTTTGCGTGCCAATCAAACGATCAGCGTTCGATTCCCGTAAGAATGTTTTTTTTTTCTTCAATTGTATGATATGGAATATTTCGTATTTTCGTATGCATGAATTTATCATTTAACGAAACGGTACTCCACGAATCAGAAATACTTGGGGGGGGGGGGGGGGGGGGGGGGGGTCACTTGAACGAATCGAATATCATAGAGATCAATAAATGTATATTTAAAAAACCCCTCATCATTTTTTTCGATGATGTACAAGCGTTAAAGTCCAACAAATAATAATATATCGATAGAATAGGCCATATCAAATGCGTGTTGAATTCATCTCATGGCAAACGTATACAACTTAAAAAATTCATTCAAAATCAAGTATACATCATTTCCGACTCGATTGTCCAACTCGCTAGTAAGAACTATGCACGAGCACAACTGAATTAATAGGTGACCTCCATAAATACTCAATGACAGATTTTGAGAATTTTTGTTCCTCCATGTTTAAAAGTATGTGTCTTATGATACTTGTTCACAAATGGAATATTAAACAGGAAAATCATACGCATGGCTCTCGATATCTACTTCCGCCTAGCATATTGAGTGACCAATCGGATAAAATTTGTCAAACGTTGAACTAATTATCACTTGAAATTTTGATGTAAAATGTTTCATTTGTGAATCAATATTCGTGTACTCTGTGACTGCATTAATTATATGTAAAGAAGACATTGTTTGGTAGAATTGAACAAAAGAACATGCGAGAGATATTCTCGCGTTTGTAAATATATTCACTCATCAGATATGTTAATATTTTATTTATTTCATGCAGAAAATTTTGCGAAAAAAAAAATAAAAAATATCAATCGTCCGGAGAGTCGAACCTGAGTCGTCGAATTGTTAAGCGAACACTGTGTTATTACAGCTACGTAGTGCTTCAGATATGAGTGCATAGAAGTTATATTTAAGTTCTGAGCACATTGGTGTATTGAAGCTATCTGTCCATTCCATATACCTATTTGTGGGATACCTATGTACTGACTCTCATAATCCCCGATCGTCATAAAACTCGAAACCGAAAAAATGCTTGCTCACCCAGCGCACTCCGACATTCCTTAATCCAAACACCCCTGATGTATATCTATCGAAAATATATTTGTTATCATATCGAAAATACAATTTTTGATTACATTTATTTTGGCGATGTGTAGATAAATTTATGTATTTTCGTAACATAATTGAAAACCCCTAAAAAATTATATTTTGCGAATCAATTGTCAATTTTTATTTTTTTCCATGAGGATTAAACTGATATAAGAAAATAAATAAATAAAAATTCACTCATAAATTAGATTATTATGAGAGTATATGTTGTGTGTGGTTTCATAATGAGCTTCCTTGACTATAAATGTCCCAGTTGCAGGATCTAGGTCATCGAGTAATTTGACTGATGACTTGCGGCAATTGGGCATAATGCGTTCCAATCATGATCGTCAGGATGAAACGATGGGAACCATTAATATCAACCAACATTCCAATAGAAATGTCGAAACTAACTACACTGACATGGAAATTAATAACAATCTGACGCCAGATGCATTTCCAGTTGTTCCACGTTGGTCACAAACATATATTGGCCTAGTTAGTGGTGCGTTAACCGTGTTGGCTTTGCTGCTTACCGGTACAGTTTTCCTCTTTAAACTCCGAGGTCGAAATAAAGTAGCACTACTACAGAAACACACAGCATTGCTATGTGGGTCGAGTCCATCAGGTATAACAATCAATGTGAAGGACGTCAAGCTTCCAACACCAATTGTGGTTAATGGTAGCCAATCAAGACTCACTGGTAGTCTAAGATCTTCGGGCAAGCAGCGATCTGGCTCACTGTCGAATTACAATGCACCGATTATCATCGGCGAGCCAATTACAACTACTCAACGTTCTTCATCATGCGAGAATGATCAAGAGCAATGTAGTGTTTACGCTGCGAGTACATATAAATTATTGTTTCCTGATGACGGAATATTATCAAGATGTAAAACGGATTATGCGGATGTGACGGAATTCGTGAGTGCGTCTGCAACGCTGATGGATGTTGAGTCAAATGATAAAGTACCACAACCACAAATGCCATACGCTCAGAGGTCATCCAAACATTTACATCATGATTATGCTTCAAGCAAATGTTATAAAGTTCACGAGGGATATTATGCAGCTACTGACATTTTAACGGTAGGCCATCCCCCTGTTTCCAACGAGTCTATGACGGCTTGAGCACTGCCCTACTCATCCCTTCGTCTATATCAGACAGTTTTTCATCTCTTTCCGAATAATCCAGTCTATCGATCCCGAATTGTATATTAATATCACTACTGTTCAAGTATAAATACGAGGCCAATATTCCAAACGTTATTATTCTTCAGATACGAGAAAATTAGTTCTAGAATTGTCAGTCTTGTCATCTGTATATTATTTCGAAATCGCTATTCAAATATATATATAATAAGATGATGATCCCGAAGTTAGCGTCTAGCAAAAATCAAAAAAGTTTATCGCGAAAACAATTCGTTCATTTAATACTATAATTTTCATCTCCGGAGTATATATATATATACACGACTTCTATAGAAACAGAAAATTCAGGGTTACTTTAATTGGGCACACCTACGAATTCGCAGCGTGCGGCCCCGTCGATTCACAGCTCCGTAAGATATAGTGGAGTCCATCTCATTTCTTTTCTTTTCAATCCCGAGGACAAGTGGTCAGAAGCTTTGCGACTCAGGTTTCAATAATGGAAAATACTTTGCTATCATTCTAAAACAGCTTCAAACAAAACTCTACATTGGAACAAATTTTTTTCATGAGCGTCCATATCATCTTCTCTCATCCTACTTGACGAATTTCGAACATATTTTTCAGTTTGAACAATTTATTTGTGTTTACGAGAAGGTGGCAATGCAATACCATCGTTTTCGGACTCCAATTTGATAATTATGAATTACATGTTTCACGTTCAAACTAATGATTATAATTAACATTTTTTTTTAGATTAAACGTCGAGAACAACACACAGGCACGAGCCTTTTCACATCGCTTGTTATCGAAGATCGTAATGACGTCAAATCATTCGACATTCAACATATATCAAGACACCGATTGCGAATATTGGATAAAATTGGGGAAGGAAGTTTTGGTTTTTTACATTTATGCGAAGCGAAAGGAATTCACAGCTCGGATTTGGGAACAACTCGAAATCGGCAGCCAGTTATTGTCCGATCCTTGTGGCGCGGAGTAACAGATTCTTTGAAGTAAATAGACAAGATATGAAACAGGGTATTATAGTCCCAACAGCCATCTTCAAACTGAATTTCGCAATTTGTACCCTAAGAATTGCGTGCATTATAAAAGTTTTAACATGTGTTCTTATATTTTGAGCACTCCAAAACTAGTGCTGGCTGGTATTTGTGGTGATTCTCATCTGTTATAGCAGTTTGGAGTTCCCCGCGGTCCACTATGCCTGCGGAATTCCCTTCACACTTTGTTGCATTGCTGTCCAACTGAAATCAATCAGCCATATGAACGAACATAACTCATACCTAGGTTTTTTATCAAAAGAATTATCTTGTTTAATTCAGATAAACAGAAGCGTCGCAAGTATAGAAAAACTCTCACACGAGTCTTAAACAGGCAGAACTTCAAGTAAAAGTTATAAGGATCATTATCATTGCATTTCACTAAATTTTTGTACCACTAACAAGATATACGAATATATGTCAAAACTTCTACAAGATGCGGGACACAAACTTATCGGAAAACTATCCAAGAAGTACTTCAAAAATGGCTGTCTCGAATACCTTCACTTTTGTTTCATTCATAAATTCTCCCATAATTAATGTCGATATTCTTCATTTATTTATTTTTCATTTACGTTTTAGAAAAGATTTCATGAGAGATATGTACATTCTGGCACAAATTCGTGATCCGAATATCACACGAATTGTCGCACTGGTGGAAGAAGAACCGTTTGGAGCAGTATTCGAGTACGGCGAGCACGGAGAGTTACCAAGTTTCATTCGCAATAATCAAAAGTCAAAGAATGAAGCGCCATTAAGGTAAAAAAAAGATTTTAATTATGAACCCATTGGCGCCCATAAAGTACCAATCCTTTGTTCCATTTTATGAACTGATCAATTATTATTCTATTATTCTAAAGACATTGCAACGAAACCGATTGTGTAATTATTCCCAATAATATTTTTTCTTAATGGAAAAATAAGCACTGGCGCTCATGGGGATCAGTTCTAAAATGGTTTTAATGAATTTTGACAAATTAATTATTGGAAATTTTACAGCTACAGTCGATTGATAAAATTTATCACTCATATTGCATCCGGTATGAAATATTTGGAGAGCATGAATATATCGCATTGCGATTTGTCAGCGCGAAATTGTGTGGTGAGCAAAAATTTATCGATCAAAGTATCGGACCACGCTATGTATTGCAGTAAGTACGACGACGAATACTACGTGAATGAATGCTATATAAAAATACCACTCCGATGGATGGCTTGGGAAGCAGTCTTGCTTGTGAGTTAGCAGAATTGTTATTATATGATCAGATGCTGCCCTTTTAATTCCATACAGTACGAAAATTGGCTTGCGCAAATTTGATTGCGGTTGTAACTGCATGTAATTCACCAATTTCTATTGATAGAACGCAGATGAAACACATTAAAAATCACAATATGTCTGCAAATCGTACCGATATATCAGCCACGAAATGAATTGAGTGAAGTCATGCAACCAAAGATCTATTTGCCTCGAAGCAATGTTTACCCAAAATTTATTCAATTTAATTTCTCAGTGGCATAACATCATCATTCGAAATTTTTGTTTGACAAGAGTCGGTGCTATGCGTTTGAAAAGTGACAAACCATGTTCAAAAATATGCGCAATCAAATTCACGGAAACAAATTTTCTAAACAGTGTGGCATTCCTGGGTTTGAGAAAGAAATCTAAGTATTTAATCCATTATTATATTGAAGGGTAAACGCAGTTGTCCAGCTGACGTTTGGTCTTTCGCAACGACCGTTTGGGAAATTCTCACGTACTGCGAGGAAATCCCATTTTCAAACATGACTTCACAACAAGTTTTAGAAAATTGTGGCAATTGGTATCACTCGGGGTCATCACAAGATAAAGCACGAATATTATCACAACCTTCAGCATGCTCACGCGATTTATATCGAATGATGACCAAATGCTGGAGCAAGCATGCTGAAGAACGACCAACTTTCAACGATATTTATATGTTTTTGAAACAATTAATATTGAATGAGTGATCGAAAAGCACAAATTAGCGGAAGTGGAATTAAGAAAATCGAGAAGATGCCAAATCGACGTCTTGCAGGACCAAATAAAGAGATGAAAGAAACTCAACAATCAGCCATGAAGCATTCACCACCTTCTGATATAATCATCATCGTCCACCGCTATGCCGTGAGAAGGAGTATGCTCTGGCCACTAAACTTATGCTCAACTAGGTTTATCCTCACACACTATAATCCTCATAAAACATAATCATAATACTTAAAAACAAAACCAAATGGTAATAAGATAACTAATGGAATATTTATGTAAGGAATAGGTTTTATATTATCGTGATTATTCAAGACCCGAACAAACAAACGGACAAGTGAAAAACAAACGGGGAGACAGACAGACAGAAAAACAGAGGGAAAAAAAGCTGTGAACGCATAATTGACAAAATAGATAACATGAATTTACCTTCAGTTTGAAATATATAATAATTGCTATTGACGTCTTGATCTATGTGCATTCTTCTAGCAGAGTCATTTTATAATGAGTAAATAAATAATTTAGTATATATACTAGCGACCCGCCCCGGTTTCGCACGGGTGCAATGTAGATACTAATGTGGTGTCAGTGTGGAGTGATTAATAATATTGCTATTATGATTAGGCTATACTACAGGATGTCTTTATATACAATGTTTATAGCTGTTTTTTCATGAGACAATACAAACACGTTTTCTTTAGAAGTTACTCTCGAACGTGCGACATAAACAAAAGAATAAGACAGCATTTTCGATGAAAGCTCTCAGTCGGCTTGATTTCTTCCGACATCTTGAACAATTATCGTCATATTTCAACAAATTAACACAAAACAATATTAAACTATACGTATAAACCTTCCTCTTGAATCACTCTATTTATCGATAAAAACCGCATTAAAATCCGTTGCGTAGTTTGAAAGATCTAAGAGTACATACAGAAGGACAGACGGCGGGAAGCGACTTTGTTTTATACTATGTAGAGATAGAGATATATATATTATACAGATACGAACGCAGAAATTAAATGCACGGGCTATGGAGTTTATTAATTAATATATGAAGTCTCGATTACTATTATGATAACTATGAATTCAAAATACGATTATCAACGACGATTAAATTTTAAGACTCTATACATAAACACCTCATAAAAAAATTAGAAATTGTTCAGGTTGCGTCCACATATCCGTGTTTTCAATGTGTAAACCAAAGAATCGCTTATCGCAAAAACCATTCATGAGAAGGGAAATTTACTTTCAAATACGACTTTTTCATCGTGTGTGAGCATATTTCAATGGCACAATTTGAATGTATTTTATAGTTTACGGATGAATAATATCATCATAAACAGAAATTATAAATGTTCTCTTCCAGTATGGCCTTCATTTTGAATTGTGTGCACTCATTCAAATATATAGTCTGATATACATTGGAAATTATATTTCAGGTTGAATAATTGTCACAAACTGCTAGGTCTCTATATTAATTCAATGATTTCATATCGATTCATGTACACTGATTTGACCTTCCAAGTAAAAAAATATTGATATTTCAATCACTAAATATAATTATCTCACAATTAGATACTCCCGGAGTAAATACTCAATTGAACGTGGTTCAATTCAAATAAAGAGCAGAACTTCTCCATATCTATTTGTAAACGATCTCCCTATATTTTAATACCGAATGATTCGGAACTTACTACCGAAGTGAATGTGAAAACTTTTTCATATCTTCAATTGTCATGAAATATCATTTGGTTGAGAAAATTATAATCAGGAGGGTAGTTCATTATTTAGTATTGCCATAATTAACTTACTACACTTATAAGCATAGGCAGTTATATTTTCTGTGTATGAAAAATGTAAGGTATTACCCAATTCAAGGTATTTCCTAGATGTTAAGAAATCTTGAATTACACTTCAATATAAGTATATGATCATTAAAGGATATTTCGCGAAAACATTTAGATAAAATTCGGATGTGACTATCGGATAGGACTATCAGTCGAAATTTCGTGAGACATCAAAAAGTGAATTCATTCTGGCAATACTATTTTTGTCACAGAATATTTGGATCAAAAAATAACAAGAAAACGGCCGAATTCATGAGAAAATCTGGACAACATCATATAAAGAGTATGATATATAGGGACAACGCAAAGGAATTTCACGTGAATTTCGCAAAGGTCGGCGAAAAATTGAAAATATATTTTCACCAAGCTAGAATTACATTCCAACTCACTCAAACGGTTTCAAAATGATTGCGAATGTCTGGTTTGTTGAACATCAGAACAAACAATGTACAAAACTAATTTGGAACAATCGTACCAACGGATCAAGGTACAACTAGCCTATTGAACAACGTGGAAGATCCTAGTTATTGGCATAAGCATTAAGAAAATTTATTCCATATATCCTTCAAATATGACATGGCGGAAACAATCATTGTTATACTATATATATGTGCGAGTTTATGGTTAGAATAGTAATGAAGAATAGCAATCATTTGATTGAGATAAAAAAAGTCAGGTGTGGGTTGATACATTAATTAAAATGTGTTCATTTCCATTTTATTTTTTTTTAAGTTTGTTATGTAGTAGAACAACTATGAAAACATTGTTTAATGAAAAACGACAATTAAAATGACAATCAATTTTTATATGGAAGATGGAAGAGATAATGAAAGAGAAAGAGTTGTATATCATCTCTAAAATTAGCGAAGAAAGAAGTATATGATATAGACCGTTCATCGCCAGTGGTTGTTCGTTACTGCCAATATTTTTTTTTATTGGTCGAGAAGGTGAACCAAAAATTTGATGTTTCGATTTGTAGTTTGTACATATATATGATCGCACTAACAGTATTATTATCGTGAATCACGGGAATATGATAAATCGGTTGCCAAATAATATATATTATATACTATACGGAATGCGCACACCCGACAAATTATAATCTGGAAAAAGAATTCTCCTTGTAGCCTGTAAATTTTATTTGGAGGAAAGAAGAAAAACACAAAATAATAGTAAATCAGTGGGGGCTGATATATAGATATGTGTGTGTGTGTGTGTATGTATGTATGTATGTATGTATGTATGTATGTATGTATGTATGTATGTATGTGTACATATATATATCGTAATAACAATAATTACCAAGCAACAACAAATACGACAAATTTTGTAACATGGATTATCGTATTCCATTGAAAATTATATTCTTAATATTTCCAGTGTTAAAATTAATAAAACAAAAAACGACAATTGTTATACTATGTAGAAGGTCTACGGATTGATTTTATTTATCCTCTTTGTTATTTTGATATTTGTACAAGATGATTAATATTCATTTCATTGTAAAAATCGTCGAGCTTTTGTTCCCAACGTTCTTCAAAATAGGTGCCGAGCAGAAAACCAGCATTCTTTCCCGTCTCTATAGCCCAAGGTAAATGATAATCAATATATAATTTTCGCTGCCTGCAAAACATGTGACGCAATATTCGATTGGAGATCGTGTAGACAAGTTATGATGAGAGCATGGCTCTTGATATAGACATGTATTCATATCGATATATATAAAATATACTCGTAGATGTTCATATTTCATACCTCGGTCGCAAACGAGCAGCACCGAACAATGCAGCACCAATGCACATGGGCAACCGAGTCTGAAGACCTTCAACCCACTTGACGCTTACTTCACCAAGCATTGTTGTTGGCATCAAAAATATTGCATGAAAAATATCGTGAACTTCGCGATACCGTTGCATTACGTATGCCAATTCTTCATTGTCCACAAAATGCACATAATCACGGGAATCTGGCGAGACATTCTAAAATAATTCACAATTATTCTATATCTTACAGAGATAAAAACATATCGCATCGATTAATATCCACCGTGAACTCAAAATATAACATATCGATAAATTGAGAAATTCCAACCCATAATCATTCAAAAATGGATAATGATCATTAATATCATCAGTAAAATCAATCGAGTGTAGACTTTGTTAAAACTGTACCGGGATTATTCACAAGTTTTTGGTTTAAAAATCGGTATTTCATTGCACTTTGCTATATTTGGCCAAGAATATGTGGCTGAAATTTTTTAGAGGGGAGATGAAACATGGGAAGGATTTATATATGAAATAGCGTGTGGAGGTCACAGGATGCTAAACGCAAAGACGTTAGCTATTTTTTTTGCGAAAAAAACTTTTTCAATCTTTGAAATGGGACTCATTAAGTATGCCCTTCAAACTTATGCACCGATTAATTTGAATATAAGCTCATTCGACTTTCATACAGATTTCCCATAGTATTTCTTTTGATCTAACCACTGTAGATCTCCTCTGGTCAGAAAAATGCAGAGCTACATGCAGAGAGACTAACACACACATATGTCAAACATATAACCCCCCTTGTGTCGGGCATTTAATGATGATAATAATAATGATATTGTCAACCGGATCTGAAATCGCATTACACTCCAAAAATGATTTTGTTCGATGCAAATGGCACAAAAAAAAATATATTACGAATATTTGTAAATTCATGGAGTATACAATAATTCCAATGATCTTATCATGAATCTAATGAACGAAAAAAAATAGAACAAATTGATCTTGTCAAACTAAGAAAAAAGAATCTATCTCTCTCTATTCTGGTTTGGAAATTGTACGTCATCCAGTGGAAGAACTCGATATTTCTATTTAGTTCACGGTCAGATGTTAATGCGTGATTCTACAATATAACTCTTCTCCTGTGCTCACATTAACCTCTAGAAAGTCGTGATAAGTTTTTCCAATTGTACCCGCCGGTAAACTTTTTAATTTCAATAAATTTATTGTGCTTGTATTGATACGTGGTTTATCACGAATGATACGTTGACTTTCTAGCGATCCTTGCATTCGCGTGTAACAATATTCCAATGCTCGGCGTCCAGTTGTTTCACCCAAACACGCGATCATATCCGCCCGGTGTGGATCGATCAATGACAGTAATGCGGAACCACCAGTGAGGATGGCGCGTTGAATACTTGATACTTGGACATGGTGCTTCGTGAAGAAATTATTGAAATCTTCATTACCTCCATTAGCACTAGTTGAAGATGACGATGACGACGATACGACTCTTCGAATTGACGAAATATCTGGAACGAATTCAGGAAAATGAGTTAAACATGGTCGAACTTTTTCTTCAATTTGATCAATCGACATTTATTCATGTTCTGGATTTTTATACAACGCTATCCCCTCTGATGTCCTTCCCCTCCCCGTTTTTCTCTTGCACATATCTCATTTCCATGATTAACAGGATATTCACTTAATATATAAAAGTGTTATTATAATTCATCGTGTCCAGCGACAATATTTTTCAACTTTGGCATCAAACTGTGTAAGTCGAGTTTAGTTGGCCTAAATGCATGAAATTGCAAAACAAAATATTAAACAATAATGCCATAAATATAAATAACATCGATGAAAGAGACTATACATAATAATAATAATACGTTGGCATATCAATTCGAATAAAATTGTCCATAACAACATTAATATGTCATCGACTGTTAATTACAATCAACCAATGGCACATCGAATTACATATTGCTCGAATCCTGCGAGGCTTATTAAGAAACAAGAGCTATCGGAAAGGAAGAAAAATTATTTTGCTATTACTTATATCCTAAATCATTGCAATAATCGGAATCGAAAACAAATTACACACTCTCTATCTTATCTGATGCGCTATTTATTGGAGAATATTTCACTGTTGTTTGTTCCCTTCGACCGAATGTTACCCACGTATAAATGAGACTACCCGTTACACTCATATTTAGGCCAAGGAAATTCAACCATGAAAATATATAATCACCACCCAGTGTCATTCCTAAATACGTAACAGTAATATTCTTTAAACATCCAATAATTGTTGTTGTTAATGCCGAATTATGAACTGTGCATAAAATAACGCTATATAATAATATGAATCCCATAATGCATGAGAGTGAAAATTGAAATAGAAATAATAAATTGTTCCATTGATTATATTTCAAAACTGCATCCACATCACCAGTTCCCCATGCAATCATGAATGATGGTACAATCATGAACAAGGAATTGTAATATAATAGGCCGTATTTTCCAAGTTCTTTTGCATCCAGTTTTTTCTTTGTATATACACCATTAGCTGCTGTGAAGATGTCGTTTAGAAATATGAATATGTAACCTTCAAGGTTAAATGCGAGATCGTCATAAGCCGCAACCATTGCACCAATTACCATCGTGTAAACGCTTACTTGCACTGATGTTCTGGCTTTCACACCAAGCATATAATATTCAGCAATCATTGTCATCAGAATACTAAAACGCCTCAAAGCCGTGAACATTGGTAAACTCAATTGTTTGGTTCCACCAAGACCGAAAATCATATTGCCAATATAAATCAATGGCAATGGAAAAATTTTTTTCATCGTTGATATTTCGAGGTTAGGAAAGTCTATATAATGTAATTTTTTGCCAATTGCTAGTACGATTATTGTCGCTATCATTTGTCCTATTCCCAATATTTGGAAAGATGGAAAATTGTATGTTGTCAATACAGTTTTATTGATCACAGTAATCAAAAACGATGAAATCCCATAAAAAATTGCTGAACTTATCCGATACCACAGAACATTGTGTTCACTCACTTGCATTTTGACTATATCTTTTTCTATGTATAATGATATGATATTTTGGAGTTCGATTAGTAAGTTTGTATTAATTTCGTGGGAATATTGCCACGTCAAACTGTTTCGTCGTCCATATTTTTATATGATGAAAAATAATGTGTGAACGTTAACAAAAAAATAGCCGTAGGAGATAACGTACTTGATGATAACCTTATCATTATGTTTCCGATGTTATTTCGCTGTATTTAGTCGTACTTTTCCGGCACCTGACCCATGTCATGTACGGTACATCTATTTTTTTTACAGTGTTGTTCATGTGTCCACTGATACCACTGACTAGGCTTTAAAAATCAATATATTTTTTTTTTCAATTACAAGTTATTTTCGTATACTCTTTCTATTCCTTCATTTCAAAAATTATTCTTCTATATAGTTATAGATAACATAGCACGATCTAATATGCGCTAAAACGGCTCAGTCCAATCAAACATGCTGTAATTGGCTTGAACTGGCTGCAGAAGCGCATGCATGTGTTGGGAGCCTTATGTGGCGGCTCACTCGACTCGGTCGCGCCACAACGATCAGCTCTTGCACTAATAGTGCCACTACCACGTATTTAGCTATAGAGGGAGCTTCCCATCTATGACACAGAGCGACAGAAAGCTTTTGTTTAGTTTAAACAAAAGAGTAGACTACTCACAGAGATGAGTAGAGAGATTGCCAACGCCCGGCTAAAACTTGACGCATTTTTGACTGAATCGAAGTGGCGCTACCTTATCGGACAAGCCTCGAACTGGACCCACTTTCTGATTGGTCGAGCCAATCGGACCCACTTTCTCATTGGTCAACGAAATATATAGTAATAGTTAAGCATGCATTTTTAAAATGTGGGCGTCAGCCGCCTCGGAGACTAAAATATACATGAGTGGAGGGGGTGCCGCACACAAGCACAGGCCGTGTTGGTGTGAGCCCCGCACTTCGGCTCGTGGTTCGGTTAATAGAAGAGGGCAGAAATACTATCCATATCTCTGTTCTTACCGAATTCGGCCGAAGATGAACGAAGCTATGTCGCTACATCTACCTAAGGGTATGTGCGAACCCTTGAATTCGATTTCATGATTTCAGGTTAAAATTGAATATGAGTATTGAGATGGAAATAATGTTTCCATCGAATTTTCATTTATTCGCCCTTATGAAAGATTCATATATTCATATGTATATAAAATAGAAAATTGTATTGGGAAAATATTTAAATAATGCGATGATGCTATGTGTAGGCAAATGTAGTCCGAGTTCATATAATTGCTGCTGGACCTTTCATATTATTCACTCTATTGGCACAATGGTAGCGTGCTTGCAAGCGATCTGGTATCATCCGAGTTCAAATCCGACCTCAAAGTCCTACTTTTTTTATTTCCACAATTTCCAAATTTTTCTACATGGAATATTACAAAAATGCAGACATTATTTTTTCAATGTGCGAATTATTTTCCACAATTTTTTTAATGCCTTGATATAGATTTTAAGTGAGTCAACATCTCACGAATTTTGAATTTCCACCACGAATACTGTGAATTTAGTACATTGAATATAGCTAGTTTCTAAATAGAACGATGTCGGGCAATCGACGGGACGAACGTTATCGAAATCAATAATCAAACTGAATAAAATTATGATCGAACCCAAAAATTACATTGAAAAAATATTAAAATTATGTAAGAGACCTATACGACAATGCCGCGTGTAGGCAAGTGTGGTCCGAGTTCATATAATTGCTGCTGGACTTCTCACACTATTCGCTTAATTGGCACAATGGTAGCGTGCTAGCAAGCGATCTGGTATTTTCCGAGTTCAAGTCACCTCAAAGTCCTACTTTTTTTATTTTCAGTGTGGATTATTTTCTACAATTTTTTCAACGCCTTGATATAGATTTTAAGTGAGTCAACATCTCACGAGTTTTGAATTTTTACCACGAATATTGTGAATTCAGTACACTGGATATAGCTAGTTCCTAAATAGAACGATGTCAGGCAATCGACGGGACGAACCTTATCGAAATCAATAATCAAAATGAATAAAATTATGATCGAACCCAAAAATTACATTGAAAAAATATTAAAATTATGTAAAAGACCTATGTGCGAACCCTTGGATTCAATTTGATGATTTCAGGTTAAAATTGAATATGAGTATTGTGATGGCAATAATGTTTCCACCGAATTTTCATTAATTCGCCATTATGAAAGATTCATATATTCATATGTATATTGAATAGAAAATTGTATTGGGAAAATATTTAAATAATGCGATGATGTCAAGTGTAGGCAAGGGTGGTCCGAGTTCATATAATTGTTGCTGGGCTCATCACACTAATCGCTCTATTAGCACATTGGAAGCGTGTTCGCGAACAATTTGGCAACTTGCGAGTCGAGTTACCCCATACTACTGTGTTTTGTTGTTTCGTTGTTTTTCGCATGATTTCAGGAATGCTTTCGGCATTATCGAAATATAATAGAATGAAATAAATATCAAAAAGCATAGGTATATCAAGATATCAATGTTAATCTTCAATAAAAAATAAATTGCAAGTTGTGATCTTCCACTAATGGCGCATTAAGTTTCCCCAATGAATCTCTGCTTAAAGCCATATTGTACCACATTAAACAACAGATTACGATAGAGGACGTCTGCATGCTTTTCAATGACTATAATTATTTGTGCATGCAAGAATATTTATGGAATTGAATATATAACGGGAGTAACAGTATATTTTTTGGATTTAATTAAAATCGAAGTTTTCTGAAATAAACATGATTTTTGTATGACAGAAAAATACTTTATTGCGAATGAATATCTTTTTCCGAGAACAATATATATTTTTAATACATTACAATATTAAAATCAATTCGATCATATTTGAACAAGAAACAAGTAAGCGAATAATTTTACTCAGTGGACACTTTAACGTCGATGTTTCCTATTTTGTCTCCTATTTTCATTCCCTCCACGTTCGTATCGGTCTAATATTGAACCCATTACGATTGCCAACGCTCGATCCATCGGCCCCCGTGGACCATCGCGCGCTTCTGTCCGCTCGTGCAGCTGGTATGGACCTCGTCGACGTTGATACGTTCGGCGATGCGCGGGCCGGGGTTTCCCGCCCGCCGCGTGATTTTGGCCCTTGTGGTGTCCTGTGCTTCCTACACAGACATAAATTACATGTGTTAATATTGAAAATGGCTTCTTCTTCTTTTCTCCGTTATCGATGCTACATCTTTCATGAACTATTGCTTACCACCGCGGCTGTCGTCGCGTGTCTCCCTCGAGGGGTCAAATTGGCGGCCAGAATGAAACATTTTTTTCCGAAACTTGACGAATTTTTTTATCGCAAACTGTAGATTAGAGCAAAATTGTCGGCGAACACGAATGTTTTGAAATTATTTCAGAAACACGCTCAAATTTTGTAAGTGTAATCTCAAAATTTTTTTTTTTCCATTTCATGTTTTTGTACACCCAACCAGATGCACTTAATGAAAAATTTCTATTTTACGAAATAGTAAAAATAGTAAAAATAATAGAAGTGGCGGAAAAAAAAATTCGTAAAACATTATTTGAACAGGAGAAGCGAAAAAGAAAATGTTCGCTCTTTCTTGCACTCATACAGCGATGTCTACGCAGAGAGGGGAAGTGGCAGGGTCACCGCTATCAGGGGAAGTAGAGCAAACGATATTTTATCCTCACTCGTAAGCGGGACGCATTTGTAAAAAAATTCTATAATTTTGAGGTATACAACTTTATAAACAGTTGATCTTTCAATTATAGGAAAAAATGTTGACCTGGTTCTTATGTAAGAATAGACGAGTTGCATATTTCGTTCTGATCTTTCTCCTCAGTACTTATTTGCGTTCCCGATATATATAATATTGAAGAATATTTTTAGGCCTTCTCCCGGAAAATGATACAATTATCACGCAGTCCATCGATTAACAATGAAAAAAATCGTGAAGTGTACAGAATGTATTATGAACCTTTTGTGAAACTGGTTTTATTTTGAATGTCGTCAAGTAGACTACACAAACCGGAGAATAGAAAGAGCGTGCGGGGCAGAAAAACCCAGGAATATATATATATGTATATAGGGGGAAGTCCCTTAGTACCGGACACATAGATTATTCGTTAAAAAACCTATAACGTACATAGAAACTTCGATATTTTATATTTTTTAACAAACTCTGGAGTATTCTTTGGTGACATAACGATGTTTCAGATTTTTTTTTGATGTAAAACTGATAAAAATATATCTTTGAATTTGATCCTCAAAATGCTTAAGTCAGAGGAGTGGCACCTAGTACCGGACACTTTGAATACTAATACAAAGAATCAATTTAAAATCGCTAAATTTTGCAATGCTCACAAATATATGAACTAAAACACTCAGAAACGTCTGCGCACGTCTCATGAGCCCATTCCTCCCAACTATAGCACTGGATCCGGTTCTCATTCCCCTAAAAACTTCATCGATGGCCCTTTTTTGTATTTTGCTCGGATTATTTTCCTTTCTTCATTATTTTCGATCGAATTGCCATTGTGAAATACTATAGTACAACAAGAATAACACATCTTACATTAATATTCGAAAATTGAAAAGAAATGGTGTGTTGTACTGGAGGATAAATCGAGTGTCCGGTACTAGGGACCCAACATGCAGGATAAAAAAAAACAGCGTTTCTGCAATTACCACATCTGTTTAGGATTTGTCCACTCTTGGTGACGGAGTTAAACTCATCGTGAAGTAGTTCTTCACCCAAACTGAGGCATTGCTGTGGCCTGCTCGTAAATCAATGTTTTACAACTTGCATTTCCTTCGTTCTTTCACTTTGTCATATTTCTACGTCGAGTGATTTTTGAACATATATACATATGCTTCTGTTGGGCTCACACATATCAACATGTACTATAAGTAACTTTTATTTTGATACCATAGCAAAAATTTGATAGCAAATTATACTAATGTGATTTTTCCAAATTACTATGGTACATCGTAAATATTGGTTGAGATTATAGTATATTTTAATATGACCATAGCAATTTCTGTTATAATGTGAATGTTGTCCACCGATACTATGCAACCATAGTAATTCTTACTTCGATTTTCTCTCCTTCTATAGCTCTTTATCATCACCAATATTATTTGTTTATCAACAGTGTCCGGTACTAGGTGCCGTCCGGCGTTACGGGATTTCCCCCTATATATATATACATAGAGGACAAATAAAAAAGCAAAGCTGACCCGCGTGACAGTTTCTGTTTGTAAACACGGGGGCCGACTAAGTCTCGAGAATTGATACCACAAGATTTGAGAAAACCGGTGAATTATTGTAATAAATTCGGAATTTGATATAAATGAAATATGAATAAAGTCATTAGTAATATATGTACATACTTTGTAGCACGAAATGAATAAGTAAAGAAACCACGAGCCGCTAGCATTATTTTTCTTAAAGCGAATTCGGCCGTGATACTGGAAACGTTCGGACGAGAGCGAGATTCTAAATATTTTAATAATGAACGTGTTGTGCTAATAGAGCGATTAGTGTGAGAAGTCCAACAGCAATTATATGAACTCGGACCACACTTGCCTACACGCGGCATTGTCGTATAGGTCTCTTACATAATTTTAATATTTTTTCAATGTAATTTTTGGGTTCGATCATAATTTTATTCAGTTTGATTATTGATTTCGATAACGTTCGTCCCGTCGATTGCCCGACATCGTTCTATTTAGAAACTAGCTATATTCAATGTACTAAATTCACAGTATTCGTGGTGGAAATTCAAAATTCGTGAGATGTTGACTCACTTAAAATCTATATCAAGGCATTAAAAAAATTGTGGAAAATAATTCGCACATTGAAAAAATAATGTCTGCATTTTTGTAATATTCCATGTAGAAAAATTTGGAAATTGTGGAAATAAAAAAAGTAGGACTTTGAGGTCGGATTTGAACTCGGATGATACCAGATCGCTTGCAAGCACGCTACCATTGTGCCAATAGAGTGAATAATATGAAAGGTCCAGCAGCAATTATATGAACTCGGACTACATTTGCCTACACATAGCATCATCGCATTATTTAAATATTTTCCCAATACAATTTTCTATTTTATATACATATGAATATATGAATCTTTCATAAGGGCGAATAAATGAAAATTCGGTGGAAACATTATTTCCATCTCAATACTCATATTCAATTTTAACCTGAAATCATGAAATCGAATTCAAGGGTTCGCACATACCCTTAGGTAGATGTAGCGACATAGCTTCGTTCATCTTCGGCCGAATTCGGTAAGAACAGAGATATGGATAGTATTTCTGCCCTCTTCTATTAACCGAACCACGAGCCGAAGTGCGGGGCTCACACCAACACGGCCTGTGCTTGTGTGCGGCACCCCCTCCACTCATGTATATTTTAGTCTCCGAGGCGGCTGACGCCCACATTTTAAAAATGCATGCTTAACTATTACTATATATTTCGTTGACCAATGAGAAAGTGGGTCCGATTGGCTCGACCAATCAGAAAGTGGGTCCAGTTCGAGGCTTGTCCGATAAGGTAGCGCCACTTCGATTCAGTCAAAAATGCGTCAAGTTTTAGCCGGGCGTTGGCAATCTCTCTACTCATCTCTGCTACTCATCTCTGGCGATACAGAACACCATTGGGTGTGTTTGGCCGAACTAAGTCCTGAGCAACGAAAGTAAGTTACTAAGAATATCTAACTAAGTTTTCGGCCGGGACACTCTGTAGATACTAAGCCACTCAGTTGTGACGCCATCTTCATTCCTGCAATATACCTACCTTAACCTGCATTCAATTCAAACACAGGAATTCTGCTAATCACAGTTCTACAAAGTACAAAAAAATTACATATCAGACATAATAGAACCATGGAAGAAACCAAAGCTGAAGACAGCATGAGTGCACAGTACATTTATAACAACACCATATATAACATTAGTGCCAGTGAAGATTTTCACCTGAAAATTGGAAACGGTGAGTGACGAAGTTAGGTTGAACTGCAGTAAACAAACTGTCAAACTGTCCCAAATGATTGGTATTGAATATGTGTCTCGAGAAATATAAATCGTTTTAAATGTAGATACGCAATTTGCGGTGAATTATTTCGAACAGTTGGCAACGGCGTGTCAAGTTCCAATCAACATAAACGAGAATAAAGTAAACATCGCGAATGAGTCTGATGTCCCCACAAAAAAACAAAAAATTATGCAGCAATGTCCAAATGAGGGTATGCGCATTTTTGGTTCATTAGAATATAACTGTCACAGCAATATAATCAATTTTCATTTCGTTTTATTATCTATCATAGTTTTTTCCATTCCAAGAGTTTGTATTATTCTTGTAGGTGTATCCGATCATGAAGCGTGGGACAATGATGCAACCAAATTTCTGCTGAACGAATATTACATTCGTAAAGAGCGTTTCTGAAATTCGAAAATAAAAAAAATTCTGTTGAGGCACGAAATCGAGGCCGAATTTAAGAAGATTTGCAGAACATTCTCAGCAAGTGAACTGAGCAAAAAATTCGGCAACATGAAAACAACTTATTCGACAATAAAAAAGAATAATTCGAAAAAAACAACCGGAACCAGCCGTAAATCATGGCCATGGTTGGCTCAGATGGATGAAATTTTCCATAATGATGTTTCCATAAATTTCACATCTGACGTTGTAGCGAGTATGCCTGGTGATGAAAATACACAACCCATAAACTTATCGAGCCAAGCACCGAGGTATGAGTTAATCAAATAATTACTAAATCCATAATTCATTGTTTTTCCGAAAGTTTTATGCAATTATCATTAATCATTGAATGATATTGTATTTTCTAACAGCGCCAGTTCTGGAGATGCATCAATGAACTGCATAGCTTCAAAAGTTTCAACCTCCGAAGTCAGTTCATTTGATGAAAGTAGTTCGGAAGCACCGTCAAATTGGTTCAAATCTGCAAGAGGCAAGAGTATGTATTATCATCGTCAAGAACAGCTTGAACTTGACGCCAACAAACTTGAAATTATGAAAACATGGAACGATAAATTCGTAGAAACCAAAAAGCTGCAAGAAAAAGCATTGACAATTTGGAACGAGAGGATGCTGGAAGCGACAAAAGTTTTGAAAGAGCGCAATGAAATTTTGAAATCAATTGCGAAATCGCTGGAAGATAAGAACAACAATGGATATAACTCATAAGATCGTATTTTCCGAAAAGTTATTTTGCATGGCGATCAAACCGATAGTGACGATTTATATCAACGTTATATCAATCGTATTTTGTAGCCAATAATATTGAAAAGTTTGTTTTCCAAGTTCCTATTTTAATAAATAAGCGTGAGTTTTGTTAAAACATTTATTACGTTTGTTACGTCGTTCTAAGAAAGCTCAAAGTTTTATCTTCGAAGTGTGTGGCATTCGCATAAATACTTTTGTTCATATAATAAATTATTATATTAATTTTAATCACATAAATACTCATAAACTTGTTGCCAAAAGGTTCAATATTATAGAGAGATTATTTTCAATGTTAGATAGTAATAAGCAAAGTACTTACATAATGACTGATTTATTGTTGATAAGAATAAGTGCAAAGTTATACAAGACTGACATATTTCTAGTAAACAATACTTTATTTATAAATCAAAGGTTTCTACAATATGTTGTATTATTTAAAAAATTTCTTGCCCGACTATGTACAATAAGATTTGGTATTTGTATACGATCATTACATTTGGTAAAAACTTCCTATTTTCCCAGATGAATTGATTTTAAACACTATATTTATATCGTGTTCATTATATTGTTCCGTTTTTGAACAGCGTTGATATCAAAATTATCCCCATCTACTTCCGCTTCTTCTTCCATTTCATTTTCTGCATTATTATCAGGATTTTCTCTCTGATAATCTCGGATGTTTCCACCATCATGGATTAAAATGAAATTGTGAAGAGTGCATGCTGCGGACACCATCAAATTTGCCATTTGGATGGACCTTACGGGTAGATGTAGCAATCGACGAAATTTCCCTTTCAACTGACCAAACGCTCGCTCAATAATGGAACGACACGATGCATGCTTCGTGTTATACCTAATTTGCTCTGCGGTCAGATGACCATTATCTTTGAAAGGTGTCAGAACATTCATCATCAAAGGATATGCAGAATCACCGAGTATATGCTGATTGGGAGGTAATAATGGATTTTCTACATTCGTCAATCGAGTGTAGAGTCTAGAACTCCGGAAAACTGGTGCGTCGTGTGCTCTTCCTGGTCTGCCAACCAAAACATCAATGAACTTTCCCGTATTGTCACAGGTCCCTGTAATGTAAACGTATTTATGAATAATTTTAATTATAATCAAAAAGTTCGACTTTTACGGTTTTTACTGAAAAAAAAAAATACGGTGCAAGTTGAAATTCGCAAATTGCTAACAAATTTTAACTTGCACCGTATTTTCCTCATAACAATAATCAGGAAAAATGTGGGCCAATTTCGGGCTGCAACCGTGATTCGATAGATTGACCATTGATTTTTCTAAGTAAATATATAAATAAATACCTTGTAAGATAATTGAATGCGTCTCTTTGCAGTTATAATAATCATCAGCGTTTCCTGGTGGCTGCATTATTTCAATGTGGCATCCATCTATTGCTCCAATTACTCCCGGGAATCCACGTCGTAAAGAAAAGGCCTACATTTATATATTTATCGTTTGTAATGTGGGTAAAAAATTTTTCCTATACTTTTCTATACTTTTTTTATATTTCTTCCATTTGTTCGATTTTTCCTATACTTTTTTCTATACGTATCTTTTTTTTTCTATCCTTTCCATACTTACAGCTTTAATAGCTTCGCACTCGTTAGCAGCCGGCCAACGTACATATTCTGGTAACAGATTTGCCAGTATCGTGATTATTTCCTTAGTAGCAACATGAGCGACCGATCTAGGCAATCCGAATCTATCAGCTACGGATCGAAAACTGTCTGGCGTTGCCAAAATCCAAATTGCCAGTAAAATTTTTTTTTTGCAAGGGAATATCGTCATTCATATCCTGGGTATGTGGTCGTATCACATTTTCTAGTTCCTGAGAATAACATGAATGTGACAAAAAAATTAATATTTATTAATTTCCCAACTTGAAAAAAATATATATTACTTACGATTATACATTCCCGAGACATTCGAAAATGTGAGTGAAATTTATCGTCATCGTATTGAGGAATGACTTCCTCAAAATAATTCGATATTGCTACGGGACCAACGTTTCGTGGGTTTATTCGAAAACCACCATTTAAATCATCTTCGAAGGCCACGATAAAATCTTCCATTCCATCCAACATGTTGTTAATTCCTTTTTCAAAGAAGAAGACGCTATTAATTATCATGGTGCATAAGAATGTATTTTTGCTTGTGGAAATTTATTCACTCACCGTTGATTGGAAACTGATGTACTAAATTCTCAATGTCATCTGTAGGATCATTGAGAATTTCGTCCATCAAAATATGTCGGACTAAATTGTCCATCATTTTTATAGAGCACTAATGCGAATTTTCTATTTCAATTTATATTTCACTGTTAATTTATAAATTCACTGATAATTTATATGAAAGGTTATGTTTCCCATATGCGAGTAAACGGAGCAAACTCGTTTGCAACTGCGTCAGTCAGTCAGTAAGTGTGTCCAGGCCGAAACAGGCTGAACTCAGCCGCTTAGAGGTAAAATTTGTTTCGACTGAGTGACTAACTTAGTATACTCAGGACTTAGTTCGGCCAAACACACCCAATATTCTCAGTACAGAGTTCAAATCAGACAGCCGCCAATGGCGCCAATCGCACAAACATCACGCGGTTGGGGAAAAATAGATAGGGGAAGGGACTCAAAGTGGGGGAACTTTACTTATACCTCGCCAGCTAACTTACTAGGGCCCAGTTTTTTAAGGATAAACCTAGTCAGTTAACTGGCGCGGTTTGAGTTAAGTTCCCCCACTTTGAGTCCCTTCCCCTATCTATTTTCCCCTAACCGCGTGATGTTTGGGGATTGGCGCCATTGGCGGCTGTCTGATTTGAACTCCGTACTGAGAATATTGTGATCTAAAATACTTAGTTGATAATTATTATTTAAATAATAATCTTTGTTATTATTCAGTTAACCAAATTACGTGCTAAGCACTGTACACGTGTCAATAACGTTGCAAACTTCACAAGTTTAGAGACAATTACACAAAAATCACTCTTTGTTAATAACTTGATATCACTGCATAAAATATTTAACACTTTGAATTGGAATATTTGAGGTTATGATGAATACGCTGGACTTGAAACAGGCTTCGAACTTCTGATTAACGCTACTATGCGGCGCTAGTTTCAGGATCTAGGTGGGGGAACTCAACTTAAACCTCGCCAGTTAACTAACTAGGGCCCGGTTTTATGAAGGATAATCCCGATTGGCTAATCCTGACAAACAATGGCGGCTGAAATTAAGTTCTCCCACCTTGAGTCCCTTCTCCTATCGCCCCTGGTGCCCCTAGTTGCGCGTTGGACGATTTTGGGTACTTCTGTTTATAATACTCAATAATGGGAATTAACATATTTGAGGTTAGGATGAACTCGCTGCACTTGAAGAGGCTTTAAACTGTAGTGGCGAAGAACGCCACTGCGCGGCGCTTCAGTTTCAGACTTCGGTGGGTGAACTTAATCTCAGCCGCCATTGCTTGTCGGGATTAGTTAATCGGGATTATCTTTCATAAAACCGGGCCTAGGTTTATCCTTAAAAAAACTGGGCCTAGGTCACTGCTTATTATCGACTGCAGGTCACTGATAATTATCGACTGCTCCTGTTGTCATTTTACAAATTCGAATGTGCAGTCCCAGAAATTGTACTCCTCGTCGATACTAAGTTATGTCAGTCTATCTTCATACATCATTCCAAGGAATGATATTCATATTCATTTTCATCACTCTTTTGGCTATATTCCACTTTCAATAGCATATGTTCAACAATATTTTTGTTTCATCACAAGCTACGCTAAATTTATTATTTTCACCACATCCGCAAGCCCGCTTCCTCTCATTCCGCTCGCTTACGGTCCAGACATATGGATTCCCATATGATGTAGGTTCAGAGATTTCTTTCGGCCAGATGACTAATAGTGATGCCAGAATGATGATTCTGGCAACAAGCAACATGAGTGGAGGGGGTGCCGCACACAAGCACAAACCGTGTTGGTGTAAGCCCCGCACTTCGGCTCATGGTTCGGTCAATAGAAAAAGGCAGAAATACTATCCATATCTCTGTTCTTACCGAACTTGGCCGAAAATGAACGAAGCTATGTCGGTACATCTACCTGAGGGTATATGCGAACCCTTAAATTCAATTTCATGATTTCAGGTTAAAATAGAATATGAGTATTGAGATGGAAATAATGTTTCCACAGAATTTTCATTTATTCGTCCTTATGAAAGATTCATATATCCATATGTATATAAAATAAAAAATTGCATTGGGAAAATATGTAGATAATGTAAAAGGCCTATACGATGATGCCACGTGTAGGCAAGTGTGGTCCGAGTTCATATAATTGCTGCTGGATTTGTCAAACTATTCGCTCTGTTAGCACAATGGTACTGTGCTTGCAAGCGATCTGGTGAATTGCGAGTTCAAGTCACCTCGAAGTCCTATTTTTTTTTTTATTTTCATAATTTCCAAATTTTTCTACATGGAATATAACAAAAATCCAGACATTATTTTTTCAAAGTGCGGATTATTTTCCACAATTTTTCCAATGCCTTGATATAGATTTTGAGGTAGTCAACATCTCACGAGTTTCGAATTTCCAACACGAATACTGTGAATTTAGTACACTCAAAAATTGTATGTATGTATATTAATAAAAATAGTGCTCTTCCACACCACCTCTGAGGTTTCACCAATGGCGCGTTAGATTTTTTGAAAGTGGACCTTCGCCTAGAGCCCTATTTTACCACATTAAACGAAATATTTTGACTTTTTCAGGATGTTAAGGACAATAATGACAGGCATTTCTGCACAGTTTACAGTTGTTTCATAATGTGAGACTCGAAGGCAAAGATTGAGTTTGCAATAAATGTTAAAAGCTGATATATGCACAAGAAGTGTTGAAATATCTTGGTTGCACCCCGTCATTAATGGATATATAAATATTGGGGAATGGTGTAATTAGGGTTCTCTTTCAAGAATATGTATGGGACTGGGGAATCCCCAAACTTTTTATCGTACCAAAATGTTGAAAGTTGTACAAAACTACATCATATAGTTACGCAATTGCATAACAGGGCTTATACACAATTTCGAAGGGAATATATTGAGAAGAAACCATTAGTCATGGATAAATCCGGCATTTGTTTCACCATGCTAATTCCACGAATATTTTTGCATGCACAAATAATTATAGTCATCGAAAAGCATGCAGACGTCCTCTATTAAAATCTGTTGTTTAATGTGGTACAATATGACTTTATGCAGAGATTCATTGGAGAAACTCAACGCGCCATTGGTGGAAGATCACAACTTGCAATTTATTTTTTATTGTCGATTAATATTAATATTTCGATATACCTATGCTTTCAATATTTATTTCATTCTATTATATTTCGATTATGTCGAAAGCATTCCTGAAATTATGAAAAAAAAAAAAAACGAAACAGCAAAACACAGTGGTATGGGGTGACTCGACTCGCAAGCTCGCAAACACGCTTTCAATGTGCTAATAGAGCGATTAGTGTGATGAGCCCAGCAGCAATTATATGAACTCGGACTACACTTGCCTACACGCGGCATTGTCGTATAGATCTCTTACATAATTTGAATATTTTTTCAATGTAATTTTTGGGTTCGATCATAATTTTATTCAGTTTGATTATTGATTTCGAGAACGTTCGTCCCTTTGATTGTCTGACATCGTTCTATTTAGGAACTAGCTATATTCAGTGTACTAAATTCACAGTATTCGTGGTGGAAATTCGAAACTCGTAAGCTGTTGACTAACTCAAAATCTATATCAAGGCATTGGAAAAATTGTGGAAAATAATCCGCACTTTGAAAAAATAATGTCTGGATTTTTGTTATATTCCATGTAGAAAAATTTGGAAATTATGAAAATAAAAAAAAAAATAGGACTTCGAGGTGACTTGAACTCGCAATTCACCAGATCGCTTGCAAGCACAGTACCATTGTGCTAACAGAGCGAATAGTTTGACAAGTCCAGCAGCAATTATATGAACTCGGACCACACTTGCCTACACGTGGCATCATCGTATAGGCCTTTTACATTATCTACATATTTTCCCAATGCAATTTTTTATTTTATATACATATGGATATATGAATCTTTCATAAGGACGAATAAATGAAAATTCTGTGGAAACATTATTTCCATCTCAATACTCATATTCTATTTTAACCTGAAATCATGAAATTGAATTTAAGGGTTCGCATATACCCTCAGGTAGATGTACCGACATAGCTTCGTTCATTTTCGGCCAAGTTCGGTAAGAACAGAGATATGGATAGTATTTCTGCCTTTTTCTATTGACCGAACCATGAGCCGAAGTGCGGGGCTTACACCAACACGGTTTGTGCTTGTGTGCGGCACCCCCTCCACTCATGTATATTTTAGTCTCCGAGGCGGCTGACGCCCACATTCCAAAAATGCATGGTTAACTATTACTATATATTTCGTTGACCAATGAGAAAGTGGGTCCGATTGGCTCGACCAATCAGAAAGTGGGTCCAGTTCGAGGCTTGTCCGATAAGGTAGCGCCACTTTGATCCAGTCAAAAATGCGTCAAGTTTTAGCCGGGCGTTGGCAATCTCTCTACTCATCTCTGGTCGCAGAGATGTAGTGCTCAGGTCCACCGCAGGCAGCACTAGTGTTCTTGAGAACCCACAATATATAGTAATACAAGACTGCATTCACTTTCTACATGCACAATGATGCATATATATCAGGGGTGTTTGAATTAACGAAAGTCGGAGTACACTGGGTGAGCAAGCATTTTTTTCGGTTCCGAGAGTTTTATGACATTCGGGGATTATAACGGTCAGTACGTAGGTATCCCACAAATAGGTATATATAATGGACAAATAACTTCAATACACCAATGTGCTCAGAACTTAAATATAAATTCTATGAATCTATATCCAAGGCACTACGTAGCTGTGATGACACAGTGTTCGCTTCACAACTCGACGACTCAGGTTCGAATCCCCGGACGATTAAGATATTTTTTTTTTTCGCGAAATTTTCTGCATGAAATGAATAAAATATTAACATATCTGATGAGTGAATATCGATATTTACAAACGCAAGAATATCTTTCGTATGTTCTCTATTGAATTCTACCAAACAATGTCTTCGTTACATATAATTAATGCAATCACAGAGTACACGAATATTTATTCACAAATGAAACATTTCACATCAAAATTGTAAGCGATAATCAGTTCAACGTTTGACAAATTGTATTCGATTGGTCACTCAATATGCTAGACGGAAGTATATATCGAGAGCCATTTGTATGATTTCCCTGTTTAATATTCCATTTGTGAACGAGTTTCATAAGACACATACTTTTAAACATGGAGGAACAAAAATTCTCAAAATCTATTATTGAGTATTTATGGAGGTCATCTATTAATTCAGCTGTGCTCGTGCATAGTTCTTACTAGCGAATTAAAAATCAAGTCAGAAATGATGTATATTTGATTTTGAATGAATTTTTTAAGTTGTATACGTTCGCCATGAGATGAATTCAACTAGCATTTGATATGGCCTATTTTATCGATATATTATTATTTGTTGTACTTTAACGCTTGTACATCATCGAAAAAAATGATGAGGGGTTTTTTAAACATACATTTATTGATGTCCTCAAGTATTTTCGATTCGTGGAGTACAGTTTCGTTAAACGATAAATTCATGCATACGAGAATACGAAATATCCCATATCTTACAATTGAAGAAAAAAAAAACATTCTTACGGGAATCGAACGCTGATCGTTTGATTGGCACGCAAAAGTTCTGACACTACGGCTGTGTAGTCCAATAGATTTCATTGCATTGAAGTTATATTTAAGTTGTAAGCAGATTTGTAAGTGGGGCCAACTTATTGGATAGCATTCGTATTTGGTGTGTAGTATACCTGTATTAACCCAGGTATACGGTCAACTTAATGGCAGTGAATACATCATATTTCCTTGAAGTTCAAAAGAGCGCAAAGAGCGCAGTTTTTCCATTCCTGATGTAGAGCCTATATTCCTGCATTCGCCCGGTTACTTGCATGTACATGTTTTTATTATTATTATTGTTGTACAGAAACAGAGTAACGCACGTCCGAATAATAAAAACATTAACGAGAGACTTATAAAACTTGAAAAATAAAAAAAGTGTAAGCATCGCGGATCGAACTCGATTCCTGCATAATACGAGTCGGACGCCTTATTCACTTGGCCATGAAAATACTAAAATGTATAGGTAGTTTTTTAATATTTAAAGAATTGCTGCGCTTGAGGTTTAATTATAGGCTTGCCGGTTTGTTCGATTGGTTTATCGCTTTATTCGCGTTTCATTATAATTAGCTATATTTTTAAACATAACAGGAAAATCATAAGTTTCGATGATAAAATAACTCGTGTTGAACTTATTATATAATTATTATATCTGATGTGCTTATTATATAATAACCCCATGTGAATAAAACAACACGAGTTGTTTCATTAATATGTGCTTTATTTAATATTATTTATGTTTTATTTATTATATGCAGTTTTGTATTACTATATATCATGGGTTCTCAGGAACACTAGCGAGGTCTGTGGTGAAACTGAGTACTACACTTCTGCGACCACTTGAAAGAACTTTGTGCATACAGGCTAGGATAGGGAGTTTGGACTCCTTTACTCTAGTCTCCATGGCCTCTACATTCACTTCCAACTTAGAAAATATCTACGACCTGTCCCCGAGACGTAACACACCACCAACAATATTGCTATCAATGAAGTCATTTGATTTTTTTGATTGAAATATAGTTATCAAAGAGGATCAAAGTTGTGGTCCTCCACGTGATATTCATATTGGTCTCAATAGTGTTCAAACAAATTCGTGTATCGTAATTTTACCGACTATTATATTGAATTGATTAGGATTATGAATATGTAGTTTTCTCTTTTCAAATTGTTTTTATATTCTGTTCTACTCCATATTGAAAAAAATTATGCCTTTAGGCCATCTGCAAAATTCTTTATATAACTTCAAGTCATTTCGCATCATCAACTTGTGATCCACGGCACGCTGACATTACTATCAGTCTCCTCCACACCCTCGGGTCGCCTAAATAGGATTTGACGTATCGTCATGTACGATACGCCAATTAATCTCTAACGCTTCGTGGCTACCATATTATGTGTGTTCTTTGTGGGTCAATTAAACATGTATTAACACATCAAAAAAACAAGTATATAGTTGTGAATCAATTTCTTTCCTACAAACAATTCTTTACTCCTTGGGACAGTTCTTACCTATTCTAATATATCTCATCACGCTACGTTGACCACCTCATTTAAATTATACAAAATAAACGTGGCATTGATATCCTCATATTAATAATCTACTTTACAAGTTCTATACGCCCCGAGAACTTGGCTGTCACGAATTGTTTTGGGTCAGCATCGATCGTGGCTTTACTTACGAGATTCGGCAATCACGTCATGCTGCCACTAGACCGATTACTGAAAATTGTTCATCTACATCGTGGGATCAAAACATCGCTGGAACCAGTCAATTGTTTCAGAATATTCGCAGCTTTTCTACTTCTTATATATGGCGTGGAATGGTAGTTCAGTGTGACATATTTTTTTTGTATAACATCTTTACTCTTTCAGTGGTTTACCATAGCTATAATAGAGACTAGTTGGTTTTAATGTCTTATGTACAGAAAACACGTCCCATATAATACCTTAGATGAGCAATGTCTACTCACAACCGCGAAACTTCCGACTGGTATTAATTCCTATTATTGACTTACTGATCAAGGTGAGGAACACACAGTGCTTGTGCATCCTCAGCAAAAAGTAAGAGCATTCCTACTGTTACCATAACGCCTTGTATACAAAATATGCGCAGTTGTACAAAGGCTCTAATCTTACTCTCTGTTCATTACGCTCGGCTGTAAACACTCGTAAGCGTTGCTTATCCTGTTTAGTTCGGCGATGAGAGCGCTGAGAAATGGTGTTATGACGTATAACTCCATTCACAACTCCTCATGATTTTTTATTTTCATGAGGTAGGGCAATAAAAGTGTGAATCTTCACAAACAATGTGTTCTCATTGCCAAAATTCGTGGGTACGTTGAGTGAAAAAACTTTTTTCGATGAGTTATTTGAATGAAAACAAAAAGAATATTGAGAGCAATACCTTTATTATTAGTAATTAATGACAATTCATATAATTAACAACATTATTATTAATTAGAAATATTGAAACCCACCGATTTTAGAATAATATAATTTTGTTTCAATTATTGTATTCAAGAAAACCATATTTTATTGAATCTGTGTGTTAAAATATTAAAAGAACAATTAAAATATCATCAATTATATGAATAACTCTTTATTATTGATGATGAAACGTATCAAATATTAGGCGTTTCCTCATAGCATAAGGTGTTGGATCGCATTTAATTCATTGGCAATTACATGAAAATGAAATTAAGAAGGTAAATTAATTCCTCTCTTTGTGCGCAATTCAATCGATTCGGAGAAGCATTTATTAGTTTTCCGATGAACTAGCAACAATATAACTCAACTTGAAAAACTGAAATTATTGTAGACAAAAAGCGATAATTCAAGAAATTTCGAAACTACACCATACTTCTTTTAGTGCGGTATATATCAAATATCCTAGAAAATAACGCAAAAAAGAACCTATATCGTGGACAAAACGATTAAACGATTTTAAGTCCCAGCCGTATTGCCCATAATCCGCGTTATTGGTACTAATTTTTATTCTACTCCTCGCTGTCCGAAAAATAGAAATTGTCAAAAGGTATTGTATTTAACGTAAAGCTCATCATTTTTTCTACGGCCATTGCTATAATTGTGGTATACTTGAGAATTTGTATAATAGTAATAATTAATTTGCGGACCTGACTGGAATTTCTAGCGACATATGTTATCTATAGAATTATAATTTCTTTCCAATTATTTCATTAATGCAAGTATTGACACATAATCGATTCATAGCAATAGCTGTCGGAAATATAGTAAGCTGCATTTTGAGTATAATATTTTTCGAGAATTTCTATTTCTCAGACGGTGGAGACCGGATTAAAAATGAGTACCAATAATGTTAATTATGGGAAAACGACCGTTAATGGGTCAATTAATGTTAATAGGAATACGACCGGGTCATAAAATAGTTTTCAATGAATTGTTGCAATAATTTTTAAACATTTTTTTCTGCTCATCAATTAAAGGAAAACTTCCCTTTGATAACTATATCAATTTTTAGATCATCTGTTCAATCTTTTATTCACGGGTGGATAAAGAACAATATCCGTGAATTTTATCAATATTTCTTAAATAACAGTCAAGTGATCATAAAATACCGCTGACGAAGATTTCGGAATTAACTTTTGTTTACACCACTAACTTATTACGCATAAGGTTTATCTTATGCTTTGTGTTCTCGTTTCCGCATCGCATTCTGAACTTCTTTGTCGCATGGGTCTCCCTTTGATCCTCCAATACACTTTATACGAATTTAAACTTATAAACAAACCAATTGTCCAGTTCAATAATAGCACCGCTCATAAAACTTGCACTTTCAATTTTTTTTATTTTCCACTTTTTAAGCACTCATGATATATGAAAAAATTGAAAGAAAACAGATAACATTCGCAAACTTTTTTCTACTTCATGTATTCCAAAGTTCGACTTGATGTCAAACTAATAGTATTTTATTGACATACAACCGATAAGTATAGAACTTCCAAAACATTGAAATTGAATAAATTTGTTTTATTTATGTAAATAGAGATTTCTATACATAAAACTGGATCCGCCAGGGCTTTTTACATCTGAGTAGATTGTATTTTCTCAGAATAATTCATTGGCACTATCACGCTGTCACGTCGGGAAAGACGATGATGGCTTCAAAAGAACTCGAAAATAAATTTGGTACATCATGTTTGAGGTTATAATATAAAGCGAAAACCACTTATGTTTATAAATTCGGTAAAATTGAAGTATTATTGAGAAATACCTTGTATTATTGATTGTGGATTAATGTTTTTAGTTTAACAATCATTTTTTACCTTCTCGATTATGTGGCATTTCATTATATTTCATCATCTAAGACTAGACAACTGTATATGCCCTGTATGAAATTTCAAACTTTCGCGCTGTCCTTGCACGTTCACCCAATATCGGAATTAGCTAGCATAGACTATACCTCCCCACTACTCATACCGGCTCTTTGACTGAAGCGCCACTCCTTATTTTTTCGGATTTTGTGGACGTATCGACGATACGGAGTTCGTCCTCCTTTACTCTAGTCTCCATGGACGATAGTATCCTTTGCTATAACCAACAAAATTGTAAGTCAAATTTTGTGCAGCAACTTCAAATTATAAATCAAACTGAAGCTCGTTGAGGATGGTTGAGAATAGTGACAGTGTGACAGTCAATGTGAGTCAATAAGCCAGTTAGGCTCACGGAGGGTAAAGAAAGACATATATAAACTTGAAATTTCGAAATATATGGACGATAGCTGGCTATTGAAATATTGGGAAGCATGTATATATGATTATAGTTGTCATCAGTAATGCTCATAAGAGATATTTGGGGATCATGGGCGACGAACGAAATCAATTTTAGGTGGCGATGAACAAGGAAGAAAGTACGAAGGTGCACCAAGGGGATAATTATGAGCCATAACACCTGTATGTGGCGTTGCCCGATGATTCGGAGAATGAAAATAACTCATCCCCCATTTATCTTAATCAAAAATCATTAATCGTGAGTTTTTTCATTATACAATAATAATAATAATGATAACAGATTATATCATTTTGCCGTGTATAATAACAATTCTGATGACGATGATGATGATGATAATGTGATAAATCTGGAATGGATTAAACCATCGCCGTGTTATGCGGGTTTAATTCTGTGAGTTTGAGGTTATGAATTTAGATTTTGTTTGTGCAATAATAGTTTACAAAGTGGCTAGTAGTTGAATGAGGGACTGAATGAGTGGAATTATTTTCTCGATCATTTATTAATATCTCATACTGTTGATCAAGGTAGGGATTCGGTGTGCCAGTCTAATTATTCGAGTACCTCATCGATAAAAAGTCATCACTAGTGTTCAAGAAACAGTGATAATTGCATTTACAAGTGTGATTGCTCAGACTAATGCCAAAGGATAAAGTATAGATCATTTTTATTGAACTAAAGTCTTAGCGTTGAAAGTTGATATTTAATAACTATTCATGGACAAATCGTACAATACAAAAACTGCGTAATGTTTTTTACATTTTTAAACAACATAATTTTTTAGGTAGATATTTCTATGCTTTACATGGGTAGAACAATTACTCAATAGTTTTCAACCCGAGTCATTCGTCGAAGCAAACCAGCCGGAAATTTTTCCAACAGATATCAATCCATCAGAGACTTTCTGAAATTTAAAGAATCCAATTTGTTTCACTATTCCGGTTCAACATCTGAGTACTTTATGAACAATATCTGAAGCACAGTATACATAAAATTACGAATCACAGAGTTATGGTCACAGTGAGTGAGTAGATATCTTGGAACGTTCCTGTGAGGGAAGAATTAGTTAAATTTGAATTCGGTTCAAATGGTGCTAACAAATACTATTGAACGAATGTAATGTAGAGGATATATATATATATATACGAGGAGACGAGTGACGTAAACAAATGGGACAACCCGATTCAAATTCATCCTTAATACAATTCTATCGAGTTCATATATTCCTGCTTCCGGGTGATGGAAATATTTAGTGCAATCTCATCTCGTCCTGAACATTTTGACCAGGTTGACTTCATCTGGTACTCGTGAGTTTGGTAGGCCGAAGTATGGAAATGGTTGATAATATAAAATGGAGTTGAGTGACAAATAATCCGGATGGAACTCGAACCCGTAAAGAGCTCGAACGGTTTTCGAATATGCATTTTTTTAGTCCGACTACGACCTGGCGTAATATTTTATATGAAAGTTGTCTCGTTCCTATTCACTATTCCCTATTCATTGGTCGATGAAAACATTTAACAATTCATTATTGACGTCTGAATAACATTATGTTGGAATAGTGGTTATCTCGACGTTCGCTATGAATGGATAAAACGTAATGCTGCTGCATTTTTGCTGGAATAGATAGATATGTTCTTGACATTCCCGCTAACCGATTTTGTTTCATTGTTTGGGTATTTCTATGATGAATATCCTAAGGTATTCATACTTTATTAGGATCGATAAATTTGGGACATGGAATTGGGTTTTCCAATCGGGAAATTGACGTAAATTGATCTGGATCAGATTTTCAGAGTCAAATTTAATGTGGTGAATTGATCCAGTACCGAATTTGGTGTGGGACGTATGACTATTCACAACTGAAAACTAAAATATTCCTTAATGATTGGTTGACGGACGAATATCATCAACGTTCAGTCTATTGTATGAGTAATCCATCTACTTAGTATAGTTATTTCTTTAATTGTTGGCTGTTCTTGTCTTTCAACCCGATGCCTTCCCTTTTGTTCTCACATAACGAAGATACATCTCTCTTTATTAGTTGTGCCGTTTTTTTTCCCATATATGATACTCATGCACAATTGACGTTCGGCAGTATATTGAATATTTTCGTAGACAGTCAAATTAATTTTTCATCTGACAATGCTCCTTCCACATAGTTTCCCCCTTTCACCCAATTTCGATACTTTTGTTTATAATGCTACATAATAAAATATTGCGTGTTGAAATTTTATGCCATACAGATCATGACACAAGATTGTGTTGATTTTATATATTTGTATGGTTCGGCTTCATCATGAGTCATTGCATATGAAAGATGCCAAAATTAAAATGAAATAATGAAATACCATGTGGGAATAAAAAAAACTTGTCAAATATAAATATTGACTGGGTAAACTTCCACATTCGGAGAAATTTCTTTGGCGTATTGAGTTCCCTTCTCATTCCTGACTGCTTACTAAAATTTTGCTATTTACTTCCATTATTGTGAAAATATTTTTGACAAATATAGACTGTGTCTTTTTTTGTATTTTAATTGCAGAATGTATACGCATGTGATTGAATAGTCATTAGTTAAGTGGTATAATTGATGATGCGGTTTAATAAACAAGAATTGATGACATTGGCTACACAGCCATCGCAAAAATTCGACAAAGAAGGAACATTGTGCGTCCGCGAACGACAGGAGGGATTTTTTCGCCGAACTGAGAGTGAGTCTGTTGTTCTTAACATATACAATTCATTTAAATCAGTCATATCTAGGAGAGATATAATAAATATATAACTCAGACATGTAGATTATCAGCGACCATTTATTGTGCGCATTTGATCAATGTGTAATTAGAAAAAGAACGTCTGTGCCATGCTCTTCATGATTAAGGCGCATGATCCTCTCATTCTCACATTCTCTCTATTTATCTCTCTGTCTCTCCCCCTCTCCTTCACTTTCGTGAATAAATTTATATTGTTCTTCTTTTTCATAAGAAGCCCACTGATTTTCATTCAAGTTGAAAAGATTTGCAAATATTCATATTTATATGTAATTTATTTCCTCATTATTTTCGGCATATGAGAAATAGGATCAAATTGAATTCAACTTACTATGATAATTTGTGTAAGAAAAAAAGTGGACCTTGTTTTAGAATTTATAATTGCTCAGTATCTCTTCACAGTGCCTGTGCCAATTCACTTTTCTATTCCTTAATTCGGAAAAAAAGAAAACAATGCATTTTTCTTTTCATTACATCAGTTTTTTTTTCGTCGTAGGCATGATTGAAATGATAGGAAAGCTTTGATTATATCCAATATTTATTATATAACGAATGATATAATAAAAGATGTAGTTCTTTCTCAAACTAAATTTTGAAACTCATGATTATTCAAGACAAATGAAATAAAAACACGCGACGTATGCATGAGAATAAATAATTTTCGTTTCTGAAACGTATTAACTATTTGTTTTTTATCACTGTCACAACAGAAAAAAAATCATGATAAATTAAACTTTGATCAAACTATAACTTGATACATCACAAAATCATTTATATATGTACTGTATCTATGAATGGCAATAACTTATTATTTATATATATATATATTTTTTTTCATGTTAAAATGTGGGGCTGTTGGTTTAATTAAACAATTTCGGTTTGCAATCGAACATAATTTCCAGGTACGGGTAAAAAACATGAGCGCAAAAGACAAAGAGGAAAAACCCATAAGACACTGCGAAATCTCAGTTGTGTTACAGCCAGCACAAGCAAAGGTACCATCGAGTGCATTTTACCGCTCTGAACAGAAAAAAAAACCTATATCCTTCTCATCTGAAAACAATTAGGCAGGAAAAAATTCCTAACTCCAAAATTATGAACAATTCAATAAATTTATTTTTTATATACAATGCATAATTTATCATTGGAACTCGTCACACTCACTCATACACACATTCACACACGCATTGAACGGAATAAATAATAATGGAAATCATATGTATGTATACATAAGAATTCCGAAGTGGAAGCAAAAAAGAACAAGCAAATTTATTCTGATAAACATAAAAATCACAAATTATTATTTTTTCAACCATTATTGCTCTGCACCAAGTTTATTACATATTAAACAACCGCCATTATTCTACATAATTATTCCATGTAGTTAAATTAATTGACTAACACCCTAACTAATCGAGAAAAAGAATAACAGAACTAAAATTGGGCATGTAGGTGTACAGTAAAATGCACAAAATGTGTATCAGCTTGATCAAGAATAATTAAACAGAAAATCGTAACAAGCAAATAAATTTGAGAAAATTATGAAATTTCACGTGCTCATAGTGTTTGGAGATTACAGCATTATAATTCTTCACTATCGTTGGCATGCTGACAAGTGGTAGAATATTTATTTTGTTTAGTGCACGATAAGAATTTCTCTTTCACACATAGTATTGAATATAATTGGATAGCGATGTTCGTTATATAGCATGAAGCTTTGTATGTGATATCAAATTAAGAAAGGAAGAAAATAAGTAATTCAATACTCTTCCAATGCTGGAATAAAAACTATAATAAAAACATAATTTATTCACGTATCGTCGCTCAAATTATTATCGAAGTATTAATTCCACCATTTTTTATTTGTCTTCCCCCTTCCCGAATTTTATACGCAGTAAGTCTCGAACGATGGTGCCGATTGCGTGGCAATCTTCTGTTCTACTTCAAATCCAAGGAACAATGGTCTGAGCCGCTTGGTGTAATTATTTTGGAGCAGTGTAATTTCCGTGCTGAGCAACCAACTGCTCAAATACCGTATGGTTTCAGTATTGGTAATATAACATCTTGTTCTATATTTTATTCATATAACTTAACCTATGCAGGGAAAAAGAAAAAAACTCCACAGAAATTCCAACAATTTCAGTATTCGACGGTGGATTGTATCAACAATTGGGCGCAAATTCAGTGGATGAACGAGACGCATGGTTACAAGCATTGCAGTTGGCCAGTTACGAGTGCATGCGAAGTCAATTATTAGCATTACGCGAGAGGATTGAGGCATCATCAGGCCATAAAAACGACACCGACATCCAGATGTTACGTCTTCAGCGCGGCATTGTTACCGATCCCGCAGAAATACCCGTATGTGAAATTTCTTTATCATGTGACAATTTATTGTGCGATGGTCATGGTAGACCACCAAATCCCGTGCTCGAAATCGATGTACAGTCAAGAAAATCACTTACGTGGATAAAATATGCACGTACTGAAGTGGTTGAACGTAGCAGTAATCCAGGATTTTTAACGACTGTAAGTTTTCGTTCGAGTGATGGTTTAAATACTGATACAAAAGTACGAATCACGGCATACGACGTGCGTGAACGTGTGAGTCAAACGGCAACACCAATTGGGAGTGCAATTGTGACATTTAGCGCTGTACAAGACACACCACGTTTACGAATTCCATTGAAATCACCAAAAACAACTACAGTAGGTTTTTTAACGATCAATGTTTGGAGTTTAGAGGCAGATGACAAAGGTAATAGCACAGAGAGTACACCATCGCGCAATATGCAAATGACAAACAGTCAACACCTGTATTCTCATCGCAGATCACAATCATTACCACCACGACTTGGTACAAAAATTAAATTACCACATCAAGGCCAACTAAAATTGTTGTTTGCGAATCCCCACGTACAAACGTACAGATTCCATTCAGGTTTGGGTGGTGATATTTGTGTACATGAAATAATGGCAGAATCCAAATTATGCTTTCAATTCCCGCAACAATTACTTGGCATTTGGATACAGGAAGAAAAAGAGTTATTACAGGAAGTTGCGGGCATGGGTGAATTACGTGAACCATGGCATACAAAACAAGTCGAGTTGCTTGATCGGCATTTACATCTCTTACATTTATATTCACAAGCGAAAGAAAATTTAATGGGATTCAATACGAGTTATTTCAAACGATCTTCACGTAAGAACGATCGAACATTGGAATTTTCACCGCTTAATCTACATTTACAGCGAATGTGGGTTCACAATGATACATTGAATAAATGTGGTTTCTATGATTTTATAAGTGTGGGCGCATTTACAGCTCACTCGCATAAAAGTAAGAATGGCGGTTTGATACGTTTAGTACAAGCATTGAAAGAATTACCAACGCGTCATGTTCAATTGTATCAGGGTACATCTAAAATCACAATGGCACATGATGCAATACAAGCAATAAAACAGTTACGTCGCGATGTTGTTGAAGCAATGAGAGCATTGATGAAATTAGCAAAAGAAAAACAGACGAGCGGTATGTTACCAATATGCGAGGATATGATATCAAAAACACGTATATTACTAAGTCTATGGGATCCCGGTTTAGTCGAGGAGGCATTAACATTTCTAGAAGAATACAAAGTTGCTAAAATGCCAGAATATACGAAGATTACAAACGAGGAAAGTGTATCTTTATGTTCGCATAGTAATCGATCATTGTCACCATTTAAGCGTATTACACAACAGTTAAATTTCGATTTGAAGAGTCCAGATTTCGATGATTTAATTACACCGGATACGCCCGAGTGCGTCCAAGACATATGGGCCGGAGAGAGTGCAAGGTCAAAATATTCGTTACGTAATAATGTCAATAGTAGTGATAATAATCACGACCTGACGACCGACGAAGACTTTGTGATATTTCCCGAGGTTGATGATGACCTAAAACAAATTGTAAATACAAAATGTCATGAGGCAAATAATAAGATTGGTGATCGTAATGACAATGTAAATGATGGTGATAAGGAGAGTGAGGAGGTGCAGGAAGATATGAATGCGGAAGGGCAGAGACAGCCGAACGATGTAGAAGTGGAAGTAGAAGGTAAAAGTGCGAAAGGTGGTGAAGGTGAACGTGACCTCGGCAAACGATTTCTCGATACGCAAAAAATGTGTAATTCACCATCAGCAAACTATTATAAACCAACTGATGAGCCTGAGCCTTGGGATTTAACTCAACTAAATATCGAAGCAAGTGTTATGTGCTTGGTATCGAAAGTTAAATTTCTTTGTGGACGTTGTAGCAGTCCGGCTGTACGTTTGCGAAATAAAAATGGTATGACACGTTCGCAAACATTACGTAGTTGTTTGCCGAGCAATCGTAAAGTCACTAATGTGGTGACGATTCAACCAAAGACTGATACAAACAATGATGAGTCAAGTAAATTATTGGAAAATAGCGGTAGTAATTCCAATTCACGTCAACTGCGTGGTGGTTACGTAGACGAACTTGGGAGTACAGGTTTTGCAAAGGCTAAAGATGTCTGTGAGGCGGTCGATACAATGACAAAGATGATTAAAATTAATTCAGGACACAGGAATAAATTTACTGAGGGCCTGGATTTTGCATCAATTGTGGATTGGACAAGTGAATTACGTCCAAGCATGAAAAAATTACGGCAGGCAATGGATGGACTCTTGAAAACAGCGCGACTGACACATTCAGTTTTTCGCGTTCAAGAAGATGCCAAAATTGCTCAACGTAGTTGTAATGTACGTTATCGACGTGATGTTTGTTTTAGTCAAGCATTGACTGCGCTTGTAAGTGGTTTAATGGCAAAACTATGGTGCCAGCGGCCGGATCCACTTTTTTTGCTTATTTTAACGACACTGGGACCATTAGTGAGTTTTGAAGCGCTTCTTAGTTATTACGGCAATGAAATTGATATGTGGGGTGATATGGCGGTTGCTGTGGAAGATATGCATACAGTTACGTTCATGTTTACACGCAGTGGATTGTCTCAGTCAAGATTGGATGGTAAAGCCACGGTTGTCAACCCACAAATCCCAATGCCACGGGTTGTTGGTTCACGCGCAGCTTTAACAGTTATTCTTCCAGTACCTGATGGTATTTATTCACTTCTACCACTTCCACAATCTTCCCGACATACTTTAACTTTTAATGTCACACCAGTATTTTTCAATGTCGGCATTAATGAATTAGCGTCAATTGCTGAAAGTTTAGGCTCAACAAAACCACAAGAAAAGAGCAACATTGACAATTTTGATAGACTGAACGAGTATTATTTGAGATTTAAGAAACTTAATTTACCGATTGAGTCTAATACAACAAGATCAAGTGTCGGAAAACTATCAGTTAATCAAAGTTTGGTCGATATGATGACGGCATTGAAAAATAATGTGCATTCGAAACAGCCAAAGAACACGGACATATTGCAATTATCGTCACAAATATGTAGGCGAATGAAAGGATTGCGATTCACAAGCTGCAAAAGTGCAAAAGATCGTACAGGAATGTCAATAACTCTCGAGCAAATCAATATTCTTGCGACTGAATATCATTTGTCCGAAAATGAATTTGGCCGAGCGTTGGACTGCATGCGAAGGTGAGTATTTTTAATCATTAAATCCCAACAAGTTGTCTGGATCATTACTCCGTTCAATATACAACCATTGTTTTTTTCCTCATGTAAATATGAACAAAGACAGTATGCAAACCCGCACATATGTGAAACAGGAAGGGAAGGGGGTTAAATCGCTCAGTCGATTAATCTGAATTCGATACGAATTTACGCGTCAGCTTGAGTGATGCAAAAATATCACACTTAGATAGCATTCTTGAAAAGGCTAAATTCATCAACAGAGACGAACTCAAAGTTCGGGTTTGTGATTCAATCCTTCCATTCAAAAAAGTATTGGCCAAATCTAAATTGAACCCTTTCCACTGAAAGATATATTGATTGAGGGTATTCGCATACATTTCTTGTGACACATTCCAGATCATCTGTTGAAGGGAAAGTCACTTCTAATAGTGTAATGTTGTCAGTATCATATTAATTTCTTTATCTATAGCTCTATGATTGCGAATGAGAAATTATATTTGAACAACAATATATTCATACTTTTGTCAATATTCAGATTAATTTATTTGATCAGACATGTTTATTTTAAATTAAAACATTAAATAGATAAAATTGAGTTGATAACATTATTAGACGAAATACCGGAAAATAGATCAAAAAACTTCGATGAATGATTCAAATTGTCCGTCGCGCATATTCAAATAATTGCATTTCGTGTGTACAATTAAATAATCGTGTATTTGTTATGCAAAAACACATTAGTCTAAATACGAGATTGTGGGGAAAGTAATGTGATGAAATCAATCAAATCAATTCACACTCATCTCATACTTTCTAGTCAACCAACATCAGTAAAGTTCGCCCTATTCGCACGATATTGGAAAATTATTATGAATTCTCACCCCAGCCTTTCTGAGAACTTACAGTTGGAAAGAAGACATGAGTATAGATGATCGGCATTTACAAATATAGTCTGAACGTCAGTGATGTGGTGTTCACGTCAAACGACATGCACGAATCGGTTTTATGGAGAAGAGTGTTATTTCATGAATATACCATGAAACGCCCAAAAAATTCAAGTGAACGAAATATGCAACTGCAACTACTTATACCGGATGGGGCATTTCGAAAAACGCACTTCAATACTAAGGAATCTATTAACCTGAGGAAAAAATGTTCGAGACAGGAGTTGTAAAACTTGTTTTTAATCTATTTACCGCAAAAATAAAATCAGTCTATGGTTGAGCATGGATAGAATGTTCATGAACGTGTGCGTTTGTGTTCCTGTCTTTTGTTTCTCCCACAGTCTCAACATCTGTGAATCCCATTTTCAACTTACTCTATTTAGCATGTCGTCTGGAGAAAAGAACTGGGTGGGAGTGTCACGCGCGATTCCGTCTGTTCTTTACTTGTCCCGATATGGTTATTCATCACCATACATCGTCACCATACAAAAACCTTTGAGAACTCGTGGATCAGCTTAAAATACGGGATATACAAATCCTCTAAATTAAGCAACCGAAATCAGTGCCAAAAAATGGGAAATCCAATATGACGCATGCAAATTCCCAGAATACATTCAGTCTGCTTGAAATGCGAGAAATAAACATTTCTGATATCGCGGAATTCAAATTAGTGCTCAGTTCACAAATTGAAAATGGTGTACCCAACATGACGTTGTGAAACTCAGAAAATGTAGTTGTTGGGCACATAATATGAAGTACTTCAGTTTTCGGGATTGCGGAATCTCAATTTATGTTCGAAATCGAAAATGGCGGATTGGATATAGCATATTTTTTCAATTCTTGGAAAATCAACCCGAGAGGATCTCATCAGATTGTATGATTGAGAAAGAGATGGCTAGAGCTGAAGAGAGACAGACAAGTAGACAATCACGTACACACACACTTTTTTTTGTTTAGACTCACCTCATTTTCGCGGTAAATGGGTAAAGAACTGTAACAGATTTTGATTTTATAGAGAAATGTGTCGGATCAAAGTTATTCAGTTTGAAAAATACTACAATTTCCATGCATCAAAAATATAGGTATGCATTCGAAAAAATGAACAGTGTACCAGTTTCTCGTAAACCTCAATACTAATGACAACCCAGCATTTTTCTTCAGGTGTCCTTGATGCCATACAAATTCTGTCTCAAACATTTTTCCCCCAAGTTGATAGATTTTCCGATATCGACATGCGTCATCTAAAATGGCCTATCCTGTATATGAATTTCATACGTTGAAGTCGAATTTCATATCAATGATATGGAGATCGTTTATTAAAATCGATTGTACTTTACCAAATATATGATCGTTTGTATCGTATCTTTCAGCAATGTTGTGCCTATATGAAGGGGAAGCGTAGAATATTGGTTAAGTGACTATTGATAAATATCAAAATTGAAGCCATTGACGTATGACTTGATCAGAGTGAACTTGGCTCAGAATATTCATAATTAATCAGAATTCCAAAAAAAACGCAACAACCAACCATAGTTAACCCCCGTAGTCACACAACCTGAGAATTTCACGGTAGTCACACAACCTGAAAATTTCACGGTAGTCACACGTGGTGGATTGTGCCGTTAGTTTTGAAAATGCGGTTTTAAGGAAACTATCCCTCCGATTTGGATGAAAAATTCATGGAGCATGTTGTGAACGTTGTAGATGATGTACGAAAAGCTCGTTTATAGAAGAAAAAATGGCAAAATGTTGGAAAAAAATCATGAAGAGGTTGATGCACGAAACAAAGGCTGTCACTAGAAAAATCAAAACTTCGTTGATGTTTAATATTTTTTACTAAAATTTGGAGGTGATACTCCTCAGATGTGATACTTACAGGAAGAAAATAGTAATTTAGAGCGCGTTCCAAAGAAGGTATTCACCTCGACCCAAAACGTATTTTCCGACCCGAATGGTATGTATTTAAACCCTAGGTCGATTTCGGTTAAAGTCTCGTTCGAATCCAGGAACTTTAACTGATTAGACATTTGGGCCGAAAGTTGATAGAGGGGTGGATTCCACTCAGTGTGACTACGGAAGATTAACGATAGTCACTTGCGAAAATTCGTCTAGCAGATATTTGATCGACCAACTATTGGCAAAGTCTGATGTACTCTATGGCAGAGATGTTCGAACTGTCTTCTTTGTCTTCCCAGTGGTCTTCGAGAGGACACTGATGGTCATCAGCTATGAACCTTGCTTTTATACCTGGTCAAACCCAGGTATACGGCCGGCAGTACTATACCAGCCCAATTGAATTAGGATTTGACCCGGAAAAAATTAAAAATAGCAATTTTCCTTTAGAATTCGTTGGATTGAATTTTGTTTTGCGTGGTATTCGATCTGTTGCGTCATCCGCCATCTTGATTTTAAGGGTCAATTTTTGCTTATTGAAAAACTCGTTTATTTTCAATTTTACATGAAAAATTGTCACAACCAAAGTTGTTTGAAATTAAATTTCCTACAATTTTTCTTCTTATCAATTTTTTCGTCGGATCAATATTTTTCGATTTATATCCGAGAAGAGGTGGGGGTGAAATGTTATCATTGCATTATCACGTTCATTTACAATTTTACACGAAAAATTGTCACAACCAAAGTTGTTCGAAATTAAATTTCCTACAATTTTGGTTCTCATCAATTTTTTGGTAGGATCGATATTTTTCGATTAAGACCCGAAAAGAGGTGGGGGTGAATGTTCTATTATCGCGTTTATTATTGTTTTTTTCGTATTATTTTTTGTTTATTTGTTAATTGTTGTTGAAAATTTAATTTGATAAAATTATGATGCCGATTTTGTTTTTTTGTAAGGTTCATATTTTTGGGATGCACGCTTTCGGTAAAGGAAAAGAGTGGTGTAAATAGTCAGTTTTCCGAACAGTATAACTTTTATAATGAAAAAAATGAACTTTTATTTTGTTTACACTTTTGAAAGTCTTTCGAAATTCGAATTACGGCTGATTAATTGAAGACGACCAAACTTGTAGAAAATTAAATTTCAAACAACTTTGTTTATAACTATGTTTCGCGTAAAATTGACAATAAGCGTGATAATAGAATGATAAGATTTTACTCCCACCGCTTGTCAGATATGAATCGAAAAATATCGATCCTACCAAAAAATGGATGAGAACCAAAATTGTAGGAAATTTAATTTTAAACAACTTTTGTAATTACCATGTTTGTGTGAAATTGAAAATAAACGAGTTATTCAATAAACAAAAATTGACCCTTGAAATCAAGACGGCGCATGACGCAACAGATCGAATACCACGCAAAACAAAATTTAGACTGTCAGTGCCCCCCCCCCCCCCCCCCCCTGATTGCGAAGGAGAATTGCTATTTTTAATTTTTTCCGGGTTTGCCCCTTTTTTGAGCTAATTCTATCGGGCTATACCCCAAATACGTATGCAATGCAATAAGTAAGCCTTACCCAGAGGTCTGCTCACAACTTAAATATAATTTCAATGCATTCAGATCTATCGGGCTACATAGCCGCGGTGTTAAAACTTTTGCTCGTCAACGAGACGATCAGCGTCCGATACCCATGAGCATTTTTTTTCCCATTAATTGTACAATATACAATATTCCGTATTTGAACTGTACAGCACATACTCGTTCACCGCGATGATTCTGCTGGAAAAAAAATTATATATAGTGGTCGTACATGGTTTTTCTTTGTGAATCATCGATCCAAGTTGAAGATATTTCGGCAAAATAATTTAAACGAATCAAACCACATAGTCATGAAAAAAAGTTGTGTTCAAAAATTGCATCACCAGTTTTTTCATGTCTATTCAGTGATGTACAAACATTGAACTACAACTAATGATAAAATTCTAATAAAATGGACAATATCGAATACGAGGTGAATCAATTATTACCCACTATTATATTGTTTGAACTTATCTTGCGACAAACATATACATCAACTTATAACATTCATTTGAAATCAAGTATAAATCATAGAGACGATTTTTCGATATTCATTAGACTATTGTATGTTCGTTCAACAGTTTATTTGCCTACAATGTTCATCATTTTGGTGTCGATTTTGTAACGCGCTGCTAAGACCATGTACTATCGTAAAAGAATTAATAATTGAGCTTCATAAATACTCAGTGATAAATTTTGAGAATTTTCGATCTTCCATGTTTGAAAGTATGTATTTTATGAAATATTCGTTCACGAATAAAGGAAAATTTGGCAAAAAAATATGCAACAGATTTTTTTGCGTCTTAGAATATATATTTACTCATAAGATATTTTAATATTTGATTTATATCATGGCGAAAATTATGTGGACAAAAAAAATTGTTGTTCGAAGATTTGAACGCGGACTGGCGAATTGAAATTCAACAACTGTGTCGTCGTGGCTGCGTAGTCCTTTCAACATAGATGCACAGAAATTATATTTAAGTTGTGAGCACATTGGGATTCCCGAGCTATTTGTCCATTACATACACTTATTTTCGGGGTATCTATGTACTGACCCTTATAATCCCCGACCGTCATGAAACCCCATATCCAAAAGACGCCAGCTCTCTGAATGTCCACTCGTCTCGTCGAGTTAGACACCTCTGGCATATAGACTTTTTTTTCACACCGGAAGAATAATGTAATTGGATATTCAATATCATATTTTGAGATAATTTGTTTCGTAAGAATTGCCAGATTAAAATTCGTTACGTGTATCGAATTCGAATTTCGAATCGTATCTTTACCACTAAGTTATTATTATGTTTAGTCGAATCGTTGATCGATCCAAATCAATTCCATAACTTGAAAAAGTATCGGAAGTATTCGATCTGAGATAATGGCATATTGATAGTGAAATTCTCCAGATTCAATTCGTCGGAATTTACAGTCGTATAGGGAGACATGCAGTGAAAAGTCAAATCGTCGCTTGAAAGAAACGTGAAAAACAAATTTGAATGATCGAAGCTAACAAAAAATGCTACAATGGGTTGAATTTTGTGTGACCCCTGAGTGGAAACCGAGAGTTACCGAAATTAAAATATACTTTTGCAATATTTCAAGATCAATCTTCGTGACCCAACTTCCTTGATATCAGCTTATTTGTTGATTGATATAAAAGTAATTTTCATATATTTCCTGTGTCCGAAAATAACGTAAATTCGATGACAGTAGGTCAGGACCGAAAACCTCAAATGTCCCATTTTCTACATATATACTTTTTGAAAGACTTATTTCGGTATTTGGATCAAAAATCACAACGAAAAGTTGCTGTCGAGTAATTGAAGTCCCGAATTGTTTTCATGCATACTCTTGCTGGTTATTTTACAATGTATAAATAATGCTTGCTTTTTTTTCCAGCGAGGGTTGTCGTCGGGAGAATACGTGGAAGAATACGGGAGTACGAAAATATGCATTTAACAATTTGCAAATTTTGACTCTACCAAGAGCATATCGACCACCAACCGGTACTTATGGGTCAGCGCAAACTTAAATTTATATTCGATTTTATTCATAGTAAGGATATCTCCGTGGAACTATAGAAAATAATATTTCCATATGAATGGAACTGAAACGGAACGGAAATAAATACGAATAAAATTCTAGAAGTCACACATTTTATGATAACTGTAAATCGAAGGTCGTGCGCGATTTAGTGCCATTAATCCATGAACATCTACTTCTGAATACATAACCTTTTTTGTAAATATCAAAAACTTAATGTGAACAAGAAAATGGACAGAGAAGGACAATCTGCACATGTCAGGGGATATATAGATATAATAATGATAATTAATACCTCATATAAAGATGTTGCTTTCACTGATTATTAGAAAAAAAGAAAACAACAAGAACAGAACAACAAACATTAATAAACGTAATTACTAACGTAGTGATATATTTTATGGACTCAGAATACAACGGACTCATCGATACCTTAAATGTTGATATTCAGAAATGATATAAACATATGTGAACATATTGAAAAAAAAAACGAAATTATTGTTTTGAGTTTAAAAAAAACAAAATACAAAATAAATTGTCTCGACACAGTCACTCAACTACAACTAGTATATGTGTTTACTCTCTTCTCTCCTTCCTTTATTGTTGTCATTGAACTAACCGAAAAGAGTTCACCTGACAAAAAATTATCAGAGAAGTATTACTCAAAGAATCTAAGCAGAAATCCCACCGACGAAAACCCTAATTGGAAAAATTCCAAAAAATTGATGTATTGTGAAAGATAAGTCTCTAGTAATTTTTTGTAATTGTTATTATTCGCGTACAAAATAGTACAAGGAGTGAAGTCAGGAGTGAAGTTAATAGCAGATTAAGCATTATTCATTGATGGTGTATTGCGCAAAAATATATTGTGCACAAAACAGTAAAAGGAACCAACAACGGAAGCCAACTGTATATTCCTTTCAGTTACATTCCTCCAAATCATATTTTTTTCTTTTATTTTTCGAAGTTATATTTTTTCTAGTTATATTTTTCAAAGTTATATTACCATCGTCTACCGTACGCGCTTTCCGACCCGTACGCCACGCACACATCATTGCAATCTCATCGACGGAGCAGTGGTGAGTCAGCACTTACGTGTGTTAGTGTGAGCAGCGACAGAACTGAATCGATCAATTGATCAACTGAAATATGCGTACAAGAGTATTCGCTCCCGTTTTATAATATTTGAAAGAATCATTAAGCATCGTCTTATATATATAAAACATTCGTTTCAGTTATGTATGGATCATTCCACCAAATACTAGACGATGTAGGCTGTCAAGTCTTCGAATTTTTCGAAATTTTGGCAGCATCTTAGGTATGTTTAAACACGAATTACCTATTAGTCTGAAATTTTACGGACCAGTAGTTTGCCACTTTGAAATTTATAGATTTCTTTCAATTTGTTTATGAACATGACTCTTCGCGCCGATATACTATTTTTTCAAGTTTGAGCAACAATCATTTTTATGAAAAAATGTCTGCGCTTTCCGATAAAAATATCGTATTTCCAGTCTGAGCAGCGCAAAGTGGAAAAATTTGCAATTAAAATGAAAAAAAAAACGCGTTTTTATGTCACTGCACAATTTTGGTTCTTGAATCTGATGTCTTGTTTGAAAAATTCAGAACTTTTCATATAAATTATGTCATTTTTAAGTTGGGATGTACATGAAAACTGGAGGAAATCGATCAAATAAGGCAAGAAGTATTCAAGCTTGCAGTTTATGATTCCAAAAAGTTTCATTGTCGATGAGTGCTCTGATGTTTAGAATTGTTTGACATTTCCCCATCCTAAATCTACAACGTTTGGTGCAATAGATTGATTGTGTTCCTTTCACTGTCTTTGCTTTATCAAACCAAGCGTCCAATGACGATTTTAATGTGAAGGATAAACATTTATCAGACCGCTTGTACGCTAATTGCTTGTTCAGAATTATCGTAATAGTTTTTTCACTTCCTTGTTCTATGTTGAAAACAAATAATCTTCCCTAATGTTGCAAGTTTTTATACCAAAACAAACGTTTTATTGCGAGCTAAATGAGCACGAATTTTGGCAACGCTGCACCGGCAGTAATTTCAGTTTACAATCTTGGCAGCATCGTTCGGATCACTTCGTGTAGTCTTGAGTGAGTTCGACAGCATGCCTGTGTTGTCGAGTTTTGAGCCTTTCAAGTGAAGCCCAGACCAAAAATGCCAAAAGAAAAAAATCGATGGAAAAACCAGCACGTGTCGAAAAAGCAATATGAGTTACGCGTAAAACAAGTGGAAAATGGCAAAAAATTACACAAAAAGAAAAAAGTGCCGGAAACATCACGGTGTATTATTACCGCGTGTGTAAACATGATCAAAAACGAACATGTGATATTTACTCATAAGATAATACGACGCAAAATGAATAATAACTCTAAGTTCTAAATGTTTTGTTTGATTTGTTTTGTATAATTTTTAAGTTCATTTTCCTATCATTAAAGCAATTGATTATTTGAAAAAACGAAAATGAAAAACTTCGTTTGAAATATATCTCAAACTGTATCCACACATACATACAGACCTTTCACGGATATTCTGTGACGTCATGCGCTGTCGCCACGCTAGTTACTAGACGCGTCAATTTTCATCGAGGAACAATAAAAAATGATAAATGTCATTTGTATAAGTTCTGCAAGGCCCCAAATAACGGTCAGTAATTCTTACTGAGAGTTCAAGGAATGTACTGATCACTCTTTTAATTGAATTTCGATTGCCATTCACGAGATATTGAATTTTTTGTTGGATCTAACGGCTCCGTGTGCTCGTAAGAGCCTGTGTATGAGGTACTTTCATTAATTAATTACGTCCAAACTAGGTTCAAGAACGAACGGAAAATTTAGGCTAAGTTGTATTTGATGTTTAAGAATAACATAATTTTTTCAGAATTTTCTCAATTGGACCCATTTGCCCTCCAACCTCCTAAAATACACACTATTGTCAACAAAAATAAGATTTATGGTAAGTAACGATTTGCACGCCCATTGAAACAGACCTAATGTCATTGGATTCTACGTCTCGTTGCCATTCGCCGAGAGGCTCTTGTTGCCAGTGTGTCGCTTTGCAGTATCTGCCAAATCCGCACATGGACTTTTACCAAGAGCGGTTGCGAAAAAATACCATTCCACTACGACATTGAAATCTTGTGTGTGATAGCATAAATTGATGAAAGCTTTTTTAATTTCCAATTGTTGGGGTGTGCCATCGGAAAAATAGTAAATTGCACTCACTATGTCGAATTTCGTTCGCAAAAAAGTAATTAATGTTTCCTAAAACATAAAGAGTGACACTGTGTCATATCTCAAGCAATCCAAAATTCTAACAAAACAACAATCTAGGGTTTCGCCATTTTCACCATACTATAACACCATTACGAATAACGTTGCTTGGTCCTTGCTCCAATGCAATGCTTGAGTAGATTTGAGCACGATGAATGCATGATTTTCCGCAAAGTCTAGCGCTATTATAAACTATCTTTTATCTAGTTTATGATCGTGTTTTAATCATTTTTCCAACTGTGTAAGGTTTTAACAAATTCATCAACTGCTGCAATTATAGAAAAAATAGTGCATTGATCTGTAGATGCCCATATCTGGTGCAAAATTCTATTCACTTCATTATCTTCAAACTACTCTGTGAAGAATACGACCATATTCTCATCCCAATATGCCTCTGTTGAATGAATAGCAAATCATTTTCTTCAGTACACTGTGATATATTGGGTGGACTCTACAAACCAATCAGTATTTCCGCCTGTGCTAAGAATTTACATCCTACAACAAATGTGTAAAAAGCAAGTTGCGTAGCAAATTTCAATGTACTGGATGAACAAGTTTCAGGAAATATATCAACTATAGGTACCTTCCAACAGCAACTTGACATTCTGATGTATTGTACATACACATACCGTGTGGGTGCCACTTCTCAGAGCAAATACTCAGTGTGAACGGAGGTCTGAAAGATGCGGATTTCGAAAATTTTATTGGTGTGTTGGGACTCAGTTCTTTGAAATTTACAAATAATTCGTGCAAATTGCGAAGAATCATTTTTTTATGTATTTGTAATTTTTTTTCCCGGCAATTGTCGGGGATTCTCATCACTTCCATAAAAATTCATCACCAATTGTACAATGTCTGCATCAAGTGGTTGATTCCCTTGCTTATATACACGAGATTTTTGAGATTCGCCCACGGCGGTAATTATTATTAATTTCGACATGAACTCTTTGCCGAAATTATTCGACAATTTCACTACCCAAGCACCTATATGAACAGAAGCCTATAGATTGCACAAAATCTGCCGAGTCCATAGAGTCTATTGATGGGGTTGCTTTTTATTATGCTTTTTTCGTTTTATGATATTTTTATAGCATGCCGTTAGCTTGTCATTTTTTTTATTTCTTGTTACACTTTATCGCGAGGAAGGGGTACGACTGAGATACCCCTCCAATGGATAAAGGACAAATCGATCTCGTTGTACGGTCGATCGAACCGCTTTTGGGCGCCACTTTTGTTTAGTTATGGCACTGAAGAACCGCTTGGTTTATGGTTAACTAAGGAACCATTCGGGAAATAAAATACGCGATTCTATAGACTACCGTCGTTCCTATTGTGCGCGAATGCTCGACAAGACTCTACTTCCAGGTCATGAATTCACCGCCATGCCAATCTCAGCAATGGATGGTTAATCGGGAAGTATCGGAGGCTCTGAATTCGCTTACACACGTTGAATTACACTAGATGGATGGAATGGGTTCGTATTATACCCCAAACTCTCAGATCCAATATACTGCGCGGCTATGGATGGACCAGATGCGGAAGTAAATACAAGGCAAAAAAAAAAGCACACAGCGTATAAATGAATGGCGTACCTTTATTTCAACACCAGCAACTTCCGTGATCTCTCAAATCCTTCGCATGGCCACACACACCATTCACAATGCAATCCGTAAAGTTTGATAGCTAGTTGTCTGGTTAATCGTATGTGATACGTCGTATAACCGTTCCAACCACTACTAATTTGCGAATACGGGATGCAGCTGAGGACCTATCAAGCTGAACACGTCTCTTACAAAACACCTAGTTGAGAACGTGTCCAACGTTGCAGTGAGTATCCCGCATTGAGTACGGTCAAGGTGCAAATGTCGAAAATGACCCCCACCTTGTCAAGTCGACGCATAATGATGCGTATTAGCATTTTCTAGCCGCGATGCGTACCGACGGATAAGAATTTATAGAAGGGCCAAGATTAACGAATTATTCTCGACTGATATACCGGACATTGTCACATTCTAGGGTAATGATAGATGATTGGCATGTGCAAACTTGATTTTAGCTCGTGCCGGATCGAGCAGCGGATAGCATTTGCGACTCATGGCCTGATGGTCGTGGAATCGCGTCCACCAGTCTCATTCAATTTTTTTTCATTGGTTACTTCGGATACTCCCATTTGATCGCTTATTTATAATAATTGACGGGTGATTGCTTTATTTAGTTATATTCAGTCAATTGCTTTCATTTTTCCTGATCATCCTCATTACCACTATCAATGAATATTATGTCGCCCATACAAAAAATTTTTTTTTTATTACTTTAGTGTTAAGAAAAATATTGTAATATACGGAGACGTGAATTTTTGGACTGCTGGACATAATCAATTGCTGGCAATGCCACAATATATACGCCCTGTCGGTCTTCGGCCCAAGGCGCGTGACCCACGAAACGGCGGAAGCAAAAAATTCAAGCTTGGAAAGTTTTTAAATATGGTCCGCGAGATTGACAATTGATGTCCGATCAATTTCCAAATTCTAGTTTGATCGGTATATGTCGTGCTACGAATTTGTATACACGCAAAGGTTGCTCAATATTCTCAAGGATTCGTGATTTCAAATCATTGAACTCAGATTCAACGGCTACTGATATAGGTCGCCGCGACCCATGTCCAAATATTGGCGGCATTACATCAGAAATGTACGTATTGAGAGTGAGAAGAAATCATAATTTCTTTCATCATTGGTGTATAAATTGATGGATTTACATTGCATGTTATAAGCACCCGAAGTTTCATAAAATTAGACATATCATTGTGAACTGTAATTTCACTCAAAACTGAACCTGGCACCAACAGTTTTGCCTCATATAGCACTTCGTACCTATCATGTTCTTAGCAACATAATAATTGAAAGATTCAGTTAGTGGGAGAATACATGCACAGGACTGTAGCAGTGCGTCGCGCACTCATAATACTTATTTAGGTTCTCTTCACTATTTTCAGTAAACAAAAGCAGTGCATTTTTTTTTATATATGTATTAGGGTGGCCGTTTTTTGGGCTTCGGCGAAAAAAATTCGATGCCATCCCAAAAACATAATCACGGTGTATCAAAAAAAATCTGTGTAAAGTTTGGAGTTGCTCGAAAAATTGGAACACGCGCCACCGAGCGATTGAAATTTTAAATGTAAAATACATGTATTTATCCCACGCATCAATGATTTTTTTTCCGAGTATAATATCAACAAGGAAAATTTGAAATTTGGTACACTTATTGTGCATAGTATAGTATACAGAACCAAATTTAAAAAATTTTTTTCATTCATAATTTTGTTAATGACAAGCTCTGTAGAGATGCCCACATTTCGTTGTTTTGAATATTTGTTTTCTAATAAATTTCAAATAAATTTCAACTTGACTGTGGACTTAATATGTAACGAAAAATTTGATTTGTATCAAACTGTGAGTATATATATATATATATATATATATATATATATATATATATATGTATATAGAATACTTTTGATTTAAACTTAAATCCAAAAAATTACCAATGACTATATGCACATTTTCATTTTTGTTTCAGCGGTCGAAGTAGGGTTTCTTTGTTCGCATTGGGATAATTCCGCTGATAATCTGTAACAACTTGCAAAATAAATTGCTTTTGATCCTCGACGTGAGTCAGTCTGTCGAAAATGCCACCATGGCCTTTTTCGATGAAACCGTTTCTGCAGAGGTCAAAAGAAAAATGGTTGAAAAAATTAAAAGCGAGCACCCTCAGAGTGAGGAAGAAACAGAAAATGACAAACGGTATATTGTACCGCAAATGAATATTGTTTTTTTTCTCGATGAAAACATCGATTTCTTCATAAACCCTGGATCGATAGCGTTTTTCAAAAGATTCCAAATTGACCACAGCTTCCTCGGTAACGATGTGTCTGAGTGGAAATCGAAAAAAAGTTATCAACGCGGTTTAGAAGTTTTAAAAAATCTAACCGTTGTTAATGACGTCGCGGAAAGGGGAATTGAGCTGATAACCGATTATAACGACAGACTGACTCACGACGAGAATGAAAAGCAATATATTTTGCAAGTTGTTGCAGATTATCAGCGGAATTATCCCAATGCGAACAAAAAAACCCTATTTCGACCGCTGAAACAAAAATGAAAATGTGAATATAGTCATTAGTAATTTTTTAGATTTAATTTTTAATAAAAAATATTCTATACATATATATATTCACAGTTTGATACAAATCAAATTTTTCGTTACGTATTGAGTCCACAGTCAAGTTAAAATTTATTTGAAATTTATTTGAAAACAAATATTAAAAAAAACGAAATATAGGCATCTCTAAAGCTTGTCGTTAACAAAATTATGAATGAAAAAAATTGAAAAAATTTGGTTTTGTACACCATACTATGCACAATAAGTGTACCAAGTTTGAAATTTTTTCATTAATATTATACTCGGAAAAAAAAATCATTGATGCATGGGACAAATACATGTATTTTACATTTAAAATTTCAATCGCTCGGTGGCCCGAGTTCCAATTTTCCGAGCGCCTCCAAACTTTACAAAGATGTTTTTTTATACAACTTGATTATGTTTTTGGGGTGGTGTCGAATTTTTTTCGCCAAAGCCCAAATAACGGCCACCCTAATATATATATATATATATATATATCTATAAAATATGAAAGCAGAGCGTTTATACTTTCATAATATTTAATAATAAAATATTTATTTTCAAAACTTTAAAGAAAAATGATTAATTACAATTTTATTACCATTCCTTCATTCGTTTTATTTTTCATATAGCGTAAGGAACTTCGTTCCTACCGGGTGTTCTACGACACCTCTCGTTAATTTTTTTATATCTTTATGGTTGGCCGGCCTTTTCATACTCCTTGTTTTTAGGGTGATGATAGATGAGTAGCATGCGCGAAAACTGATTTTGGTCCGTGCTGGATGGTAACGTGTATAGCATCTGAGATTCACAACCCGATGATCGCGGGATCACGCACACAACTATCATTTAATTTTTTTATTCTTCAATGGTTACACCGAAAACTTCCATTTGATAATTTCTTTTCAATAAATCACAGGTAATTGCTTGTATTTAGTCACGTTCAGTTAATTGCTTTCATTTTTTTTTATCATTTTCAATGTTGTACATTGTTAAATATCGCCCGGATATGATCGGAATTAACGCTCGAGCGAGCGCAGATTCCGACGGGAGTATTGTAGGTATCTGGATTCCACTGATTTGAGATAGGGTTATATTCGTGGTGAATTGGGAAATATATGTCGATTGTCTAAGTTGGCGATCCGATATTTCACGTGGTTTTTGACTGAAAACATGAGTGAGAGGCTTATGATCAGTTTTTATGATGAAAGGTTGCCCTTCTAGAAGATATTCAAAATATTTTAATGAAGCATGTATTCCACATAATTTTCGATCGTACGTTGAGTACCGTTGTGCTGTTTCACTGTTTTCATGAGAAAAACCAATTGGATACCAAATACCATTTTTTTGCCAATCCAATAAGGCTTCTATGGCTGCGGTGTATGCGTCAGTGGTATGGCACAATTAAGCTTTGTTTGAAGGATATGTTACGAGTGTAATGGCAGCAAGACAGTGAAGTGTTGAGTTTTAAGGATTTCCTCTGTTACGTCCCGGGGACAAGTCGTAGATATTCTCCAAGTTGGAAGTGAATGTAGAGGCGATGTTGACCAGGATGCCACTGGTCGGTGCGAGTCTTAGTTGGTCACTCTCTTCACTTACCGACTGTCCCTCGCAACTCTAACATATATAGGTATATGTTCGGATGATCAAGCCCGCTATGCGCGGGTGAATTTGAAGAAGATTCTCAGGGTCGATGTTGTAGTTTATAATTAATATATTTATTAGTGTTACTGGTTTTACACTGATGTTACACTTAGTTTATACACTGCTTTTATATTATAGGCTTATGCCTCGAATTCTCAAGAGCGATTACGTTTGAAGTGTTACTGACTGGTTTCTTCTGGAGGTTCTGATTTAAGTTTGAATGTTCTTAGGAAAAAACGCGAGTCCGATGTTCTTTGATTGAATTAGTTGGTTTGAGAAATTCTTGCAGTGAATAAGAGTCTTGACGAATTGACTGAACAAAAGTGAGAGCGCGTCTTGACGATTCAAATAAGAAATGTGAGAGTTGACGAATTGAATAAGTCTTTACGAAATGAAATAAGGATAATGAGAGTATTTGCCTATACGCGATACTTTATATAGTATTCGTTGACGCGTGTTCTATAACGAAGAGGGGGTGATTGAGTCAGGCGTCTTTGCGCTGGACCCGCAAGTTTTATCGGTGATACGCGATTGAGCGTAAGTCCCCAATCGCAAATAAACACTTGTTTGTGGGTCCGCGGTTTCTCAGGATGGCTCTTGAGAATCGTAGCTATCGTATTTACCGTAATAAAATATGCATTCCTGAGGAATTTATTATCATCTTAGTTTCTATATTAATCTATACATTCCCACGAGAAGCGTGTTGTTATCTTATTTCCTATATTAATCTATGCGTTCCGAGGGGAACTTATTGGTTCAGCTGCATGGGTTGCGTTATTATCAAGGGTTGATTCATTTCCACCCTTGTGTTATAGTATATTGTTTACTGTTTATCGTTTTAGTTTATGTGTAGATTACCTATGCTTAATTTGTATTATTTTGTTGATGTAATTTATGCATAAATGAGTAATTCGTATTATTGGTTAGTGATGCCATTTATGCATAAATTGCCTATGAATTAATTACGTTAGCATTGATTGGTGATTTATGATACTGGTAATTTATTACAATTGTTTTATGTATTAATTACTTAATGGGTCTTTACAATATTAATGATGGTTGTTATTTACTTACTAGTGCGTGTTAATTATATATGTACTCATTCTTATTTTCTGTCGATTACATATATAATTGAATTCATATTTTCGTTTGTTGATTTGGTCTTTGTAGTGTTTCTGAAATGTAGCGTATATCTATATATATGTATATTTTGTATTTCTACATAAGTTTGTTGGTTTATGGAAAAAATGTTTATGAGGTAGGTTGTACATGAATCTCTTTTATCACCTTACTTCTACTTATGGTAAGGTAGGTATCAGTTGGAAGAACAGCTCTAAAGACGATGCGGGGACGTAACACCTCCCCCCTTGGAAAAATTCAAGCGGCCCGCTCGAACTCTCGGGACTGGTGTACCAACTGATGATCGTAGAGACATATGGTTCTATGTTTAATATCTTATTCTATAACTTAGTAGAATATTTTGATTTCGAATTAGAACTGATTACGCTACCTCTTCTAATTTGGGTGATTTCGTGTGTTTATTTATCATTAATGGGCTATCTTAGCCCTCTCACAATGTATTATTTTTCGTTTATCTTTTCCCAGTTCAATTTCTATATCGTTTTTCTCGGGGATTACGTCCGTGATTTTATATGGTCTTTTATAAGCGTCGTCTAGTTTTCCTACTTTTTTATTTTTTGTTAAGAATATTTTTTCTCCTACTTCGAATTGTACTGGATTAATTTTCATATCGTAACGAATTTTCGATTTTTCTTTTGCTTTTTCAAAATTTTGTCTCGCGAGATTTCTGACTTCTCTAGTTTTGGTATTTAATTCGTTGACGTAATCATTATACGTTGGGAGGCTATCGATAATTGGTATTGCGGATGGTACTCTTGCTTTATGACCATAGACAATTTCGAATGGTGTCAATTTTGTTCCTTCGCGTATACTAGTGTTATGAGAGAGCATTGCGAAACATAGCCATTTGTCCCAGTCTTTATTGTTCGTAATATAATGTTTCAGATAGTCAACTAGAACTTGATGACTCCTTTCTAGTGATCCGTTAGACTGTGGATGAAATGCTGTAGTTTCAATCTGTTGTATTTTAAATGATTTTGCTACTCGTCTCATTACTCTGCCTATGAATCCTGCACCTTGATCTGTTAATATGGCTTTCGGGCAATCAAATATGCATATGAAATTTTCAGCTAACCCTTTGGCGATTTCTTCGGCTGTGGCATTTACGAGAGGAACTGCGAGACAGTATTTGGATAAATCGTCTTGCATAGTCAGGATGTATTCGTATCCATTATTTGATACGTCAAATGGTCCGACCATATCGAGTGCCACTTTATCGAAAACGTTTATCGATGTGTCCGTAATAACCATAGGTAGTTTTGTTTTGATGCGTACGAGTTTCTTTTTCTGACAACTTACGCATTTCCTATTGAATTCTTCTACCTGTTTTTTCATATTGTCCCAGAAATATTTCTGTCTTATTCTATTGTATGTTTTTGTTACACCTTTGTGACCTGCGATAGGGGTTTCATGATTTTCACGCATTATTTCTTCTGTCATTTCAGGTGCCGGGATGATTATTTTTTCTTCGCAAACGGTAATTTTAATCTGAGTTCCTTCAAATGTCTTTCGAATTATGTCATTTATTTTCTGCCAAATGAGATGATTTCGGTTACTTTTTCCTTCTGATATACTGGCTGTGTTGACATTTTTACGTTGCATTACTTTTTTCAGATTTTTGAAAGCTAAATGAAAATTTTCTTCTCCAAGTGTATCTGTATCGTCTTTCTGGATTACGAGGGCGAATACTGTTCGTTTTGGGGTACCTGTTATTATTACATCACCGATAGTTTGTGTACCGGGGTTATCTATATTTTTTAGTAACCCTCTGGTGATCAAATTTTTTCCGATTTCGCATGACACTGTGCCGTCAGCTGAGATAAAACAGATGTAATTATCTTTTCGCATTTCTAAATTGTCTCTCGTTTGGATTAAATTAACTTCGATATTTTCTTCCAACTGATTCTCGTTAGGATCATCGTCGGTGGATGTTAATGTTGCGTCATTATCAGTACGATTTTTTCTTCGTGATGTGTCGATTGTTTCATTTCGAGTTTTTTCTGTTGATTGGGGAGGTAATTCCACAATTTCGTCTAAATCGTCTTGAGCTGATAACGATGGTTCGTTTAGAATAAGTAATGATAGTTCTTTTGCGGCATTCGATGTGTTTATTCTTGGTGATATTGGGGAATTATGATCTACTATCGTGTCGCATTCGTCACGTATTGGGCTTAGAGGATGGATTTTTTTCTTGTTTTTTATTCTTTTTGCTTTCGACCGATGTGCGTTTCTTATTTGTTCGTTATCGGTTTCAGAGCAACATGAACAACTCGTACCTCTAATTTCCCTGTTAGATCTACGTAATGGTTGTGTATTTCGGAGATTATACGGGGTATATCTATTGTTAGTTGATGATTGTTGCGTGCGTGTTCCCCTGTTGTTGACACGTGTGGGGTACATATGTGAGGAATGCCCACTATTTATCCTAGCGTCGCTGTTTGTTTGGTTGTTTGTGTTTTTTCCCATTGAGGTGTGAGTTTTTGTTTGTTTTTCGTCTTGTTCTACAATGTTTGTCTTAGGTAAATGTACGAGGGCTTTGGTGATAATGATTTTGGGTGGTATGTCGTTTTCCTCTGATGACCAGTTGCTTGCGCCACCTTGATAAGAATTATCTAAATCTTGGTGTGTTGCGTGATGTGAATTCTTTTGCGTAGGATTTTGTCTCGAAGATTGTGTATCCGGTATGATGTTATTACTTTTATTATCATCTGATGATTCTGATGACTGCGAATTGATTTTTTGTTCTTGAGTTTCTGGTATGATATGGTTTGCCGTCTCTTTTTGGTCTTCTAGGTCCATATCTATTATTTCGTACGAGTCTTGTAAATGGTCATATGTTTTAATGGCCGAAGATGGTATTTGTTTGCTACTTTCAGGGGTTTTTATCTGCGATTTCAGTGTCGTTTGATTTGTCATGATTTTCTTTTTCATCATGGGAGAAGGTGTGAAATTCGCAGTATGTCTCGATCGTTTTTCGAGCATCTTTTTTATAATGGGTTGAATTGGAATTTTACTACACGAATTTTGTGTATGTGTATGTTGAGGTGAGTGTCGGTGTATACCTGCGGAAGGTCTATGTTGTGGACTTTTGGATATGGGACTCGTATCTAGTAGGTTTATTCCCGACTTGTTTATATTCTGTGTAAATTTTGATGCTATTTGTCTCAGAGGTATGAATTTTTCGTTATGTAGCTCATTAGATGAGGAATGAGTGTCTGAGTAATCCGTGAGGATTGGAGATTCTTCGCGTTTTGATAGATTTTCTTTTAATAAGGCTCTTGTAAGATTTTCTTTTGATGAGGTTCTTGTAAGATTTTCTTTTGATGAGTTTCTTGATTGATTTTCTTTTGATGAGGTTCTTGTAAGGTTTTCTTTTGATGAGTTTCTTGATTGATTTTCTTTTAGAGATTTTCTTAATTGATTTTCGCTCAAAGAGTTTCTTGAATGAGTTTCTTGATTTGAGTCATTTACGGTGCGTCCACCTTGGTTTAATGAATTCGCTTCTTCTTCTGAATTCGATGATTTGTTAACGCGAAGGGAAGTTGAGATAGATATGTCAGACTTTTTCTTCATTTTGTCCTTACTCTTCTTCCTTCTTGTTTGTTCTGGAGTATCCGTGTTTACGTATACTCTCTTCTTAACTATCCGGCGGTCATTGGGTTGATCAGGCCTATTTCCGTCATTAGTAGTATGATTACGACCGGGAGTTATATTTGCGCGAAGTGTCCTTGGATTAACTTCGTCTGCAATTATGATATCCTCGGTAATAACGATTTTCTTTTTCGAGTTTATATTTTCTGAAGAATCTTTGGAATTAATTTTGTTTGATATAGAACCTCTGTTTATGATAGTTTTTCCAACTTCATCTACTCGAGAGCCGCTCGGGTTTTCTTCGTTCGCAGATGTAGATTGGTTTCGGTCCACAAGGGTCATTTCATTCGGAAATCCTAAAAAGTCCTCATCCGAAGTTGATTTATTGTGTTTTTTATCATTTCCTTCTTTTTTGCTGTCCCATTCACTATCTTCGTCGCTCGTATCTGATGGGCTCGATGTGGTTGTGGGTATTTTCCTACGTTTCCTTCTCTTGGTTGCTTCCGAGCCCGAAGATGATTTTAGCCTTGCTATACCTGCTGTTGGCGTCGGGTTGTCTGGCATAGGGGATAATCTCCATTTGAATTTAATTGGATATGCCTCTTGTTTTTCGGTATTGACTGGATTACGCGAGAGAGCATCTGCATTTGTGTTAATTTTTCCAGCTTTATAAAGAATTTTGTAATCAAATTCTTTCAAGCGTTCCCTCCATCTCATCACGCGCGATGTTCGATTATTCATAGAGTTTATCCAAACCAGCGGTTTATGATCGGTACAGAGCGTAAATGTTCTACCGTAAAGATATGGCCTGAAAGTTTTCATGGCAAATAAAGTTGCTACCATTTCTTTTTCCATGGTCGAGTAATTTCGTTCGTGTTTGTTTAGTACCTGCGAGGCATATGCTACTGGATTATCTTCATTAGGTTGGCCTTGTGAAAGAACTGCGCCGACGGCGAAGCCTGATGCGTCCGTTGTGACAATAAAGGGTTGATCAAAATCGGGATAGCGTAATATTGGTGCATAGCATATTGCGAAGAGTTTCCAATGACTCTTGTTGTTTAGAGTTCCATTCAAACTCTACGTTTTTGCTCGTAAGTTGTGATAGAGGTTTTGCGATTTTTGCGAAATCCTTTATGGAACGACGATAGTATCCGGCGAGCCCAAGAAATTCTTGCACATTTTTCCTATTTTTTGGTTCTGGGAATTCTTTTACAGCTTTTACAATTGTGGGTGCTGGCTTAACACCATCAGAACAAATTAGATGACCTAAATAACGTACTTCCGTCCTTGAAAATTCGCATTTGTCTGGTTGCAATGTGAAATTTGCGCTTCGTAGACGATCGGCTAGTTTTCTGAATTTTATAGCATGCTCCTCGAGCGAACGTGAATATATCACGATATCGTCTAGGTATACGAAAAGGTCGTTGTCCTGTAGGCCACGTAAAGTAAGATCCATTAGGCGTTGAAATGTTGCGGGTGCATTTTTTAATCCAAAAGGCATTCTGTTAAATTTATAATGACCGTGGGGGGTTGTGAAAGCCGTTTTTTCTTTATCATCTGGGTGCATTTCGATTTGATGAAAACCAGATGCAAGATCAAATATCGAAAAATATTTTGCTCCCCTTAGTTGATCTAATATATCTGATATGAGTGGTAATGGATATGCATCGCCTATTGTTTTTTCATTTAGTTTTCGGTAATCGATTACTAAACGCCATCTTTTATTGCCTTTAGAATCAGTTTTTTTAGGTACGATCCAAAGGGGTGAGTTATGTGGTGATTTTGATGGTTGTATTATTTGCAGTTTAATCAGATCGCATGTTTGTTGTTCGATCTCTTGTTTTTGAGACGGCGGGTGTCTATATTGTCGGGTATTTACAGGTATATTATCTGTGGTTAGTATGCGGTGAGTGATAGCATTGGTTGCTTTCAGGTGTTCTCCCGGAAGATGAAAAAGGTCAGCGTATTCTGTTACTAGAGAAGTTACAGCTTTACGCTCTTCCGTGTTCAAGTGGTCAAGTCGTAGAAGGTTGAAAACATCATTAACGCGATTGGCGCCTCGCCTGCAAGGGGCCTTCTTGTTTGCAGATCTCTTTTCCTCCGTAGAATTTTCTTCCTCGTCTATGCTCATATCAAAAGGATATAGAGAAATTACGGGTACTTCCACTTTTACATCTTCTTCCAATGTATTAATTGCATACAGATATGCTATACCGTTCTTATTCGTGACCACGGCTTTACCAGCATAAATACCATCTGGCATATTCATTTCTGGCACGTAACCTTCCGATATTTCCTCATTTTTTACACGCACGAACATTACAGTTTTCTGTCTGGCCGGGAGTATGATACTCTCCGTGTCAATAAATGAGTATTCTATTCCGTCAAGGGTTACTATCTTAGCTGTGTAATCAATTCTTCCGCCGTGTTTGTGCATGAATTCTGATCCGATTATTCCTGCATAATTTAGTGGGAAATCTTCAGGGATGACATTGAATGTATTTGTTGAATTATTTATCCGAATTTGTGTTTGGCCTAGAGTTAGGGGTTTGTCATGTTGCGAAATGCCATTTAGTTCATATCGTAGAGAGTCATTTATTAAATTTGGTCTTTTTAGTGTGTCAATTTTAATAAGGTTTTGCTGGCAACCGGTGTCTACTAAAAATTTAGTTTTCGTATCCTTTAAACTATTTGAGTTGATGTGTATTGATGGAGAGTTGTAATTAGAGATTGAGTACCCTATTTTGCATTCTGCAGATAAGGTTTTAGGGACCCTGTCTTTCTTTCTGTTATCTGTTATTCGTTTGTGTTTGTTTGGCGCTGGGATTGTCTGGTCCCCATAGTTGCGCCTATTTGTTGGGGACTGTGTCCGTTTCCCGAATTTATGTGTGTGTGATTACGTTGGCTTAATGCATCACGTTTACCATTATTATATGTTCGTCTTCTACAGTCTTTTATTAGATGACCGGATTTTTTGCAATAATTACATTCGATTGGGCCCGATGGTTCGAATGATAAATTATTGGGATGTTCGTTTAGTCGATTATTCATTCGTTTACGCGCGCGACATTTGCTGAAATTATGGCCCGGTTTTTTACAAAAGGTGCATGATTTTATATATGTATTATTTCTATTGTTCTGAGTTGGGAAATTAGATCGTGGGGTAAAACCCTGTGTATTGGGATTGCTTCCAAATAAAGGTCTATCTAATCTACCTGAATTATTGTTATTATTGAGTTGGATTGGGAGACACGTTTTTGTTTGGATAGGATCGGCGAGTGTTGGAATTCTTCTGTGTAATGCTTCTACTTTCTGTGTTTCTATTAATGCTTCCGTGAGTGTATTGAAATTGTAATTTCTCATATATGGGAAATATTTGGGCGAGAGTCCTCTCACGTAATAATCTACTGCAAGATCTCTCGCTGTGTCTTTCTCTGATTGTTTTCTATTGGAATCGCTAGTATCAATTTGAGACAGCAGTTGTTGTAACACTATTTCTACTCTATAATGATAGTCTATTACTCGTTCTCCTGATTTTTGTTTATCTGTGACCAATTCTTCTCTTATTTGATTTATATCTTTATCGATACCAAAGTGTAATTTAATAAATTGTATGAATTCGTCGATTGTTTGTATGTTGGAGCGGGAAACGCGTCTCAGAGGTTCGCTTTTACATTTCGATTTTAATGTTGCGATAATGTAAAGTTCTTGAATCACATTTTTGAAGGTTTTGAGTGATTCGCAATACTGAATGAATGTTTCTGTTGCGATGCCATTAGTCGTGCCGTCAAAATCTGGTATTATTCTAATATATTCTTTGTAATCTTGTCGCTTAATATTAATTTGCTGATTTTGGACGTATGTTCCTACGTTGAATGGGTTATTAGGTAATTGGTTACTTGAATGTGCGTCCGCATTCACATTATTAATTGGAATGAAAAGTGGTTGTTGGTTTAACATATTGGACGGATCGTCGGTTTGTACTGAAATATCCATGGTTTCGTTCGGCATTTTCTTAAAATGGTATTAAACTTACGTTACGCCTATATTTCTAATTAGAAGATCGATGTTGATTTCGCCGTGAGATGTGGGCGTTGATCGCTGCTCAATGCTCCGATGCCGACGGTAGATATTGAAGTTTTGCCGTTGGTGTAGATGATCACTTCGTAGTTTGATCGACAGTTGATGGTGTAGTAGGTCGTAGTAGGTGTAGAAACTTCGATTATCGTCAGCAGAATGTTTTCCCAATGCAAAAAAAAATTTTGCGATTTTGATGATTGTCCCCAAATGTAGATGATGATGTCTCTTAAACTAATTCTCGTGATCATCCCACCGCTGCCACCAATTTTTATATACACTAGTGGAAAAAATTAAAGGATCAAGAAAAAAATCTAAATTTTCGGTCATTTTTCAAATGGCTGTATGTTTGATAAAAATGGTCATATTGACGTGAAACAAAGAGCAATTTGTAGCTTGAACTTTTCTATTTTTGGATCTTGCAAAAAAAAATTTTTCCAAATGACACGTATCGCGCAATCTTGATGAATATCATGAAAAGAAAATGTTCGAAATTTTTTTCGACTTTATTTTTGGTGTACGGACTTGAAAAAAATTTTGCCAATTCAACCACTTCATGGATCAGATAGGTTATCCATTTAGCTTCTATTTCGTTTTTTTTTTGGTCGCGATACGATTATTTCTCGCTGAGCTATCGGACTTTGAATGAAAATGGATCATTTTCTCTTTGTTCATCGATATCTCAGAAACCAATGGTCGCACAGAAAATCGACGGTTGGTTTCACAAACTTGAATGAATTCTCTACAAGGTCCTGGCATGGTTTTTCAGAAAAAAATTTTTTTTTATCCTCAACATGACTTTGAAAAATTGTAAAAAATAGGACTTTTAGGGGTATTCTAGAAAATCACATGCCACATTGAAAATATTGGGAAAGTGACTGATGTTGAGTGTGCCTTTTACAGCGCATTGTACCTTTGAAAGCCCTACAAAGTTTCAATTCGATCCATCAAGCCGTTTTTTTGTTTCAATCGATTGAATTTTTAAAAAAATTAAAGGATCACGTTATTTTGCGTTTAAATGCTCATAATCTGTAAAAAAATGGAAAAAATATTTTTTTCCTCATTTTTTTTACATCCTTATTGCAGAAAGCGTTTGAAATTATGAAAAAAAAAAAAATAATAAAATTTAGAACCGATTGTCAGAAATTCCGCAAAACCGCCGGCATTAGCGTTACCCAAAGCATACCACATAGGGGTTGCACGGTCGGATTTACGCTTCTTTCACACGCGTGTGCGTGTGTGTGTGTGTTTCTTTAAGAGAAATGAGACCCGGTGGTTCGTCAGTTCCACCGTATTTTATGACTCCAAACTCATTCTCTAAAGAGTGTGTGTGTGTGTGTGTGTGTGTTTTTATACGTTCAATAACGGGTATTGCCACCCCTGCTCTCTATAACAGCCCTCAAACGGTCGGCCATGTTGATGCATCGAGTTATTTCGGGTTGCGGAATGGTGTTCCAAATTCGCTGAAGAGCGCGCTCTAACGCGGCTAGGTTCTGCAAATTTGGATACTCCCTATGTAATCGACGGCCCATTATATCCCAAACATGCTCAATCGGATTCAGATCTGGACTCATTGGTGGGTGTCGCAGCAATGTGATGTCATGCCGTTGAAAAAAGCGTCTCGTGACATTGGCCGTGTGTGGACGTGCATTATCCTGCATCAAAACGAATAATCTTAGGTGTTGTCGTCGGGGCAGAACAATTGGCCTTAAAATTTGGTCAATGTAGCGCCTCGCAGTCAAATTTTCGCGAACAATTATCAAATGTGTCCTCCAATTTCACGAAACACCGGCCCAAACCATGACCGATCCACCGCCGTAAGCCACAACCGGACGAACAAAGTTTTGTCTGAAACGCTCTCCAAGACGGCGCCAAACAAGAGAACGTCGGTCGCTACCATGGAGATTGAAACGGGATTCGTCAGTGAATAAAACAGTTTGCCACTGCCTCAAGGTCCAATCGCGATGATGTTCGTTCGCATACTCTAAACGGAGTCGGCGATGTCGCGCTGTCAACGCAGGTACACAATTAGGGTGTCTGGCTCGTAACCCGGTTTCACGGAGACGGTTTCTGACCGTTCGGCCACAAATGTTTCTCATCTGATTTCGTCGTCGCTGATGTTGTTGTTGTCTCCGATTCGAAAAATTTCGTGCCACAATGTTCGCGTTAACGAAAGGATCACGTCGAACTTGGCGAACGATTGCCCGATCATCGCGGTGATTAGTGACACGATCGCGACTTTGACCAGGGCGACGTTTAAGTTGGTTAGTCTCCCGGTATCTACCGTAAGCACGAGATACGACGGATTGGCTAACACCCATCTGAACGGCCACATCTCGTTGAGTATAACCTTCGTCTATCGAAGTTACTAAGCGAGCAACTTCCGGCTCCGATAGATGATGTCTGACCATAGTGAGCAATCGAAAAAAATTTTAGTTTGAAAAAAAAAAATTTCTATTTTTTAAAAAGGAAAAAAAGCTTTTTATTCAAATTTTTTTTCTACTGAAAAAAAGGTAGTTTTGTGAAAAACTGTTTGTTTTAGTGTTCTGTAAAAAGCGTTTTTTGAATTCAGAGGTATGGCAGCAATAATCTCTGAAAAGGGTGCAGATCGAGATCAATATTCGGTTAGGGGTATCAACTTTTTAATAAAAATTTGGTCAGCATAATCACGAAATGAAGTAGGGGAATCGTGTCGAAAATGCTTGGGGATTATTGAGATAAATTTTCTGGAGTGGATCCAACTAAAAAGTTTGTCAAAAAAATTTTTAAACAAAATTTTTTTTTTGTGTTTTTCATAACTTCAAACGCTTTCCGCACGTGTGTAAAAGAAGCGTGAATCCGACCGTGTAACCTCCACGTGGTACACTTTGGGTAACGCTAATGCCGGCGGTTTTGCGGAATTTCTGAAAATCGGTTCTAATTTTTTTTTTTTTTTCATAATTTCAAACGCTTTCTGCAATAAGGATGTAAAAAAAATGAGGAAAAAAATATTTTTTCTATTTTTTTTACAGATTATGAGCATTTAAACGCAAAAAAACTTGATCCTTTAATTTTTTTTAAAATTCAATCGATTGAAACAAAAAAACGGCTTGATGGATCGAATTGAAACTTTGTAGGGCTTTTAAGGGTACAATGACCTGTGAAAGGCTCACTCAACATCAGTCACTTTCCCAATATTCTCAATGTGGCATGTGATTTTCTAGAATACCCCTAGAAGTCCTATTTTTTACAATTTTTAAAGTCATGTTAAGGATGAAAAAAAATTTTTTTTCTAAAAAACCATGCCAGAACCTTGTAAAGAATTCATTCAAGTTTGTGAAACCAACCGTCGATTTTCTGTGTGACCATTGGTTTCTGAGATATCGATGAACAAAGAGAAAATGATCCATTCTCATTCAAAGTCCGATAGCTCAGCGAGAAATAGTCGTATCGCGACCAAAAAAAAAAATGGAATTGAAGCTAAATGGACAACCTATCTAATCCATGAAGTGGTCGAATTGGAAAAATTTTTTTCAAGTCCGTACACCAAAAATAAAGTCGAAAAAAATTTCGAACATTTTTTTTTCATGATATTCATCAAGATTGCGCGATACGTGTCATTTGGAAAATTTTTTTTTTACAACATCCAAAAATAAGACAGTTCAAGCTTTAGATTGATTTTTGTTTCACGCCAATATGACCATTTTTATCAAAGATACAGCCATTTGAAAAAATGATCGGAAATTTAGATTTTTTTCTTGATCCTTTAATTTTTTCCACTAGTGTAGATAGAGCTGTTACGTCCCGGGGACAGGTCGTAGATATTTTCCAAGTTGGAAGTGAATGTAGAGGCGATGTTGACCAGGATGCCACTGGTCGGTGCGAGTCTCAGTTGGTCACTCTCTTCTCTTACCGACTGTCCCTTGCAACTCTAACATCTATAGGTATATGTTCGGATGATCAAGCCCGCTATGCGCGGGTGAATTTGAAGAAGATTCTCAGGGTCGATGTTGTAGTTTAGAATTAATATATTTATTAGTGTTACTGGTTTTACACTGATGTTACACTTAGTTTATACACTGCTTTTATATTATAGGCTTATGCCTCGAATTCTCAAGAGCGATTACGTTTGAAGTGTTAATGACTGGTTTCTTCTGGAGGTTCTGATTTAAATTTGAATATTCTTAGGAAGAAACGCGAGTTAGATGTTCTTTGATTAAATTAGTTGGTTTGAGAAATTCTTGCAGTGAATAAGAGTCTTGACGAATTGACTGAACAAAAGTGAGAGTGCGTCTTGACGATTTAAATAAGAAATCTGAGAGTTGACGAATTGAATAAGTCTTTACGAAATGAAATAAGGATAATGAGAGTGTTTGCCTGTGCGCGATACTTTATATAGTATTCGTTGACGCGTGTTTTATAACGAAGAGGGGGTGATTGAGTCAGGCGTCTTTGCGCTGGACCCGCGAGTTTTATCGGTGCTACGCGATTGGGCGTGAGTCCCCAATCGCAAATAGCGTGATCTTGTTTGTGGGTCCGCGGTTTCTCAGGATGGCTCTTAAGAATCTTAGCTATCGTATTTACTCTAATAAAATATGCATTCCTGAGGAATTTATTATTATCTTAGTTTCTATATTAATCTATACATTCCCACGAGAAGCGTGTTGTTATCTTATTTCCTATATTAATCTATGCGTTCCGAGGAGAACTTATTGGTTCAGCTGCATGGGTTGCGTTATTATTATGGGTTGATTCATTTCCACCCTTGTGTTATAGTATATTGTTTATTGCTTATCGTTTTAGTTTATGTGTAGATTACCTATGCTTAATTTGTATTATTTTGTTGATGTAATTTATGCATAAATGAGTAATTCGTATTATTGGTTAGTGATGCCATTTATGCATAAATTGCCTATGAATTAATTACGTTAGCATTGATTGGTGATTTATAATATTGGTAATTTATTACAATTGTTACTTATGTATTAATTACTTAATCCGTCTTTACTATATTAATTATGGTTGTTATTTACTTACTAGTGCGTGTTAATTACATATGTACTCATTCTTATTTTCTGTCGATTACATATATAATTGGATTCATATTTTCGTTTGTTGATTTGGTCTTTGTAGTGTTTCTGAGATGTAGCGTATATCTATATATATGTATATTTCGTATTTCTGCATAAGTTTGTTGGTTTATGGAAAAAATGTGTATGAGGTAGGTTGTACATGAATCTCTTTTATCACCTTACTTCTACTTATGGTAAGGTAGGTATCAGTTGGTAGAATGGCTGTAAAGACGATGCGGGGACGTAACAGTACCATATTTGCCTCTGCTGAGCAAAATATTCAATGCTCATATTAACGTTGAGTTCTGCAGTCCGGTGAAGAACATCAAATACATTTGCAAGTATGTGAATAAAGGCAGCGATATGGTAAGGATGTCGGAAAACAAACAGCCGCTAATGGTCGCCGCTTTCGGCACTTTGCACGATCCCGAACGAAGTCGAAGATACCTGAGGCTAAAGCGCGTTACATTCGCGCGTGATATTCACCGCTGTACGGTGGCGCACTCTTTTCTTTCGTACGCGATAAACTGACTGCCCCAATATAGGTTATTGAGTAAATTATGGTGAATTAGAAGATCGGCTCCAATGATTGTAGTTGAAACATCAGCAATTGTGAATAGCGAGGGAAAGTTTCTACGCAGATACAGATCGAGGTTGAGCGTTATGTGACCATAGATTGAGATCTGAGTTGAATAGGCAGCACAGAGTGTGATATTATCATTTGACTTACCATCACGAAGCTTGTTTGTTGGTATGATTGAGAGAACAGATCCAAAGTCAATCAGATACTGCTGGTTTGTTTTTCCATCACATACATGAAGTCGGCGCTCGTTATTTAAAGAGTTGGTGTCACTGTCACCACGGGCTCTAGAAAATGGGTGTGTTTGGCCGAACTAAGTCCTGAGTATACTAAGTTAGTCAGTCAGTTGAAACAAATTTTACCTCTAAGCGGCTGAGTTCAGCCTGTTACGGTCTGAACACACTTACTGACTGACGCAGTCGCAAACTTCGTCACTCAGTTTCCAATTTTCAGACGAAAATCTTCGCTGGCACTAACCTTATATACTAGTTATTATACATTTACTGGATACTTATGCTGTTTTCGGCTTCGGTCTCTTCCATCGTACAATTATGTATGATACGTAATTTTGTTATATTTTGTAGAACTGTTAATCTCCTTTGTTTGAATTGAATGCAGGTTACGGTAGGTATATTGCAGGAGTTAAGATGGCGTCACAGCTGAGTGGTTTAGTATCTACAGAGTGTCCCGGCCGAAAACTTAGTTAGATATTCTTAGTAACTTCCTTTCGATGCTCAGGATTTAGATTGGCCAAACACACCTAATGAGAGCGTATCTAGTTTTCCTGAAGCTTTTTAAATGTTGAGTGAAGTATGATGGGTTCTTCACATCTGTTTGATATGTTGCTGAATCTCTCATGATAGTAACAAAGGCGTGAACGTGTTGGTGTTCTGGACCTTGGCCTAGAGTTGTGTATCAGTTTTTTAGATGGTAGTGCAATTGATGATGTTGTGGTTGCGGCTGGATTTGGGTTATTGATTATTGAGTTTCAGATCTTTGATCTTGTGCATGCAAGTGATAAGAAGAGCTTGCATGTCGTCGATCGTTTTTTCCAGTTGTTGATGAGTACTTGATTGATTTAATATGGTCGACGTTGCCATGACGTCGGAGCTGCTAGAAAGTTCTATGAAACGATCAATCATCACACCTACGGCAGTGAGATCTGAGTTGTTGAGAGTTAACGGATGAGACCTAATATGAACTGCCGGGCGTTCCAGTCAAAGTTTGTGCAATACTTCGTTGCTGATTCCAGCCATAGCCAGTTCACTCATCTCTCTGAGAAATTGGGAGGGTTTTTTACCATCTGAGATCAGATTTTTTAGCAGTTTATCGGTTTGTGTTGATTCCGATTCTGAGACTCGATCTAGAATGATGTCATTCAAGTATTTATACTTATTTTGGACTAGGGCAGACGTGTTCATATGGTTCACCTAGCACAACGAGGGCTCACTCAGATTCCACTTGATGCCCCCGGTAATAAACCTAGGTTTTAAACCTGGACGAACGCAGGTACACAGCCAGCAGTACTATACTCCAAATACGTATGCCATCGGATAAGTAAGTCTTGCCCACAAATTCATTCACAACTTAAATATAAGTTCAATGTATTGAAACCTATTGGGCAACAAAACTCTCGCTCGTCAATAAGATGATTAGCGTTCGATTCCCACAAGCGTTCTTTTTTTTTCCATCAATTGTATATTATGAAATATTTTATATTTTCATATATATGAATCTATCATTTAACGAGACTGTATGGCACATACTTGTCCACTGCAAGAATTCTGATTGAAGTTAAGAGAAAATATAGTGGTCGCACATGGTCTTTTTTGTGTTACACCGATCCAAGTTGAGAATATTTAGGCGAAAAGACTTGAACGAATCAAGTTGCATAGTTATGAAAAATGTGCATTTAGAAATTGCCGCACCAGTTTTTCCAGCTCTATTCAGTGATGTATAAATGCCGGGGTACGATTGATGATAAAATATGAATAAAATAGGCCATGTCAAATGACCGTAATTCTATGTAATGAAAACACCCTTTTCGATAGAATTGCTTAAAAAAATATGCAACGGATATTGTTGCGTCTCAGAATATATATTCACTAATCAGATGCCTTAATATTTGACGCATTACATACAGAAAATTATGCGAAAAAAAAATTTGTCGCCCAGGGACTCGAACACGTGTCGTCAAATTGAGAAACAAATACTGTATCATGGTGGCCGCGTCTGCCTTTCGTTATAGATGCACAGAAGTTATATTTAAGTTCTGAGCACATCGATGTATTGGAGCTATTTGTCCATTGCATAACTTATGTCCGGGGTACCCATGTACTGAGCTTTATAATCCCCGACCATCATAAAACCCCATACCCAAAATACGCTTGCCCTCCGGTTGTCCACTCTTATCGTGGGATCTGGACACCTTTGGTCAAGGGGATTACGTAGAATAACAGTGAGTTGTCTCGTTGTATTTGCATCCAAAGCTCTTAATACTGCAAGATACTTGGTTCCTTCACTACGAATTTTGGCAGCATGAAACTATGCTTCGATTAAAATGAACCATATACCTTCGGACCATGTACCTGGTGTTTCAGCCATGAAGGACGGCAGTTGATGTTTCCCTACCGCGTAGAAGGTTTTCGTTGTGTTATTGTTCATTGGATTTGCTGGTTCAACTTGGTGTTGTTGTTGATGATTGCCAGGTGTTAAGTTTAAATTGAGGCCGGATTCCTAACTATTTTCTGGTGATTGATTATTGTTAGATGTTGAGTTTGAACTGCCGCTGGATCCAGCATTATCATATGTTTGTTGGTCTAAAATCCAGTTGTCAGAATTTTATTGTTTCTGTGGCGAATGTAGAACCTTGCCCATGAGACGCATGGCAGAAGTTGGGTTATTGCAAATTAATCCACTGAAATCACCATGGAGACTAGACTGAAGGACGACAAACTCCGTCTCGTAGATCCGTCCGAAAAGAATAACGAGTGACGCGTCAGTCAGAGAGCCGGTATGAGTAGTGGGGAAAGTATAGTCTATCCTAGCTAATTCCGATATTGGGTGAATTGTGCAGGAATCCTCGCGAAAGTTTGAAATTTCATACAGGGCATGCAAAATTTTCTTGTCTTAGATGATGAAATATGATGAAATGCAACATAATCGAGAAGGTGAAAAATGATTGATGAACTAATAACATTAATCCATAAGCAATAATAGAAGGTATTCCTGAATAATACTCCAATTTAACCTCAAACTTAATATACTCGGAGGTGTCTGGAATCTACGATAAGAGTGGACAGCCGGAGGGCCAGCGTATTTTGAGTATGGGGGTTTATAACGGTCCGGAATTATAAGGGCAGTACGTAAGTATCCCAAAAATAGGTATATGTAATGGAAAAATAGGTGAAATACACTAATGTGCTCAGAACTCAAATATACCTTCTGTGTAATTACACTGAAAGAACTGCATAGCCGTGACGATATAGTTTTTGCATTTCAATTTGCCGACCCTTGTTCGAATCCCCGGACGATGAATTAATTTTTTGATTTTCGCATAGATTTCTGCATGAACTAAATCAAATATTCACACATGTCATGCGTGAATATATACTTTGAGACGCAAGAATGTCCGTTGCATGATATTTCATTCAATGCTTTTAAAAAGAGTGTTTTCATCATATAGAATTAATACAGTTACAGAGTACACAAATATTTGTTGACAAATGAAACATTTTACATCAAAATTTCAAATACAGGTCGATTTTAATGGCTATATTTGTCTACTCTCGGGTGGTATACGGAATACTGCTCGATCGAAACCACGGGAAGGTGGTCGACTTCTTCCACGAAGAGAGGAACAGGATTGGGAAGTGGTGGAGGGTAAATTGACATAAATTCTTTTGATTTACCAGTATGGTTTTAACTGTTTGACACATTCTATCCAATCGGTTATTCAATGTGCTGGTCAGTAGAAGATATCAATAGTCATTCGAATGATTTTTTCGTGTAATATTCAATATATGGACGAATATTTTATACAATACATATTCTTGAAAATGGGGGAACGAAAATCCCAAAATGCATCACTGCATATTTATGGTGCTCAATTATTAATTCACTCATGATCATGCATGTTCTGGCTAGCAAGTTACAAAATTGAGTCGAAAATCGATGAGGATTATAAGTAAATGTACTGTTGCAGAAACACATAAGTGTGTAAGCGGTTACTGCCTTTTGTGCTTCTATTTCATCTTGCCTCGTTACAAAAGACAAAGTATTCTTACCAGGTGAAACGCATAATTTCTTTGCGACATGAGGCAAGTAACTTTGTCTATCATTTTTCGTGCAAACAGAACTGGCTCATCGATAATCAGCTGACTTGCTCTGACTGTAACACCGATTCTTCGGAGCTTTATGTGCCATGATATTAGTTAAACTTTCGTTCCCCTGAATAGAGGCAGCTACGGAAAACTTTTCTGCATTATTCGCGTATTTATAAAAAAGATCAGTCAACGCTTTTTGTAGTTCTGGATCTTTCAACAGGATCTGCTGAGAACTAGAATTAGCATCTTCAGGGCCCCGATGACACCATGAACCGCAGTTTTCGTGCATTCCGAAGACGTGGTCAGGTATAGCACGTAAAGCTGCTGCTAGTTCGGCATTCTTTCCTATATTCTGCGCTACCGCGAAAGGTAAAACATGTCTGTGAATGTGGAATTACATCGGGGTTCTTCATTTCTTTGAATTTTGTCTTCAGTTCCTATAAGGCGCCCGTAAAATTTTTACGAAGGTGGTGTTTATCAGATAGCTTGAAAATTCTTGCGGAGCTTCCACGCCGAACTGCAGCTATAGTCGAACTGTCCTCATCGCCGATCAAAACTCGGATATTAAGGCCGGCTTCTTTCAAAATATGACTGTTATTCACGAACTCAGCACCTACATCGGGCTCCATTGCTTTCGCACTTCCTTGAAAATTTTGTCGGCAGTCATGGTCATCTTTTTTTCGACCATTTTCGCGCAACTTGCACTTTCGATTCCGAGTTCAAAAATCCAGAACTTTTCCGCTCAGAAACAAAGATTATTATTTAAATAATAATTATCAACTAAATATCTTAGATCACAATATTCTCGATACAGAATTCAAATCAGACAGCCGCCAATGGCGCCAATCGCACAAACATCACGCGGTTAGGGGAAAATAGATAGGGGAAGGGACTCAAAGTGGGGGAACTTAACTTAAACCGCGCCAGTTAACTAACTAGGTTTATCCTTAAAAAAACTGGGCCCTAGGCCCGGTTTTATGAAGGATAATCCCAATTAGCTAATCCTGATAAGCAAGGGCGGCTGAGATTACGTTCCCCCACCGAAGTCTGAAACTGAAGCGCCGCGCAGTGGCGTTCTTCGCCACTACAGTTTGAAGCGTCTTCAAGTGCAGCGAGTTTATCCTAACCTCAAATATGTTAATTCCCATTATTGATTATTATGAACAGAAGTACCCAAAATCGTCCAACGCGCAGCTAGGGGCACCAGGGGCGATAGGGGAAGGGATTCAAGGTGGGAGAACTTAATTTCAGCCGCCATTGTTTGTCAGGATTAGCTAAACGGGATTATCCTACATAAAACCGGGCCTTAGACTATCGCGCTGCGACTACCTTAAGGCATTTCTTTGTGTTGTTTTTATGTTGCTCCACATTTTTTTCAGTTACTGTACGTTTCTCTGTACCAATTAATAATTCATTATTTATAATGAAGTTATAAGAAACTAGACTTTCAAAGGACCCTCGCTGATATAAAGAGAGACGAATTATATTCCTCTGCGATTTGTCTCCACGCCTGTTCTTTATCTTTAAGCGTTGCTGCATCGCTTTTTTTGTTCTCCGTCATGTGCGAAAATTTTTTCAATATGTTGATAAAGAGACGTTTCTCAGTTTCCGTATAATGTTTTTTCTCCGGACATCTTCATACCCCAACAATGAAACGTTTCAACCATAAAATTCTTTCATCTCGAAATTTTATTATTAAATAATTACCTTAGAAAATTAATATATATTTGAATCATCACATACCTTTCGTCATGATAGAAGAAATTACAATTTACACATAATTAAATACTTACAGTTGACAAATGTTTAGTAGGTAGGAAAAGGATTTTCTTAGATAATGCTTTTTGGCTTAATTTATTGGATTTTGTTTGGTTTTTGTATGAAAAAACTTTAAACAAAACTTAGGCCACGTGACTTCGATGAAAAAAATCCCGCGAAAAGTTAATTCTTGTTTGTGCCCCTGGCGTGTTAGGTAATTTGTACAGATATTCTGATTGGCCAATACAGCGGCAAAATCTCTGAAGTAGCCGAATAACGCTTGAGAACTTTTCAATTATTTGCTCGAATAAGTCATTCTTAAGCAAATGCTAGACCCATTTACTTAATAAAGTAGATCTTATCCTCCGACTGTGAATTCATGCAGTCAAGAGATCAACTGATATGAATAAGCAAGTCTTATCGGAGTCAAGCTTAAGATCGTTTTCAAGACTCGACTGTGAATACGGGCCTATGTTTTCATCTTTTTTGGTATCATGAGTCGTGATTGAATATCATTGGGTGTTTAGGCTAACTCAACGTTGAGCAATGTTGACCATCACAAATGGCGGCCGGTGAACATAGTTTGGAGGGTGTGGTGGGGGAAATTAGCGTTGAGTGTTGAGCGCTACTCTAGTCTCCATGGTTTCAGGCTTGGACACGTTTAGTCAACCCAAGGGAAATCTAACCTCAGTTTTGTTTGTGTGGAGTGTGCAGGACGTGTAGAGGTAACGTCAAAAAATGGAAATAATTATAAACATTTGACTCGATGGAGTGATGAATCCGATGGATAAAAACTTTTTTAATTAAAACATTTTTCTAAGCCAACTATACTCCACAACCTGATTTTCTTCCATATTATTGTATAACGTCTTACGTGAAAATCACTTTTGTTTAAATTTAAAACTGAAAATTTTTAATTTTAAATCACTTTCTAGTTTCAACTTCAATTTTCAAATGTTGTACCAATATGGCGTCGCGACTCAACGCCACCCGACACTAGTCAACGCAAACACATGCGCCGCACAGAGATGAGTAGAGAGATTGCCAACGCCCGGCTAAAACTTGACGCATTTTTGACTGAATCGAAGTGGCGCTACCTTATCGGATAAGCCTCGAACTGGACCCACTTTCTGATTGGTCGAGCCAATCGGACCCACTTTCTCATTGGTCAACGAAATATATAGTAATAGTTAAGCATGCATTTTTAAAATGTGGGCGTCAGCCGCCTCGGAGACTAAAATATACATGAGTGGAGGGGGTGCCGCACACAAGCACAGGCCGTGTTGGTGTGAGCCCCGCACTTCGGCTCGTGGTTCGGTTAATAGAAGAGGGCAGAAATACTATCCATATCTCTGTTCTTACCGAATTCGGCCGAAGATGAACGAAGCTATGTCGCTACATCTACCTAAGGGTTTGTGCGAACCCTTGAATTCGATTTCATGATTTCAGGTTAAAATTGAATATGAGTATTGAGATGGAAATAATGTTTCCACCGAATTTTCATTTATTCGCCCTTATGAAAGATTCATATATTCATATGTATATAAAATAGAAAATTGTATTGGGAAAATATTTAAATAATGCGATGATGCTATGTGTAGGCAAATGTAGTCCGAGTTCATATAATTGCTGCTGGACCTTTCATATTATTCACTCTATTGGCACAATGGTAGCGTGCTTGCAAGCGATCTGGTATCTTCCGAGTTCAAATCATCTCAAAGTCCTACTTTTTTCATTTTCACATTTTCCAAATTTTTCTACATGGAATATAACAAAAATCCAGACATTATTTTTTCAATGTACGAATTATTTTCCAAAATTTTTTTAATGCCTTGATATAGATTTTAAGTGAGTCAACATCTCACGAATTTTGAATTGCCACCACGAATACTGTGAATTTAGTACATTGAATATAGCTAGTTTCTAAATAGAACGATGTCAGGCAATCGACGGGACGAACGTTATCGAAATCAATAATCAAACTGAATAAAATTATGATCGAACCCAAAAATTACATTGAAAAAATATTGAAATTATGTAAGAGACCTATACGACAATGCCGCGTGTAGGCAAGTGTGGTCCGAGTTCATATAATTGCTGCTGGACTTCTCACACTATTCGCTTAATTGGCACAATGGTAGCGTGCTTGCAAGCGATCTGGTATCTTCCGAGTTCAAGTCACCTCAAAGTCCTACTTTTTTTATTTTCAGTGAGGATTATTTTCTACAATTTTTTCAACGCCTTGATATAGATTTTAAGTGAGTCAACATCTCACGAGTTTTGAATTTTTACCACGAATATTGTGAATTCAGTACACTGGATATAGCTAGTTCCTAAATAGAACGATGTCAGGCAATCGACGGGACGAACCTTATCGAAATCAATAATCAAAATGAATAAAATTATGATCGAACCCAAAAATTACATTGAAAAAATATTAAAATTATGTAAAAGACCTATGTGCGAACCCTTGGATTCAATTTCATGATTTCAGGTTAAAATTGAATATGAGTATTGTGATGGCAATAATGTTTCCACCGAATTTTCATTAATTCGCCATTATGAAAGATTCATATATTCATATGTATATTAAATAGAGAATTGTATTGGGAAAATATTTAAATAATGCGATGATGTCAAGTGTAGGCAAGGGTGGTCCGAGTTTATATAATTGTTGCTGGGCTCATCACACTAATCGCTCTATTAGCACATTGGAAGCGTGTTCGCGAACAATTTGGCAACTTGCGAGTCGAGTTACCCCATACTACTGTGTTTTGTTGTTTCGTTGTTTTTTGCATGATTTCAGGAATGCTTTCGGCATTATCGAAATATAATAGAATGAAATAAATATCAAAAAGCATAGGTATATCAAGATATCAATGTTAATCTTCAATAAAAAATAAATTGCAAGTTGTGATCTTCCACTAATGGCGCATTAAGTTTCCCCAATGAATCTCTGCTTAAAGCCATATTGTACCACATTAAACAACAGATTACGATAGAGGACGTCTGCATGCTTTTCAATGACTATAATTATTTGTGCATGCAAGAATATTTATGGAATTGAATATATAACGGGAGTAACAGTATATTTTTTGGATTTAATTAAAATCGAAGTTTTCTGAAATAAACATGATTTTTGTATGACAGAAAAATACTTTATTGCGAATGAATATCTTTTTCCGAGAACAATATATATTTTTAATACATTACAATATTAAAATCAATTCGATCATATTTGAACAAGAAACAAGTAAGCGAATAATTTTACTCAGTGGACACTTTAACGTCGATGTTTCCTATTTTGTCTCCTATTTTCATTCCCTCCGCGTTCGTATCGGTCTAATATTGAACCCATTACGATTGCCAACGCTCGATCCATCGGCCCCCGTGGACCATCGCGCGCTTCTGTCCGCTCGTGCAGCTGGTATGGACCTCGTCGACGTTGATACGTTCGGCGATGCGCGGGCCGGGTTTTCCCGCCCGCCGCGTGATTTTGGCCCTTGTGGTGTCCTGTGCTTCCTACACAGACATAAATTACATGTGTTAATATTGAAAATGGCTTCTTCTTCTTTTCTCCGTTATCGATGCTACATCTTTCATGAACTATTGCTTACCACCGCGGCTGTCGTCGCGTGTCTCCCTCGAGGAGTCAAATTGGCGGCCAGAATGAAACATTTTTTTCCGAAACTTGACGAATTTTTTTATGGCAAACTGTAGATTAGAGCGAAATTGTCGGCGAACACGAATGTTTTGAAATTATTTCAGAAACACGCTCAAATTTTGTAAGTGTAATCTCAAAATTTTTTTTTTCCATTTCATGTTTTTGTACACCCAACCAGATGCACTTAATGAAAAATTTCTATTTTACGAAATAGTAAAAATAATAGGAGTGGCGGAAAAAAAAATTCGTAAAACATTATTTGAACAGGAGAAGCGAAAAAGAAAATGTTCGCTCTTTCTTGCACTCATACAGCGATGTCTACGCAGAGAGGTGAAGTGGCAGGGTCACCGCTATCAGGGGAAGTAGAGCAAACGATATTTTATCCTCACTCGTAAGCGGGACGCATTTGTAAAAAAATTCTATAATTTTGAGGTATACAACTTTATAAACAGTTGATCTTTCAATTATAGGAAAAAATGTTGACCTGGTTCTTATGTAAGAATAGACGAGTTGCATATTTCGTTCTGATCTTTCTCCTCAGTACTTATTTGCGTTCCCGATATATATAATATTGAAGAATATTTTTAGGCCTTCTCCCGGAAAATGATACAATTATCACGCAGTCCATCGATTAACAATGAAAAAAATCGTGAAGTGTACAGAATGTATTATGAACCTTTTGTGAAACTGGTTTTATTTTGATGTCGTCAAGTAGACTACACAAACCGGAGAATAGAAAGAGCGTGCGGGACAGCAAAACCCAGGAATATATATATATGTATATAGGGGGAAGTCCCTCAGTATCCCGGACACATAGATTATTCGTTAAAAAAACTATAACGTACATAGAAACTTCGATATTTTATATTTTTTTAACAAACTCTGGAGTATTCTTTGGTGACATAACAATGTTTCAGATTTTTTTTTGATGTAAAACTGATAAAAATATATCTTTGAATTTAATCCTCAAAATGCTTAAGTCAGAGGAGTGGCACCTAGTACCGGACACTTTGAATACTAATACAAAGAATCAATTTAAAATCGCTAAATTTTGCAATGCTCACAAATATATGAACTAAAACACTCAGAAACGTCTGCGCACGTCTCATGAGCCCATTCCTCCCAACTATAGCACTGGATCCGGTTCTCTTTCCCCTAAAAACTTCATCGATGGCCCTTTTTTGTATTTTGCTCGGATCATTTTCCTTTCTTCATTATTTTCGATCGATTTGCCATTGTGAAATACTATAGTACAACAAGAATAACACGTCTTACATTAATATTCGAAAATTGAAAAGAAATGGTGTGTTGTACTGGAGGATAAATCGAGTGTCCGGTACTAGGGACCCAACATGCAGGATAAAAAAAAACAGCGTTTCTGCAATTACCACATCTGTTTAGGATTTCTTCACTCTTGGTGACGGAGTTAAACTCATCGTGAAGTAGTTCTTCACCCAAACTGAGGCATTGCTGTGGCCTGCTCGTAAATCAATGTTTTACGACTTGCATTTTCTTCGTTCTTTCACTTTGTCATATTTCTACGTCGAGTGATTTTTGAACATATATACATATGCTTCTGTTGGGCTCACACATATCAACATGTACTATAAGTAACTTTTATTTTGATACCATAGCAAAAATTTGATAGCAAATTATACTAATGTCATTTTTCCAAATTACTATGGTACATCGTAAATATTGGTTGAGATTATAGTATATTTTAATATGACCATAGCAATTTCTGTTATAATGTGAATGTTGTCCACCGATACTATGCAACCATAGTAATTCTTACTTCGATTTTCTCTCCTTCTATAGCTCTTTACCATCACCAATATTATTTGTTTATCAACAGTGTCCGGTACTAGGTGCCGTCCGGCGTTACGGGATTTCCCCCTATATATATACATAGAGGACAAATAAAAAAGCAAAGCTGACCCGCGTGACAGTTTCTGTTTGTGAACACGGGGGCCGACTAAGTCTCGAGAATTGATACCACAAGATTTGAGAAGACCGGTGAATTATTGTAATAAATTCGGAATTTGATATAAATGAAATATGAATAAAGTCATTAGTAATATATGTACATACTTTGTAATACGAAATGAATAAGTAAAGAAACCACGAGCCGCTAGCATTGTTTTTCTTAAAGCGAATTCGGCCGTGATACTGGAAACGTTCGGACGAGAGCGAGATTCTAAATATTTTAATAATGAACGTGTTGTGCTAATAGAGCGATTAGTGTGGTGAGCCCAGCAGCAATTATATGAACTCGGACCACACTTGCCTACCCGCGGCATTGTCGCATAGGTCTCTTACATAATTTAAATATTTTTTCAATGTAATTTTTGGGTTCGATCATAATTTTATTCATTTTGATTATTGATTTCGATAAGGTTCGTCCCGTCGATTGCCTGACATCGTTTTATTTAGGAACTAGTTATATCCAGTGTACTGAATTCACAATATTCGTGGTAAAAATTCAAAACTCGTGAGATATGGACTCACTTAAAATCTATATCAAGGCGTTGAAAAAATTGTAGAAAATAATCCTCACTGAAAATAAAAAAAGTAGGACTTTGAGGTGACTTGAACTCGGAAGATACCAGATCGCTTGCAAGCACGCTACCATTGTGCCAATTAAGCGAATAGTGTGAGAAGTCCAGCAGCAATTATATGAACTCGGACCACACTTGCCTACACGCGGCATTGTCGTATAGGTCTCTTACATAATTTTAATATTTTTTCAATGTAATTTTTGGGTTCGATCATAATTTTATTCAGTTTGATTATTGATTTCGATAACGTTCGTCCCGTCGATTGCCCGACATCGTTCTATTTAGAAACTAGCTATATTCAATGTACTAAATTCACAGTATTCGTGGTGGAAATTCAAAATTCGTGAGATGTTGACTCACTTAAAATCTATATCAAGGCATTAAAAAAATTGTGGAAAATAATTCGCACATTGAAAAAATAATGTCTGCATTTTTGTAATATTCCATGTAGAAAAATTTGGAAATTGTGGAAATAAAAAAAGTAGGACTTTGAGGTGATTTGAACTCGGAAGATACCAGATCACTTGCAAGCACGCTACCATTGTGCCAATAGAGTGAATAGTATGAGAAGTCCAGCAGCAATTATATGAACTCGGACTACATTTGCCTACACATGGCATCATCGCATTATTTAAATATTTTCCCAATACAATTTTCTATTTTATATACATATGAATATATGAATCTTTCATAAGGGCGAATAAATGAAAATTCGGTGGAAACATTATTTCCATCTCAATACTCATATTCAATTTTAACCTGAAATCATGAAATCGAATTCAAGGGTTCGCACAAACCCTTAGGTAGATGTAGCGACATAGCTTCGTTCATCTTCGGCCGAATTCGGTAAGAACAGAGATATGGATAGTATTTCTGCCCTCTTCTATTAACCGAACCACGAGCCGAAGTGCGGGGCTCACACCAACACGGCCTGTGCTTGTGTGCGGCACCCCCTCCACTCATGTATATTTTAGTCTCCGAGGCGGCTGACGCCCACATTTTAAAAATGCATGCTTAACTATTACTATATATTTCGTTGACCAATGAGAAAGTGGGTCCGATTGGCTCGACCAATCAGAAAGTGGGTCCAGTTCGAGGCTTATCCGATAAGGTAGCGCCACTTCGATTCAGTCAAAAATGCGTCAAGTTTTAGCCGGGCGTTGGCAATCTCTCTACTCATCTCTGCGCCGCAAGCGTGTCCAGACTAAACGCTACTCAACGTTGAGTTAGTCTAAACACACCCATTGTATCTGCTTCGAAAACACACCACGGGCGCGCACTCGGTGCCACCTTCAACAGCAAAGCTGTTTTTTCTTTGATTCCATTCATTTTTATTTATTATAATATTATTATGGATCATCATTGATAAAGTTCACATGACGATAGATGAACAAGAACAAGAGAGCGATGTATGTATATAATGATATATAGTGACAACCTCGAAGTTCAATGAAGCGATCAATTCGTTCATAATAATCAGCTGAACACATGACCTGTTTGTGCCTCCTTTGCTGTCGTATGGTTTAGAGCCGTCACTGCAATTCTGTTGCTGCTATAACTTTGTCAAAAGCGATGCTTGTTTCAGCAATGTTCTATGTGTCTGACCTATTTATCGCAAAACTGAAGCTACGAGAAATATTCGAGAATTAACCTTAACACTGACTTCTAATCGGCTTGATCTCAACCATAACATCACTTTTATTTATCAATGATGGTAACATGAGCATGATTTCGTCTTCTGAGATATCGATCATGAATCATCATCATAGCAGTTTAGGCTGGATTTTTTCATTTCCGGCCTAACGCGAAATCCGAGGGTTAACACTCCGATTAATCAAGCCTCTGAATTTTGCAGCGCGCGCCACCTACCGGTCAAAGGAAAACGATGGAATATATATTTTTTCGTGCGGGCGGCTATATTCATTTTATGCAAGTGTAATATAGAACTAATTTACTGAGAGTTTATTTAATTGTGCATAAAATGAATCAATTTTTTGATCATTTTAATGGAGACAATGATAGTGCTAATGAAGAAGTAGATGATGTTGGGGATATTGATGAAGATGAAGAACAGCGAAGGCGATACCGGCTTAATGATAATGATAATGATAATGAGCTCTTTTTCCCCGAAACTAGGTTTGCATTGTAATAGTTCTACAGCTACATTTACAAGATGTCCCTGATCTCGGCGTACCTGTTGGTAAAGGCCTCCTCTTACGTTTTCCATTGCTTTCTGTCTCGTGTGACCCTTCTCCAGTTTGGACCTGCTGTTAGTTTGATTTCATCCTCCCATCTGGTAAATTGCCTTCCGCGATTTCGCTTGCCAGCTCTTGGATACCACTCCGTCACTGCATGGCTCCATTTTTCCTTTGTGTCTCGCATCATGTGCCCTGTGCATCTCCATTTCTGTTGGTCTATCCTTGCCAAAATGTCAGTCAGTTTGGTTTTGGTACGGAGATCGGTGCTTCTGATTCAGTTTTTTCTTTTTGAGCCTCACATGCTCCTCTCCATTGCCCTTTCACACTTGGCAAGTCTCTCTCTCAGAGATTTGATCAGTGCCCACGTTTCACATCCATAGGTCAGACATGGGAGTACACATGCCTCGAAGGTTTTCTTTTTCAATGCCATGCTTAGGTCTTTTGACTTCATGATTTCCTGAAGGGACCAGTATTTTTTCCATCCCATTGCTATCCTCGTGTTCATATCTCGTGGGATTTGGTCTTTGGTTGAGATAATTTGGCCGAGGTATATGTAGTTATCTACATATGTCGAAATTTCGTCTCTTGTTTTTATCTCAACTTTAGTTGAATTAGTCATTAGTTTTGTTTTGTTGGAGTTCATTTTTAGACCGATTTTCTCATTTTCCTTACTTAAGCTTTGGATCATGGTTTGAAGATTGGCTGGGTTTCCTTCGAATAATATCAAGTCGTCGGCAAATCGCAGGTGCTTCAATTTCGATCAATTCATACTTAAACCTAACTTTTCCAAATTCAACTCTCGAAAAATGTTTTCAAGAACGGCGAAGAACTATTTTGGGGACAATGGATCTCCCTGTCTCATGCCTCTTTTTATTCGTTACACAAGGATTCTAGCTGAATGCTAGCTTTACTGTTGGCATAGATGGTCCTAATGATATTTGTGTATGTTAGTGGTATTCCTTGTTGTAGGAGAGTTTTCCCTATGTATTCATGACTCTGACTGTTGAATGCCTTTGCGTAATCGGTGAACGTTATGTATATAGTTCTATTGTACTCTTTATACTTCTCAATGACCTGTTTGACAGTATGGATGTGGTCTATGGTCGAAAACCCTTTCCGAACCCAGCTTGCTCAACTGGTTGCTGCTCATCCAATTCAGGCTGAGCAGCAACCTTCTATCCAGTAATACCTTTGGGAATATTTTGTAAATATTTGACATCAGTCTTATGGATCTGTAGTTTTCAATATCTTCTTTGTCACCTTCCTTGTGTATCAAAATGATGTGTGATTTTGCCCATTGCTATGGAATAGCAGAGGATTTAAGTATCTCGTTAAAAATTTGGGTAAGAACAGGTATCAGTTCTTCCATAGTTCCTTGCAGCAGTTCATTCGTAATGTGGTCTGGTCCGGGAGATTTCCCTATTTTTTGGCTTGTGATTCGGTATTCAGTTTTTGTTTTTCATATAAATAGCGATTGAAGTCTGTTGCTAGGTTTTTCATGTGCTTTCTTTGTATAACCGTTTCTGATTTCTTTTTTAGTTTCGGTATCCATTCCTTTCCTGCCTCACGGAGTTCTTTCAGTGCTTTTTTCACACCTCCAGTTCTCGGTATATGATATTCTAGAGTTTGCAGTCTTTTGATTTTCCAATCCTTTCTCATGCTTGTTCTTATATTCTTGCTTATTTCTGCAATGAGTTTCAAATTTTCCTTATTCCTACTGTTTATTAATAGTTCTTTTCTTTCGTTGACTAGTTGCATAGTTTGTTTACTTAATTGGTATTTGTTGATATTTCCATCTTTCTTTGTAGCCATGTGACTCTGCATGTTCTCCCAATCTATTGTATTTTTGTGTCACTTTTATGTTTGCATCTGTCATGATACTCTTTGTTTCTTCTATAAACTCTGAGTTGCTTATATTTTATGGGTTTCTTGGTTGATAAAATCTATTGTTGTTTATGTATTGTTATGCCTTGGAGAGGGATTAGTCTTAGTTTCAATAACAACACAATTTCTCAATCTCAATTAATGTCACTTTAAACTATTTGTTTATTTAAACGAAACTTTACACTCAAATTCACAATTATTCTCTTCAACTACAATTCCGTAGTGTCTTCTATGAGTTAACTTCAGCGACTGACTCAAGACATTTGGAAAATAAAATGTAGTGCGATTTTTGATCTTATTACGCCGTGAGAAAAGTTTGAGAACGAGGAGTATTGTGACCGGATTCGAGCGTATGAACATCACCGTCAGCAAGTTTGACATAAATGATTTGGATGCATAACGCAGAAAGAAAACATCGAAAAAATATCGAAAGAAAATCATGACAGTCTCCTAGGAGGTCATGGTGGAATGAAGAAAACATACTATAGAATCGCTGGGAACTATTTTTGGAAAACCTTGAGAAAAGACGTTGAAAATTATGTAAAAAGATGCCAAATATGCCAGAAGAATAAAGTTAATAGGCACCCCACAAGAATGCCTATGATAATAACTGATACTCCAAGGAATTTCTATAATAAAATTGCCATGGATATCTGTGGACCATTACCTCTCCCGAAAAACGTAATAAATATGTTTTGACAGTTCAAGATTGTTTAACCAAATATTTTGTAGGAACACCGATCCCTGATAGTACTGCTTCAACAGTTATAAGTGAATTTTTGAGACATTATGTTAGTTATTTCGACGTACCAAGAAATATATTAACAGATAGAGGAACGAACTTCACCAGTGAATTAATGAAGAATTTTCAAAAAATGTTGGGTATTAAACATATAACAACTACCAGTTTTCATCCAGAGAGTAACGGCAGTTTGGAAAGAAGTCATCAAGTATTGAAAGACTACTCGCGTCATTTTTCTAATGAAAACGCCGACGATTGGGATACAAAAATTCATCTAGCTAGATTATATTATAATACATCCAAACATGAAAGTACGGGATTTACTTCAGCGGAATTAGTCTTCGGAACTAATCCGAAAAATGTATCATCACTAAAAATTAACAATGTGACATACATGGAATATTTAGCCGACCTACAAGCAAAAATTAATAAAACCATCCCAGAAAGTAAGAGGATAATCACAGAAAGTAAACAAAGAACGAAAATACGGTATGATCGAATGGTGAATCCAAAAGAGTTTAATGTAGGTGACCTAGTGTGGTTAAGAAAAGAAAGCAACTCTAATGACAAAACACATGCGCTGAATCTGCCATTTGAAGGGCCGTATAAAGTGTTAGAAAAATTATCGGATGTTAATCATAAGATAGAAAGGAGAAATAAAGGCGTAGTGATACACGTGAACAAATTGAAATATGCTAACATAAATCTGTTTCAGAATTCTCGCCCAGTTGGTCATGATGGAAGGTAAAAGTAATGAGGAAATAATTTTTCCCACGTTACCAAGTATTTATATGGAGTACTTAGGTGACGTTAGATTCTTTCATGAAACTTATAACATCGTATCCTATTTCAATCTTGATGAATTGACAGTTGAAAACAATATTATTAATGGTACCAAATTAATGCGCATTACACCTGGATGTAGTGCAGTAACGAATGATATAATACTAAATTCATATATTGGAAGAAGATTAGATAACGAAAAAGCTTTCGTTCCTTTGATAACATATAATTTTAGTGAACATTTCCAAGTATTTAATGATCAATTTGATTTAGATCATTGAATTTGAGTTTACTTAAAATCCGACCTGTAGAAACGCCAGCTGTAAAATTGGATGATTTAACAAAATATGGTAGGACATTAAACGAGATTCGAAAAGAGGCAATAGAAATTGGGAATCATGAGAGAACAAAAACTTTTTACGAACAAACAATTAGTTGGGTTTCATATATATTATATGGTGTTGGTACCTTCGTACTATTATATCTGATAATTAAGTTCAAATTGTATCAAGTCTGCAAATGTCTGATAACTGGAATTTCTCAAATTTGTCCTAAAGATCGAAAAGACCAGAATATGGAACCAATAGTAATATATAACGCTAACCATGGATATTTGGGAGATTCAATTGCTACAAAAGATTTAACTCACTTGACACCTGTTTCGGAAGGTTTGAATTATCCCTCAATAACACGAAATAATAGACAATTGGCACTTAATAGAATGCATAGATCCAGATTGCAGATATCAGAATTTGAAGACTTGGCATGAATCGCATACTATCCCACACCTGTTGTCCGGTGATGAACACTATCATGGTATTCTGTTTCGTTTATGATTCATTAGTTACTGTAAGTTTCATAATATTACGAGTTATGATACGTTTTATGGAAAAATCCTTATTATAATATTCGAAAAGGGATTTTTCAATCTTAGGGTAGGGGTGTTATGCATCCAAATCATTTATGTCAAACTTGCTGACGGTGATGTTCATACGCTCGCATCCGGTCAGAATACTCCTCGTTCTCAAACTTTTCTCACGGCGTAATAAGATCAAAAACCGCACTACATTTTATTTTCCGGATATCTTGAGTCAGTCGCTGAAGTTAACTCATAGAAGACACTACGGAATTTTAGTTGAAGAGAATAATTGTGAATTTGAGTGTAAAGTTTCGTGCAAATAAATAAATAATTTAAAGTGACATTAATTGAGATTGAGAAATTGTGTTGTTATGGAAACTAAGACTAATCCCTCTCCAAGGCATAACAAAATATATGAGAACAAATAGATACTTTTGTTTAACAATTCTCTCTTACAAATCTCACTCTTACAATTAACTCCTACAAATCTCACTCTTGCACATTCTCTCTTACCGAATCAATCTTTTTCTTTTTCCATCACGTTCATCATGTCCCCCTCTCTCCTCTCCAACTTATTCATCATTTAAGTGTGCTAAATACATGTCATATTATTATGTGTATGACTTAATTGTTACCGATTTTTCGGCAAATTGATTTCACATAAAAAAATAGACAACAACGAACATAATCTTGAAAATATTGTCCATTGTTTTCTATAATTCTGCGCCATATCTCAGGTCACATATGAACACCGCGAAAATATTTGTATTTTAAACATAATTTTGAGCTCGAAAAAAAATCTGTGAAAATTAAGTCATACCCTTACTTTTTTTTTATCTCGGAGGGTAGGAGGAAAAACCTTCTACAGGGCGCCTGCAGGTTCCGCACTGTCAGGGAGTGTAGGTTTACCGGGTTGGGGCGGGTTGTTTCAACCTCCCGATGAGCGTAACTGAAAGATAGCTGACACATTTAGCATAGGGTAACTATCAGTTGGGCTTACCGGGAGATTGGAACAAGCCGCCCTAACCCAGCGACCCACTAAAAAACTCTCTCCCTTACTGGAAACACCTGCGTAATGGAAAAGAAAAAAATGTTGTTAAAAAGTAATTGAGGTAAATTTTTAAAAGCATTCAAATAGCTAATACAACTAACCTGAAAAAACTGCCATCCAATGTCCAAAGCTCCAAGAAATGTACTTTTTTTACAATTTCGTATTTTTACGAAGTGTTTTGGTCCTGACACGCTTCTCGTTGTTATTAGCATTGTACGATTTGACCAAGAAGTGGCCACGCATAATAATGTAGATGATTTTACGGGTTGTCTCTTTTTGATGATCTTTACATCCAATCATCGGGAACCCGCTGAGTTGGGACAAGCGTTGCAATACTGAAGTCAATGTATCGATTTGTACATTGAACTTGCCGACAACATCGAGAACCGTTGACTGGAGTATATTGATGAGTTGGAACAAATCGTCGCTAGGATGCAGCAAACCTCCGTACTGGTCCATTAGATTGATCATGATGTCCCTATAGATTCATCTAGCTCGTTGTCGTCAGACTGCATCGTGTGGATACAATCCTGGCACTTTATCCGCTTGATCATTTTGCGTACCACGTAACCGGCCATATAAGCTTTCACCTCGGAACTCGTACGAGTGACATCGTATGTGTGGTCGTGCACGCTATCCTTCCATGTACTCATGGAGAACGATCTTTCATAATCGTGATCTTGCTGGTGCGTTTCCGTTAGTGCATCCTCGACATGACTTCCCTCCAGTAATTGATCGAGATTTCGTAACCACTCAGTGCGTGGTTTTTTTGCTTCGGCCAACGAATCGTTCGTTTGCATTAGTACTTCCAGTAGTTCCGTACCACTCACAATGGAATTTCTTGGTGGTTTTATCAGCGAGTAGCTGCAAAGCAGGCGGAAAACCTGCGCAAGAAATTTCAGATCCGGATGGTCGTTGCTTCCACATACTCCACATAAGAAAACAAATGAGACTATATATGCGAAAAGAATATATCAAATACCTCTAGAGCATCTTGATTTAAGCGAGCTGTCATGAGATAGTCGAAATTTGATGCGGGTTTCAAAGTTTCTAAAAGTTCGAGCGTTGCACCCAACGCGACTTTGAGCCCGTTTAGTGTACTTGCAGATATAGGCATCTCTTTACTCGTTGTAATCGACTCCCATTTCCTCAAGTACGCATCGAAATCAATGATCGCTTAGTTGTAAGACAGCATGGTTACCGCATGGGAGAGAATTGCGGATGTCTCCCTATGCAGTCCCATGTCCTACTCCATGAAGTGGCCCCTTTTATACCTCGTGGTCGAATAAAATCTGATAGGGCGCCACTCCTCCTTTTATTATACCGGCTTGGCCTTATTTGGTGAGGTGGAGAAACACCAAATTGCCCCGGTGGTCCTGACTTGCTCATGGAGCATCTCTAGACTATCTCACGGCGTGTGTCCCGAGGGACTCATCCGCAGAAGCCATAGTTAGTATTTTATTCTTCAAAGGTGAGGAAATCGAAGGTATCACGGCTCCGTTAGATAATTTAGTACTAGTATCGTTTGCCCGTTGGCAAGCAGTCTGAAGTGGGATCATTTCCATGAAGTTAAATATGAATAGTTTAAATAATAAATAAGATAAATAGTTAAAATGAGAATTTGATGATTAATTCCGTCGCGGAGTCCTGATTTGACTCTTCCTATCGAGTCCTATCCTTCGTTGATCAGGCGGAGGTTTGGGCTCGAGGCCAGAAAATTCTCTTATTAGTTTATAGTGTGCTATTTGAACGAACGTGCTATAATGAACCCTAGCTACCCAATGAAAGCTAATGCAAAGCATGAAGCTTAGATGCTGTGTTACTTGGAGTCTATTAGTACTTACAAGTAAGAAGAGACGGAAATAGAGAGTCAGCAACCCCATGGTCCTGGTCCTCTGGTGTGTTCCTCGAAGTTCCTCTGTCCGGAAATCCCCTCGTGGTTCTTGTGGCTGCAGAGATAGCAAATCTCAAAGCAAGCAAGAAGGTGAAAGCAGCTGGGAGGTAGGCGGTGCACAGGTTTTAAGAAGTGTGGTCACAGAATAGCAGTTTAAAAATTAACAGACACTTATAAATTTATTTATCAAAGCAAGTCAGCCGAGTAGTTAACATAAAGAGAAACTTATTTAAGCGCGTTCGCGAACCATGAAGATAAATGAGTTCCAATAAGTTTTGCACGCGAAAATATGCTACGTGGTATTTGAGTTGGCAGTTTATGATCCAATGTTTATAACTCCCTGGTAATAGATTTGTCGTACCATACTTTTAGTTTGGGCGAAGAAGTTTTATATTCAGACGAAAACTTCACCAGTATGGGTTTCTATCACCTTGGAGCGGAGCCTAGCGTAGGATAGAATTCCCCTGGTCAACGCGCCAGGTTGCCGATGGAAACTACTAGGGGCTCGAAGGGATGTGCTGTATGTAATGCTTGGCCTATTCAGTTTACTGAATGTGTGACAAGTTGTCCAAGGAGGTATATTCGTCCTGAGTCGGATTTGTATACTATATATATATTGCAGGTCACTATGTTCACAAACCTCAGATGGATGTACTTTCGGTCTACGTACTCCGTTTATAGTATATGAGAATCTCGAAGCGCGGTGTCTGAATGCAAGTGCTCGACTCTATAGTTCTATCCGTAGTCGTAGTTCGTTCGAATTTTCCCCCTTTTATATCGTCTATTCCATTGCGGCGGCGCTGATGTATCTGTAACAATAGGTGTCACTCGGGCGCGTGCCCGGGAATTAATAACCATTCAAATATATTTTTAGTTTCCCAAGACATCCTAGACCAACTCGAAACTCCTTGGGATAACCAAATTGTATGTTGTCTCGGTCATTCGATAGGTGTTTCACCATACTGTCACAAACTCCCCCGCTAAATTCGGTTATCCTCTGGAGGTTCGCCGTGGGTGCTAGGGTCTCTTGTGTATTTTTATCTGCAACAAAGTCAAAGCAGTTACACAAGGTAGCAGTTCAATAAATGTCATTTATAATTGTCAGATTTATATTTATTAAATACTGTTTGTTCCTCGGAGTAGCGTCAACGCTGTACATGGTATTTTATTGGAATCATGAAGTTTATTGGTTATAGCCTAATTCAAATATTTATAGTATCATTTTTTTCCTGGTTCCTTTCGGAGGTTATGAGAAAAGAATCTTCTTTGGATTATGTGATCTTTTCCTACGAGTTTGATGTATTTTCTTGCTTTTTGGTATAACGTAACCTCAAAAACGGGCTAAGCTGAGTATTTGAATTGTTGGTATTCCAAATATTCCTTCAATATCAATAGCCGCAGAACATAATTTGCGAGCCATACCTGGCGGCGTCCAGGGCGTTGATTATTCGCTTCTTGGCATGAGGAAAACTTTAGTCGTCGTCTTTGGCGTCTTTTTATTTTGTTTTCTATTATTGTTAATCCGTGATAGACGACGTCGTTGTTCGTATGCCCTTACGATCGCAAGTAGTTCAGCGCATAGCTGTGGTAACTCTGCAGCTGACAGCTGCTTTGCAGGAATATGTTAGTATTTTCCGGCAACGACGGTGGGAAAAAATACGTTTCGAGGATTATGTGGTTTTAAGTCCATAAACGTGATTTAGCAAGCTTCAGCAAGAAGTTCCAATCATCATCTACTATATATAAATTATCTGAGAAACCATCTTCCGTATTCATGGATACCTCACGCGTTGCGCGTGGCGTTGCTTCCTTTTCATCTCTTTGGAACATTTTCTGCAAAGTCAATATAATTATTACTTATTGGATTCCTTTTTTTTTTTTTTTTATTTTTGATTGGAGAATTCGTGTACTTCTTCGTATTGGTTTTAAGTATTTTGTGTGGTAATTTCCAATCTGCTTGTCATGCAAATCTACGAGCGTTACGATATTATAACCTACAAAGCCTTTCACTTTTAGTGGTCCTTTGTAAAATGGGGCTAATCCTTTGTTATAGCCTTTTTCCTTGTTGCTTAGTCTAGGATTTGGCAACATTACCAAATCTCCCAACTTTAGGCGCTCTCTTGCAAGTCCAGGGTGCCCACCTGTAGCGTGTCTTTTGCGCGCACGCGCACGGTACGTATATTGCTCCGTGAAAACTCGAAACTCGTCAAGTCGTTCCATGCGTTCCATCCATTCCGTGGTACAAGTGACTAAGTTCTGTGCTGAGTCCAGTGATCGGGGCGGTCCTGCTGGTCTCCCGTTCCATCCATGGTTCAGAAAGAACGGTGTAGAGTTAATGCTCGTATGTTTAGCTGTATTGTATGCAAATTGCAGTTCGGGTAGATATTCCTCCCATTTTCGTTGATCTTTCCCTATGTAGCATTTTATCATTGGCTTTATCGTCCTGTTCACTCTCTCGACAGGGTTTGCCTGAGGGTGATAGCACGGGTTGTATTCATGTTTGACTCCATATCTTTTTAGGAGCTCATTTACATCCTTGTTAGCATACTCTTTTCCATTATCACTTAAGAGTATCTTTGGAGTTCCCCAACGGTTGAATATTGCCAGTAATGTTTTTGCTACTATTTTTCCAGTGGCTTTTCTTATTGGAATTATTTCAATGTATTTAGTATACAGGTCCAGTATTACTATTACGTGTGTATACCCTCCAGTGGATCTAGGCCAAGGGCCCATGGTGTCTATGGCTATATAGTCCCAAGGTTGGGTAATATCTCTTGTGCCAAGAGGTGCAGATATTGGATGTTGGTTAAACTTCGTGGTTTTACATCTCTCACAGTTGTCTACGTATTCCGAGATGTCTTGGCTCATTGCAGGCCAAAAATATTTCATACGGATTCGTTCATATGTTTTGTCTCTTCCCATATGACCTGATTGCGGATGATCGTGGTGTTTTTGAATGCATTCTTTGATTTCATCCTCTCTTAGGACTTGTCTCCACTCTTCCATTTGTCCATAATGTGTATATTGGTTGCTATCGGGCTTAAAATATAATTTGCCGTCTAGTATGGACCATTTGGTATGTAGCTCGGGGTGTTGTTTCACTTCCTTGAATTTTTGGGCAAACCAATTAGTATTTATGGATGTGATTATTTTGCATGCCAATTCAGGTATTTGGGTTTCGGTGCAACCCTGTTTTATTTCTTCTGTGGAGTCCTGGAACATTCTGGACAGTGAATCTGCTGCTTCGTTTTGTGTTCCCGGCCGATGTAGTATAGTAATGTCGTGTGACAATAATTTGAAAATCCACCGAGCCATTCTTCCTGTGGGGTCTTTCTTTTTGCTCAGCCATACTAATGCGGCATGGTCGGTGACTACGGTGAATGCCATTCCCTCGAGGTATCCTCGAAGTTTGTCTATAGCCCATACAATGGCTAGGCACTCGCGCTCAGTAGTCGAGTAATTCCTTTGAGCTGCGTTGAGCTGAACACTGTGACACTCAATTAGGTGCTCCTTATTATTTGTTTCATCCTTTTGGGTTAGCATGGCTCCCAATCCAGTCTCACTTGCGTCTGTATACAAGTAGTATGGTAATTTTGGGTCTGGCATGTAGAGTGCTACTGCGCTTGCAATTGCTTTCTTAGTATCTATAAAAGCATTTAATTCTTTTTCTGTCCAAATGAAATCGTTCTTAGGGCTGGCGAGTTGGTGTAGGGGCCCTTGTATCCTGGCGATATCCTTCATATGGCGATGGTACCAAGTTACCATGCTATTAAAAGACCTTAATTGCGTCTTCGTAGTGGGTAGTGGGAAATTCAGAATCGGTTTTATCTTGTCGGGGTTAGGTTTTAATCCCTCTTTATCAACGATAAATCCCAGGTAGTGAACTTCTGATCGAGCGACGTGGCTCTTTTCCCTGTTGATTCTCAAGTTGGCTTCCATCAGAACCTCAAAAAGTATGGACAATATTTTAAGGTGTTCTTCAAATGTTTGGCTCACAATTATCCAATCGTCGAGATAGGCGAATACTTTATCTGCCCATGCAGTTGGAAGTTTCCGAGCCTTCAATTTCTCAAGGTAGTCTTCTTTCAATGAGTCCGTGAGCAGTTGGAATGTGCTTGGGGCACCTGTGAGACCATATGGCATACGTAGCCATTCGTATTGTCCTTTCCCTTCAACAGTAAATGCCGTGTATTTTCTACTTTTGGGTTCCATAGGTATTTGGTGGAATGCCTCTTGTAGGTCTAGAGTGGATATTATGGATGCGGCATGTAGCATGGATAATATCCTGTTCATGTTAGGTATGGGGTATGCAGGTTTCACAGTTTGTTTATTTACCTGCCTAAAGTCGATACATAGTTGGTGTCCTCCATTGGCTTTTGGTACAACCACTGGTGAGCTCGACCATGGGCCGTAAAATGGCTGTATATACCCCTTCTCCTTGAGTCTGTCTATTTCTTCGTGGATAAATTTATTGATTGCTTGACTTCTACGGTATGGCTTTATCCGTACGGTCTTCTCATTGGTCATCTCTATTCTGTGAGTGACTCTGTTGGTTACTCCGGTGCAGAATTTATCGAGTTTCTCAAGTTGTTCATCTGAGAAGTTTTTCAATCGCTGTTCTTGGTTGTCTGAGAGCGTTGCTATTCTGGCGATCGTTATTTCTCGTAGTGATTTGGTTAGGATGATTGTTTTTTTTCTGCCACCTTTTACCCACCAACACCTGTTGGCGCAGTCTATTTGTAATCCGAAACTTAGACAAAAGTCGGTACCGAGAATTATCTCTTCTTCTAGATTTTCCAAGACAGTGAAATATATTTCCCCCAAGGCATCGCCTACTTCTATGATGAAGCTACATATTCCTTCTATTTCGGCTTTGATGCCATTGGCGAATGAAATTTGTTTGGAATCCTTACTCGGAGTCCTGAGTTCCTCTTTCACAACTTCTTTGAGTCGGTGATACACGGTGCTACTCATATGTGACATCGTGCTTCCCGTGTCTATCAGTGCTGTGGTTTTTAGGTGGTGGAAGCCTATGGTGGCTCGGAAATTTCCGATTACGCGTTGGCCAGGAGATTTACAGCCAATAATTACTTGTCGACAATATTTTCGCTGTCGTATAAATTCCTCGGGGATTCCAGTCTCTTTCCATTTCGCTGGGATCCACTCTTTGATAGCTTGACAGTCACCCTCCAAGGTTTCTAGACTTTTAATCGCTGGTTCATTTATGACGACGTTGTCGTCCCAGGTTTCTTCCTGATCGGGGTGGTTATTTCTTTCTCTTGTCCTTAAGAAGGTATCTGTGAGTGTCCAGAAGTAATGAGTATCTTCCTTGGTTATTATGGGCGATATTTTTATTTTTTCGAAATGGTCACTGAGGGCAGCTGGGGGTAGTTGTTCTTCCGGCTGCCCGCTTACAGGTTTTTTGTCTCTGTAAGGGGTTCCTTCTTTATGCATTCCCTAGCCACGTGTCCCTCTTCTCCACATTTGAAACAACTCGAGGCTTTTGTTGCTACGTGAAGCTTGGACTTCCAGTCTTCTATTAATTTTACTAATTCCTCTAGAAGATCTGGTTTCTTTCGTAGTCCATTTATTTGAAGAGGTCTCTTACTAATTCGGTTGGCGGCTAGCATCATGGATATATCTTCTATCTGGTCATCCATGGTGACTTCTTCCTCGGGGTCCAGCTCGAAGTCTATTTGATTTACCCAGGGTTTGTTGTTGGGCTGTAACTTCTTGGCTTCCCGGTTGGACTTTCTCTCTTGCTCTTTGCTGTCCAGTCGGGCCAAATTGGCTAAGAACCTTTTCATGGTGGTGTTGCTTTCGACAGGCAATCGCGTTTGAATTCTTTCGGGTAATGCTTGTGTGATCTGCATTATTCTCCTCTCTTCGTCAATTGGGTATTTGAGTTGGCGGTACTCATTTTCGAATCTTATTGCCAGGTCTAGGAAGGTTTCACCGTTCTCCAGCTTGAAGTTGCTGGTTCTTGACCAGATATCCAAATCATCACTTCGCCCCTCATATAAATACAAGAAGTCTTCTAGAAAGTCTGCCCATTTGGTCCATTTTGGGCTCGTGGCTCTATACCACATTAATGGTCTGCCTGAAAAGAACTGGGGCAGTATGAGTAGCGCAGTTGGTTCATCGAGCGCCTCTGAAGACACGAAGTGTTGCACGTTATCTAAGAAGTCTCGGGGAGTAATTCCCTCCTTTCGGTATTTAATTCCGCTTCTCTCGGCTCTCATCAATATTTTACCTACTGCCACATGATGGGTATGTGGATCTTCAAACATATTATGATACCCCGTCTTATTCAGCGCCGTGTATTCGTTGTTGTCTCTCCCCCGCTGATCTAAGCGTCGGGTATGGAAAGTGTTTTCTCTGTGAGTCCGATTGAATGGTGTGGACCCTCGGATATTTGGGTCGTCTTGAAAAGCTACTACAGGCTCACTTCTCCTGTTGTTTCGTTGGTTCACCAATTGGTTCACCCTTTCTTCGAACTCCTCTTGTTGTTTTCTGAAAAGCTCTGTCATTTCTTGGCTTTTATTTTCGAGCCTTTCCAGTTTCTGGTAGGTTCGTGCCAATTCGGTTTTAAGCTGTTCATGTTCTCGTATGGGAACGGAAGTTGTTTTCTGTTCCTCATTGTTCGTAGTTGTTGTTAGTTTGTACGTGGTTGCCATTGCGAGATTTTGTTCATTGGGGTTGATTTCCCCATCCCCACTGAATATTTTTCGTATTGCCCTGTGGTCATCTCTTGAGATTCTATAATCTTCGGCAATTTGTGGGTGTTGCGATTTCTTTATGGTCCCCGTGGATGTTCCAGGCAACTCCAAAAATCTACCCTCATCAGGACTATCTGATTTCTCTCGTGGAATTTTTCTGAGGTATGGTTCATTGTCTCGCAGATCTTCCATTGAACGGTGTACGTTCATGCTGATCGATTTTCTAGATTCGATAATTTCCTTTTCGTATTCTGACAGGGCTTTATCCAGTTCGATAGTATTTCGACGTGGTGTACAAGCAATGACAGTTATTGGTGGTACTGCTTTTCGGTTATACCTTCTTCGTGGTATATCTAGTCCTCGGAATGGTTTGCCTGTACGGGTCCTCGGATTTCCGGGGTCGTCTTCCATTCCCTGCCTTTTACAAATGAATATCTAAATGAGTATCTCTTAAATGTTCTTGCTTTAGAGTATAATTGTTAATGTGCTCAAGTACTTGGTGAGAATTTTATAAGTGTTTTATTTACTTTCGTAATTTCAAATAGGTTGTACTTACTTAACCTCTGTGGAAAGATTTTGTCAATGACTTACTTTGTAAGGATGGTGACGATTTCTTTACAATGCTTTTCCTGTTTTATTTTATCTCCGTGAAAAAGGCAATCCTTTAGAGTCTTTTTATGGGTGATGTCCAAGTTCCTTCTCTTAATTTTACTGTTTCCCTTTTACTGCTCACTTTTATTGCTGTAAGTAAGGTGTATGATAACGTGTCAAACAGAGAGGTTAGAGTTCTATTATTGACTGAACTGCTTCGATTCTTATCGAGCTATCGATATTTCCTCGGAGGCAGTGTCGCTTGCTCTATGAGGTGCACACTTAGTTTACCTTTGTGGCTTTTGTTTCGCTGCGTTTCCGCGCGCTCTTACGACGTTATAAGGGTGGCGTTGTTGTCAATAAAGTATTGTTCACAATGCCCTACTTGTATCGTTTGAAGTTTCAAATGGATTCAATGATGTTACTTATGAGGGGAGGGAGTCTTTTTATACTTTTTCATCAATGCTTATCGGAAGTTTTCCGCATGGGTGGTATTTATTTCCTTTGCATTCGAACAAAGTCTCCATGTGATTATGCCGTGTCGTGACTATTTGTTCCTCTCTTTTTTTTGTGTATTCCCCGTTAGGTGTTCAGAGCGATTCGCATTTATCGTCTCCCATATTTTGGAGTAAATAATAAGAAGATAAAATTTTTTTCCACAAATTTTGTTTACGTGTTTACGCATTCCGCTGGGGATTAAATTGTTTGTCACGTTTCGGGGATTAACAGTTATTGTTCCGCATTCAATTTCGGGATTTTATAGCTTCATTGTAGTCATTGACATTTTCCGCTATTTGAACGTGATTGATCACTATCTATCGTAAATTCCATAGCTTCTTCAATCCTCTTTCCCTAACGCGGTTGGGAATAATAAATTTCTTTTGGGTTAATTTGCCGCGAGTTTTACGGCAACCTTGGTTGGGACAATAGCCTTATTGTTTGGCTATTTATTCCTTTTATAGTGGATTTTAGATCATAGTGGTTTTCTCCACAATGGGAAGGTGAATTCGACCGTCTCTAGTATTTACAACCCAATCTCCTCTTGAGATTTTATGGCCTTGTTTGTCTCAGAGCAGCCAAATTCCTATCTTTGCCTAGAGGAATTTAGTCAACCACCGCGGCCCCTTAGCAACAGAAATGTTCGAAAATTTTATTCTACTGATTTTCCCTTTCTTCGCGGCCCGTGGTTCCCATTTCAATATTATCTTGAAATGCTTTTCGCCTCGCGTTCGAAATTTCCTATCGACGCGTTCCTATATATAATTTTCTTTCGCGGCAACTGCCGCCTCCGACCTCAAGACTATCGCTTTATTGGTCTACTTGGTAAGTCGGTTAAAAAGTAAATCTGTTCGCCTCGAAGTCCATCGATGGCCTACTTGGATTCACTACATTTCGAAATCCATCAAAATGCTTGTTTTTAGAATGGCCCCCTCTATCCTTGGAGTTCCGTTCTCGTAACCCTTATGAGGCTACAGGTTTTTGGCAGGCTCTGCCCCCGCCGGCGATACTTTAAAAACCGCGTTGGCTTTTTGTTAGTCCGCTAAGACCTCACCTCAGTCCGTCGAGGTGCTCACCAATCGCCCAAAAACCCATCATGGCCCGAAATGTTAGTGTCCCGTCCATGATCTGATAGTTGGCCCGAAAGGTGGTTACCCATTTTGGGCCCATTTCAGTTCCCAGAATTAAAAATGGTTTGGGAGTCCAATGGCCTATTGAATCCCAGGTTGATTATAGCTATCCCTAGAAAATAGCCTTACTATTCAAGTCCCCGAAGTCCTCCTCCACGCGAATCCACGCATGACCGGCCGAACTTTTAGTTTCCTAAATAGTTTTTTTTTTTTTCGTTTATTTTTCCTATATGAGGAAAAAAAAGGAAGATTTTTTTTTCTTCTGATAAAATTTTATCTTTTTGGGAGGGGTGCGATACTCTTTGCTCTTAGAAGATGTTAAGCGGCTCTTTCCATGTTTAAAGCCTAGTCACCCGAGGGATTTCCCTTTGCTAAAATACCTCGAGCCCCACGTTGGGCGCCACTTAAGACAGCATGGTTACCGCATGGGAGAAAATTGCGGATGTCTCCCTATGCAGTCCCATGTCCTACTCCATGAAGTGGCCCCGTTTATACCTCGTGGTCGAATAAAATCTGATAGGGCGCCACTCCTCCTTTTATTATACCGGCTTGGCCTTATTTGGTGAGGTGGAGAAACACCAAATTGCCCCGGTGGTCCTGACTTGCTCATGGAGCATCTCTAGACTATCTCACGGCGTGTGTCCCGAGGGACTCATCCGCAGAAGCCATAGTTAGTATTTTATTCTTCAAAGGTGAGGAAATCGAAGGTATCACGGCTCCGTTAGATAATTTAGTACTAGTATCGTTTGCCCGTTGGCAAGCAGTCTGAAGTGGGATCATTTCCATGAAGTTAAATATGAATAGTTTAAATAATAAATAAGATAAATAGTTAAAATGAGAATTTGATGATTAATTCCGTCGCGGAGTCCTGGTTTGACTCTTCCTATCGAGTCCTATCCTTCGTTGATCAGGCGGAGGTTTGGGCTCGAGGCCAGAAAATTCTCTTATTAGTTTATAGTGTGCTATTTGAACGAACGTGCTATAATGAACCCTAGCTACCCAATGAAAGCTAATGCAAAGCATGAAGCTTAGATGCTGTGTTACTTGGAGTCTATTAGTACTTACAAGTAAGAAGAGACGGAAATAGAGAGTCAGCAACCCCATGGTCCTGGTCCTCTGGTGTGTTCCTCGAAGTTCCTCTGTCCGGAAATCCCCTCGTGGTTCTTGTGGCTGCAGAGATAGCAAATCGCAAAGCAAGCAAGAAGGTGAAAGCAGCTGGGAGGTAGGCGGTGCACAGGTTTTAAGAAGTGTGGTCACAGAATAGCAGTTTAAAAATTAACAGACACTTATAAATTTATTTATCAAAGCAAGTCAGCCGAGTAGTTAACATAAAGAGAAACTTATTTAAGCGCGTTCGCGAACCATGAAGATAAATGAGTTCCAATAAGTTTTGCACGCGAAAATATGCTACGTGGTATTTGAGTTGGCAGTTTATGATCCAATGTTTATAACTCCCTGGTAATAGATTTGTCGTACCATACTTTTAGTTTGGGCGAAGAAGTTTTATATTCAGACGAAAACTTCACCAGTATGGGTTTCTATCACCTTGGAGCGGAGCCTAGCGTAGGATAGAATTCCCCTGGTCAACGCGCCAGGTTGCCGATGGAAACTACTAGGGGCTCGAAGGGATGTGCTGTATGTAATGCTTGGCCTATTCAGTTTACTGAATGTGTGACAAGTTGTCCAAGGAGGTATATTCGTCCTGAGTCGGATTTGTATACTATATATATATTGCAGGTCACTATGTTCACAAGCCTCAGATGGATGTACTTTCGGTCTACGTACTCCGTTTATAGTATATGAGAATCTCGAAGCGCGGTGTCTGAATGCAAGTGCTCGACTCTATAGTTCTATCCGTAGTCGTAGTTCGTTCGAATTTTCCCCCTTTTATATCGTCTATTCCATTGCGGCGGCGCTGATGTATCTGTAACAATAGGTGTCACTCGGGCGCGTGCCCGGGAATTAATAACCATTCAAATATATTTTTAGTTTCCCAAGACATCCTAGACCAACTCGAAACCCCTTGGGATAACCAAATTGTATTTTGTCTCGGTCATTCGATAGGTGTTTCACCATACTGTCACAGTTGTAATCGCAAAAACAATCGTATAGTAAGTGCTCATGCACCAAGACCGAAATACAGAGCATATGAGAGCAAAATGTGAGAGCATTAGCTAAAAGAAGCGAAATCAATGTTAATAACTGGCACATTAGTTTCGTCTTATCAGCTGCAAATAAAAGTTGAAACAAAACAAGAAGTGCATGGAAATGATAAAAATAAACATAGCAGTGTAACAGCAAAGTTGAAGAGTGCCACGCCATCCACCGTAATTTTCAAGGTACAGGAAAAATCGCACTCATGCAGAAAATAAACCAAACGATAAAGATACATCGAATAACCAAGCCACTTAATCTTTTTACCGAATGCGATTAGTACGCAATGAAATTTGTTTTGCGTCAAATGACACAAAAATATTCACATTCGAGTTTTCCAACTCCAATCTATCTCCAGGTCACGAACAAGCTCCAATAACTGATTCAACCTATTATTTTTGAACCAACAACCATGATTTTTCCAGTGAATCGACGAAGTGGAACGCAATCATTCATCGAAGGAAAGAACGAGTCTGCAGCAATGATGAATTAAAATTGAAAGGCGATGGGCCAAGGTGTCCATGGAATTCGAGAGCGATTCTGCCAAATGCTAAAAGGGATTGAATATTGAAATACGTCGTATATGACAGGCGTAATAAATTAGTATGTTGGGGATGTTGCCAACCAAATAGCTGTCGTGGAAAATAATTGGTTTTCAGCAATAAAGTATAAACGCGAATGAGTCCATAACAAAATATAAATATATTGACAAAATTTGAATGAGTAAATAATTAATAACAATGGTTGAATGAGTGCTAAATGAATGTTGATGTATACACTGCGTAAATGGATGATCAATGTGATGTGAGTGAATGAATGTATGGTGGATCGTAAGAGTGAATGCAAATATGTTGAGTAGAACTATAAGCCACGCGGTCTCGAATGAGCAATCAATGTGTGTATGAGAAGTGATCGCGTGTAGAGTAATATCAATGAATCAATTGAACAATCAACGTGTATAAATATGATAGAGTATAACAATGAGCAATATTATAATGAGCATTCAAGATAATTATACAATGCATCCAATATGAACATACGAGTCGCACACTTATCACCACTGGTTCGACGCCACGTGGTGATGCACACCGAAAATTAATTGAAAAATCAATTAATTTCCTTAATCATAATATTGAGTTGGTCACTGAGTTATAACGACACTGAGTTGATCACCATGAGCACACACAATAACGAAGTTGAAACACTATGAGAACGGAATTTAAATGATGGAGTTGGACGATCGGATCGAGTACAACACGTGCGCTAGATTCGGTGTTCAGAACAAATATGGTTGGTATGCACGCGGTGATGATGGTCAAGATGCCGACGGAAGAGCGGCGACACTTATGCTGCACTTCAGCGCAAGCGCAGGCGCAGGATGTGCGCAATCGCATGCTCATAAGTGCCCATAAGTATCCACAAGTAATTGATTGGTTTATCGTGACTCTACGTGACACGATAGAATGCCCAGTTGATTGATTTAATCCAACTTGTGATTGAAGTTGGTTGAGTGCGTGAGAGGTGCTGCCACCTCACACCATGAGTGACCAAACATGGTAGCATCACAAACGGTGCTATTAAATATGCAATTAAATATATCCTCGTGCAATAATTTATTAATGAAGCGCAATGTCTCGTCTGTTGAATCGAAAAGTTTAAACCAGAACGATAATTTATCTAATTGCATGGACGAGTCAGAACCAGCTTCGAGTTAACTATCGAACATCACGATATTATAAATTGGATAACATGTAATTCAGCCTTAGTTAGCAATGAACGATGTTTAATACCTTTTTTTGTTGACAATTTTCTGTCCCGCGTAGAGCGTCTTTTGGCGGGCATGACATCATCGCTGTAATCAGCTTATTAAAGTTTCCCAAAAACTTTTGCGTCGGTTCGAAATCTGCCAATTCCGGGAACTTGTTCTGCAACACCTCCATTGCAACACGAACTGGCAGTGAAAACAGCTGAAAACATTGAGCAAAAAGACGAAAGTTGATCATAATTTCGTACTCTCTGTAAAAGCTAATGTACACTTGATCGGAACAGAATTCAATAAATTATATGAGTGGATATTTATCACTTTTAATGAAAATATAAATAATCGTACTTGGAAAGCCAGTGGCACGTTCATTTTTTGATATTCGACAGGATTCAGGTGAGTTGGTGTCAAGTTGTGCGCCACTCTCTAATTAGGGTTCTCGTACTACTCGTGCTTGAGCAGAGCTTCCCAATGTTTTTTCTTCACTGTGCCATCGGGTGACTAAATAATGAGTTGAAAAAATATTGAGAACGTTAGAAACATAAATCAATGAACGCATGCATTTTTACCACTATGAAAAGCAATAGAAAATGAAGAAGGAAGTTAATAGTTTACCTCAACTACCGCACGTTTCATGAGACTGGTCCTGATGCATTTTGCCAAGTGAGGGAAGTCGGAAATCATGAACAATCTTTTGTTCGAGTCATACGGATGTTCGCAGCTAAATTTTCCATCTTCGATTCCAAAGATGGACCACATTCCACGATTCCACTGCGCTCCATCAGTTGTGACGACATCGACGTGAGAACCGGAGTTGCCCAGTAGAATAACGCACTTCAAGATAAGTTTGTGAAGTACAACTCTCGTCACTGAGTTTCGCTTCAGGAAACAGCCGAGGGCGACGCGGAAAATCTCCGATTTGGAGCGTCTGTACGTTGAAAGACACGGATTCGCTCAATTTCATCTCGTCGATAAGAAGAACACCTTGAAAATCGAATTGAGAATTTACAATTTTGTTACAACAAATCAACTCGAGTGATGAGCAAACAAATAATAGTGAGGAATTAAATGTAAACTACACGTTGATACCTGGCTTGTCTACAAACTCCATTTGCGAACCCTTCATCTTTAAACATTCAAATATGGCTGTTTGAAAGCCATATGCAGAGCTTATTCTTTGAATATATTTATTCAAAGTGGTTCTGCAGGGAAGTAGCAGAGTTTTTCGATCTCGAATGTGCTCGTATAATGCGCTGTTTTTTATCCGCATTAACAAGTATTCGTAGATCCAGTCTAGCTCGTATCTACCACCTTTGCTGCTCTTCACCCTGGCAGCATCAAAACAAGTCCGAACGGCCAGTTTCTGAGCTTCGGGCAAATCTGCTAGGCTGTTCTCTAGCTTTTCTTTTTTAATCGCTGCACACTCCTCTCTCAGCTCCCTTGCATTCGCGAGTAATTGTATGGTCTGCAAAATACACATAATTTCTTCGTAATAGACACGGCGTCAATTTAATAAACAGTAACAAATTCTTATTTATCATTGTTTATTAAAGCGAAGCCTTGCCTTCGTATTTATTTTTTTTTCAGTGACGTAGATATTGAATACAATTTCTACGTCATTGAACATACTGATTCCAAAAGTAACTTGTCATTATAGCTCATAACGACGCGTTACAGAATAGGCCTGCTGGCTGACAAAGATATTTTGTTGAAGAGCGCGAGTAAAATCATTACTTAACGTACCGTTTGTTTGATGTGAAGAAATTTCTTCCGTGTTAAACTGACCATCCTTTGTGTTCGTTTCAGTTTACGCTCACCGTCCTTGCGCCGCTCACTATTGCGTTGCAGCTTAGCGCGAAGATGTCGACACTCGGTGCACCTCGGATTTTGGGGCTGACGTTCGTACGCGCCTCCAGAAGGCCGATGCAGCGAGGGACACGACTATTGAAAAACAAACAGAATTCAAATTTATTTTTCGATACAGATTAGAATTATTAATGTCTTAATATTACATTTACAACCGATAAATACTTGGTTTCTCCGAGAAGGCCTCTCAAAACTCCATTGCCTTTATCAAATACTCATCATAAAACAAAAAATCATTTGTGACTATATTTGAATATATTTGACTACATTTGAATTTGATGACTATTTCATTTTTGAAATTATTTGCATTAAAAAAATAATAATAATAATTTAGCAGTACCGTTTTTTCTCAAATCCTGTTCCACTGCAAATTGTGAGACGCTTCAGAGTTTGTAAGTACTCGTGTATATCCGCCATCGATGTCACTTGATCGTTCATCGGTATAACCGTATCCATGATCGTTCGAATCTGCAACGTCAAAGGAAAATTGAATATTAATCTTTGAATTTGAACAGAAATTGTAATTGAGATTGAAAAACAAATGAAATAATTACTCGTGTGGAAAGATTCGACGCAATCTCCGAATAGAGCCGTGAAAACTGATGCCATCTCGACTATTTCGTTGGGGTCATGTTCGTCAATGTTCATGGTAGCGTGTCTTGTTGTTTTATTGTTGACCTAAAAGTCTTTGAACCCGTTCAGTATTCAAAAATAATTTATTCGATAATTTTGGAGTCAAGTTCCATTTTGAAAATCTTTTCGAATAGCATGCCTTTTTGTGCCACCCTGGGTAAGCAAATTTTACTCTCTCTGATAATATCGCGCGACTAAAATCAAAACCGCGTATGCACCAACATGTAGAAATGTGACAAATCAACATGAAGAAAAGAATGGCAGACAATATAAAGTGCAACCCCTCAAAGAGTTCCGAAACGTGTTACCTCAATATTGATCCTGTTATCCTGTTGTGCTAGTGACATCGCGTTATCCTCGAGATACCAATGATCTCGAGGAATCTCGTGGATTGTTCCATACGGTAGTACGGTTTTGTCGGTCTTCTTGATCAACTTTTCTGTGAAGTGAAGCTGGCAAATGAATTGATTTGCCTTCAAATCAAAGCCGAGTATTTTTCCCCACTGTTGACGCCTGATGTTGCACTACGAAGAAGTGAAATATCAATATGAGCGTGTTCAAATAAAAATACGATATCAAATATTTTCAATATACAATCGGCTTACCTTCGGGATTAAAAAGAGCGAAAGGTTACGCAAGTTTAGTTTTTTCCGCTTCTTGCGGTCTGCGTATTGGTCACTCTGACACCCAGGAACAGTGCAGGACTTGACCATCCTATGCATAGAAAATCAAATTACATTGGTAAAAATTTGTTTTAATATATTGTTATAACAGAAATTGAAAAAGTTGAAAGAGCTAAAAGATTGTTTACCTTACTGCTTGAGCTGTCGGGGTTGCTGTGAGGTTAACTGCAGCTGGAAACCCACATGAAAACAAACGGAAAAAATATTTTGGATTAGATTTAACAAGTCAATAAAATATACCAATACTCCCTCCTTTTTTTTATTTTCGTCGAAAATTTTGATTTAGATTTCAGCACAGTTTTTTCAATTTTCTGCGTTGTGAATTCTCGGAGAGCGCTCACAAAACAAGAGCAATTGTTTGCATGGGTCGGGCCAGCCCGCCAAAACATTTCAGTCGCCATGTTGGTCAGATCTTTTCGTGATTGGCTGATAATACGGAACTTTTTGACGAGAGCGACGCGAGTGGCGAGTTAGCTCCCACTACCTTGCAAGATGGCATCTTCTCTCACTCCATTGCACAGAGCATATGGTGATATTCGGCGCGGCAATTTTGAAAAGTTTTCAGCGCATTCATAATCTTGAAAATTGTCTGAACGTAGTGAATTTATTTGCATTGTAAACTTCAAAAATACAGTGCGAAATTCAAATAAGTTTCGTATGTTTTGGATCGGAAAGTGTATTGAAGTTGTGGAGTGTGTTGTCAATAGAGATACAAAATGAATAATGTTATTCGTCGCGATAGTATTCGCAACAATCGAAATTGTGGTCAACGACACCGGATACCTCGATACGACTTTTATAGATTGACCGAATCGCAATTTCGGGCTCGCTATCGGTTGACGAAGGAAGATTTCGTATTGGTACTGAAGCTGATCATTCATAGGTTCTGGAGACCTTACGGCAGGTGATTACTATTTATTTTTGTATTATTTTTTACTTTTTTATTATAATTTTTCTCGTACACATGTGAAATGTTGATAATTCTTTTCGTACATTTATTTTCAGAAATCGTCGTATCCCTCCAATTGTTCAACTTTTAGTAGCTCACCGTTTTCATGCGACAGGCTCCTATCTGTTGACACGCGAAGACTGCCTGCTAATTGGCAAAACTGTCACGTGAAAATCGTGCATCGTGTTTCTTTGCTGATTGCAGCACTCAGCCGTCGATTCATACGATTTCCGTCAACCCCTGAAGAAATACTGCAAACACAAGGCAAACTGTTCATGGAATTGGGTTTCCCAGGCGTCGTTAGTTGTATTGATGGACGTTCGCATTCAATCATATGGTATGAACTTCCAAATTTCCTACAATACATTTAACCTTTTTATTATCCTAATTATTTGAAACTATATTTCGTGTTTTAGGAGGAGGACTGGCTGAGCTTTACCGAGATCGTCATCAATTTTTCTCCATCAATGTACAGGCGATATGTTATGCCAGATTGGAGTTCACCAACTTCGTTGCTCGCTGACCAGACTCAACCCACAGCGTAACTATTTTTGAATTTTCAAGAATTCATGAATCGTTCCGACATGGTCAATATGGAGGAGTTGTACTTGTTGGAGATTCGGGATATCCAGACCTACCATTCATGATGACTCCTCCACGTGAATTACGTAGACCGGAAGAACAACTGTATAACGAAGCGCAAATACGAACGCGCAATTGTATTTAGCGTTGCTTCGGCGTATGGGCCAGACGATTTGCCGTAGTTTCGATCGGATGCTGTTTTCGGACCGTAAAGAGAACAATTGCAGTTATTCCAGCAACGGCAATTCTCCACAACATCTGCATGCAGACAAGGCCTTTTCGGAGGAGAGAAGTGGACGTCGGTACCTACAATGCAATCCATCGAAACATTCAGCCTGGTCCTGGCAATACGGTTCGCCAACAACTGATAAACGGCTATTTTCATCAGTAAGTTGAAAACAGTGTTTTTTGAAATTGAATATTTATATTTATCCTACATGATTTTTATGCAAATTTTTCCAGATTGATCAATGGCCCTGATGTAGTGCCTTAATCAAGAGACGTGGTAGCGTCTCGACGTCAAGCCATTACGACGTCGAAGCATGCCAGCACCGCATAGTGCGAACTAATTCCGGCGCATAGAACGAAGAGAGGTTCCCTATAGGAAATCACAGGAGTGTCAGGAAGCTGGTCAAGTCTATGATGAAACACTGAGGACCAAATTGTACATAAGAAATGTTAAACTATAGCAAAATGTTAATTGTACCTGAAACTTAGAATGTAATGACGTGTACGTTACCAATCACTTCAATTACAATTTAAAACTAACAACACTTGAAATATGAAAAACTTCAGTTTATTTTTACTTCTTTGGCACTGATTATTTTCATTTTTTTATTTTAACAAATTTTCGTTTCTGTGCACAAAGTACGTCTTTCTCATTCTTAATTAACTGCTCAAATCTTCGTCCAGTGTCTCTTACAAATATTCGTTTTCCTCTTCGTTTAAAGGGTATTGTGCCTCCTATTTCCGTTTCATTTTCAACAGTTTTAGTTTTTCCTGCTTCAATTGAACTGTTGGTAGTTCGTTTCTGAAACGGATATTTTCCAACTTCATTTTTTCGTAATCGATGCGCAGTTTCAGTTTCATAATTTCCAATTCCTCCTTCTCCGCTTTTATATTGAAATCTGGAGCCTTCCTTTTCACTCTCTGACTTCCTGCCTCTTCCTGCTTCTTCTCTTTTTGCGTCTCCTCTTCCCGAATGTTCTCTTCCATCTCCACTTCCCGTGCCTCTTCTCCCTGTATCTCCGAAGGAGTATGCATAACTCCACTCATATTATCATTCGAGGCATTTGTGCCGTCTCCCAACTGCTCCTCTGCTCTTGCAATGGTCGTGCAAGTCGAATTCGATGGCTTCGGTTTGGCTGCTTTTTTTATTAATTCGTACAATGGATGAGCAATGGGTTTCTTCGCATAGTTCGAACTCCACGTTCTCCAATCACCAACGTAGTTTTCTTGCAGAATATACTAAAGTTGAAAGTTGAATATAAATTTTTCAACATTTATTTTATGAAATAGAATTTAAAAAAAATGTTTTTAGGTGGTATAAAAAAAGACAATGTGCAGCAAAGTAGCTGAGATATGAGACGAAAATGTACAGCAAAGGAGAAGGGAAGAAAGGCGGAAGGGAAGAAGTGGAGAAAAGATTGCATGTAAAGATTGTGCATATTTGGAAATCATCCTAAGTTAAAAGGCAAGGATTATGTATAATAAATAAATAATATAATTACAAATCTTACGTCATAAACATCTGACGATGGATTATCTCCTGAAGGCAGGTTCGGCAGGATCCCCACGATAGTCGATACATATGTGAGAATGTATTTTTTCTTATCATTTAATCAGTAATCGACTAGTTCATTCAACCAAAGATCTAAGTAAATCATTTACCATTATCGTCGTCAAAAGGATTAAGCAGAGGTTCGATGTGACGTCCAATGATTTTCAGCACCTCCTCCAAAAGTGGATCCTTCTTGAAAGTATTAATACATCCTCCTGAAAGGAGTAGAACAGGTCAATCCTTCCACTGTCGATCTATTGCAACAAATAAAAATTACCAGTTTTCCGATTTTCTCTTGAGTCTGCAGCCAAGTACTTTTGTGCAAACTTCTTTAGGTTCGTCCAACAGCTTGCCAGACTTTTCTCATTACGGAACGAGTTGTGGCGATTGTACTCTTTCGTGATGCTCTTCCAGGCGTTTGCTTTCTCGTTTTTCGAGGCACTATTTGTTTTCCTGCACTCGATAATCCTTGCGTAAGAAGCAATTGTTGTCAGATTGAACTTTTCATCGACCATATAGTTGACACCACGGCTATTTTGTACCATGCAAATAAAAAAGTTCTATTAGTACTAAGAATGACCATAACAATGTAAGACCTTCAGGTAAAAAAGATATTAATAAAATTCTTAAATATGTACAAATGTAAATATATAGCTTTTTATACTCACTCCATTATGTTCATCGAATTTTTCAAGATTTGTTAATAAATTTTATTCCTCTTATTACAATTATAGTTAACAACAACTAAAAAAATAACAAAAACAAATATAACTATAACAACAACTACTTTACATTATAACAACGCTTCATTTCATTTAAACAGATCCAAAACACACAGAACACACAAAACTTATTTGAATTTCGCACTTTTTTTTTTGACGTTTACGTTCAGACAATTTTCGGGGTTATGAATGCGCTGAGAACTTTTCAAGATTGCCGTGCCGAATATCGCCATATCCTCTATGCAAATGAGTGAAAGAAGTCGCCATCTTGCAAGATAGTGGGGGCTAACTGAGTTAGGCTGCAAAGTAGTGAGGAAAGCTAACTGAAGGCCCGGTTTTATGAAGGATAATCCCGATTAGCTAATCCTGACAAACAATGGCGGCTGAAATTGAGTTCTCCCACCTTAAGTCCCTTCTCCTATCGCCCCTGGTGCCCCTAGCTGCGCGTTGGACGATTTTGGGTACTTCTGTTCATAATACTCAATAATGGGAATTAACATATTTGAGGTTAGGATAAACTCGCTGCACATGAAGAGGCTTCAAACTGTAGTGGCGAAGAACGCCACCGCGCGGCACTTCAGTTTCAAACTTCGGTGGGGGAACTTAATCTCAGCCGCCATTGCTTGCCAGGATTAGCTAATCGGGTTTATCCTTTAAAAAACTGGGCCTGAATCAAACAAAAAACAGCGTCGCTGTAGAAGGTAGTGCCAAGTATGCCCTCGTGGTGATTCCCTGATGCAGCTACAATTATATTCTATCATGACTTAAGGATGTCTATTACGTCAAGTTGGATACTTTTTTACGATTTTTTCACGCGCGCTGTTTGCTACACTTAGATAATGCTAAAATTAAGTTTTTATTTTTTAGACATTACGACTTATTGCAGTCATCCATATTTAGTATTTAAAATTATTAAAACCTTATTAAAGTTGTTTTTATGACTAAGTTTTATCATATCCCATCAGTGATGTCAATGTATAAAAACTAAACATTTGCTCATATGCCAGAGGAAACCAGCCTTCATATATATCATCTTCTAGGCCCGGTTTTATGAAGGATAATCCCGATTAACTAATCCTGACAAGCAATGGCGGCTTAGATTAAGTTCCCCCACCGAAGTTTGAAACTGAAGTGCCGCGCGGTGGCGTTCTTCGCCACTACAGTTTGAAGCCTCTTCATGTGCAGCGAGTTTATCCTAACCTCAAATATGTTAATTCCCATTATTGAGTATTATGAACAGAAGTACCCAAAATCGTCCAACGCGCAGCTAGGGGCACCAGGGGCGATAGGAGAAGGGACTTAAGGTGGGAGAACTCAATTTCAGCCGCCATTGTTTGTCGGGATTAGCTAATCGGGATTATCCTGCATGAAACCGGGCCCTAATATCAAACGATTAATTCGAAAACAAAAAATTATTTATGACATAAATTGATGTTAATAATTTCAATGATCAGCTAAGAGATCAATTAAAATGTGGGATAAAAGTTTGGCAACACCGTAAAATCTCAACAGATGGCGAACCTGCATTGCCGGTAACATGCATTCTCGCACACAAGCCTCACTACCAATGCTTCACGTGTTCGATATATACAGCTGTTCATGCGACGTTGCCAAACTTTCTCGTAGTATCTCGCGGCTTTTGGGCAATTAGGTTAACACTACAGTTATTTTTCATTGATAATTAATGCAAAAGGCCCATCACCCCCGATTTTTTTTGGTCCTACAGTTTTTAGAATGTTCATAGAATATAATAATATATTTCTGTTGAAAATCCCTTTTATACGAAACATTGATTTTTTGAAAATGAATGCACGGAATCGCATTCTTGCATTTACTCATTGTTAAAAAACGAATTTTCAATTACGAATATCTTCGTTAAAAAGTCGGCAAAGGCATATTTTTTTGTGAGGATTTCGCAGCTGGGAACTTTTTCTATCGTTTAATCCCAGATAATTACATTTCTCTTTGCATTGGAATTTTTAAAAGACACCCTTAAGATACAAAAAGGGATGAAATTATAATATTATTTATTATTTTGCCAAGCACATATGTACGAAGTGCTATATGAGTTGAAACGCTTGGTCTCACGATTATTTTTTAGTGAAATAGATGTTGATGATAATGTATATGGTTGTACGAAATTTCAAAAAAATATGATATGTAATGTGAATCCATCAATTCATTCACCAGTAATGAAAAAAATTATGAATTCTCACTATTAATACGGACATCCTTGGCGTGTGCGATTATTAAATTCTGATGCTATTTGCAGCTTTATTGCCATATAATTTTTCCAATTTACATCATAAAATGAGTATCAGTTTCCATTGACAATTACATAGCACTAATCAAACCAAAGGATTAGCAGAGATGACATTGCTCACAGTTCCATGGGTGTGATGATGGATGGGGACTCAGTATTAGACGCAGCAAGTATGTTTGTATTCAACGTGAGAAGAATTCATAATTTTTTTCATCAATGGTGGATAAATTGACGGATTCACATTGCATATTATATGTTCTCGAACTTCCATACAATTATACACATTGTTATCAACTTTAATTTCACTCAAAAATGAACCTAGGACCAAGAATTTCAACTCATATAGCTATTCGTACTTATTGTGTGCTTGGCGACATAATAAATGATATTATGATTCCATATCTTTTTGAAGCAAAAGGCATGATTGAATATTGATGGGACAGGATATTTTCGCAGGGAATAAAACGCAGTATGCTCTCTTATGAGGTTCAGACTGAAACTCGAGTCTGATAGTCAATGAGATACCAAATTTTGAGTTTTCGCTGTGCAGCGCTGCACACCGCTGCATTGTCCTGGACATACCCATTTATGAATCTTCGAATAAATTGTTCTTACGTTTCAGTCTCTTCATCGAAACTTGATGAAAACATCGTGGGCACTGTTGTCATCAAATTCGGCACAATCATGCTAATTTCCAGATCGACACTAGCTGATGCGGATGGTGGACCACCGCCCGTCAAAAAACGACTTTGTTTTTCTTTCGTTGAAGCATCTCGCTGGGCTTGTTTCAAATTTGTCCACAGTTTTTTTAACTGCTTCACAGATCTCTAAAACATTAAAAAACTTTAATCAGATTGATTAAAAAAAAAGGACATTGAAGGTTTTTAATACCGGTTACAGAACAAGCAATGTTTTTTACGCATTGTTTCTTAATCTTCTCTAGTCAAAAGCCTTAGAGCTTTATGCCTATTGATTCTATTTGAAAATAAATATATAAACAGCGATATTTTCTTACGTTCTCTGTAATAATCGATGACGAGTTGTACTCTTCACTAATTGCTTCCCACGCCTCGTCTTTGTCTTGAAGACTTGACGCAGAACTCTTTTTATTTTCCACTATGTTTGCATATTTTTGTAAAATTTTTACAAATAATTGCTTCTCAGTCGCGCTATAATTACGATTTTTGTATTTTGTGGCCATTTTTTCCGATAAATAACCACAAAAGTTGTCGCACAATATTCAAATTTATTCAGACACCGGTATAAACAAAGGAGATAAAGGAATATGAAGGAAACTGCAAGCATGTATTTAGAGCATGGCTTATGAAATTTCAGTAGAGTAGAAACGACATGAGAATCCGAGAAAACTGAATGTGCTCATTAATTGGCTGTTCTAACGAAATAATTCCGGAAAGGCCCGAACCCTCGCATAAGATCGTCTCAAGCATTGCCTCAGCTAAGGTGATCTTAAATGAAATAAGCAAATGCTTGGGACCAAACTCTTACGTAAGGTGATCTTACTTGCCAACTGTGAATACATAAGGTCTCAAGACCATTTCAGCAGTTTTAAGACGATCTTATGTGAGGCGATCTTGAGAACGGTCTTAAGACTCAACTGTGAATACGGCCCCATGTCACGTAACTGGACCATAGAGTTACTAGCGCCTGTATGTAGAAACTAAATCGGTTGAACATAGGAACTTCACTTCTGTACCATAATATATTACGACTTGTAAACCTGAAGTGAGCTTAATCATTACGATTGTTGGCTGTGAAATCTGAAGTACTCAAAATCGTTGCAAGGGGCGTGGCTTATTTATCTTCTCATCTATCTTCCATCGATACGACCTACGAAACGACTCATATATGAAGTCTATGAAAATTGAACGAAAAATATTCCAGGATGATGGGGGCATTCGTTCAAAGAAGGAGAGAATTATAAATCCCAATAAGATAGCATTCATTGCTCTCATCCAACGCGCATCAGATACCCCACAACGAACATTTTTGTCATTCAGAAAATGATGTTTTAAACGAATTGTATCATGAATAAGGAATCTTTGTAAATCAATTGTGACTAAACTCTGGGACAATTTATTGGAGTATGTGGATCAGAGACCATAATTGAAGAGTGACTACGTCTGCCTATACTGTCTTTCTAAATTCCGCGAGAATTCTTGGCTGCCCACATGCGTACTCAATAGGAAGGATGTTGATGATATGCCTGGCCAAATCGCAACTTTGAATGATTTCGAAAAAATTTCGATGTAGCGTGGGAACCTTTTCAAGTTATTTCAATAATATAAGCACAGTGGCTAAATAAAATATGCCGCATTTCACGATAATAAAAAAGTTGACAGGTGAAACGATCCATTTTCCATTACCTTTGGAACAAACACTCAAGAAGATATGCCCTGACACTCAGGCCATTAATGGGTGTGTTTAGACTAACTCAACGTTGAGTAACGCAACTCATCAAAAATGGCGGCCAGCCAACAGAATTTGGTAGGAATTGTTGAGAAGTAAAAGTTTTCGTACGTCGATAGGCTCACTGCGCATGCGTGAGCGAAACTTAGTATTGAGGCACCGGAGCGCACCACTTGCGTTACTGGTATTTTTTGGTTCGTTGATGTGTGACCAGTGCCCACAAGACGTGAGGAGTAGGAAGTCCTTTTTGTTTTCTTAATAATAATAAAGTGTACTTATACCTGGAGTTACCTATCTCATTGGCCCTATCGTCCTTCTTTCCCTTCGATAGTATCAACAGGCATAATTAGTGTTGAATGTTGAGAAATTTAGGTTGGACACCATGGAGACTAGAGTAAAGGAGGACGAACTCCTATGGTGATCATGATGAAGATTTATCCGCGGAACCCGAAAAAATAGTTGAGTTCTGAATTTTGTAACCAGATGTGTTTCACTCTAAGAACCGCAATGAAGTGTGTCATCTGAAAGCGTGAAGTGAGCTTGGAGTTATGATGTTATGATAATAATCAAGCCATAGCAGCCGATTCTGTATCCGTGTTTACATTTTTAGATAATAAATTCCGTGCGATGCTCGATTTTCTATTATGGTCGGATAACCCAATAAGTAAAATAGCTCATTACTTGTGGCGACGAGAATATCAAGGTAGAAGGACACAACATTTTCACCTAGTTTTATGAGTCAAAGATACACCTGTATTGGAAAAAGGTTCGAACGAAGAAGTTGTATAATTTATATCACAATATGTAACTTGCAAACTTCCGAATCAGAGAATTTCACCACAATTGTATAGACGGGTCAACACCCATCAACGGCATCGCGATAATAGTCATTGTTGACGATCAAAAAGACTCAAGTCTGGAGGAGTTACAAGTCATTGTAGATTTGGATTCTCACGTCTTATGACTGGAAGTTAAGTTCTCCGTAATCCTGCGGTTTCTATTGCGGGCCGCAGGAAATTGAGAACAAAAGAGTCATCTGTATGATCTCCGCTATGCGGACAGAGTTTTTATCAATGTTTATAACCCCACAATCCTCTATGCTTGGGAAGGTAATACCGACATACAATTTATTGGTGCAGTTTCCACTTCGTTGGGGATGACGATAATTGATTTGATGGCAAGCACATACTTGTTTCGGGTACTCGCTATATCTTCCACCTCTCCATGAAGATCTAGTTTATGTACATTTACATTCATCAAAGGTGAAGGAACTCGTTAATTCATTAGGAAACATCAATCTATGGACACATTCGTTTTCTAACGATGGGTTAAATATGAGATAAAACGAAGATGAAGCATATGCTGACCTGTTATCTTGATTACGGATCGGTGCTCGGACATGTGATGATGTCAATCTGCTCAACACTCGCAAGATTGGGATCGATCCACATTCATCATATAGTGACCGATCGCGCGCATTGAGTCTATACATCAATAACTTGTCTTTAGATACTATCTGCTAATTCCCTATATTCAGATACTGCGGCCTTCTCAATTCTACTATGCTAGAATCCCTAGTAGAACGCAGTCGATAGTTGAGTGACAACTGACAGACGACCTAGTCGATTTCAAGTCGTCTTTGTAATAATGAATATCATTTTCGATCTGTACATTATAATTTATAGGCAGAAGATAAATGTAAAGGAATCAGTATATATATATGAAAATATACCGAGAATATCATGTTTTTGCGATATTCAATGATAAATGTTCAAATGTTTTTCATACTCATAAAATATGAATGGGAACAATTTCCACTAATGGAACAACAGGGTTCTGCTCGAAACTTGGTACTGCCCTGCAAATTCAGAACGGTTGCGTATTTTATAGACGCAGCTATCGTGTCGAATGTGTGAGTGGAATATATGTGAATGTCAGATGCATACGAGAAGTGGTGGGGAATGCGGCTGATGCCTTTAATAAGTGGAAGATATATAAATATGGAATTACGATAAGTAAGCGTAGTACAGAGATAGCCCAACTGCGCTCTTTGCGTTCTCATTGAGCTGAGCGTACCCACAGCCATAAACTTGGAAGTATACCCGACGAAACCCAGGCATACGGCCAGCAGTACTACACACCAAATATGAACACTATCCAGTAAGTAAGCCTTACCCACAAATCTAATCACAACTTAAATATAACTTCAATGCAATGAAATCTATCGGACTATATAGCCGCGACGCTAGAACTTTTGCCCTTCAATAAGAAGATAAGTGTTCGATTCCCATATACATTTTTTTTTCATCAATTGTATAAAATGGTATATTACGTATTTTCATATATATGAATCCACACTTTGATGGAAATGTATTGCATATAATTGTCAGCTGCAATGATTCCGCTGGAGGTTGAAAAAAATTGTATATAGTGGTCGTAAATGGCCTTTTTTGTGAACCACTGATCCAAGCTTCGAATGTTTCAGCAAAATTAATTGAATGAATCAAATCACATAGCTATGAAAAAATGTATGTTTAAAAATAGTTTCACCAGTTTTTCCAAGTTTATTCGATGATCAACAAACGTTGAAGTACAATTATGATCAAATATCAATAACATAGGACATTTCAAATACCAGGTAAATCGATGCTTACCTGCTATTACATTGTTTGAATTTATCTCGCGACAAACGTATACATCAACTTACAACATTCATCCAAAATCAGGTATAAATCATGGAGAGATGATTTTTCGAAATTCATCAGACTCCTACGAGTTCGTTCAACAGTTAATGTTTCTACGATTCTTATCCATTTTCGAGTCGGTTTTGTAACTCGTTAATAAGACCATGCATGAACGTAACTGAATTGATAATCGAGCTTCATAAAGACTCAGTGATGCAGTCTGAGAATATTCGTTCCTCAATGTTTAAAAGTATGTATGTTATGAAATAGTTGTTCACAAATGGAGTATGAGGGAGCATATTGAATAACTGACCGTATAAATAGTTTCAAACAGTCAAAATCAAACGGGCCAATTAAAGGGGCCAGTGTCTCCTGTGTGATGGTGAAACTCGTTTCATCTGTCTACGTGATGGCAATATCAAACGACATTATGAGAAGGAACACATAGGATACGGCACGGAGTATCCGTTGAAGTCAGCGAAGAGATTGGAGCAAATTCGGCTTAAGAAAGCGACTGCTGGACTCTAGAACTATGTGCCGGGAAAATACTGCCAAACTTGACACCTTCACTGCGAATCGCATTGCATTTTTCATCGATGACGATATTGTAAAGAACAAAGAAGCGTTCTCAAACTCAGAAAAATTTCCTATACGACTCCGTGGCGTTGTCGAAATGATGTATGAGGGGTCTTGCAATGACTGGTGAAAAGTGAAGTTCCCCTCAAACAATTGGTCTCGATCACAGCTGATGGTGGCGCGACAATGGTGGGATATAAAAACGGACTCATCGTTCACCTTTAGAGAGATCTAGATTTTCCTCAATTGACTGCATTCCATTGCCTCTTTCATCAACTATCTCTGGCTGCGAAAAAACTCTCGGAAGTGCGCGGGGTTGAGGATGTAAGCAAGATCATTAAGTTGATTTTAGCGAAACCACTTCAGAATCGATTATATCGAAAACACATCTAATCAATTGCTGATATCGAGCGAAATGAGTTAGTGTTTTACATTGAAGTGAGGTGGTTGAACAAATGATTGATGCTCAATCGCTTCGTTGAGTATTTGGTAATTACAGCCACCTGTACACAGTGGCAGCACCTCCTGGGCCAATCGTGCAGTCAGTCGAGTGCCTATATTTGTGCACGGCCCAGGATGAGAATTGAGCCGCGCAGTAAATTGCATAGCGCAAGAGCAACGCCTTTGAGCCGAACGATTCATGCATAGGCGCACCGGTTGCCCGCCCTAACCACTTTTAGCAAGTCTGACCATGTGCACGCGCATGCTGAGATGCGCGGCCAATCAGAAAATTCACGGTCAGGGTCAAACCACATCCGCTCAAACACCACGAGGCCGGAAAGAAAATTGCCGGCATCTGTGATACTCAGCGACCCAGTGCATACACACGCGTTTCAGTGACTCTCAGTATCAAATCAGTATTTCAGTACAACTCAGACAATTGCTTTCGTCAGATATTTCAGTGCATCCTCATTCGACAAGCGATTAACTCGGCAACTTATTGCCTACGTTAGTGATAATTATGCGTACTGGCGATTAAGTCAGTGTCTCATATAGTGATCCCAGATCCATCGGGCGTGCAACCGGTCACAGCCTGGTCATCAGTTTCAATTCAATTATATGCGTTCAGTCTATTCTCAGTGCATCATCGTGGCATATAATTGAGTGCAGTAATATAAACTCGAACAATAAACATTATCAGTACTTAGTTCAGACAATAAGAACAATTAACTCAGTGAAATTACCAGTTATCATTTGTGAACATATCTGTGATCTTCTGTTATTGAATTTATAATAAATAGATTTGTTAAACGCACTCAAACTTGATCCGTCACCAAAATTCCATCTTAGTCTCCAGCGAATTATATTTAACAATATAAACTTTTCAATTTCAGTCACTCTCGCTCATTTTTAGTACTATCTCAAACACGCTTCTATGACCACCTAACCGGCACCCGTTCATTTCTGGAGTCACGAAGTGAGGAATGTATAGAATTAACAGATGTAGGTAGGCTGATGAGATTCACGTATTTAACTGATATTATAGAGAGGATCAACAAAACAAACAAGGGCCTACAGGGAGGTATGAAATATATCGGAGAGTACTTTGCCAATTTGGATCTAATGAAAGCATGTATGGATTCAGCGGTTGATTGTCTTGAGCGCAATATAAACCTCCACTTATGGTCACGACTGACAAATATGGTAGAAGGATTGGCTGTACCATATTTTGATAGGAGTCAAATGTTCGCTCAAACGAGGCATTTCATTGATGCACTCATTGAGCGTTTGGGGCATTATTCAGATGTTAGAGCTGTTACGTCCCCGTATCATCTTCACAGCTGTTCTACCAACTGATACCTACCTTACCATAAGCAGAAGTACGACGATAAAATAGATTCATGTACAACCTACCTCACACTCATTTTTTCCATAAACTAATAAACTTATGTAGAAATACGAAATATACACATATATAGATATACACTACATCTCAGAAAACACTACAAAGACCAAACCAGCAAACGAAGTTATAAATTCAAGTATATATGTAATTAACAGAAAATAAGAGGGAATACATATATAATTAACACGAACTAGTAAATATATTACAACCATCATTAATATAGTGTAGACCCATTAAGTAATTAATACATAAGTAACAACTGTAATAAATTACCAATATCATAAATCACCAACCAATACCAACATAATTAATTCATAGGCAATTTATGCATAAATGACATCATTAACCAGTAACGTAAACTACTCATTTACGCATAAATTACATCAAGAAAATAATACAAATTAAGCATAGGTAATCTACACATAAACTAAAACGATAAGCAATAAACAATATACTATAACACAAGGGTGGAAATGAATCAACCCATGATAATAACGCAACCCATGCAGCTGAACCAATAAGTTCCCCTCGGAACGCATAGATTAATATAGGAAATAAGATAACAACACGCTTCTGGTGGGAATGTATAGATTAATATAGAAACTAAGATAATAATAAATTCCTCAGGAATACATATTTTATTAGAGCAAATACGATAGCTAAGATTCTCAAGAGCCATCCCGAGAAACCGCGGACCCACAAACAAGATCACGCTATTTGCGATTGGGGACTCACGCCCAATCACGTAGCACCGATAAAAACTTGCGGGTCCAGCGCAAAGACGCCTGATTCAATCACCTCCTCTTCGTTATAAAACACGCGTCAACGAATACTATAAAAAGTATCACGCATGGGTAACTCTCTATCAATTCTTATTTAAATTCGTCAAGACTCTTATTCAGTCTCATTCTAATTCTTTCGAACTCTTAGTCTTATTCACTGCCAGAATTTCTCAAACTAAGTAACTCAATCAAAGAACATCGGACTCGCGTTTCTTCCTAAAAACATTCAAACTTAAATCAGAACCTCCAGAAGAAACCAGTCATTAACTCATCAAACGTAATCGCTCTTGAGAATTCGAGGCATAAGCCTATAATATAAAAGCAGTATATAAATTGAGTGTAACATCAGTGTAAAACCAGTAACACTAATAAATATATTAATTATAAACTACAACATCGACTCTGAGAATCTTCTTCAAATTCACCCGCGCATAGCGGGCTTGATCATCCGAACATATACCTATATATGTTAGAGTTGCGAGGGACAGTCGGTAAGTGAAGAGAGTGACCAACTAAGACTCGCACCGACCAGTGGCATCCTGGTCAACATCGCCTCTACATTCACTTCCAACTTGGAAAATATCTACGACCTGTCCCCGGGACGTAACAGAGCTACTCACGCGGTCTTGCTGTTACGTCCCCGATGTTGCATTAAAACTGGTTGGTAACTCCAGCTTCGCTGACTCGGCCGATAAATGTTAATGGCGCGAGATTCAGACGTAGGCTCACTGAAATTCGTACTGATGAAGATTCGGATGTACGGAGAATCGGAAGATCGGAGGTTCGAAAATTCAATAGGAAATTCAACCCCTGCTATGCGCAGTAGAAGCAAACAACACGACGAATAATGATTGACTGATGGATTTATTCGTAGAAATATGATGGTGAGTTACAGTTGGGTTCAGTCTTTTGAGATGGACCGAACGTTATGTCGTTGTACAGAGTCTTTTATATAATCTCGAACATATATATATATGTGGAAATTTATGATGATGATATCGGAGTTTATCGTTAATTGTGAACTCTCGACTGCCTTAAAACTGGGTCTGTCGGTTCATTTTATAGATGCTCTAGTTTTTTGGTGGGAGGGTTTTTGTATTGTATAAGGTTTTGGTTTTCCGTTTGGAGAGGGTAGGAGGTTTCAGCGATAGGCTGGATTTTCCCTACCCTCTTTTGGTGTTAGTCCCATATACGGGGATTTGGCTTCGACGCGGGCGGAGTTCTGTTCGTTGGTTGGTTGTCGTTAACAATGAATCGATAATGAACTAACAACCATGAATTAATAATTAATAATCAGCTGTCCATTAATGATGAGTTGGTAATTTACACTTGTGCTGTTTCTGGGAAAAAATGTGTGTATGCGGGTTATAGCTATAGTATGAATTGAGCGTTACCTACTGTTTACTGTGTCGATACTAGGGGTAGCTACGCAGAGCGCCCTTTTATCAACTATAGAGAACACATGCTACCAACGCTTCGTCATCAATAAATTTGAAAATTTACCGGGCCCTGAGTGTCAGGCCGGTACGTAACATTGCCTCCACGGTGAAAATACAGTAGAGACACTGTGTAACCATGATTGATTTCACCGTGTTTCCACTGTGTATTTGTTCCATCGGTACACAGTGTTTCCACGATATTTCCACAGTGTTTCAACAGTATTTCCAGAGATGAGTAGACGCTGAAACCAAGGTATTTCTCAGATGTACTCGCAGTGGTTACACGGTCAATCTATATTGTAATCACGGTGTATTTACGCCAAGTCAAAAATAAATTAACGGCTTTTCCACAGTAGTTACACGGCATGGTTTTGGTGAACTCGCGGTGATAACACGTTAAACCCACCGAGCGATAAAATTTACTAATACTATTTATGAATAACATTTATGCTTGAAGGAGTAGTAATGTTTATTACTTATGAAATAATCCATAATCGTAATAATCGTATTGATCCTAACGATAATTATGAGTATAATAATATGAAGAGATACTTTAACAGGAATGATTATCCTTATGATCATAACAAACTTAATAATAATATTGCTGATAATATAAATAGTAATCAAAATAATAAAAGTAATCGTCATGCAAGGAAGAAATTATAAAATTTGTTCTTTGATATATTAAGATATTTATAATTTGATATATTATCAGATTACTTCGATCATTAAATCGTCAGTTTCGTATATTTTCTTTGTTTTGATTCATTTTCTTTCGGCACTCGCGAAAAATTGAGCTCGTCCACTCTTGGATGTAGACATCGATATCGTCTTTGGAGATCGCGCAGTATTTTATTTGTTTCTGTTTTTGGAAATGCAAGCAGACATCTACAATTAAAATAAAGCAGAAGACAATTATTTCAAACCTTCAGACAATAATAAAGAACTAGAAAGATAGTAATTATAAGAAAAGTTATGGTAAAATTTGGTAAACGCGACACTTCGTGGTTTTGATTGAAATTGTTTTTAATTCTACTATTGAATTTTCCTGAATTTTATGAAATTAGTAAGAATATAATATTGAACATACTCCTCAATTTTCTGCGATTTTCAGCAGTAGTCAATGTTTGAATATCAGTGGCGGTTTGCCGACCTAAGAACATGCGTTCCATGATTTCAGGTGGCCACATTTCCCTCATTATGTGATTGGCCCGTTTTCTCATCGTACTTTGTATTAATATATCTGACAAATGGTCAATACCAATTCTTACACCGTCAATGACTAACAACTAGATTGAAAAGAAAACAGATAAGTTAAAAAACGTCAATTCGAACCATTAAAATATATTAATTATAACAATTGAAATATATACGGGTCACTGTACAAAAATCAGTTTAAAATTTATGTAAATCTGGCAATTGTTTACGTAATTTTTTACTTGAGCTAATGAACGGTCAAAAATGTTGGGTAGCCACTGAATTATTTGCAGTGACATGAAGTTTATCGCTTTTTGTACAATGACTCATACACATATGAAATTTTTATCATTGAAAAGTGTTCTCGAGAACAACTCGTCGAGTTCAGATGGAAAATTATTTTTTTTTTAATCCTGCTAAAGTAAATGAGTAATAACATTCAAATAAAATTTACTAATTTATGTACCTCTTTAGTGCCATCTTTAAAAATTGATTCCTCGCAGTTTGGGTCTGGTAAAATGCTAAAGTGGAAGCATATTTCGGTAATATTCTGCTAAGATATGAGCAGCGTCTTTTTTCGTAGTTCCACGTGTAGACTGATAGAAAAAAATATAAATTAATAAATGCATTAATGAAGTGAGCTCTTCGACCTTATCACTTTTCCATAATAAAGAAAAAAGTAACAAATATAATTTAACGAAGTGAAATGTAACTAGAGTAAAAATAAACTTAATATACTTTACTTAGAATAAACTGCTTAGTTGATGAAAAGATAACTAAAATTTCGATTCTAGTGCCTTCGATGCTTTAATCTCTCGTTTCGAATTATTTACAATACGCTTAAAATAAGAAAAAAGTGAGCAAAAATACCGGGAGGTGCTTGGAGAATCAGTTTTAATAAAAGTTAAACTTTGAAATAATTATACATACATTTGTTGCTGTTATTGTTGCTGTCGTTTTTCGCGGTTTAATCATAGGACTATATTTGTTCATCTTCACAGTTCGAATCCGTTTCATTCCATCATCATGACGTTCTTTCAGCACTTTTGGGTCACCTGTAATTGTTTAGTATAAATAAAATTATTCTTCAACGCGCTTGTGAAGAAAATACAATTTCAATGACATTACAATATTTTATTCTCTATAGATAAAACTACGATATCCAAATTATATATCTGTTCTTAAGCGAGTACTGAAGCGTTATGAAATTAGAAAATAATTACCGTCTGATTTAACGACGAGAAGATCGTTTAACGGTACTTCGACGTTCCTAACGTATACCAGCGTGTCATCACTTTCATCTAGGGCCTAGGGCCAGGTTTTATGAAGGATAATCCCGATTAGCTAATCCTGACAAACAATGGCGGCTGGAATTAAGTTATCCCACCTTAAGTCCCTTCTTCTATCGCCCCTGGTGCTCCTAGCTGCGCGTTGGACGATTTTGGGTACTTCTGTTTATAATATTCAATAATGGGAATTAGCATATTTGAGGTTAGGATCAACTCGCTGCACTCGAAGAGGCTTCAAACTGTAGTGGCGCAGAACGCCACTGCGCGGCGCTTCAGTTTCAGACTTCGGTGGGGGAACTTAATCTCAGCCGCCAGTGCTTGTCAGGATTAGCTAATCGGGATTATCCTTCATAAAACCGGGCCCTAATGTTATTGGTACAAGTTTTTTTTTATTGTTGATCTTGTAAACGTTTTTGGTTTCAACAATCTAGCCTTGCTTCTCACATCGAGACATGAGAAAACAGAATTTATCAATTTTTTCCTCTGAAATGATTATTAACGAAAAGTGAATAGCAGAATTCAAAAATTTACATGTACTTATTTGATATATTTTGATGAGAATTTTATAAATTTTTTCTGTTAACTGTAGGATCACCAGAATAATTTAAAAAAAACGCGATAAACCAGAAATCAAGCTATCTGTATACATTAGTAGTTTTAGAAGTTTTTAACAAATTGAAAAATTTTTAATTTGTTGATACAACATTACGGTATTAATAATTAGAAAATATGAAATGATACTAAAATCATCAGAATCACAAAGGTTGTTTGATTATTTTTAACAAACATTTTATTACAAAGAAAATATAAAATAAAAACAGCGCACAAAAAAATGTAAAAGATACAATGACTGCCATCGTTTGAAATTATTTGATTCATTATAGTTTATATTTTATTGGTAAAAAAATCCTAAATAATAATCAGATATCTGCTGAATTCAGTATCACAATTGGAAGATATTTGCGAATGTTAAAATTTTGTAACAAAAGCCGACTGAACAAATTGAATTTGTTATAATAATAATCGTTCACGATAAGAAAAATTTGACAAAGATTTAACTTATTTTTATTTGAAAATAATATATGTGCATTAACTATTCTTTATTTCTCAGGCAAACAAAAGTTTTATAATTTTGATGATTGTCAATTTCTACACATCATGAACGTCAATTTAAATAATAATTTTTTAACTTCTCATATTTCTAATTTAATCTAATAAATCTAAAAAATCTAATGAAACAAATAGGGTATAAAAAAATTCAAACTTACTTGTTTATTCGTTTTACTTTTAAGGTGCTAATCTTCGCGTTGTCGTCTCTTATGAAAAAACGAGATGGAAGATTTTCCCTAATTACCGTTGAAGGGAATATAGGATGATTTTCTTTGAATAATTGTTGTAAAGTATGAATAATATTTCTTTAATGTGTATGAAAAATGTGATGTGAAACAAAACAATGTTGCGAGATCGGAGTTCCGTCTCGTTCGATGGTTGAATCTAATCTAATCCTTTTTGAACGTACATAAGGATGCGAAAATTGGAAAGTGTGGGAGGGGGAATGATACTGTGGAAGGACATACTTTTCCTTGTGGTACATAGGAGGAAGCATTGGTGAAAATTAAGGTGGGAATATGGTGAGTGAATCTGATGTGCAGATGTGCAGGGTTTGGGAATAGTGACGCTTGGATAAATGTGCATATTGCTGGCGGTTTATGATAGGGTTTCGGTAGGTCTTTCCGAAAGTCTATGATAATAAAGAATATGTTGAGCGTCTTAAGTCATAAATGTGCACAGAACGTCCTACGATATGGTTAATAAAAAACTATCTTACTGTATATACTTTTGAACATACTCCCCCCATTGCGAGGGATTTACGAGCAACGAAAGATGTGCAGCACGATTGATTCGCTAGAATACTCAAATCATTGCTGTGACCAATGGTGATAAATGATCAATGTTTGAGTTAATGTCTCTAGGTAATAGGTAAATGATTTTTTTTTTTTACTTGAATTAATTAATATCAATGCACTCAGTTCATAGTTCATATGTCACATCACACGTCTATTCACGGAGTTGGTTCTTGATGATCCTGTGGTGGCGTGACGTCTTCTTGCGTGGTGTCGATTGGTAACAATGCAATCTTTCGCACGTTGCGTTCCACGTTGCCAGTGGCTGTGCGAACAGTCACAACACGAACAACGCCATTCGTGCCTGGATGTAATTGAACAATTCTGCCTATTCTCCAACGCTGGGGTGGCTGGTTGTCTTCCTTGAGGAGTATCAGTTTTCCGATCTGGATCTCTGATTGACCGTGCGCCCATTTATTCCTGGTGATTAACTCGGTGAGGTACTTTCGCTGCCATCTTGCCCAGAAATGTTGTCGAACTCGTTGAATATGTTGGCATACAGATAGTCTATTGAGCGCAACATCTCGAAAATCCTGTTCTGGTAAGCTCGTTAGTGGGTCGCCAATCAGGAAGTGGCCAGGAGTTAATACTTGAAGGTCATTAGGATCGGAAGAAATAGGAGTAAGTAGTCGTGAATTTATAATTGCCTCAACTTCGATCAGAAATGTATTGAACTGTTCATCTGTAAATAACTGATCGCCTACTACACGTTTTGAATGGTGCTTAAAAGATTTTACAGACGCCTCCCACAGTCCGCCAAAGTCGGGAGTGCGTGCAGGTATAAAGTGCTATTTAATTCCTTTATGGGTTTTGTACTCTTGAATTTTTGTCTAATGCTCGTTCTTCGTCAATAATTGCCCCCACTCCCGAAGTTCGTTTTTTGCTCCGAGAAAATTCGTGCCGTTGTCAGAGTAAATATCGGTACATTTTCTTCTCCGTCCAATAAATCTTCTTAACGCTGCAAGAAACGCCTCTGTAGTGAGATCACCGACGAGTTCTAAATGTACGGCTTTGACTGCTAAACAGACAAATACCGCCACGTAGACCTTTACACTCCCTTGGTTACGATGTTTTTTCTCTTTGATGAATAGAGGCCCAGCATAGTCTATGCCAACGTTGGAGAACGGACGTGCTGGGCTTACTCGGTCAGCAGGTAAATCTCCCATGATATAGTTGGCTGGTTTTGGATTGAATCGACAAAATTTGACGCAGTCATTCCGATCTTACATGATGCCAATCAGTCAGGTTGGTTCTGTTTTGAATTATTGTGACACGGTTAGCTACGAATTGCAATAATTCATTAGGTGGGATGCGTAACCAATGCAGTACCGTTGTCGCATCAGTCCAAAGATAAGTGGCATCTAAATGTATTTTTATAGCCTTCGTTAGGACCGTGCTTAATATCGTAAGCATGACCGCGCCGCAAAGTTCCAACTTTGGGATCGTCTCATCCTTCGACATACCACGCGGAGCTACATGCGATTTTGTACAGAGCAACACAGTTTTGACCCGTCCAATAGTGTCGATCGTTCTCAGGTATATGCACGCACCACACGCCTTTTCGCTGGCATCGCAAAACCCATGTAGCTCTGTTCGTTTCGTACCTGGCTGCCTCGCATGTCTAGGAAATGAAATTTTATTGAGGTATTGAAATTGTTCTTGATATTGGGACCATTCTGTATGACACTCTAGAGGCAGAGATGCATCCCAGTCGGTCTGTAATCCCCAAAGTTTCTGCATGAAGATTTTTGCATAAGCTATTACGGACCTCAATAGACCTAATGGATCGAAAATTCTTGCAATCTGGAATAAAACTGATCTTTTTGAGATTCTTTCGGTTGATTGAGGTTGTGACGTGGTGGCGACCCACGTCATGATCGCCACGAGCAATCGTTCGGCTCAGCCCAACACGGGGCTTAAATTTACCCTATCTTTACCCAATATTTATATCTTGATAGCCGCTGCCGCCTGCAAGTAAAAATAAGAGAATATGAACGACGAATGCATGAATGAATGAGAGAATGTAAGAATGAATATGATGGCCTACCTGGCACCCATGTACCGAATGGAGAACGAGAATCTCGAAGTCACCCTCGCCTCATCAACCTGTCCTCCATGTATCGAAACCGAAACGATAACAACGACACTTCCCGAACAAACTAATTAATGGAAAGACATGAAATGGAAAACGGCGTGAAACTGCCGAGACACAATTGGTGAACAAATATCAATTAAACAACGAATAAAACAAGACCGTACTGACAGCCCCAATCATCGCTATCTTCATCGATTAATCGATCTCTTATTGGTAATTGGTTTACCGGAGTCGAGAGGCGCTGCACGCTGCCTGTTGCAGTGCCGCCAATTTATCCGCATGTCTAGACGCATTTCCCACGTCTGCGCATCTCCTCGCGCACATGCCGGAAAATGGTACTCATGAATTCAGACAGATGGCGATTTTGGTATCATTATTCGTCAATACTATACCATCGAAATAGTCTATTTGAATTCCTAGACAATATTGGCGGTCCATCATTAAAATAATTATCCACGGCATCCAGACGTCAATTGATTATAACAACTCCATAGCGACGATGGCAATCCGGAACTGCCAAAGTGAATCTGCATAGCAGCCTAATTATTGTTCGCAGGTCCGGAAAATGCTATATATTGAATAAAAGGAAAGAATTAATCGGGGAAATGATTATAATTTGTCATTATTCCATTGTAATGAGTGGCAACGGCCACCTCATCACAATATTTGTCGGTACAGTTTTTCTATATCTGCTGTGAAAACGAATGTGTGTGCTCTGAATCGGATTAATAATGGTAGTAGTTCTGAGTGAATGGTTGGTCCAATTTGGAGTGCTTGGTTTAGAGACACCCCGGTACTTGTCTCAGCTGATCCGTCAAATACGACACGTACCTTGGTTGTAGGGCTACTTTCCTTGATAATCGCGTGATGAGGTAGGTAATATCTCGCGGTGTCGGTATCTACCCGTGTGGAAATATTTTTCTGTCAAAACTTTGAATAATTCTGAAATGTTTCCAAAAGTCACTGACAATTTCTGAATTTTCTCTGGAAATTTTTAATAATCTCGGAAAAACTCTTCGGAACTCTGAAATACTCTGCAAAATGAACTGAAAATTCTCTAAATGTCTCTTGTATTTGGGTCATCGAATCAGATTTTTGTGAAGATTTTTTCATAGTTTTCCAAAAAAAATTCAATTTTTTTCGGGGATTAAGAAAAATTTTCGATATACTCTAATTTATTCTGAACATTTCTGAAAAATCTTCGATCATTTCAAACATTATTCTGATAAGTTCTGATAATCTCCAAGAAACTTTGAACAATTCTGATGTACACTGAAAATAGTCTAAAAATATTATGACTTTTTCTTGAAGTTAGGACATGCCATCAAATTTTTTCAGCATTTTTTCAGACTTTCACCGAAATTTTCATACTTTTTTGATATTTTCGGTGAATATTTGGTGAATCAGAAATAAGTTTCTGAAAAAATTCGAAATATTTTCCAAATTATTTCAGAAATGCCTGAGTTTTGAAAATTCTTCAAGACAATGTTAATAATCTACTTTATATATTATATTATATTATTTATATGTTTTAAAAAATAATTTAGAAAGTCTCTAAGAGTACCTAAAAATATTGTGAATTTCCTTGTAACTGGGTTATATTTGTATTTGTAAGGATCTAAAAATGTTAATATATATTGTGACGCTGCACCCCTTTAATCGCCTTTCTAGGGGCAAAAGGGGGGCCGTCAGGCTTTGGGATGCCACTCTGACTTTACCTATTAAAGAAAGGAAAGTAATTGAGGGTCAGAGTCCCCAATTACTTTTACTAATTTCTCTAAAGAAAAATAAATGGTAGTGCAAAAGTATAATTTGTTAATTAATTCTTATCATGAATAGTCAATTATTTATTTATATAATACACAAAATAGATTTAATTATCCAGAATATTATTTAATTCCGTTTTATCAAAAGAAAGAAATGAATATTTGAATAATGAACACAATTGGAATTATTACTCGGAATATAATAGATTCCGTATTATGAATGAATATAATAAGTAAATAATTTAAATTTTAAATGAAAGATTGATTAATAACAATGCGGTCAAGAATGATGCGATTGAGAATCCGGTCGATTCTAACCCTTATAGCGATAATGACCCTTAAGGCGGCGTCAGTTTACATCTCTCTCGCACCTTCACTATGTATTCCGCAACAATGTTGAATAATTCCCCGATTTATACTCTATTACACTTTATAAAAATGAAAATGTCCCTTTTTTCCTCAATTTCAATATACAAATGTTTTATCTTCCGGATAAAACATGCGCGGAATGGACAGGTAAACAACGAACAATGCTTTTGATTAATTTAAATACGACCTATTAACTACTCGTTATCACCATTTCGAATAAAGATGGCGACTTTTCCAATTTAATATCGGTAATGAAAATTCGTGGCTCAACACTTACGGGTAAATGCAGACCACACACACAAACTGATTTTATATTTATTGCAAAACTAAAGACTCGATATAAACTATCTGAAACAAACAAAACACATTTAAAATGGACTTTCCGCACAACTGGTTAATAATTCACAATACATTATTATAATGATAAACACACACATACAATTCAGTCTTACACGCTCGGTGATCCCGGTGGAAGTGAGGCCTCAGTGCCTTCGCTTCCGTATATTAACATCCTTTGTGAATAAATTAGGCCAATCCTAGACATCTTCCTGGTCTAGGATCCAATCACATCCCTATGCAAGTTCTCGATGATTGACAGCTCTAATCATCGCTATCTTTATCGATTAATCGATTTCCCATTGGTGGTTGGGTTACCGGAGTCGAGAGGCGCTGCGCGCTGCCTGTTGCCGAGCCGCCAATTTCTCCGCATGTCACGACAGATTTCCCACGTCCGCGCATTTTCTCGCGCACATGCTGGAAAATAGTACCCCTGAATCCAGACAGATGGGGACTCTGGTATCATCATCCGTCAATACCATACCATCAGAATAGTCTATTTGGATTCGTCAACAACATTGGCGGTCTATCATCAAAATAATCATCCACGGCATCCGGACGTCAATCAATTATAACCATAACTCCATAGCGACTAGGGCAATCCGGAGCTGCCAAAGCGAACTTGCATAGGAGCTTAATCTTTCACCGTTGATTTGCTGTCATTCCCCATACTGACAGTTCGAGGTTATCTTCGTAATATTAATTTCATTTACTCACTCTCTCATTCACTCATACCGTATAACATTGTTCGTTCGCAGGTCCGGAAAAATATTAATTTCCAAAGAAGGAAAGAAAAGACTTAATCGGGGAAACGATTACATATTATCATTTTTTAATCTTGCAATGAGTGGCAACGGCCACCTCGTCACAATATCAAATACACCATTCGTTAACTAATATATGATTTATTGTGAAACTTTCAATGTAGTGTTTTATTGAATATTTTTACCACCATTCGGTTGGAACTTTGAGATAGTGAATTTTGTAAATGAAAATCTATAATTTTATTCAATTATGTACATTTTTGACAAAAGCATTTCAGTCACCATGACACCCTTTCGGGATTGATATGAATACATTCGTGTCTCTGATTGTAACCAGAAACCCTGGTTTTAACAAATCGTTCGGATTGCAATATCGTAGATTATTGCTAATAGAACAGCGCTGAATATGCGTAATATTCACATGTGTCGCCGAAAGAAATGGTCCATCAAGCAGTATCTCACGGTAGAAAAGACTGATCTTTTCTTCCGCCCCATGTGGAAAAAAACTGATATTGGTAATAATCTCCTGTTTTCCACATTTCATCTCAATTACACAATCGTTCGATTTGAGGCACCGACGATAGTGCTCGGAAGTGGAGCGGACTCCATTCACTATTATTCTATTAAAAGCTTTACAATAAGATGGGTTATATAAAAGTGTACTTTCATCGTCGTTTAATTCATAATCTTTTCCATTCCCAATTAACATACAATCGTCAATTTGTGACATGGTTTTCAATTTTCCCGTTAAGTTTTGCTCATGAAATAGTTTAAAGTGTTCTCCCGTTGGAAAATTCCGAATAAATAGCTTTAGTGATTTAAAAAATAAGTATTATCTTGTTATTTGTAGAGGGACTTCCGTTTCCGGCGACAGTGAGTGTGGAAGCAGAGAGCGGAGAGTGAGAAAGAGTGGATAGTGAGGAAAGAAAGGGTCGCGGAGAAAGGGAAAAAGCGGTGAGGGAGGAAAGGCAGTGCAGTGGATAAGGAAGAGTTGAGGAGGAACGGTAAAGAAGGAAGGCTAGGAGATTGGAAAAGGGGAGAAGGTGAGGAAGATAAGGTGTGAAGGAAGGTAAAGAGGAAGAGAGGAGCGGAGCGGAGAATGGACGGGGAAGAAAGGAGAAAGGGGATGGGAGAGAGGAGTGAAGAAAAGCGGAGAGGTAGGCCGAGGTTATGTGAGAGGATAGGAAAAGAGAGAGCAGGAAGCTGCGGAGACTTACTTGAGATGCTAGGAGGGAAGAGAAAAAGAAGAGAGAAGGAGGAGTAGGAAGGAGGGGAAAGTGAGGAGGAGGTTTTCAAGAGAAGCAAATTGATAAACAGATCCCCTGTAAAGGAAAAAAAAGACTAGTCGATGGAGTTATTGTAGAAGATGTGTGAGAGGATGGGAGAGATGATGAAAAAAGAGTGTAGAAGGGTAGAGGAGAAAATGGACGAGATGATTAGGGAATCGAGAAAAGAACGAGAAGAGATGAAAAGACAATGGGAAGAGGAAAGGGAGGGGATGAGGAGGAGAATGGATGATATAGAAAAGGAGGTGCAGGAGTTGGAAAAAGAGAAGAGGGAAAGAGTAGATAAGGGGGAGAAGAGGGAGGAAGAGGAACAAGCAGGAAAAAGTGTAAAGGAGAGGATAAGAGCGGTAGAAAACAGAATAGAGAAAAAGGAGAGGGAGGAAAGGAGAAAAAACGTAGTAATAAAAGGAGTGAGAATGGTGGAAGGGGAATGGGAAGAGGAGGTAGAGAAAATATGGAAGAGAATAGGGGCGGAAGGGGGGAGAAAAAAAATAGTGAAAGTAGGATGGACGGATAAGGAGGGAAGAGGTATGGTTTTAGTTGAGTTGGAGGGAATGGAGAAGAAGAAGATTATGAAAGCGAAAGGGAGATTGAGAGGCGAGAGGGAGAGAATAGAAGACGACCTAACGCAAGAGGAGAGAAGAGTAAAGTGGCTGATAGAAAGGGAGGCGAAGGAGAGGTTCGCAGGGAAGACGGTGAAAATTGGGTATGGAAAGATTTGGGTGGAGGGAAAACTGAAGATATGGAATGGGAAATAGGGAAAACGCGTAGAGAGGGTGGAAAACGAGTGAGAGAGCGGAAAAGGAAGGAGAGTAAAAAGGATGAGAAAGATGACGTGTACAAGATAGCTTTTTGGAACGTGGCAGGGTTGAAAAACAAGGACGAGGAATTCTGGGAGGGGATAAGGAAGTGGGACATAGTGGTAATGGTAGAGACTTGGGCAGACTAAAAAGGATGGGAGGAAATAAAAAGAGGAATGAAGAAGGGGTATAGGTGGGAATTGCAATGGGCGACGCGTGAGAAAAACAAAGGAAGAGCAAAGGGAGGAATAGCGATAGGTATAAAAGAGGGAATGGGAATGGAAAAGGAGGAAGAAGGAAGAGAGGAAGAAGGCTGGATGGAAAGGAGAGTGAAACTAGGGGAGGAGTGGTGGTGGATAGTGAGAGTATATGTGAATAGAGACTTGATTGAGAAAAAGGAAATGATGGGGAGATGGACATAGGAGTCGCAGGAGAGAGTGATTATGGGGGGGGGGGGGGGGATTTTAATATTAGGACAGGGATAGAAGGGGGGTGGAAGGAACAGGAGAGAAGTGGAAGAGAGGAAAAGAGGAAGTCGAAGGATAAGAAGATTAGCAAGGAAGGGAGGGAGTAAACAAAAGGTGTACTCGCTGGCATATGCGGATGACTTGGTGTTGATGGCAAGTAGTGAGGAGGAAATGAAAGGGATGATGAGGACGCTAGAGAGGTACATGGTGTTGAAAGGGCTGGTTGTAAATATGGGGAAGACGAAGATGATGAGATGTAGGAAGACGAAAATAAGATGGTTCTGGGGAGGAGAAAAGATAGAGGAGGTGAAAGAATATAACTACCTAGGGTGTATCATAAAAGGCAATGGGGACCAGTGGGGGCAGGTACAAGACAGGGTAGAAAAGGCAGGAAAGGTGATGGGACAGGTATGGGCATTGGAGAAAAGGAGATTCGCGGACGATTGGGGGAAGAGAGTGTGGCTGTTTGATAGGTTGGTGTGGCCGGTGATGAGTTACGGAGTGGAGATATGGGGTTGGGAAGGGCGGGAAGCGGTGGAGAGGATGCAGGAAAGAAATTTAAAGTGGGTGCTAGGAGTGTCGTGGAGGGTACCAGAATATGTAGTAATGGAAGAGCTGAAGAGGGAAAAACTGGAAGAGAGAGCGGGGATGAGAGCATGGGGGTATGAGAAAAGGTTGGAGCAAGGGAAAGGGTGGGAGCTGGTGAGGAGGTACAGGGAAGAGATAAGAGGAAACCGAGGAAAGGAAAGGCAGATAGAAGGGTGGGAAAAGGAGAGAAGAATGTTCTACGAAAAAGTAGGGTGGAGCGGAAAGGAGGTGGAGAGAAAATGAAAGAAGGGCTTATGAGAGGAGAGGAGCTGAGAAGGGAAGGGTGGAGGAGGCAAGAAAGGGAGAGATGGGAAAGGATTAGGAGAGCCGAGGGGAACAAGGAGTATAAATACATAAGATGTGCAGGGATACCAGGATGACCAAGATGAACGTGAAGTTGAGGAATCTCTGTGCTTATCAGACTGAAAAAGTCGATTCGTATAAGTGCATCAATAAACTTACAATTCATGGGAAAAATTCTGTATTTTTATGTAACTTTAAATTTCCTCAAAAATTTAGCAGAAATTTTCAAGGAATTCCAGATTCCAAATGAAATAGAAATGTTTAAGCTGATATTTGATATTTAATGATATTATAATGATATTTACTGTAATAATATCCTGAAGAGAATAAAATTTTGTAATTTTCTAAACTTTCTTTCTAAGTACTCAAAAAGTAAAATGTAAACAATCATGGAACGAAGATAAATTTACCCATTCATTAATCAATATTTTATAGAAATTGAAGAATTGCAAATAAAAATATAGTATAAATTCATCTTGAAAAAAAAACAAAAATATTACTGCATATTATGTACATTTTTGTGTTTTTCGTAAAAATTTTAAACACATATTCGAAAATTTTTAGAAAATTTCTATAAGTTCCTTTAGGTTATTTTTAGTGCGATAAAAAGTGCATTTCACGTTATACACTGAAAATATATCCACTAATGGGAAATTGTCAACAGCACATCCAAACAATTTTATATACCAAAACCAAAAAATCTGTTAATATATAGTAATTTCTTATTTTCCTACCATCGTTAAAAATTTTATAGTAATGTTCACCCTTTTTTTATTCTTTCAGAAATTTTCAGAAATTTTTAAAAGTATTTAGGAAATGTTTTCCTTTGCTACAGTTTTACTACAGTTTATGAAATAAATAAACAAATATGAAATTTCGCAGACGGAATCGAAAAATTGCAAGTTTTAACAATAAATGTTATGACAACCGTACGATCAATGAACGTGAAATTTCAACACCATATAAGCAGGATGTCTTCGAAAATATTAGGTTAAAATTACTCAAATTTCTGCTTTGGGTGGATTTTTGCACGTACCACCTTAAAGCATCAACTTGGATGCGTTTGATGAGCATGATAAGCTATGCCGTCATGCTCACAGTACAGAAAGCGTCGTCCCAATTGCTTATATTTGTAAGAGGTTAAAATAACTTACTTGCAAATGTCGTTGTTTCCGCGCATTATGAAGCGTACTTCGTGGTATCGGGTCGTCATTGGTTGGATCCAAATATCGTTTGTAGCCTCCTTTTCTCATGATGCACAGAGAAAATAAATCGAAATGAAGACCGAGAACCCAAATATAAATCAACTTTTCTTGATCGTATATACTAAACACGTAGACACGGTATGCGTGTCGGACCCAAAATTTCCTTACTTGTTGCGCTAAAGATTCTGCACAGACGCTGTGCAGCAAAAACAAAGCAGCAAGCAGACGTAAAACTGTATATATATAACCTACGAAATCCATTGTATATATCTATACATCATACGTGCATGCGTAATAACAAAGAAGCCGAAAACATTTGGCATTCTCGTGGTCAGCGTCAGACGCCAGTACCGGTACATATTCAACACGTGGTAGTGCAACAAAAAGCCAAAGAACTTAATAAAAATCAAATACAATATGTCTTTGGCACTCATCAGAGTGAAACACGACAATCGGATGGTGGAAACAAAAAATATTATCGAATTTGAAAAATATTTGGAAGATCCCAATCCCAATAATTTATTTATCTTGAGGGAGAATGAAAGGAGAATGTCCTGCTCGATACTGGCAGTAGAAGGTATGTAACAATAAGAATGTATTTAAAATATAAACAGGATTATTTATGTTCGTTTGTTTCTTTTTGGACTATTATTTACTTCAAAATAGTGTTCGAATTAATTCAGTTGAAAATATACATAAGCTACAAATTTTTTTTTTCAAATCATGTCACTGTTTTCTTTAAGGTATCTACAAAATAATCGGAAAGATCTTTTATTCTTTAAACTGATATATAAGTATGCAAATATATATATGAACATAAATTGGATTCTTTTCAACAGAAAGCGAACAAGAAATCGAAAACATAATGGAAAATAAAAGAATCAGGTATCCTGTATTGAACAAGTCTGATATTATTGATGAAGAGGATCTTGACGAGTCAACAAATAATCAACCAGGAAAGGAAAAATACGTGCAAGAAGCCAAGGAAACAAAACAGAAGAAGAAGGTAATTAAATTAAATAAATATTAGTATCAGCTAGAAATTGTAAAGTTACAACCTTCGTCGATTTTGTACTGCGCGAATTTTGGTTCCGCAGCAATACAAATCCTTTCCCATAACTTTGAATAAATGTTACATCACAATTGGAAATTAGTGACAGTTTTAGCTGATTACATCAAACACATGAAAAACATTTTCTTTCATTCATAATAAAATGTGTTTATCGATTCGAAATTATGACTGCGAGTACTTCTTTTCAGAAATTTTTTGAAAAAAAGGTACTCGCTGTCATAATTTGTAACCAATGAAAATCATGTACTTAATCATCAATGGTAAACATTGTTTTTTGTGTATTCGATGGGATCAACTATAATTGTCACTAATTTAGTATTGCGCTGTAAGATTTTCTTCAAAGTTTCCACAAATGCATTCACAACTATATTTGACATGCAGTAAGAGCCACAGATTTCATTCTCGTTTCTATACATACTTTACTTATACTTGATTACTTATCATAAAGTCTCATAATTCCAATGCTACGCTTAAAGTATATATACATATGTATTTATTATTTTTATATTTTAATTTCAATTCGATTTAATTTTCAATTTAAAGTGAAATAAACCTTTTGGAAGAAAAATTGTTGGTATATTCAGATGGAAAATATAAAATTTACTATTAATATTCATATTGTTCACATGCAGTTACGTGTTGTTTATTTTTTAGAAGCAGAAAAAAGATATGGAGAAAAGCAAGTCGAAAAATACAAAGAATATCGTGGAAGAATTTTTAGAAGCTCGACAAAAAGAGTATGATCAGGTAAACTTTTAATTCTTTAAATTTATTCTTTTTGAAACTTGTGTGAATATTATTTTAAAGACTGATATTTCAATACTCTGGTAAAATATCATTTCAGCAGAAATGCGGAGAACATCCCCATGAAAAAACTGAAGACAGTGAATCTTCAAAAAATAATGAGACGGAACAGGTTATTTTCATGTTATACAATATTTACAAGTAAAGTTTTTCACATGTACTGATAATGACTGATTTTGGACAGTGCAAGTATTATACTAGCAAAATTCCAATGTTCGTTGAGTAAACATATTGAGTAAAAGTACTATCTACTTGAAGAGAATTCTTGTAAAAAAAGTATTTGCAGACATAATTCCTAATTAATCAAAATTATGAGATGTACATTCAGATGGAAAAGATACATTTTACTGTATCAATATTAACATTATTTATATACAGTTTATTTGATGTATTTTTTAGAAGCAGACAAAGGATGCAACGGAAAAAAAATCCAGAAAAACACAAGATAGTGCAAAAAAAATCTTAGAAGTACGGCGGATGAGCCATCAAGTAAATTATAAATTCTTTGAATTGGTCCTTTCAGAAATTTGTGTGAATATTATTTTAATAACTGATATTTTATTGCTTTCGTTGAATATCATTTCAGCACAAAAGCCAAGAAGGATTCGAAAATCATCAAATAGAAGAAACTAGTAACGAAACTAGATCTTCAAAAAATGATGAGACAGAACAGGTACAGTAATTTTCATTCTATAATATTTACAAGTTGAGTGTTGGGCATGTTCATAATAATTAATTTTTGTCCGTGGAAGTAGCATACTAGAATTTTTTAATACTTCCAAGGGTCATCGGGTATTCGTATGTCTCTCAATAAAAGCTATTTGCCGTAAAAACGCATTTTGTTTTGATTTGGAAACTGCATAAAAATGTTTATTCACATTTTAAATATCTAAATTTTGGCTAATGTTGAAATAAATTTACCATTTTCAGTTAGAGATATATAAATTAAAGAATCAGTCACTTAACACATGTCTACTATCTTGAGGCATACACTATTTTCGAGATGACTATCTGGAATGATATTTACAATTGTATGAAATAACTGCTGAATTGCAGAAACTTGTGTATTGACCCGGTAAGAGCAATCACAACCCGCTGCGCCTGCTTCAACCTGTTTTGATTGTTTATTAACAAACGAAGCAAATGATCGAAAAAAACTGACCATGCATCCATTCCTCTCATTGAAGAGAACCTATTTGTGAAATTAAAATCACATTTTAGTCAAAATTGCTGCCCTATTTTGGAGAGAAAAAATCTACCACCACCGGAACTAAGATTTTTTTCTTGCTTCGTTTTCTTGCTTAATAAATAATCAAAATAGGTTAAAAGAGGCGCATCTGGTTGTGATTGCTCTCAGGTATCTTAATCTTATGGTTGATATTATATAAATATTAATTGGAATTATATAATTATTAGTATCATCATTATAATGATTACTTAGTGGAATTTTTTTTAAATTTAGCATTAAAATTTTACAAAGACGAGAAGCTTGAGCTGAAAGATCGCATTGTTATTCCTCAGATTTAATCATTCACATTATATTTTTTTAAATAATTTCAAACACTTATATTTTCATGAGAAATTATATTGTGTCCATTCTTTTAGAAACGTAAATTAAAAATTGACTGTATCGACACTAACTTGAAGTAATAGTCTCGCATTTCAATAAAGTATGAAATCTAGTATACATTAAGATTTCACTGACATGTCAGAACAGTATGATATTTTTCATGTTCGTGATGATAGTAATTGAAAAGTTCTTACGGAAAAAAAACAAATTACGGAAATTCAAAGTTCCAACATGAGAAGAGCAATTAAAAAAAACGTATTATTATTTCAGGCTGGCAGTAGTAAGCTCGAGAGCGATTATGAAAAATTGTGAGCCGAAAATAAAAAATTAAAGGCGTTGATAAAAGACCGGTTCGAAATTCCGGAAGAAGCACGGTATGCTACAGAACCTTCAAGTTCTCGTGAGTGCTCACCAGGACCACCGCAAATATTTCGACCATCAGCTAAGAGCACAAAAATCTCCGAATTCGTCAATTTAGGCAGTAATTGTTGCGTCAAGATGGAAGCTTATGAAAAAGCGAAAAACACGAAAGACGCTATCAAATTTATAACTACGCTCGCGTACGCTCTATGGGGATATAAGACCTTGGCCAAACGTTGCGTGAGGCAATAAAAAAATGTCAAGAAGCCCCTTCTGGAAGCGGAAAAAGTGGTCATTATAACTCGCCATTTTAAACAATATTTAAAATCACGCGACTATCCAAGTGCTTTATATTGGTACGAAATCAGCAAAATTTATACGTATTTGGGGAGGGCGATCACTGGTGCCATGAAGCATCTTAAAGCACACAAAGAAAACGATGATAGCGAAATAAGCGAATAATTAAGTATTATTTTCATTTTACTTCAAAATTTAAGAAGCTTAAGAGCAAAAAAATCTTAGTTCCAGTGGCAAAAAAATTTTTTCTCGATAAAATACGGCTTCAATTTTGATCAAAATGTGATTTTAATTTTACAGATAGGTTTTCTTCGTTACAAAAAATGAACGTATGGTCAGTTTTTTCCGATCACTCGTGTCGTTTGTTAATAAACAATCAAAATGAGTTGAAACAGGGGCAGCGGGTTGTAATTGCTCTTAATTTGTTTTTCAGTACAAACTTTTTATTTTTTTTTTTTTCATTTCATTTTATTTTTCATTTCATTTCATTTTTATGGACATTTACGAAAGTTCATAAAAATAAAAGCGTCATTATTATTTCAATAATATCATTTGTTAACATAAGAGCATTATCTTTAGCGTTACAATCTTACAGTACTATATAATTTTGTTTTTAAAAAGAAAAATTTCAGTTTTTTCTTAATTTCTATTCGTTCATTTTTGTTTTATTTTCAGAGGTTTAGGAACAAAAAATGTTCTCATTATATAATATATATATAATATAATAAATCGACATTATTTAAACATGTCCTACGAAGAGTCATAAAACCATGTACACATGCTTATTTTGTAAAGCCAATAAGACTGAAAAAGAGAAAAAATATAATTCCTAAGAAATTCTCAAATATGAATTTTTGTTTTTGATCTACGCAATTTCTGGGATATAAACATCCGGAAATTAAAAAAATATTTATAAACGCTGAATTACCTGTAAAAAATTCTGAACAAAATTTGATGGCATGTCCTAACTTCAAGAAAAAGTCATAATATTTTCAGACCATTTTCAGTGTACATCAGAATTGTTCAAAGTTTCTTAGAGATTATCAGAACTTATCAGAATAATGTTAGAAATGATCAAAGAATTTTCAGAAATGTTTGGAATAAATTAGAGTATATCAAAAATTTTTCTTAATCCCTGAAAAAAATTGAAATTTTTTTGAAAAACTATGAAAAATTTTTAACAAACACCTGATTCGATGTCCCAAATACAAGAGACATTTGGAGAATTTTCAGTTTATTTTGCAGAGTATTTCAGAGTTCCGGAAAGTTTTTCCGATATTATTAAAAATTTCCAGAGAAAATTCAGAGTTGTCAGTGACTTTTGGACACATTTCAGAATTATTCAAAGTTTTGACAGAAAAATATTTCCACATGGGTACGACCTTGGTCATGTGTCCTAAATCCAAATATTCTTGCAGGTTGGCGTCGTAGGCTTCTTTGAGTGCTCGATTATTTTTTAATTTATACTCTAAGCCTTTGAAACAGTACAAGGTTCGGTTGCGTGACTCCCCCAGTTTTTTGAGGTTCTCATTAAACGGAGGTGCCACGATGTAGCGTCCAGATTTATCTCGTGTCACATGGTCGAAGAAATGTTGTTCACAGGTTGGGTTATTTTCCAGGTTGGTTGCGGTTGGTTCCATTTGTTCGATATGCCAAAATTTCTCTATATCAAAATTAAGGCTGGTGAGCTTGCATCTTTGTCGTGGTGGAGGTTGGTCAGTAGGTACCTATCCGCCAATTACCTATCCGAAACGGGTTTTCTGCAGGTCAAGTTCCGCTCCTTCAGCTACGGAGACATTTATCTGCCTGACGCACATGATTGAAAATGCAATTGCGGTATCCAATAACATATCAACAGGAGCTGGCTTATGAAAATTTGGATCAGCTAGTTTTATGTTGCGCGGCAGTTTAATTGTCAATCGGTCGATGTGTTGCTCTGGTACTAGTTCGGTTATTTGTGGTGCGGTAACAAATTGTAAGGTTCGTTCGTATTTTCCATCAATTGAACGTATGGTAGCCGTTACGGTATGGTTCATAGTGGTGATACTAGTCGATAGCCCTCCGATTGAGACGGAGCATCGTTGCTTTCGTAATTGTGGACGGTTTGCTAATTCTTCCATCATAAAATTCGTCGTAGAAGAAGTATCAATTAAGGTTCGAGATTTTATCTGGTGTTGTTGTCGGTCAATTACCTGAAGCATCGCAGTCACCATTAAATGATTCGTAGTTTGGTTTACTACGAGTGCGGTTTGTCTATGGGTATGTCCGAGTGAGATAGGTTGCTCTAGTCATGCCGATTGTTTCGTGGGTTGTCGGGCAGAGTCCGAAGATCTCGAGCTCATGCCGTCGGTGTATACCTGACCTTCGAATCCTTCCTGATGTAGCAATGTGTGATGCCGTTTATTGCACTTGAAACAGGAACCAGAATGGTACTCTTTTATTCCCTGCGTCGGGCTGAGGCAATTAAAACAGAGGGAACCCTTTTGCACTGCCTTTTGTCTTCTGTCAACAGGCATTGCTAAGAATTTACTGCATGTTCTAATGCTGTGTGCCTCGCTGCATACTGGACAAGGTACATATCGGTTAAGAACAAATGTGTGTTTTTGACTGTTTTTACCATTTGAACGGTGTGATGATGACGGTTGCTTAGTTTGCGATGAGTTATTCGGTTTATTGCTCTTGAGCGAATCCGCGCAACTGGCTCTTTTAGACATGAATTTAAGCAGTTCGGTATAATCTGGAGGCTTTGAATCATCTGTTAATTTCATTTCCCACTGTATCGCTATCTCATGGTGGACCTTAGATAATATCAGTTCATTTAAGGGTGTATTCCACTGTTCTACGGGTTCGCCTAGGTTTTTCAATGCCCTTAAGTGCTGTTTAATACTGTCCATTAAATCACTTAGACCATGATTATTGAGCACTCTCGGTAATTCTCTTAATTGATTCCAATATTTTGCAATGACCTTTCGATTGCAGTTGAACCTTTCCTTTAATAGAGATATTGCATCCTGATAATTTTCGTTACTTATCTCTAAGGATTGAAGCGTTTTGGCTGCGTTTCCTTTCAAAGCTGCCTTGAGGTATTGTAACTTTTAAAGATCTTGTAGATTCTCATGGTTGTCGATTATGGAGGAAAATAAGCCCAGTCGTCGTGAGCGCCGTCGAACGTGGGTAGGGTCGGCTCAGGTAGTTTGACGGGGATAGAAACTGGGTTCGTTGAACTTAGTGTGGACGATCTTGAATCGTTCTCCCCCGTCGGCGGTATATCGGCAAGAACCCTGGTTCTTTTTAATTCACCTATTTGTGCCTCTATGTAGCAATACATTGCCTGTAATTCAAATCTTTTTTCTTCTTCTATCGAATCGAGTTCTTTAGCGGCCTCTTGAATGCTATTAAATCTCCCCCAATGTATTGATACTTGATTAAAACTGGCTAAAAGGTAATCGAGGTTTCTCTCGAGATGTGTTTCCGGGTGTTGTAATATCTTAGTAAATTTGGTGAATTGACTTCGAGGCCGCGGTCCGAATCGCGCTCACAGCGTTCATAGCATACCAATGTGCGGTCCGATTCGTGCTTCCAACGTTCACCGTTTGCGCTGCAAACGTTATGATGTTAGAAGTGACGTCATGCTCAAACGCTTACGGTGCTCACGGATTGGACGGTCAGTACTGGGAGCTTATCGCCCCTTACTGGGAGTAACCTTAGTGATTTAGCGGCATTTTTATTTGAATTTGTTTACATAGTTTTCATAGACTTGAACGTGAATTATTAAAACATTAAAATGTCAGTAAACTTTCGAGTTCGTATAGAAGAAAGTTACGAGGAGATTCAGCTCAATTTAACGCCTGAAAGCGCGCAAAGGGCACAATTTGGTAAGAACAGTTTTAAATAAATTATTGCTATATTTCAAATATCATTATAAGTAAGGTCATATTTTCTTCTTCAAATGAAAATTACTCATGATATTTCAGATCATGTATACCTATGACACTTAATCGATAACGAATTCTCACGACGAAGTGAAGAAGTAATTGCGCTAAGTTTGTTTGACACACATTTCTTTTTAAGACAAAAAAAGGTACAATTTTTTAATAATACATGGAAAAATCTATAGGTCGTTATGTCACTAACTGCATGGCTGAAACTTCTCAACTAAAAGTAGTATATTATACGTGTTTTATACCCAATTGGTCCCTCTTACAGTGTGGTGTCTTTACAGGCAATGACAAATCTCCATTCAAGTGGACGCAAATGTGCATAGAGTTATTGCTCGCTCTGTATGAGGAGAATGCACAAAATTGCGACTCCGGTACTCAAGGACACAACAAAGTATGGACCAAAATATCGTTGCAAATGAAAGCAAAGGGATACGATGTAACCTGGTCACAATGTAAGTCCAAATTAAATGGACTTAAGAGAACATACAAAAAAATAATAGAATACAACAGTGTGTCAGGAAATGACCGAAAAACTTGGCCGCACTTTGAGGTAATCTCATTTTGTTATCTTCATTCTTTCAATTAATGTTTTCATCTATAATTCAACAATAATAATAATAATAATAATAATAATAATGATAATAATAATAATATCCAAGTTCTTTACAAAAGTCTATGGTAATAAAGAATATGTTGAGTGTCTTGAGTCATAAATGTGCACAGAACGTTCTACGATATGGTTAATAAAAAACTATCTTATTGTATATACTTTTGAACATAAGGGTTAACTTTATTTTTCAGTTATGTACCCTCTATTTATTTCAAGTATATAAACACTCAATTATATTTTTAGAATAGTAAAAACGTTCAATATATTTTTTTTTTATTGAGTTATTAATATTACGTTGAAAATACGTTTTATCGTGAAACTACCTTAGCTTGGGCGAGATAAAATCACTTTCAGTGGCTTTCAGTTGTAGTCTTTGTCTCAATACTGATTTATGCCCCAACACGTTTCGGTTATTTCCCACCCATACTACCATTACAATGGTGTTGTGTTTATATATGAAAATTAAACGTCAATTTTTGTTTAATAAGCAGCCATTAAAATTGTATTGTAGCCTTATTATTGGTGCTCATATAAGCATTATTATTTTGGATTGAATATATCATAAAATCAATCAGAAGTAAGTAACCTCAAATATTTTTCATGGGCATTTTATTTAATTCACTTGTCATTCTTTGAATGGTTTTCAATTCGTTTTATATTCTATATAGTTTATCAGCAATGGAGAAAGAGCTGAATAATACTCGGACAGCAGTTTTTAGAAGAAATAATAGAAAATTGAGGACTTTTTTGACTGCGTTTCCATGTGGGGAGGGTCCATCTATTCCAGAAAGTTATTTGGCATTACCGGTGAGATGTTATGATAATTTTTGATAAATTAGTTTAGAAAAAAAATCCAACTTTGTGTTGTATTAAACGAAAGAATAGAATATTGAGAAAACTAATTAATGAAAATTTATTTCTAACATAATTATGTTTAAAGTTTGTGTCTTTGAAACTTATTTGGACTTTATAATACTTAAATAAGTTGCAATTTTTTTGACGTTCTTATGTGAAAATTATAATATATTTTCAATGCTTTAGTGTAACTTCAATAATGGATATTATCATGAATTAATTAAATTATAATTCCAATTATCATCTACCAATCATACATATGAAAATTTTAATATCACAAGACTCAGCAATTTGTTATTGTTAAATTTTTTGCAAATTGAAATTCAGCCATTTCTTTTTTTTTTGCAGGATGATGTGGAAAGAAATAAATGTCGTAATCACACAGCAAGCAATAATGGGAGTTTCGAAAATGACAATGATGATGATAATGATGAAAATGAAGATGATTATGATTCTTCTACTGACACTGATTCGTTTACCGAGGATGAATTTTCTCCTGATTCCGATGTAAACAATAGTGATGATAACGGTCAGAGTGCTAATGACAAAGATACTACTCGACCACATTCTTTTCTCAGCACTAGCAATAAGCAAAATTCTAACGGTCCCTTGATTTCAAAACGCAATATGACTGTTAATGATCATATACTTGCTGCAGTAGCGATGTCAGTTAGATATAATTTGACCTACGAGGCAATGCTTGATCAATTAAAGTGGATTAAGTCAACGTACTATAGTAACACTCTACCAACAAATATGGAGCAATTTTGGAAATTGTTGAATCGTAATGATAGTTACTTAACATATCACTTTTATTGTCAAAATTGCCTTGACTAATTAGGGGAAAAGTGCCGTGAAACACAAAAAGTGCAAAAACAATGTATTTGTAAAGCGTGTGGTCCAGATAATGAATCTGAATGTAACTTAGGTCATTTTATATATATAAGTTTAACTGCACAAATCGAAGAATTACTTTCTATACCTAATATAAGCAAATCCTTGAAATATAGGTTTCAGAGAAAAAAAAAAGATACCGATGCTTACGAGGATCTTTATGATGGACAAGATTATAAGTCTTTATGTTTACCTGGGAACTTTTTAGAAGAGTGGCACAATTGTTCATTCACATTTAATACAGATGGATGCAATGTGGCCAATTCTTCAAATTCTAGTGCATGTTCCATATATATTCAGATCAACGAATTACCTCCACATATGCGAAAAAAACATATGCTCCTCGCTGTTATTTATGTGGACCAACATCACCCACAACTGAATAATTTCTTTAGACCGTTCACAGCTGGAATACAAAATCTTTATGTTACTAGGATTACGTGGAAGCCTACAAATGATTTAGAAATAACATCGAAATTTATCGTAACAGCGGGTAGTCTTGATGCTCCAGCTCGAGCAGCAGTGGCTTGTTTAACTCAATACAATGGATATTTTGGATGTTTATATTGCTATGCCCAAGGCGAAAGCTTAGGACGGGGTAAATTTGTATATCCACTTTCCCAGTGTTATAACAAACAGCGGACTGATGCTGAATTACGCGCTGATATGGCATACGTTTTTGATACAAGTAAAATAAGACACGGAGTTAAAAACATTTCATCACTGGTGGCTTTGCCGTTATTCAATATCAATAAAGGAATCGTTGTCGAAGCGATGCACGCTGTATATCTCGGAGTGGTTCAGCAGCATACACGACTATTACTTACGAATGCGAGAGCTCCTTGTTATGTTGGAAGTCCTAACTGTATCAAAATTATAGACAAGTGTTTGTTATCAATAAGACCTCCATCATGCAGATCTCGGAAACCAAGGTCTATATCTACGTACCCTAAATGGAAAGCGTCTGAGTGGCGGAATTTGCTAGAATATGCACCAACCTGCTTACAAGAAGTATTAGAATCAAAGTATGTCAATCACCTAGCTGTTATCAGAAGCAATTCATTACTTAAACAGTGATTGCTTAACTCCGGTGAACCTTGCTCGTTCCGAGATACTTTTAAAAAAATACGTGATACTATTTGAAGAATATTTTGGGAAGGCAAATATGACTTCAAATGTGCATCCAATGACACATTTAGTTGATGTTGTCCGGAACTGGGGTCCATTGTTACGTCCCGGGGACAGGTCGTGAGTATTTTCCAAGTTGTAAGTGAATATAGAGGCGATGTTGACCAGGATGCCACTAGTCGGTGCGAGTCTTAGTTAGTCACTCTCTTCACTTACCGACTGTCCCTCACAACTCTAACATATATAGGTATATGTTCGGATGATCAAGCCCGCTATGCGCGGGTGAATTTGAAGAAGATTCTCAAAGACGACGTTGTAATTTATAATTAGTATTTTATTCGTTTTACTGGTTTTACACTGGTGTTATTCAGTTTATGTTCTGATTTTATACTGTAGGCTTATGCCTAAAATTCTCAAGAGCGATTATATTTGAAGTATTAATAACTGGTTTCTTCTGAAGTTTCTGATTTAGTTTGGATGTTCTTAGTAAGAAACGCGAGTCCGATGTTCTTCAATTTTAATCAATTAATTCTGGATGGATTGGATGGGACACAGAATCTTGTCGACTCGAAAGAGTAGTGCGTCTTGACGAATTTGAATTGAAATAGTAAAAGGTAATGAGAGCGTTTTCCTATGCGCAATACCTTATATAGTATTCATTGACGCGTATTCGATAGGAAAAAGGGGGGTGATAGAGTTAGGCGTCTTTGCGCTGGTCCCGCAAGTTTTTATCGGTGCTACGTGATTGGGTATGAGTCCCCAATCACAAATAGCATGATTTTGTTTGTGGGCCCACGGTTTCTCAGAATTTGATAATGGCTCTTGGGAATCTTGGCTATCTTATTTTCTCTAATAAAACATGCGTTCTCGAAGACTTATTGTTATCTTAGTTTCTATATTAATCTATGCGTTCTCACGAGAAGCGTGTTGTTATCTTATTTCCTATATTAATCTATGCGTTCCGAGGGGAGCTTATTGATTCAGCTGCATGGGTAGCGTTTTTATCATGGGTTGATTCATTTCCACCCTTGTTTTATAGTATATTGTTTATCGCTTATCGTTTTAGTTTATGTGTAGATTACTTATGCTTAATTTGTATTATTTTGTTGATGTAATTTATGCGTAAATGAGTACTTTACGTTACTGGTTAATGATGTCATTTATGCATAAATTTCCTATGAATTAATTATGTTGGTATTGGTTGGTGATTTATGATATTGGTAATTTATTACAATTGTTACTCATGTATTAATTACTTAATGGATCTACACTATATTAATGATGGTTGTAATATATCTACTAGTTCGTGTTAATTATATATGTATTCCTTCTTAGTTTCTGTTAATTACATATATACTTGAATTTATAACTTCGTTTGCTAGTTTGGTCTTGGTAGTGTTTTCTGAGATGTAGTGTATATCTATATATGTGTATATTTCGTATTTCTACATAAGTTTATTAGTTTATGGAAAAAAAATGTGTGTGAGGTAGGTTGTACATGAATCTATTTTATCGTCGTACTTTCGCTTATGGTAAGGTAGGTATCAGTTGGTAGAACAGCTGTAAAGATGATACGGGGACGTAACACCATTATGGGCTCATTACGCTTTTAACTTTGAAGCATGGAACAAAAGAATAATGGACTTTGTCACTAGTTCCTATGCTCGGACTCATCAAATAGCTATATGTTTCCTTATGCAAAAATTTATTATTAACACCTTGTATGATGAAACAATATCTTCTTCAACCAGAAAGTTTATCGCTAGACAAATAAAAATGCCTTTCGAGAAAGATGGTATTGAAAGAGAGAATTGTTTGATTGGCTCAGGTAAATGTATGTCATGTCCACCAACAAATCATGAACGCGTTTTGTTGAATCAAATGGGTTATGATTCAATCAACATGGAGTGCTTCAAGAAGATGAAATTGAACGGTACAAAATATGCATGTGAAAACCAAGAAAAGTTAAAATTTTGTAACTCAACAGTTTATGACGAGTTTGAAACTTTCGGTATAATAGTTGAACTGATACAATTTCAAAGTAATAATGAAAGAATAAGCGGAATGTTTATTAACACTAGATTTACCACACCAGTCATTTTGACTGGTTTTCCTGCGGTAAAACCAGCCTTTTCGAAAAGCGTGGTATATCTAGTGTTAAACGTCTGCGGCTAGGCAGATATATATTTGATACGACATATATTAATGAAGCTACATCATCAAATGACCTATGTTTCATCAAAGAATCATCATTTATACGACCTGCAGTTCAGATATCGGCCTCAAATACTTTGTATATTATCAAACAAACAAACTGTTGGGAATCTGACTAATAATGATATTGAAAATATTTTTTTATTTATAATTTGTAAGAACTATTCGTGTAAATAATGATTCATTGTTTTATTCCAATATATAACGAATTGTACATGACAATTTTTCAATTTTGTATTACAGAATTTCAATAGAATATCAATTTCAGAGTGTGAAATAATAAATAATAATTTTGGTAGAATATATTTATAGATTCATTTTAAGTGATAATTATAACAATCAATTTCAAGCGCCAATCCGCTGTACACCTAAAAAGTAAATATTGATGTATAGAATTATATATAATTCACATAAAATGGTATATGATTCACATATAATTATATATAGTTCATATGTAACTAAATACATTCTCTTATAATCAGTTTTGCGACTTTATATATTTATATATAATTTTATATAATTTCAGTATAATCATTAGAATGATTCGTTTTGAACGATCGTTCAAATATAGTCAACTATATTTTTTCTCGCTCCTTCAATAAAATATTATTTTATACACAGCAACGAAAATTCCCTGAAAATGACCTCGTAATCGATATTTCTCAATAATTTCTATAACATTTCTATACAAAAAATTATGTTCCATTTTCTTGTTACCGAAGCCGTTCCACCACAAAATGCAAGAAAAAAGATTATTTCAGAGAAATTTGACTTCGGTTACGTGTCTACACCAAAACATAAAAGTTGACGAATTTATAAGAAAAAATCCTGAATTCCCTATGCATTTTGAATGGACAAACCTTGAAGTTAAAAAAAAATAGCAACAAATCCAATTACGGGATTAATCTATCAGGAATTTTTTAGTGTATCCATCGTGAATACACTGTGTAATCACGGTGATTGATCATTGCGCGTCCATTGTAAATGCACCGTGTTATCATCGTGGAATAATTATATAAACACTATGTAACCACCATGGATTCACCATTGATTCAGATTGTAACGACCGTGGATTCGGTGTGTAAGTGCCGTGGGTTCTGTGAGAAACTACTGTGGGAACACGGTGTCTGAATGGAACAAATACACGGTAGAAACATTGTGGAACCTATGTGGTGTACACAGTGTTTCCACGAACACAGTGTTCCCGCAATGTTTTCACCGTGAAGTCAAGACCGCAAGGGTATTGTCAATTACTTGGAAAACCCATTCCACAAGTCTATTTGTGCATATGAATTGGTCTTCATTATTGCTAAGCTTCATTCCATTGACAAATGTAGACTTCATATTGAAGTCGTGAATTTGGGCTTAATTTTAAACTGAGGAAATCAAGAGATACTGGTAACAACATTTGGCGCGTAATGGACGACACTACGTACCCTGTTCTCAACGTGGTCTACGAAAGAACTCCCAGCTATTTTTGGGACATCATATTTGTGTAAATCGACATTTTCGACTACGAAACATGGAAATCCATTCTCAGGACTTGGATAACGAATGACCATTAGCAAGATGTTCTTCATATATCGACAAGTACATATGAGCCTAATCTCGATGAGTTGTCTCGAGGATGGAAAGAGAAATAGTTCATTTTCTTAGTTTATTTTTAGTTTTTGTCCAAGGCGAGAAGAGATTTTATTTAATTATTTTCCGTCGGTTATATATTTTTATTCATATGTATATATAGATTGATTGAAGTATAATTCCTTAGTTATATATTTTTATGTGCATGTATATGGATTCGGTTTAATAATTTTCCAGGATTCTTGTCTGTTCTTATACCATCATGAATCACTTTTGTACAATTATCATTTTAAGATTTGTTTTCTTTGTTGAGTTATTCCCCATTTTTAACCTGATACAAATTTCACATTCCACATCCGTGCCCAACCCTTCGCTCCTGTTGGAAAATGTCTACCACCTCCCCGTGGTTTTCGTCGAGCAGTATTGCCTATACTGGCCGAGAGTAGACGAATACAACCATTCAAATCGATCTGTACTTAAAATTTTAATGTGAAATGTTTTATTTGTAAACGAATATTTGTGTACTCTGTGACTGCATTAATTCTATGTAACGACAACACACTTTCTGGTATGAACGGATACAGAAACCTGCGCAAGATGTTTTTGCGTTTGAAAATATATTTTCACTTGAAATGTATTAATGTTTGATTTATTTCATTCAGAAAATTATGCGGAAAAAAGAAATTCATCGTCCGGGGATTCGAACACGGGTTATCAAATTGAGAAACTAAAACTATATCGTCACGGATGCATAGTCCTTTTAATATAAATGCACAGGAGTTATATTTTAGTTCCGAGCACATTGGTGTATTGGTGCTATTTGTCCATTACATTTACCTATTTGCGGGGTACCCATGTATTGATCCTTATAATCCCGGCGTGTCATAAAACTCGAAACTCAAAAAATGCTGGCCCACTCAGTGCGCTCCCTCGCCGTAGGTCTGGCCATCCCCGGCGTAGTATATGAAGTTAATAAATTAGAAATTCATACTCCATTGCAGTTATTTGAAGTGCGTTGAGTGACATCGAGCTTTGAACATTAAATGATCTCAACACGACGTCATCATATACCGCATTCGAATTTTCATTACTATCTCTTCATTCTTATATTTTATAAAATAAATGAAAATATTCACGGAACTATTCTTATTTACGTACTTCCGCTAGAAAAAGAACCTACCATAAACTCATAAATTGTTCGAAATTACAAGCATTTCGCGTTATATACTATATAGCTGTGTTTCACCTCAGTGCAGAAGGAGCTTCAGTCACAAGTAGGAGAATACCTCAGGGACGTAACAACGATGGAAACCCTATTTTGGGGACTGACGACTGAAAAACGATTGAAAGGTGACAAATAAAAATAATCAACTGTCGACTAAGTCGTCTCTCAGTCAACAGACGACTGAGGTTTACCAGGGTACCAATTCCGACCGAAAAATCACTGCTTAATGCTTATGACAATATTGATTATCCCAAATTTTCAATGACGCCGGCTTAAAGGGTTTTGCGTAAATATAGCGAAGACGCCTCTCGCACCGCTGGTCTAGCGAAATGCATAATCATTAAATGGGGCGCGAAGCTAATCATACGACGGTATATCGATGTTGCTTTAAGACTAGTCCTGAAGTAATGGTGCAATGGATAAAGTTACGAAAGTATATTAACCGCTAGATAATGGTAACATAGAAACTCTGATTGTCCTTTTGAGCTCCGGAGTAGAATGTGTAATTGAACGAGTGTAATTGTCATAGGGAAACAATTTCCAGTAAGTCTTACCTATGCCTGTTACCGTGCTTGAGAGTCAAGGTTTAAGCTTGTCAATGCTGTCATGACTGCTATGTTCAGTACTGGTCAGACATACCGTCCATTGTTTCGGTTGATAATATTGAAGGGTTTCCATTCGATTAACTTCGATCCTCATCAAGCAGTGGCCAGTCGACCTGCAACAGAAGAATATAATCGTCTAAGGAAGGCATTCAGACCAGATTTTCCCCAGATCAAGAGACGCGGCAGCGTCTCGAGCCAAGTATGATCGCTATATGACGTCATTCACAGAACGCGAAGCCTATCACAAATCAGTGTCCTCCCCACCACTAATGATCGAATCGCTGATAACTCTATAAATACTGCGAATTCACCGAAAACATCCATGAGTATATATATCAAACCGGTGATTCCCTACAATCTGAACCTAAAAATGAATAATTTCATGTTTTATTTACTGAGATATGGATTTAGTATAAATAAGCCACGCCCCTTGCAACAAATTCGAGTATTTTATATTTCTCACCTAATGATCGTAATGATTAAGGTCAATTCAGGTGTACAAGTCGTATATATATTATGGTGGGAAAGTGAATTTGCTATGATTATTCGATTTGATTTTTACATGCATGCGCCAGTTACTTTATGGTCCAGTGAACTGACAGCGACACTAAAATGTGCGCCTAAAATGTGTACAACGACACGAAAATATGTATCTCATTAAGGCTGGGTTTTTCATTCTCGGATTAACGTAATCCGAGAGTTAAGTTAACACTCGATTAATTTAGGTAAATTCGAAATTCTTCAACAATACACGTTGTTGCAAACACCGGCAAAAACGTGACCTATTTCTTTGTTTTTCGTTATCAAAAATATCATATTTTAATATTTAGATATTGTCTGTGAATTTAATCACGAAGAGAAACTGCACATGGCTCGCAGTGCAAATTTCCTCGAAGAGGAAAAATATAAGCTCGTAGAGCTGGTGGGGAAGTATTCAGATGTGATTGAATGTAAAAAAACAGATGCTAATTTTATTTTCAGGTGGAGGACCACGAAAGGTGAAAGAAAATGCATTATATGATACAGTATTGAGCATTATCACTGTGACAGCTGGAGGATTATCGAATCTTTACGATTGTGACGGTACTGAAACTGCTAATGTTGAGTATGTTTCGCGCGCTTGGCGCAGCATGCATGTGTGAGCAACGGCGCTCGAAGTAAAAGCGCATGCACTGTCAAATAATGCGAGAAAGAGCGGCCAAGCGTGTTAGTAGAGAGAAAGCAGCGAGAGTGTGTGCTAGGAAACCATCCAAAGAAATACAGTTTATCATTACATAGTACTTCATGTGTACCTTCATTCACCTGATTATCCAACAGTTAATATTATGATTCTATACTTCCATGAACTATCGTAATTCTTCATTTGTATTTTCATTTGCCTTTACAGTGCTTTCACAGAAAGCAGAAAACCTCTTCGAGGAAACTGATGAAACTTCACCCCCAACACAATTATGGGAGGTATGATTCTATGTATTGTTTGTATTTTTGATACAGTATATTTTTCACCCTACTTTAAATATGAACTAATTTCCCTTTATTTCATATTGTTCAAGCAGTATTTGACACGAGCTGGAGCCATAAAAAAAAGAGAGACCTATAAACCAAAAGACTTAAAAAGTCCACTGAGTGAACCCTTGGCACGTAACGTTGAATTAGTGCTTGGTGATTCTGAAGTGAAAAATTGTATGCTAAGAATGAAAACTCCACCTAAGCTGCCTTTCAGGATCCATACTGATTCAGAGAAGAATTCGCAGAAAGAAGCTGTTGTTAAGGAGCCTGGAGAAGACATAAATCATGCAATGAGCATAAACCACTTTGCATGAAAACATCTCGGGTGAAGTATTTAAAAAAAAACAATATATTATTTAATTTTTTAATTCTTGTTTATTTTATTCATTAATTTTGAATTAATTATTAATTCATGGATAAATAAAAAACACAATATAAAATTTCAAAAAGTAATATTGTTTCACTGTGGACCGTTTACTCAGTCGGTAAATCAACATGATCTTTTCTTGAACTGCCAAGAGGTCTATCGGTAAGTAGGTATCCTACCTCTGGTATAGGCGTCTGCCATAAACATTATTTTTTACAAAGAAACAAAGAAAAACAGTTTATTCATAACTTACAAAAAACAATCCATATATTTCTATGGCTTCATTGGGATTACTCGTCCGGCCGCTGTGTGGAGGTTCTTTGGGTACGGCAGTCTTGTCTCAAGTACAAGCGTATGCCCTTCTAACCTCACTTTTCATAAACGAAGATAAACGAGAAAAGGAAAAAACAACTTTGACCCAAAAAATATACCTTTCTTAACCATTTGTTACGTCCTGAGTGATGATTCGGTTGAGGTACCAAATGTTACCCGAGAAAAGATGAAAACAGTTAATTATATCTATTGAATTTAGAGTATTGTCAAAAATGGAATCGTTGCTTGCCATGCCGCGACCCGCGGTTGAAGTAAGAATGAATAAAATGGATAATGTTAACAAGCTCGAATGTTGATGGTTAAACACGTGAATGATTTATTAAACAGTTCACTCAAATAACAACAAATAACGTTTATTACACAATTCACAATGTTCACTTATAACTATTTGTTTTCACTAACACTGTCGATGATTTTGTTTAGTTGCACTACGCGCCAAATCGCTGAGGTTGCAACGTTAATAATGATCAGTTGATTAGCGAGGATTGATTTGAATTATTGGAAAAGAATGCGTTCACTGCGATCAATTGATATTAACTATAGCGAACAGTGATTATTCCGATCGCTTATCGACTTATATTGTTTGTTTGTGTGAATGATGATATGATGAAGTTGATCACTTTAACACGTATGAGATACTCTTCGAGATCGATTTTATTTTGTTAACTGACTTATAGAGCAGCTTTTAAATAAAATGTTCTTAAATGTTTTTTGTTTCTATTAATGCGTGGAAGACGTTTATAGTATGCTCGTCGGCATAGAAGTGCTGGTTTGCAATGAAGTTGCTGGTTTGGTCGATGGCAAAGAAGTCAAGTTAAAAGAGTAGAGAGAAACCCTGTTTGGTTTTAGAGCTGCGGTAAATTCGCATCAGCATTCTGGGTCCGTGCGGACTTACTCTGATTGGGTTAATTTATTCTAGCCGTTTTGATTCGTAAATAATTATGTAAAGTGTCCATCATTAGACAGATGGTCCAAATGGTGGGGTTGATTTCTGAATAATCTCAACTGTATTCTCGAAAGCTGAATCAGCAATTTAGGTTTTCTCACGCCAAGATGAGTGAATTTGAGAAGCGGCTCGTACGTATGATATTGCATACTATGAAAAATATAAAATAATCACGACACAATGGCGTTTCTAGTTTTAACGGTTGAATTCAAGATGTAATATTAATTCTTATTGTTTAAAACATTTCTTATTTTTAAATAATTATCTCAATGGGTTCATATTCTGCAACTCTATGGTATTTATTTGTTAGCTCCTTTCCCACGACTGTTGCAAGTGCGCATGAGCGCGGTAACGGTGAAAAGAATTAGAAAAATGATACGTGAGTAAATTATGAGTCGGAAATCGATTAGACGTAATAAAAAATATGATAAGATTGATTTGGCGAAAGGGGGATTATTGTAAATAAACAAAGAGGTCGCTCAGGACCTAACACATTGTTGCCGACAAATCCATGATTTCCACATCTTCACTCCCATTATTCTCAGAATTCACGCTATCTTGAGCGCCCATTTCCTCCTCACTCTCTGAGGAATATTCCTTAGGTTCTATACCTTCTGACCTATCAACCAACTGCTGCATCTGGTTCTGCATTTCCTGAACCGATTTCGTCAATTGCAGCAAGATATCTTCGTTTCGTTTTCACTTTACCCCTAGGTTGGTTACCTTATGAGGGAAAAGCCGCAGCGTATCGTTTTTTTTTCTTTTCACCTTCATACAAATTCGATAGAGATTTGAAAAAAATATGACTTTGTTCTTTAGAGCTTTGAGAAAATTGTCATATTTTTAATACATTTTTGTCGAATTTACGTGAAGGTGAAAAAAAAAGAAAAAGTGATGCGCGGCGGCTTTTCCCTAATCAGGTGACCAACGGCGTTAGCAGTTTTTTCACTGCAATGTTGCCAACGTTAACTCTGGAGTCCCTCACTCGTGACTCCCCGCGCGCACTTTCTAATGCACCAATAACCCAAGCGCATCGAGATGTGGCAACATTGCGGCGAATCCCTCGTCAGGTGACCAATCTTGCTAGTTTCCGTTAGGTGACCAACCTAGGGTTAACATTTTTCTTTTCCTTTTCTCTTGAAGGGATATGGACCCTATAGTGACGCCATCTATGGGCCAATGTTGGAGTTATGAAATGGGACAAGTCCCATACCAACTGTCAATCAATGAATAAAATACATATGATTATCGGCAGTAGTCAGTTTTCGAGTGCGATGGAAATCTTGATATCCAAAGCTACTGCAAAGCATTCAAAGCATTGTCAATGACAATATCGAAACATTTTTCTATATATAAATGAGATATTTAATTGTATTCAACGGACTGAAAATTCCATATATTCCCAATCACGTATATATCTCAACAACTCAATGTATATATATATATATATATGTCTCGTATTCGTTCCACCAAGACTACATGAATTATAATTTAATACTTTCGGCAGTCAATGCGTGTGAACTATCTCTGGATAATTAAATTGAAAACTAAAGTGATTAATTGAATGCAAGCAAACTCAGAGGAGAATTCGCCTCTGAGGATAAAGTTACAATTATATATATATAAATTTTGGTTTTGATACTCTCACATTCATATTCAGCATGATTCGAATTCTGTAACACATATCACTATGTGTGAATTCGTACAACCTTTTCGAAAAGTGGAAGTTTATTTTTCTTCCGTGGGAATGTGCATTTTCTAATTCATTTTACAGATATGATGCGTGGTGATAGACTCAACAGTAAGAATACCACCGCAATCATCTGTTGAAAGAATTTTCCCGAGTGAAATCAAGACACCATCTAATCCATATTATATTGGATGGAAGCTCGGAGAAATATCTTCGTAAATGAACTCTTTGTCAACGTATAAGCTGATGGGTCTTTAACCATATTAATTCATGTTTTGAACTATTCCATGCATACAAATTGAATTTTGATGGAACGATTGGGGTCAATATTCGTGTCACCTAGTCCACCTTTGCGGACAGACTATTGCTGACAGATCTACTTAACAAGTGAAGACCAGAGTCATTTTCTTCATGCTTTTCCCCCGGAAAATCAACAATGATCATGACATTCAATAAAAGTCCCAGTAACTTAAATAGCGTGGGCTTAGAATTCATGCAGGAAGATAGGAATTTAATGTTACAAGTGCCAGCTAACAAAGGCGATGGATGAATATACTATCATCCCAATATGCTATGATCCACATAACCTCCATGGTTCATTAGCTGGACGGGCAATATTGATTGAGACATCTGATTCCCATCCATTGCATCACATTCCACTCCATTATAATCACTTTTGCAGCTGCACATTAACTTTAATTGAACTGATCAGGGCCGAAATTATCGGTCAACATCACGGTCAAACATTGCATCATCTCAGAAATGCCATGTTTATGCAAAATTTGTTATGACAGAACGCCAGCATCTCTGCTAGTGCCATCTATCAGAACATCGGAAACGAAACCCTCCCGATTACCAGAGGAGTCTACTCATCTCTGCTAATACTACATTTTTGTTACTATCGTACGTGGATACAGCTCCTCCGTGTTTTGTTTTGAGATTTGTGAGTCTTCATTTATTTTCGAACTCAACAAGTACATCACGTCGTTAGAAGAAATTGCCGAAACACACCAAATTTTGCAGAGTTCCTGTCAAGGTAATCAAGTTATTCTTATCTATACGGTTGATTGTGTGATAATATAACACATTGATGCTACATCGCATTTCCGATAATGAATATTAGCTGCACAATACTTATGTTTTAACTAACGTCACGCCAAATCTGTGAATTTGATTCTGTTTGTCATCATAGATGTCAGAAAACATACTTGTGGGCCAAAAGTTTTATTCTCACGACAAATTGGAATTATCCATTCTGAAGTATGAAGCGGAAACGGGTCAAATATATATAAGGAGCAACATTATTGGGGCTATTGAGGGCTATTGAAAAAGCGCACATCCAGCCTCCATGGAATGAAAAGTTGAAAATTTACGAGGCAAAATACGAATGCAGGCTCTCAGGCAAATCTAAGTCGACGAGTCGTCAAATGTCGCGAGTTTCTGCGAAAGTTATTATTATTAATAAAAGTGTATAGGGCTCCTGTCCATGTTCATTTCTAATCTTAATGTATATAGCTATGAGAAGATGCAATGCCCAGCCTTCTTTACTTTACGGGCTAAAGAGAAAAAATATTTGATGATCACGAAGTGTGACTTTACGCAAAATCACCCATCACTGAAGGTTTGTGAACAATAATATGAAATCAGCATTAGTGTCATTCCCGTTAGTGTAGTAGATAGTCTGTATACTGAGACCGACTTCTGCAGGACGGTTCATCTGCAGATGGAGATTCGGATGAAGTATCTGTCGACGACAATCCTATGCTGCCAACAACGTCTTCTGTATCTGTCGTTCTACAAAACTCTTTAATTAAAGAATTGGAAGTTGCAGTTGAGTCGTGTGCATCGAGGGCAACATTGGATGCGTTACTATCGTCCATCAAATTAACTGTTTTTAATGCATGGAAAAATAATCAAGAAGCGAAAGTCTCAAATAATGCTAGGTATTATATAGATGTGGATGAGAATGGGACTATTATGACTTCAAATCTACTAGATGACCACAACTATTTAGTCGCTCTGGATGGAATCGATTCCTGTATCGATAGATGTTCGAATGATATCGGTGCTGTAGGAGAAAATATAAACGAATGCGATGTAAAACAACGAGGAGATCCGGAAAACAATGGTGAGAATGATAATGACGCAAAGGGAAATGAAAGTCCTTGGAGAGACGACCCCGATGCACAAAACAATCTGAATGAAAGTTCCATCGGTTCAGCCAAGTCTGTTGAAACTCTTAACAAAGCATCGCATAGAAATTTTGTGACATCAAAAATTGATACTACAACCATTGATGATGATAATGATGATGGTAATGGCGGTATAGAGCAAGATTTGCTTAATCAACAAGCCAACTCTGCAGTAGCGAGTTGTAAAGTTCATGTTGCATTAAGAGTAACTCATGATGATCCAAATGTGAACATTGTTGGTTCTCCATGCACGCTTGTTGAAAAGCCTGAAAATATATCGTACTCGAATTCGGATAGGAATGTTAGAAGTAGTAAATCATCGCCCGAACTTCACCAATTGATGTCGTTTACACAAAAAATGATGACGAGAAAATACGCCAGATGTTATATTGGCTTAACGTATCTCCAGAACGTATAAATTCAGTTGTACTTCATGCATATAAACTTAAAATAACTGATCTCAATTTAAAATATAAGAATATTAAACAGTCGTTCATGGATGAGAACGTCAATATTGGTATCTTGGGGGAATATTTGGATGAGGATAGTTTGAAAGCACTAAACAACGGAATTGCAACAATAAAAAAATTGCGAAATTGGCGTTGTGGTAGCTGTTTAACTAAAAAAAAAGGACTAACTATTTGTTGCGACAGTTGTTTGATTTGGTACCATTGTAATACGAAATGCGCTAAGATATTTATGCGAATAAACCTCGTGAGGATGAAGATTGGTTCTGTAAGGAATGCAAAACATGCATTCAGTAAACAGAAGTCAAAGAAATTCTTCTGGACTGCGAGTTGCATAATATGTATTATTTGTACCTAACTTTTCTATATTTCGACTTTCCAGTGATATTCGTCTGTGATAATAATTCTAGTTGTCTATCGCGTTATAATTTTGTATATCTTACAGTCACCTCATTATCAATAAAAAAATAGATTATCGATAATATGAATTGATCAATAATAGATAAAGAGGGCGAAAATACTCTGACACAATGGTGTTCTGGGTTTCAACGGTTCCGCAATCACTTGCCACCGATTTTACACGGTACCGCTATAACGTGATGCCGTTTCCACTCTGCCTTATTGTAATCAATGGAATATTCAAATATTGGCGCAATGATGATCAAATAATATCGCCATGTCCACGATACTGTTAATAAACGTTTAATTGTACACGTTTATGTACGGTAATTTCCCACGTTGGTATACGGAAATTTTCCACGTTTACATACGGTACCGTTCATACACGGAGGCGTGCGAATAGCCACTTCCATAAATAAAACATTGAATTATTCATTTCTAGGTTATTATTAGGAATGGTGAGAAGGACACTGATTTGTCCTGTATTGATGGCGGTAGACTTCGAATTCTGTGTGTAACGTCAATGGGCTTATACTTGGCTCGAGACGCTACCGCACCTCGTGATGTGATCATAACATGTATAGTTATAATTTGGCGCTGTAATTTATTGCGGGGTAAATATTGCGCGGTCATGGATTATGATCTAATGAAACTAACAAGAAGTACTCGAAAATTCGTTACAAGAGATATGAAAGCTGTTTTGTAGCACCTGAAAAAAAAATCATCTTTGTTTTGTAAATAGTTACTCTCGGGAATTTTGAGCAATTTGGTATTCAGATGAGTTTATATCATCTTCTTTTTCGAATTTTCATCACATGATTGGACAATTTTGTATATCTGAATCTCTAGCAATATGCAGAAAAAACATAGATTGACAAAATTTGAGTCAACATCCGATCCCGGAATGAATCATATACGTGTCCATACGTATTTGTATATATTATGATTCATATAATACGCATCAAAAATGTTTATACACATAAAAGGAGACAATGGAAGATGTTGAGGATTGCACTGCTGCTAACCATCTGGCGTATGTCTGGTATTCACTATCACACCATCCCTATTGAAGTTGGCGAATGCGAAATCTCATCCCGGGGCCGATACAATTTTCAACCACAACAAGTATGAGCCAGCTGCACATACGAAATTCATATTTATTCTGGAGGGAATGTATGATACCGCGCGCGTGTCCTGCATCACTAACTTGCTTCAGCCCCTGAGCATAGGGCGATACGCGCCAGAAATGAAAACACATACATATAGCCGCATGAACGTTCACAATTACACCGTTCCCAGGTGAACCCAACAGCAAATATAGATGCAGCTGTTTTGATATTGAAGCGATCGACTTCCTAGATGAATATCTAACCATCAACTTGTGATGAAGGAGAAGTACAGAGCTTGCGTGTATATTGCGTGCAAGATTTCTCAAGTACGCTAATCATAACTTTATGATAAACATAGTTCACATGATAACGAGGTCACGTATTCGATGATGCAACAATATGAAATATACAATGTCAATTCCCATTTCATTCAGACCAGTGAGTATGAGAAATTTTACACATTATTTGTTGCTGCGAGGGTGAAAAAAATGTGATATTTTCGTTCCATTTCTGATTCTTATAAATGATATACATATATTTACAAACATCAAAATATCAATAATATGATGGTTGATAGTATACTACCGAATTATACAGTTTGAGTTGACAGTAATTAATACCAAGTATTTTTTTTTCATGTTGTTTTTTACATGCATATAAAAGTGGGGATATCGAGAGAATCTTATACCTGACAGCACGATGTTGCTGAGGCGAACACCTGCCTCGACATGCTCGCGTGGCCCACCCCGCATGGCCCTTTGTATCTGTGGGTCCGGTGATATAAGCACCTGGACATTCATTCGGGTGGTTCAGTGCCGCTTCGACATTCTTTGAGTGAGAGTCGTTGATGATCAAACTGAATAAAAATTCCTTTTGCTTCGCATACATAATTTACTTCCATCGACATTAACTTTTTAGAACGCTAATCATCTTTTGTACATGTCCTATGGTGATTCAACGATATCAAATAAACGTATATATAGGAATGAATTATTCTAAGTGGTTAGTGTTGGTATTTGTTGTAAGTGCACTTTGCAATGCTGAACAATTTCCTGGCGAGTTCACTGATACACTGAAACTACTTCGTGAACAGGTTAATGCGTTGTTGGATCATCGACAGGAAGATTACAACGCATTAGAAGAGTCATTGAAACGAGCTATAGAAAAAAACACAGAACTCACAGTATTGCGAGATGAAGTGAAACAATTAAGGTAAACTGAAAATTATTGTTGTTATTTCTATGAAAATTACATCATAGTTACAAATTGGAATATTTTATACTTCGGCGACCGAAATATTAGGATATATTCTGGATATTTTCCTCATACATGTATGTATATATGTATACACATGTATATATTTTATATAGTATTCCTTCTTATCATTTTGCAGAAAGGAAGTGACTATACTGCGTGGCGGAAGCGGCAACGAGGCGAAAAATGAACGTTTGAGGGTGAAATGGTTGGGTAGCGCAGTGACCGAGTTGAAAAGTGAACTTGCTGAAGTATTACGCACACAAAATGCAAGTAAAGAATTGGCACAGCGTGCAAGAATGAAGAGTGAATTGGAATTATTGCGCGGTGATGTTGCGCAAGTGGGTAGAGGTATTCGTGATTTAGGTGGGAGACTTACTCGAATTGAAGCATCACTTGGAACAATTCGTATTGACATAATCGCAGTTAAGGAACGTGCCGGTCAATTGACACGAAGCTGTGCTGATGTTGCAAGTCAAGTGAGTATTTTCAACAAACATGAAATATGTTTAGTTTGGTAGATTCCCGAGATGCATTAGCATATATTCTAATCCCAGGTTTACATTGAAATACTTCGAGTGTTGCCGAAATTCATCTCGCTCATAGATCATTAATTTATCTTTTTTAGTTATGGTTCATACTGAACTTCGTCACACTCAAGTATAAATCGTCGAACAAAATAAAACTCATTCTGTATGGTGCATAGTTTCTACAAAATGTCAATTGCACACTACTTTTGAATCAACGGTTGGAATGAATTACACTCTATAACTTCGCACGATATCGGGAATGGTTTGTAACGATAGTTCTCAGGTCGGCATTGCTGGTTTTGTTTTCATTTGAAGTAAACACGTACACGTATAATAAATTTTCGTACATATTCATGAGTAACCATATCATCATCATTATGAGGTACCTTTCCAATTATTACACCATTTGTCTACGATTGGGCATTGTTCATGCAGTTTATTCGAGATGTCAGAAACCGGTGACAATGATGTACCAGTTTTTTGGCGTGAAAACCCATAGTTGTAATCGTGAATGCACGTCAATATATATATATATGACATGTACTTCGAGTCAGATAATCGCAATTATGAATCCGAAAAGCACCATACTGTTAGCGAAAAATTTGTACCAATTTTCCACCACCCAATCACAAGATAATCCCAAAAATAAGTTTAATTCTATTGTCGCGACCATTCAATTATCAATTTTCATTATTTTTTTCTTCTGATTCGCAATTATTTTGCGTTGCATCGCTCTATTTGAATGCGCCATGTTGACTGCACCTGCGGGCCAGCAGGCCATCGGCAATGGGGCCGTAGCACCCGGCTCTTTACAATTTCAGTTCCCGTTCTGGCGGTGAGCAGCTGCTTCGCAGACGCAACACAAACACACACGCACACCATTCTCCCACTTTCGCATCGCCCCCCCCCCCCCCCCGTCCCGCGCCATCCCCCATCGCCATCCGGATCCAATGCCGTGACGCGAGTTAGCAGGTGGCGATATTTGTCCTATTTGAAAGGCCCCTGCTGTCGCCTACCCCTTTTTATTTTAACAGGGACAGAGGCAGATATAAGAATTGAGTGAGAGGGCACATTTCGTCTAGGGGCAGCTACGGGTGTTACCTCACACGAATTGCTCGCCAATTATTCGTGTTTCTGTGTGTGTGGGGGGGGGATGCGTTTTTCTGTTTCTTCTTTTTGCTTTTTCAAGATTTTTGCCCCTCTTAATGTGAAGCACACTCCGTCAGACCTCAGGCTTTTGTGGACCACTCCAATACTGGAATTAAAATCGAGAGACTTTATAATCATAGACCCAAATATGATTGAGATATGAAGGTGTCAGAGTGATTGGATTTTCATTTTATTTCGTCATTTTTTCGTTCTGTTTTAGTTGAGTACGGTCCAAATCGAGATGAAGTCGTTAAAGTGGGACCCAATGATTGAACACCAAATCTACCAGCGTACAACAAATGAGATACGTTTGCATAACGACGATGAAGAAAAAGTAATAATGAAGAATAAACATCATCGTACTATACGACATAATGTATCACGGCCCCATGCAGCACGAGATATTGACGAAAGATTATTGAACTTGGAACGTAAGATTTCGATAATTGCTAGAAAACGTGGTATTGTTGAACAGCGTATTGTTTATGAGACTAATTCAGATTTTATCACTAATGAAATGTTGGAGAACTTGAAAGATGAATTGTCTAAACGTCTACAGAATATAACGGATCAAGTGAATGCAGTGGAAAAACAATTCGACGATTCGACAATAGCAATATTTCAGTTGGCGGAGAATATTGAGGATAACATGATGGCAAATCAATCAGAGATAAAACGCGAATTTGCACGATTAGATATAAATGCAGCACGGAAAAATGCTGAATTGTCATTGACTCGAGAAGAACTAAGTAATCTACGAAGAACTGTTCAAGCATTGAGTGTAAGTGCATCAAAACTTCAGGAAAAAAGTGATATACAACAGGGCACAATGATCGAATTCAGCAAACAATTGGACCATTTATCGAACATTGACGTTAATAAATCATTAAACCGAGCAATTAATGTTACTCATGAGTTGGAACATGTTGAGGATCAATATCGATTGATGGTTGATGCATTACCGGGGAATTGTGATGCGCGTGATGGATTAACACTTCTCGGTATTGGCCAGGGAGCGCCTTTACTTGTTTCCTGTAATAATGGATGGATTGTCATTGCACAACGTATCGATGGTATTATTGATTTCGATCGGACATGGTCCGAATATGCATCAGGATTCGGTTCGCCTTTAAATGAGTTTTGGGTTGGTAACGAAGCGTTACATCGGATCACTCGCGACAATTGTACGCGTTTGCGAATTGACTTGACTGATATTCATGGTAGTAAATGGCGAGCGGAATATGATTATTTCCATGTACAATCGGAGGAAACTGGATATCAATTACATGTTGGTGGTTATAGCGGTAATGCAACTGATGCATTCACATATCAAAATGGTATGGCGTTTAGTGCTAAAGATAGAGATATGGACATTAGCACAGCTGATTGTGCGGCTAACTATCATGGCGGTTGGTGGTTCAGTCATTGTCAACATGCTAATTTAAATGCACGTTATTCATTGGGCTTAACTTGGTATCAATCAAATAAGAACGAATGGATGGCAGTGGGCGCATCAACAATGTCAATACAACGTAAACACAATTGTCATCGTTCTTAGTTTCTTTCTCTCTTAATTTTACAAAGTTAGATATTCGAGGATGATGAATTCTTCTGTGGTCGATGTACATTTGACATGTATACCTTCAACCATTCTGCATGTAGATTTTACGGGATGATTACTGCTTAATGAGTTGAGTGAAGTCATGAATAGCGATAAAATCCGTTGCAGAATAATTCTTCCGATTCAGGAAGTCGGAAAGAAGAAGAATGTATACATATATGAAGAACCCGATTGATTATCCTCATTTGACACTTTCCGAGAAGATTTTCGAAAGTCTGCGATTTTTATCAAGCAGTAAAATAGGCCCGACCACTAAAAGATGGAAATTTATTGCGTGGCATTTTTTCTCTATGTAAAAAACTGTAATTAAGAATATCTTGATCATTATACATCAACAGATATTTTGGTTGAATAATGCTGATTTACAAACCAAAGATTTATTTAGTTCTTCAATGTCGTAAACTTATAATTCAATATTCGGATATCTGAGGATCTTTTAGCAACTTAATATATATTTATATTTTTTGTTATTTTAACAGTGAAATGGTGGCATTTAGATCACCTAATATGATTATTCTCCCATTTTATAACAGAATACTTCAATACTAAGATTCGCTTTCGATGACTGGCAAACGAAAGGAGAAGTTTCCATCAATTGACTGATATTCCCACCAAAATGCATTGATATAAAATCATTGCAGAGTACATACAACTAACATACATTGTCGTTTATTTAAGATGACATGATGTATGAACAAAAGTTACATGAGGTTCAAGAATGATGCAAGAGTGATAAGGTGGATAGATGCATTTTTTGGAAAGTCCCCGGTTTGAATGTCGGTCATGATCAAATATATGTCGGGATCGTTTAGGAATATGTGTGCGTGGTACGAACAGCCATCTTCATATCAAAGATATGTGCTTCAAGAGCGTTCACAGCTAAAGAAGATGAAAAAATGCAATAATTGTTCGAGATACAAGCTTATGATTTGAACATGTCGCTTGAAATACGCAGGGAACACCCAGGTATCCGATTGTTGAACGAACTGCGAAATTCCTATGAAGGTTAGATATAGTGTATGTGGATGTAAATAAATTTTATGTATTTTCCGTGCAAATATGAAAAATAAAAATGTATTTCTGTGAGATGAAAAGTAAAAACCGCAATTTTAATACATTGCATTTCACTAACATTGCGATGTTTGATGTGAAACGTACATACTCTATCATACTTACTACATGCTATACACACGCATGTGCGCATCAACATTTTCCATAATCCATTCTAAATCTGCAATCGAAGATAAACCCGGGGTTACGAGTCCATAATGGCAGAGGGAGAATGAAAACATGAAATCATAAGGTATCTTTTAACTATAGAAAAAATGAAAAAGGTGGGAAGAAATGGGTTACTTATCGTTATTTTATTTTATGCAGTTCCTGAACTTCACTCGTTGCTCGGAAACCTTATGCATCATATTGCATTATTTTCTTCTTTGACGCGTCTCACATTTTTTAATATAGAAAAAAAAATGATTCTGAATTTCTTAGGTGACGATGAAAAGTATTAAGGCAAAAAATAGATCATACCCGTAATCATGATGGACACGGTATGAGGTATACCGTGTCAAATGCTAAAATCTATTCGCTACAATTCGCGTCATTATGGAATTCCTGAAGTGATACTATATATATATATATATATATACTTATGGAAGTGATGGGTCTATCTCGCTGCGATAGTATGAGTGAGACAAGATGAGAGAGAAGCTGATGAGTAGTAGGGGAATGTTTTCATCAACCTAGGATGAGAATGGTCTGAGTAAGAGGAAGGGATTATGTCTCGGCCTTAGTAACAACGGGGAAGAACGATCTTACACAGTCACAGTCTTTGAGTCAGTGCTCAATCAACAGTCGAATGAAATTCAGTCCTTTATTCCCTCACCTGTGAAACACGTACAATCAAGCAAGTAATTTGAAAAATAAAGATATATACCGGAACATAATTCACAAAACAACAAGTTTACTCATTTAAAAAAAATATGTATCGTGACTTTTGATATACTTAATATTATACAATAATATACAATAAATAATATTATACAATATAATTTGAATTGGTGCTCGTAAAATTCAAAAGTGATTCCCCCATACTTTTGAGAATGGCCCTTGTGATATTTTCAATTTAATGAATTGATAATAATCGAAAGGTAAATAATATTATCTGTTATTCAATCACGGACAATGCAATGTTCATTAATTTAGGTATTTGTTCCCGCGATTTTTCACACAACGATATTCATAAGAATTTTCTTGCGTGTCATGAACGAACAGAATATTCAAGATTCCGAACTATGATCACGCAGAAATGGATTCATGGCCACGGCATGAACTGTACACGTTCATTAAAATCATAATATGCCGAAACTATATAGTGTACAAGAAATGTTTGCATTTCGACGCAAAGGACATTCGCCTCACTCGATAATTTCAGTTTGCCCTGATTCACTCTCCATTGTTTGCTACTATATTGGTATATTGGTATATATTTTCATCTCATGATGATACTTTCACTTGGTAGAAAAAAAAAAGAAACTAGTATAAGCCATATTACATACATGAGAATTCCGTTGAATAAGTAAAAACATTCGATGTGTACGATTCACTGGACGAAAAGAAAGCAGAAAGATAAATGATAAGCGGAATGAAGAAACAATAAATACTTCAGGGACGTCAGTATGAAAATTGCTCTTTCTATAACTGACGTGAATGATTTTCATATCGGTCTGCAACTGAATACACAAAATAATAATGACGATCAGCATGTAAAGGTAATGTAAATAATGTGTCGACGAATATCGCAAATCTCGAGGAATGTTGAAATTAGGGGGGGGGGGGGGCATGTACATATTCATATATGTGTGTATACATAGATATAGGATATACGAATCTGTGCGAACAACATATATGTATTCGTATACAACTTAACTCTCCCAGCCATTGACAAAAAAGAATTTGTATAGAAATATAACTGTGAGATTTAAAAGTACGTTTTATCGACTACTATACTGTCGTCATGCAAAATTGATGATGTATCACAAAAATTATATCCACCGGTTTAATTAATTCAGGCGGCTGAAAAAAGGGAGTTGCTACATTCGTACATATGTGTGTAGATATCGATGGAAATAATATTCAACCGATTAATTTGCGCATTGTGATAATGACAATCAGTTGCAACACAAAGCACTCGGTATATTCATTTAATTATGTGTTGATTTGAACGTTTTATTATCGTTGAAATGTATTCATTATATATTGTGGTTCGTGACTCAGATGCGGAGATTGCGAAGACGTACTTTGATCGTACGTCACATAATTTAAAATGTATGCATCGTTGACTCTTTATCACATAATTCACATTCTTCATTATTCTCTTATGCATGGCTGATACAAATACTACAGCAGTCTAATTTCCTGAGCACTCACTAGTCTATGTCAATGACATGATATATAACAGAAATTTTTGTTGATTGACATGACGTGAACAGGCATGAAGAAGGGGCGAAAAATCGAGTGAAGAGTTTACACTAAATAAATTGTAGGGGATGATGAAAAGTGAAAGTGATCAGGTAATGGTCATGGAATGCGAAAATTGTAGAGGAGAAATCCATCACGCACAGAATGAAAACATGAAAAACAGGTTATAGAATAAATACGTTATTTAGCAGGACTCATACAACACAATTTTTCTCTGTAAGTCACTGTAAAAAATCAACAATAATCTAGGAAAAGGATGTAGTATAGATAATGACTTTATAGATATCAATTTATACACTGGAAAATATATTGCCATAGAATATCTTCGCATTTCAACAAATCTATACCAGAAGTGTCATCATATACGTTATAGTCGTAATATAAATCAATCTGCTTGCACTAACCTATATTATTGATTTCATATACCAATATGTCTCTTGGCAATCTCTCGAATTGCACAATGTTTTGTACAATCTAATACCCACACTTTAATTGTTTGAATACTCAAATGATTTCCTATGGGTTCAGTAGCAATTGTGTCGACAATAAGACTTTATATGAATATATATGTTGATTCAGCTAACATTGAACTCCGTTTAACAATTTAAACTGAGTTTGATTACAAAATTATTATTTACAAAATAATAAACGGTAGCTCGAAGCCGCGAATCAATCTATACGCATCTTCGATGTAAACAAGGTTCGTTCCATCCAAATGTAGTGCAGGACACTTATCACCCACAAAATTATATTGATTTGATCTATAGTTTTTATTACACAATTAAATGTCAAATGTCGGGCCGCAATTTCATACCAAAATGAGCTTGGCATAAATTATTAAGACTCAATCAGAATCGCGATAATGCGACAATACTGTGTAGCACCATATTTTTAGTCCCCTATTTGTAAATTGGATCATTTTTCGACGAAAAATATTTGATAACTACGAGAAAATATCTTGATGACGGGAAACTATTTTCACATATATTTTTTATTGTGGAATATCGGCAGAATGAAGTTATCTACATAACACCATATATTATATAACATTCTATGAGAAACTACGTTTTGTTATAACTTTCTGTTTTTTAATACAAAGTGTACTCCGTCCACAGGTAATGTCTATTCGCCCAATGTCTATCAACATTCTAGTGTCCATTTCTATATCATTTGATATCTGCTCCGGCGGATATAGTTCTCAAATGTAAAAAATTTTGATAAAAATTGTAGTTTTCATAAAAATCACTTTTCCACGGGTTTTCATTCTTGTATTCTTTCAACGTGTGGTGTCACAATTGAACGTCGAAGTTCTGCATAGAAAGAAGTGAGGAACAATGACATTCCCATATCCCTCAATTTTTCCTTATTTGTTCAATGTATACACTTTTGGGAGCATACGATTTACTTTCAAACATACATGGTATTCACATTGAGTACCAACAGGAGAACAGAAACCAAATTCAAACACTTCGTAGATATTTCCCGAAATCGCGAATTGAAATCGCAATTCATGAACACTATGTTCAACATCTATACTCTATGAAAAGTTTGCGAAATGAACCCAAATACTATATGAACATTTTTAACTCTCAGTAATTCAGCTCAAAGTTAACTTCCATGTTCAACGGTTTGATGGATGCAAGTATTGATCATTTGGGGAGATCATAAATCGATTTGAGGGGTTTCTATACATTCTTCACCCTTTTCGTATCAACTTATTGGAATACTCAAACAAAACGTCCAAGATCGTATGAAAACGGTATTTTCCGATAAACCGGAAATTAGACGATGGCAAATGATAGTGAGCGGTCTGCTTCATTAAAGAGCGTCTGACGCTGTGGTGAATGAAAATATGCAGTGGTGTTAACAACTGTGTGTGAATTGACATTCCGATGGTAAAATTTTGAGTAGGTGAATATCAGCGAGCGCAAACGTGCCGGAAGGTGTTGTAATTTGACACCGCTATAATTCACCAACTCTCCACACGAAATTTCTATCAAAAAGTAAGTTAGGTAAAGTTCTTGGTCGAAAATTATGAATGTTCTAAAATTTCAACAATAACTATCGAGAAGTTGGACTGAAAATATCGCTGCATGAAACTAAAATTTTCACCGTCAAAATGCAGATAAATAGCATGATCATAAACCCGTCAATGAACGACCATTCAATTAGTCGATTAAACGTTGACGACTATAATACATTTTCTTCTTCTCACAATGGTGAGGCTTGGCACGAAACATAATAAACAATTTCTCCTCTGTGAGGATTTCATTAATCTATGATAATTAAAGATAATAATTCATTAATTTTGCGAATTTTGTTTATCTTTATCTCATGTATAACCATTTCCCACGGGAATTGAATGGTTTTATGAGATTCATGTACCCGGTAAACAATTAGCATGCATGATCATGTCAGTTTCATACGAGGTCAGTTCGGAATATTGGCCAACCATAAGCTTACTTGACCAGACATGTCCATGCATGAGTGCACATCATCCTGTATATACATACGTGTTCATGCCTAAACGTGTGCGATTTTTCCAAATGCTCACGGCTGTGTATGAGAGATGTTGCTTTGAGTATTACGAAATAATATGTGATTAATTGTATAATGGAAATAATTGATAAAGAGAATAATCATATTTTCATTATCAATAAATAATAAAGAGTTGTCCGTGCTACAACTCATAAGAAATATGATTGTCTGAGCAGCGTATCAATTATATAAACAAATATCACGTCCGAGAAATGTAAAAACTTTTGCTGTTTTTTTTTTTACGGACTCACGTGCACACTCAGCCGCTACAGTCACGACACCATTTTGAGAGACGCTTTCTTATCTGTGTAAAAAAAATATATATGTGTTTATGGATTTATCTGACGGGCGTACTATAAATCGGAGATGGGTAAACAGTCCACCTTGTCCTCTCAGTGACCACTCAGATATCAGCGGTGGACATAGTAAACCTCGATTTTATACCTGGTCAAACCCAGGTTTACGGCTATGTCCTCCGCTGAAATCTGAGTGGACGCTGAGTAGACAGAGTGGACATTTTTCCAATCTCTGCTTCAAATTTTTAACCAATTTGTGCAATCCTCACTGTCTACTTATTCATTTCCTTTCCGACATTTTGACTTTTCAACCAATCACCATTCATTACATCCGCACAATTTTCTTCTTCATCTAATTTCACTCTCATTCAAACGTTCGAGGAGTAGACATGCACACAATATTCTATCATTTAATAATGCCTATCATTTATAGAAAAATAAGTACAATTCATGTAACAAACTACAATTAGCAATAAATATAATAATAAATAACCATCAATGTTCTTTTAATTAAAAGCACTGAAGTTCGTAAACCCTAATGATTGTAACACGAACACGTAGCAATAGTCATAGAAAAAATGATAAATTTTATTTTAAATCAGTATCGTCAGAGAATTCTTATTTTTCAGACAGTGGGGAACGGATCAAAAATGAGTGCTAATAATATCAATTACAGGGAATACAGTCGGGCCTTAAAGCATGTTTGTACATTCATACGATCCTTAACCTAGCGGATTACGAGACCTGTCAGAACAGAGGTAAATTGAAGTTACACTTGATCGAGGATCGATTGACAGGAAAATGACTGGACATTAACAGTTTCGAGGTCCGAATATTTGCGAAAAAAATTTTCATGACTTTCTATGCCATAAACTACGCGAAACTATTACAAACTATGCAGGAAATCTATGCCTTCCTACTACTTTTTATGAAAAAGCGCTGGAATTCGGACCCATTTATGCAGTTCCATAAAATAATGTAGAAATTCATAGATTCACTTTATCCCAATGTTGTGAAAAACAATAGTTTCACGTACTTTTTTTTCGCATCAGTCATAGTTCTTTCTTCCATCGATGATCACGTTACACGTCGAAAAATATGCGAAATTAATTTTGAGAAGGATACGAGTATAATATGATTTTCTACGTCTCTACATTTTTATACTACATTCACTGCGGGTGATCACAGTTGAAAGTTGTAGTTCCGCATATAAATACAAAATAATGATGAGAAACTATGATCCCCTATGTCTTTTCATTATTGCGCGATATTCAGTCCCTGATGTGAACTTAAAAACTTGTATTGTAGTTTTCATGAAAAATCATCACAAATTAACAAGACAGCGTAAAAAGCTGTAGAAATTCGTAAATATTTATAAAAATTTTCTATGCCAATTATGAAAATCTATCAACTAATTTTTGATGTAGAAATAGCATACTTTGTGATAGAAAATCGTAACTTGGTATAGAAATCGCGTAGTTTAGCATAAACTTTCTGATCGGGTTTCGATGGTAATGGAAGGATTGTGGTGAGGGTATAAAACTCAGAATAAAGGTACTGTCATTGAAATGCAAGCCCTCCTGATAAATGAAAAATTCATTTCCAGTTTTGTCTTGATTTATTAACATTCGATTAAAGGTTTCCATTAGTTTCAGTTGATTTCCAGTTGAATTTCAGTCATCTATCCGCCCATTGTAACTGTAAATTTTCAGTTTTTTCAATCCGCTAGGGCCTCTTTTCTCCGAGCTGTAACTACAACAGTATTATGAATTTCACATTATGATTCTGTGGATATATTTATTGATAATATTGATTCGAGCGATTCAATTTGGAAGTATTTGCTATCGGCCATTTTCAATACATGTGTTACTTTCGTTATAAACTATTGTGTCATTATTGTGGCGACCCATCCAATAATTAAAATATCGAAAAAACTATAAATATAATCTAGGTTACGTCCATAAAATCAATGTCGATAAAGTAAACTGATCAAAATTATCGACCAAAGACGTAACGGAGGAAAACGTTTCGAAAATAAAAAAATTAACTAGTTTGACATGAGCGAATAATTCTAAAGTTCAGTTCCAATGATTCGAAGTTGTAACAGTGGATAAAGTGCACAGTCCATAACTTGAAGGTTAAAAGTTTCCATATTATTTTAATCAAGAGTTCTCTCAATCTACTATTGTACAATTTAATTTACTAACGATTGAGGTCAAGTGAAATAAATATTCGGAGTAACGTCAATTATCCCACAACAGATTATTTCAATTTCTCCTAAAAAATTGAATACAATATCGTGTAGTTCATTTTCGACCATAATTTGTTACTTAATGCAATCACAAATGATTATCATTCCGCGGATGATCATAGTATCATTTCTAATCATAAATATGAATGTTCACATGATGTTTATTCGTGTATCTCATCAAAATCATTACCAGAAATACAATAACGTGTAACAATTCATCAATACACTCAGTGAGTTGTGGGAGAATTATTGCAGAATTGTATAATTAGTGCAGCCATAGTAGTATGAGAAGTTTTGCTTGTGAAGATAGATGCATGCAACGAACGATCTTGTTTCATGTATATCAGATACAGCCGTCTTCAACGACGGCTGATACATTGTGTATGTGCTATGAGACTGTAGATATGAGACGGGCAAAGTTCGAAGTGCGTACAGCACTTTAATACAATAGCCTTCGACATCAAGTGATAAAGATTTCAATGATTTAGAATTTCATATTTGTCAATATAATCTAATCTTCTCTCATAGAAGATAGTAATGATAAATTGTATAATTTGAATGTAAAGAAAAATAAAAAATACATTGGTAATCTTCACAGTTTTCAACCAGGCATCTTCGTGTGACTTGCAATTATGGAGATATTGATGCATGAAGCTACGGCCAGTGCAACGAATATTCCATCAGCATTTCATTCAGAATCGTCAAATACTTCCCGAGCGTCAAACATAGGATGTGTCACAGTCGATGCAGAAAAGTTACATTTGGGGAGAAGGACAAGTAAACAGGAGACATTGGATATCAGGTTTGTCAATCTTTCCTACAAGGTCTCGCTAGGTTTCCGGAAAGGTAAGGATTTCCAGATATTTTACTCTTTCCTCATTTATCAGATCTCAGAAAAATGTGAAAATAAGATAAATACACCACGTAATTGTTCGCCAGGCACAAAAGAAATTCTGCATAACATTAATGGCCAATTTTCACCACGTCAACTAATTGCCATCATGGGTCCATCAGGTGCCGGTAAATCAACACTTCTCGATATTTTATCTGGATATCGTTTGACAGGAATACAAGGGAGTGTCTATGTTAATGGCCATGTACGTGATCTCGATGTATTCCGCAGGTATGATTTCAATCAATTTAATTGTGAAAAACAATGTAGGAAAATATTACTGAAGTTCAAGTAAAGTTGGAGAATTTTATTGGGATTGCAATACCTGTGTATCAATATCATATGATCAGTCGAAGGTATCCGGAGCGAATCGATCTGGAAAAAATAGTCATTGTAGTAACAGACTTTATATTATTTACGATTCTTGCAATCAACGAAACGTCGGTATATATACACGCTTTTGGCGTTGGGTCCGCCTGTTCGAGATTCATGTGACAACTCATCTCAGTGTTGACATGAATAATTTACTCTTTTCTTCATTATATGTAACAGTGATATTCTATAAGGATAGACCACAAACAATCGAAAAAAATTATAATTACAACAAAAAACACGAAAAATGAGGAGAATTAGAAAAAAATTCGCAGCATAATAACGTATCGAATATTATCAAGTCACCTTTCTGCTTCCATTTCGTCAGTTTACTTCTGCAGCTGTTTTGGACGAATGGCTAAAATGTCTCGGTGTTTGAAAATGCGGTTTGGCATTCTTAATACCAAATGAGTGCAAAGTGACACATTTACATCATTATTATACATACGGTGTTTGTCTGTTTTTATATAGATCTAGTGCGTACATAACACAAGATGATCGGCTTCAACCACTGTTGACTGTTGAGGAGAATATGCATGTTGCTGCTGATCTCAAACTCGGGACGTATATCTCAAGTGATACAAAAAATTCTATTGTAAGTGGGCAATTTCTATCGCACCCGATTGTACCTTCTGTATCCAAATGTTAAATTTTTGACGGCGATTCGCACATTCTACTGATTCCAGATAAACGAAATTTTAACTACTCTCGGTTTGCATGAACATCTGAAAACTAGATCAGATAGATTGAGCGGTGGACAACAAAAGAGATTGTCAATCGCCTTGGAATTGGTCAACGATCCAACTGTAATGTTTTTAGATGAACCGACGACGTAAGTAGCTTGCAAAACCTATAAAGAAATATTTTGTCAACGATCAAAATGGCAAAAGAGGACATCATATGTATCGCTAGGTGCGGATCGATGGGGGGAGGGGGGGGGGGGGGGGGGGGGTACTCATTCTAATATGACTGTGTTACTCAGATCCTCCATGCCCACTTAAATCAAGTCTAGTGCAATCCTTGTACACGAGATAAAAAAGTAATTTGAAGGTTGTCATATATTATGATCTCAAATTAGTCGCACATTCCAATGATTAATATTTGAGGTAACGCGAAATTACTGCTGAGTTGGAAAGTTATTAACGAAAAAATGTTCAGAAGTCGCGTTATCAGCCTTTTGATTGTTACAGTATAATTTGTATATTGATTATAAATCATTTGAGAAAATGTAGAATGAGTTTACTAAAAAAATAAGTTAGAATACAAGCCTTCGTCAATATATTGTATTTTCATAAACAAAATTAGGCATATATGTGAGCTTTCAAGGCGATCAGATGTTTGAAACTGTGTAGAAATTGGATCACGAAATTTAACCTTGACAGTTAAGTGAAAGCTTGTGACAATAAAACAGGCATCATCAGCAACGATTTCGGTTGTAAAATGACCTGCATAGAGTAACTTCATAATCTTGATTATCAAAATTTGTTATTTCTTCAATCCAATAGTATGACAGAGACTATTCACATTCAATTTGCTATCACCGACTCTTTTGATACAATCATAACTTCGATTTTGAAATTCAAACTTCATGAGTTCAATCAGAAAAACGGTACGACGATCTTTAACCAATTTACTTACGTATGCTCGTTAGAATGTTACCAATTGGAATGTGGGCTCCATTGAAGAGACCATACATAACCGCCATCTGTCTTACTTTTCGATCTCAGATGGCATAATTTCAGTGGACTACTAATTTGATGTTACCCCCTTGAACGGCACGCCAAATTCAGAGTTGCGTTCCCAAAAGGGCACGATATAATTGAAAAAAAAAATTTATATATAACGATTTGAAGCCACTTGCTCATGATCATTAAGGAATTCGCAGTGAAGAGGGGCGGGATCAATTTTGGATAATGAGGATTATTTTCCGAGGCGCACTTACCTTGCCACTGTTGCAGCTTGTGATTTTTTTAAATTGCGAACGATGATATCATTCCAATCAATTTCGGCTTGCAGAATATGCCAGATATTTTCCCAAACAGCCCTTCGTACAGTACATTGTAAATAATTCAATAGTTTTTCGCGAATTTAATGGGAAAAAACACGAGACAAAAAATCAAAAAATAAGACCAAACAGAATTTTTTTCAACTTTTTTTCCGAATCAGAAGAGTAAAATCCTACCGTTCATCCTTCTCGTGGCATACTTCGGGGTCATGAGAAATTACCATCGAATGTCGGAAGTCACGCAATATGCAATAGCCTGATTCATACACCGTTCAAGTTTCATCACTAGGTGACTCAAAACAATGATTATTATTATTTTCTGAATATATGTGCTGAATCTAAAGTCAATCCGTTCGATGCTGTTTGAGATATTGTATCGAACCACTTGAAAAACCGTTTTCCGAGTCGTTAAACAAAAGAAGCATTGAACATTGTCATATTGCATGTACTCATGAGACTAGTGATAATTTATATCTTCCTCAATCTTTTCACATTTCACGTAGTAATAGTAGTGACCAGAAGCTTTTGGCACATACAAAAAAAAAAGTTATTCTTGTTGGCCATCTTAATGTTCTAACAAATCAGAGTATGGTTAAATTCCACCTTCTGTACGATCAAAAATATTATCATAATTGTAATTGAATCGGAGCTGCCAATGTCTTCTAACATTTAGTGGAATATATAAAATTATCAAAGAAAGAAGTTTGAAGGCTAAAAAGTATGGTTGGGTATAATGGACAATCTTTCCAACATGATGGGTCTCCGCAATAGCTTTGTATCTATTGAAAAAAATTATTCAAATAACTTTTCATGAAATTTCACTACATTCTGCCGCTCTTTTGACCCGCATTCCAATGTTCCAGTATACTAAAAATTAGTTGTACACAAAGTTTCCCTTCACACAATAGCCCATATGTAATTTGAAATTGATCATTTAAAGGGGATTAGATAGCTCTACATGCATGCAAGTTGTGAACTTGTTACGAATTCTTGCAAGACAAAACAGAACAATCGTTTGTACAATTCATCAACCAAGCGCATCACTCTTCCAATTATTTGATCAGGTAAAGAATTGCAGAAGTTTCTCTTGAATTCTCCATTTTCACATCATTATATCTCAGTCTGTGAAATTATTTTTAGGTACTAATTTTGGCCAGAGGCACATGTTTATATCAAGGTGCAACTGGTCAATTGATACCTTATCTCGAGAGTGTCAAGTTTCCATGTCCAATCTATCACAATCCCGCAGATTACATGATTGAGTTGGCATGTGGTGAATATGGTGATGATAAAATTGACGCACTAGTAACAGCTATGGAAAATGGTAAAAATGTACGGTGGTTCAATAAATCTGTTGTTTTGACTCAAGTACATAATAATGGTGAGTTGAGAATCAATCGAACAGTTTAACCTTATTGGAATTGGGCTAGTAATTGATAGTGTGTTAACAGAAATGTATTAACTGAAAAGCAACAAAAAATTAATGGTTGTAATGCGTCAAATGGCAAGCTTATCATGAAATAGTCCCTCAATAGTTGGAAATCAATAATTCTTTTTCGGTGTAGACTTGGTTTGTGGCGTAACTTTGTTTTTACTTCTACCGGCTCTGATTTCGAACTCAAGTAGTTATGCTGGATTATTTAAAATCCCCGAACCCAATTTTGAAGTAGAAATATAGATGTTTTAAATGGTCGACGAAAAATAGTGGCCCAAGTATCAAGAAGTTGTCATGGACAATATCGAAAGTATTGACGATCATTGAATTCTAATTCGAACACTGTTAAAATCTAAATAGTTTAGACGAAATAGCAGAACCAAAATCAAAAGAATATACATAACTTACATACTGCGTGCTCAAATCAGGCCCTTTTTGAAAAGCTCTTGAAAATTTATGTATTTTTGTGTATTTTCTATAGTTCTCGTGATCGTGCAAAAATAAAAAAGTTTTTCATACAGGCCGATATGACGAAATAGCGTGAGCTTTGATCAGATCTGCCACTGGATCCAACCATATCTTATCTTTTTGCGTCAGGCATCCACCAACTCTAATACAAATAGCTGGAGAGGGCAGGAGAAAGTCACATTTGATAATTAATACTCATTGCCATTTCACAACAAAATCAATGCCTGCACGTGTGGACAGGGAGTCCAGACGTTACATATGCACCAAACGTATTACTAAGCTAGAAAGATACATATTCTTCTATAGTAAGAATAGGTATCCTTGCTGCGAGAATACTGATCTAACTCCAACATGAATACCCAGTTTACTTATAATACTAAAACTTCAATTTACGTGACTATATTATACGTTTGATGTGGTCATAGCATACAGTCTCATACTATAGCGAACCGTTACTTTCCCGGCGTGTTTTACTGTATATGTATTACCTACATATATATCCACACAAATTATCTGAGGTTATTCAATGTTTTTATTTCTATTTTGGAATTCTTACTACAGCAATACCTTCTCTTGTTGTGGCAAATATACGTATCCCTCTTGTAATAAAATTCTGGTATTTGTACTATAGGAATACCAGTATTGCTAGAAGAGCAAGAAATATTCCGGGCGAAAAAAACAAGTTTTTGTTCAGTGCAATTGCCGAACCAAGGGTTGACAACCAATGATTTAATTAGATTTTTTGGACCAAAAATTGACCAAACTGTCGACGATTTTTGATTTCTATTGCGATTTCGATCGCGATTTTAAACCTCATTCATTTTCTCGGTGGGGGGGGGGGGGGGGTGGTATTTTAAAATTCATAAGAAAAAAAGATTCCTGAGGTTTCAAACTATATTTCTATATACTTTCCATTCCTGACCCACACATTCTTTCATTTCTGACACTTTCGATTGCACTAGATAGTTGGACGAGAACATTGCAGGAATTTCGATTTATTCCGTTAATATACGTTAGTAGTTTCGACAAAATGGTTGGATTTGTAAAAAATTTGTTCATTCAACATTTTAGGGAATGATACAAAAATTCCGCGGAATTTTACCACACGTTTGTCTGTAAATGATGATTAATTGTTAGCTTTGGAGGCTACTTTAAAGAAACGTAGTCGACAATTCAGTAGATCGTCAACTTCTTGCCAGGTCGATGATTCAGTCGACGCTTCCGTAATAATGTGAGTATGACAACATGCGAATGAATCTCGTGTCGTAGTAAAGTGAAGTGTTTTTCGAATTTCAATTTTGAGAACTTTTATAATTTATCCAACCATTCACCCATACATCAATCAATTACACATATTTGCGAATGATTACGAAAGTCCTATGAAAAATATTGACCTCCTAGGAGGAATTTGAACCCGCGATAACCTCCTTCAAATCCCTTCAGACGCTTCACCTGCTAAGCTATCTGGATACTTATCGTCAGCCTCGTAAAATAACGAATATATTGTTTGGACTGCCATGTTCTCACATCCCGAATATCCCGCACCGTTGAATCTTGGTTTCCATCACGCCACCATCCATCGTACGGCAATTAAATCATTCGATATCTTCGAAAATTCCTCTCAAGTGACAACTAAATAATTGTAATTCATATTATATTTCTATTGTTATCTAGGCTTATAGCGGAGAAATGAATTTCGATTCCAAAATCATCACTTCTTTACCGCGACCCAATCGGGTGTCACGTCCCTGCTACGATACAGCAAGGCCCCATCAGTTACTAGCCGCAACGGTCACTATATATAAGAGGAACGGCATTGACATGGCTGTGGAGCTTCTGAAGGGGGTCTGCAGTTTATTCTCATGAAATTAATTGGTGATATATTTCATCAATGATTACATTATGATAATTGTCCAATGAGAACTAATTATAATACATGAATGAGTATTATGAAGATTGACTTAAGAAGTATATATGAAGAGTAAACATTTTTCGGTTAACTTTTCGGTAAATTTTCGAAAATGAAATAATTTTCTAGATAATATCAAGTATAAAAGTAATTGCCATTGTAAGTACAACACAAGTTGTATGAATCAGCGCAACGAACCATTCATTAATTTAAAAAACTAAGTAGAAAATGTCCCCTTGTTTCTATTTAGATGCGAAATGACGGTCAAATTTTTTTCGGTCAATTCTTAAATATAATTACGCGGGTTGTATTATTAGTATATAAAGTATATAAGTAGTGCCGCCGTTGAATTAAAAAAAAATGACCAGCGATCGATTTTTCGATGGTCAATTGACGTCAATGGTAAATATGAGGAGAAATAGTGCCATGTAGAGGAATTCATTTAAGGGCAAAGAACAAAAATGTTCACAAACATGAAACTAATTTGTCACTAAGTTCAAATTTATTCAGAAATATGAATAACTCAGGCCTATGAAATTTCTCTATCCTGTGGTAATTTCTGTTTATACCGTTCGACTCCTGTTTGACAATACAGCACACCGATGAGGATCAGGGAAAATGAGAGCAATTAATTGAATATGATTTTAAATAAGCAATCACCTGAAAGTGATTGAAAATACGCGGTCAAATGAAATGCTTCTTTTTAATCAGGTTCAATCGACTGCTTTCATTTTTCCTGATCATCCTCAATGTGCTATATAGGCAAACTAGCGACCGGCCCCGCCTTCGCACGGGTGTAATGTAGATACTAATGTGGTGTCAGTGTGGAGTGATTGATAATATTACTATTATTAGACTATACTACAGGATGTCTTTATACACAATGTTTCCAGCTGTTTTTTCATGAGACAATACAAACATGTTTTCTTTAGAGGTTACTCTTGAAAGTGCGGCATAAACAAAAGAATAAGACTGCATTTTCGATGAAAGCTCTCAGCCGGCTTGATTCCTTCCGACATCTTGAACAATTATCGTCATATTTCAACCAATTAACACAAAACAATATTAAACTCTACGTATAAACCTTCCTCTTGAGTCACTCTATCTATTGATGAAAAACCACATTAAAATCCGTTGCGTAGTTTAAAAGATCTAAGCGTACATACATAGGGACAGACGGCGGGAAGCGACTTTGTTTTATACTATGTAAAGATGAGAGTCGAATAGAGTCGGAATCAACGATTCTGTTGAGCGCACATTCCGACGATCGGACTAGAGTCGAAATGATTCTACCAAATTTGTATCCAACAATATATTGCCACGTACGAATTGTCGTCAAATAATGTTATTGGCGATTTCGCTTTTTCAGGTGAATGGACTGATGACGACATTAAAGCGAATCATGAAGAAAAACGATCATTGCAGGCAACATCACCGTTACATCAATTCAAAGTTCTGCTCTATCGAGGTTATATTAAATGTCAACGAGATGCGGTACGTACTGACAGTTGGAATCAAAATTACTTATGATTAAGGTGTTTCAGTACTAGTGACAAAATGTTACCATTCGAATCAAATTTACACAGTAGATTCTTTGACCTATCCTGCATGTGTCCTCCAAATTTTAAAACGATCGTCCACACCGTTTTCACAAAATTTACAAGTGGAAAGTCAGTTTTTAACATAGAGAGATGCCTACGTTATCGCTGAACTTCAGTTTTGGGCACGAAATAATATGAAAAAATGTTACGAAGGTTTTGAAAAACTGCCGAACCATTCAATATACTATTACATTTAAGTCAGCAAAAAACGAAATGATTCGTCCACATCGTTTAATAAATATTAATGTTTTTGTGAATGAAAATGATCAATTCTTCTCCCCCCGCGAAAAGAAGAGACGAAGTGTGGCAACATCGCATGAGCGCTAAATGGCGCGCGTATTTGAATCATTTATTTCCGTAGCGCAGTTGTACATGAAACATATTTTTCAAGAGAACCGATATAATTTTTTATTATTTTCTGGCTTAAACAATTAAAATTATATATGTATGTACATAAATACACATATACTGCTAATACGTCGACTCTGGTCGACTCGCAGTGAGAGATTAAGTGTCGCCAACTACGAAACAACAAACTCGCATGACCGTACCATGTTGCCAGATCAATCTCACTTTTTTTAATATAAAATAATCACAAAATTTTGATTGAAGTGTTATGAAAAACATTTTACTAAAATACTTAGATACGAATAATAACATTTTCAAATGCGCGACTCGGAATTTATAACAGTAATCGTGTCATTTTCATACGAAAATTTTGTGTGTAGACGTTGGCGTTCTGCTTGAAAACAATAGAAATTCCTCCCTGATTCTCCCGAAAGATAAGCTGTACTGAAACTCCTTAAGAAAACATAGAGATTTATAATAATTTATTTACAGACATTGACGCATCTCCGTCTCATCGTCAATGTGATTACGGGGATAATGCTTGGATCACTTTTTATTCGAGCGGGTGATGATAGCGGAAGAGTATTGGAGAATTATAATTTACTCTTCGCCATTTTGATGCATCACATGATGACATCAATGATGTTAACAATACTCACGTGTAATTATTATGAAGCTTAAAGGGTCAGTCTTACAAGGATGTACAAACAATGGTTGTATTTGCTTGAGACGGACTAAAAAAACTATCATACCTGGACGTTATTTCATTGTAAAATTTATAAAACATATTGACATACCTTTCATCAGAATATCAGGTCGGAAATCCGAAAATTTTTACGTACACAGTGTTCCGGCAAATTCGAAAAACAAAATTATCTCAAGAAGTCAATGTATCAAAATGACGCGTTTCTGAATTATTCACTCACTAAATATCTTTGGTACAATCTCTATTGCGGTTTGGGAATGATGAAGAATACTGTACGCATAAGTCTCATTTGGTATGAATTTCTGCGCGGATTGGTTTATCACTGAAATCTTGGAGCGATGAATAGAACCAGAGACATTATGCTTCGAGGTTGAATCATCAAGTTCAACATCTCTCTAGAAAATCGGTTTTGAGCACAAAAAAAAAATTTTCGGCAGATTTCGGTGATCAATAGGTTCGAAGATTCAAAATATGGTTTTTTCATACTATAAATCGGGTTACTTAGAAGAATGGGTTCCGGTACATTGAACGCCCAAAAAATAAAATTTTGCAGCATATTTTGAATTGTTCAAGTGGAATCTTTGCACTCAAGTAATTAATGATGAATTTCTTCAATGCCATAAAATGGATGATGATGGGCTTCATTGTTTTATGAGTGACAACTATAATTAAGAAGAAAAAAAAATAAAAACTGATAAAACGCATCATATTAATTCCCCTTAGCCTACACCTCATTAAATTATTTCATTATTATAATTTCTTCTTTCAAATTAATGTTGAGGTAGGTAGGGAAAATTAAAGTGATAGTCCAGAGGCGGCATTACTCTTTCGTATTTATTTTCGTGTCAATAAGTCGACTGAGGTTTCTTCGATGGGATTTGATGCGTAGAGTTTGAATATTGTGGTAGTTTTCATGAAACTGCATTCCTATAAATATTATAAACAAATTATTGAAACAATAGCAAGAATTTAATTTTTTGTTAGCTAATAGACCAATCTCTCTAGTTTCTATTTCTTTCTATTTATGTATCTATATTCACCATGATTTTCACTCAAACAATGTGAAAGCAGAATTTGAAGTTGCGGCTTTTTTGCTATTTTTTTACGTTTAAATCCATATTATCAAACAAACAAAAAACTTTTGAAATATTCCAAAATTGATTTTCCAAAAACTGTTGGTTCTATCAAATTTTGCAAAAAGACTCGGTTTTTTCAAAATACGCCAAAACATTTAGGAAAGAATATTTGATCCTCAAACGATTTCATTTTCACGATGGTTCCAACCATTTCTTCGATAACACTTGGAGATTCGCAGTATCTCACAAGCCGCTGCAACATTCTTATTCTTCGCATCAGAATTCATGAAACAAACTAGGATGACCTACCGGCACGAACATACATACGAAAAGATAATACCGCCCCTGGACTGGAATGTCTCATAATTTTTTAACTCACCGGGCCTAGCCGCTTTCTATGCGAACTGTATGGTTGGCATCAACCCTTTTGTCCGGAAACAAAATTTCGATAATTTTATTAGAAATTCATTTATTAATAAAAATAGATAGTCGAGTTACAAAAATACCATTTTATTAATCGAGATTTTTGTCATCTTCCCTTCAATCTGTTAATCATAATGTAATTTTCAACTGCGATTCTATAGAATTTATTAGTCACCGAAAGTTTAGGATTCTATCAATTTCACGGTTGACAATATCAATTAGAATAAAAATTGTCGAATTCCATGATACGGTTCAGAGCATGATCTGACGACTTGGAACTCTAGAACTCTGCCGAAAAGAAACTAATGTTTCATTCTTTCCGAAGACTGACACCCAGTTTAGCAGCATATAACATAATATTCTTGTTCAATCTCACAATCATAATATCATTAATTCATATATGTTTCATTGCAGTTCCAACAGAGTTAAATATTTTGAAGAAAGAACATTTCAATCGATGGTATAGCCTCAAAATGTTTTATCTATCAATCACCATTGTGGATATTCCGGTAACGTTCATTTGCTGTTTAATTTTCTCGATTATTATTTATTTGATGTCAGGACAGCCAATGGAAATGACAAGATTCGCCATGTTTTTCGCCATCAGCCTTTTAGTTGTGCTCGTTGCTCAAAGTTTTGGGCTGATGATCGGTGCGGTTTTTAATGTTGTTGTGAGTCAATATTTTTTCATAATAGATAGTAAATTTTTATTTACAGAATCCATCCTGAATTGAATTAGTTTATCATTTTTCGGCTGAACCTTTCAACTGAGGAGCAGAAAGGTTAAAAATCTCGAAGCATGAATTTCAATATTTTAAAACATAATCACATGAGTCAATATAACATTCTAATGAAAATTTACGTTGAAAATAACACCACCATATTGATATAGACGTGCCACTGACTTAGGTTGATGTCGATTATCGGGATTTAGAGAAACGTATGAATGATAAAACGAAAAATGAATGAAAAATCATGAAAGCATTATTAATTGTATATTATAATTGAACAAGGCTAAAAGATAGCGCGATGAATAATCTACGGCAGTATACTATTTTGCACACGTCACAAGCGACAAATAGCCGACATGTCACGATTTTATTTTCAAAGAAACATCTTGGGAGTCACGTTCTCCGATAATGATCGCCGCATCCGACTGCCGTTTTCTTCGGGTGGCATCTTACCCAGTAAGATTTCCGCCCAAAATCGATTAGATATATGGAATAGCAAAACTATTAAGCCACGAAGATTAACTGATAGTTTTTAAATAAAAGTATCGCACAATTCTACATTTCTCAAATAAATGGAAATAATGAAATAAAAATATTGATTTCAGAATGGTACGTTTGCTGGACCAACGCTCTCGGTGCCAATGATGATGTTTGCAGGTTTTGGCGTGACTCTGAGTGATCTTCCTGTATATCTAAAATGGGGCAGTTATATAAGTTATCTACGTTATGGACTCGAGGGCTATATTAGTGCTATTTACGGTCTCGATCGAAAAAATTTTATCTGTCGCGACATTTATTGCCACTATAAAGATCCTTTGGTTTTCCTGAAACAAATTGCCATGTCACCCAATGAATTTTGGAATGATGTGATTGCACTATTAATTATCCTATTGGTTACTAGATTATGTGCTTATTTGTTATTGAGATGGAAATTGATGGCGGCACGATAATAAACTCATTTATACATATGTGCCCATATCAGGAAATACTGTTACTGAATAACAAAAATTATTGAGCTCAACAGTATTTTGCAACTTGGATGTGTTCTGACAGGAATGAAAATAATCCAAAATAATTAGAGATTTAATTTTTCATTATTTTAATTATTTTGATTATTAACGGGGTACTCTCTGAAATTGCATATTTTCTCAAAATTCTTATATTTTTATAAAGATAAATAGAGAGGTATATGAGGAAGATTACAATAATATCAATAATGGATTACCTTCCTACTCTGCCATACAAAATTACAAAATTTGTGTACATTTTAACTTTTTCCTCACATTCCACATGCTATCCAAAAAAGTTTGTGCCCAATCAACACAATAATCTCGCGTTAATCAGACAAGTGAAAACTATGCACGGACTTCAATATAACATTTGTGGTATATTAAACTTCAACAGTTAAAGGACATTTTGTAATTTTTCGATATTGCGCGTGTCATTGAGCTACACGAAAGTGTGAACACTATAGAGACTTTCTATTCTCGAATAGTCTAAGAACAAACGTAGCAGCTTGAGAAATGAAAGATTACCGGTCGAAAACTGTACCGACAACTTGGGGCAATACCCAGTTTTTGAGTGAAGATTATTCTCATTTCTAAATTATGGAATTATGCAAAAAAATCGCGTTCTGAAGACTTATCACCAGCTTTTCGAATCAGTTATTCATGCTGATACCTTCTTGTCATCACTAAATTTCCTTTATTGTGAATTGACATTCATTTCCATGTGCGTTATACTTTTGCTCACAATAAACTAGAAAACATGAATAAAATTAAATTAAATTCGGTTGGGAAAAAATGCCTGATGCGCGTGGTTGAACTCGAACTTCGACTTAGATGGTGAGACTTCAAGGCTACTGACTGAGCCAATCGTCATTTCTTCTAATTGAATTTAGTCTATCTCAATGCATATGAATTTTATGACGTGTGTTCACTTGGAATGCACTATATTTCTGTATTGTGTAATATTTGATGGATGATGTTCAACACATAAAAATTTTGCTGTATGAAATTAACAGAATCATAATGTTATTTTAGCACTGAATATTTGTTATCAATATTTTTATTTCATCCCCCATACACGAAATTTTTATATCAACGCTGTAATATAACATGGATTGTATTATTGTTACTTCCTTTTTTGTACTTATAATCAATAATGGAATAAATTTACACTACCAGAAGATTATGGGTTTCAGTTATTTCATTTTGAGTAATTTAAACCGTAAGATTACATAAATAATTGTATGAAGACATAAAATCCAAGTTAGTAACGCAGCAATAATGATGGTGAAAGTTGTCGATGGCATATCCATATGTGACAAAATAACTTTTGGCGATCGAAACATACAATATTCAACCGTACATTTCAGTGTTTTCCGTTCATCACCGTAAATTGCCTGAAGTACACCTTCAAATGCATACCTGAAGAAGCTAAGTGTTCGAAAGGTATGAAGATAACGTGGAATTTCATTTAATTTGAGGAAGAATCCCGCGAAAAGGAACATGGGAATGTTGAGAGCTGGTACAAGGAAGCATCCGATGTGTGTATTGAAAGCTGCACCAGTTAAAATTCCGAAGGCCTGGGCTAGCATCGAAAGTAAAAAGCATACCAACCAAACTTTCATGAATCGCTCCATCTCTAGCGGTTGTCCCGTCAAACTATAAGCGATTATCAGGAAAAATGTCGGACAGAGTACCTGAAATGATCGAAACATAGGAATCAGTATATGGATGAAATCGATGGTCTCATGTTTACTTAATTACGTGTCATTCCACAAATCCAATTCACGTCGAATGAACGAAAGATGAAGCTATTCAACACCGATTCAATTTGAAAAAATAACTTACACATTCATAACAATTTTACAACAGCTAAATTGAGGTATCTCCCATAACGAACCAATCGTAACTTCACTCGCAGGTGCATCATATCTGAATGAATTTCCCAGCCGATTTTAAATATTCCCAATTACTTGAAGTAACCATTGAGATGTAATAATAAAGTATAGCCAGTCAGTGATGATCAATTCAAAAATGAAATAATGGACTAGCAATTAAATTATTCCAGATGAAGATTCATCTCTTAATGGAAAATTCTCGAAGAGGGAGCGATAATGAGTATTTGTGCCACAAGAAAAGGTATTGTAAATTGTTTAAACAATTTATATTAATTCTTTAAATTTCGGAATTTCGTTTTTTCATCACCCCGCTTGCGTATCGAAGAAAAATGAGAGTACAATGAAATAGTAAGCTCTTTATTATAGAGCACAATTCTGATTATCTGTGAATTTTTTTCATCTATTCCGGACAACTTTTACATGTGTTTGTCTTTTTGTGTATTAAATACGTGTCGCCCGGCGAACGCCATAAGCCGGCATATTGCATTATTTCGGTGCGCATTCTCGATCGCCTCCCACGCCTCACCTATGATTTTTTGTATTCGTTCATTATGTCATCGCGAACAAACGATGAAAGATTATGAATTTCTGAAAATCGAAAAAACTGAACTTTTATCAAGTTCTATTGACAATTACGAAAGTAAAAATTAATTAATGGTTGGTTTGTGGCATATTAATGGATAAGGCATTTCTCCTAGTTTCTATAAAAGTTATGAGAATCGTAAAAATATCGTTTTGATGGTTACATAACTCAAAAACCGTTAACTTTAGCTAAATTTTATTAGAATAACTTTCGTTTTAAAATGGCCCGAAATATTAAAAAAAAAAGTAATTGATCCCAAAAAAACATATTATTTAAACAATTGTTAAACTATTGCTTTTAATCAATTGAAGTCGCCGGTTCTCAGAAGAACTAATACAATATTCGGATTCACCGGACTCAAAATTATACGAAAAGGTAAGACAGCGCCAAGACTAAACAAAATTTGTAGTAGAACACCCGCGGTTTGAAATGTTATTTGGTTAATATTTTCCAATCACTTTTTTGCCAGTCGAAATTGTGTTTTGAGTTGACGCCGCATTAAATAAACGTAACACCGCAATTTGGCGTATGAAGAAGGAAATAAAGAGCTATAACTTCACCTGTAAAGGCAAATCAGTGATAATTTTGGCCATGTAGTATGTCTTCAACGTGTACCAATTGTTGGAATGTTCTCTGGCGAAAACCGCCGCTTCAACTGGAACTGTAATATTACAAAATTAGGCTGTTAAATTATATGACAACGGCATTGAGTGAAGATATATTCAGATTTTTCCTTGAGCACATTTCGTGAAGTTTTAGAGTGTATTCTGAAACCTTTCCGTTTTGAACTGAGAAGACTATAGACATTCGCACTGTTACTATAATTATGAAATTGAAAAATTCGCTAATACGCCCAGCGAACACAGTAGCGTATTTACCGCATTCTCTGTAATGGAAGTAACACGTTTTCTCAAACTTATCATCATCTCGACCTGCGCTCAGTTATAAACAAGTTATGACATATAATAAATATTTTCCTCACTAGTAAACAAAGTCTGCAATAATTCTTATCTATCGAAATACACTTATTATGTTTAATCTGTGTCAACACATAATTGATATATTGATGGCTTTTGATTTCTCGGATGGTAATAAAAATTGAATATTCGATTTTACAGCAAACCGACGTCAGTTTAGTGATCGAAACTTCGCGATTGCGATACTTCTTGAACATACCATGCGACAAACCAGATATATATTTTGTCACGTCACGCACTATACACATAGCATCGATACCGGTGCCGTTTTGTTAATGATATTCGATTGAATTTGTAACGTTGTTATAAATAAGCATTGTGAAAATCACATGTTTGAACTGAAAAAATTTTAATGTACGAATTTGACTTTGGAGAAACATCGACCTTATTGCATAACATTTTCGAGATAATACTTCATATTCACGGCTTGAACAAATTAAATATCGATGTGGTGTTCATGTTTTCATACGATTCCTTCATCATCCATGTAGCAGACAAAATTAAAGTCTTTTTACTATGTGAAAGTTTCATCCCTCGTGCACATCACAATAATGTATCAGTGAAATGTATCAAATACATCTCTTCTGCACGTAATCAAGATAATACGAGACAAAATTATGAATAATATATTGCGAATCTAGTATATCACCGGTGATGTAACAATATTTAATATCATCTGAATTGTGTTTCCTGGGTCGCACTATTTTTGTTTTTTTTTTGAGGTGAATATTATGAACAATAATATTGGAAAAGGGTATCATATCTTCGAAGTTAATATTTTCATTACTGATACACTTGCCGCAATCAACCCCTAACAGACACGATCAGATTTTGAATATGGTAAATTCGAATCCAATAAAAATCACGAAATTGCTCGAAAATTATCGCTATAAACGTATTATACATTGTCTAGTTCCAAATCAACTTACACATTTGCACTGCGGGCATTGCATTGGCGAAAAACAGAAATAAGAGAAAAAAAAAAAGACATGCAATATTGCTAAAAGTTTTGCTTGCTTCAATGCCGAAGTTATAGAAGACTAAACCAAGAAGAAATCCTATCACAATGTGCGCTGCTAATCTCATCTTTGTCATTGTCTAGAATAAAACATGAAGAAACATTTTAATAAATGAAAATTGGAATATTATAAATATATATATAGGGTCAAACTTTCAAGAATATATGATAGAATCAATTTTTTTTCTCCATAGTTCCCAACTTTCAAGTCTTGAAGACATACTCCATTGATGTTATGATGAAATTCGGGAGATTGGAAACGAAGTTTCGTACCAAGAATCTATCATGTTTTGTGCAATATAACTGAAAGTGACACTTCAAAGCTATGCTTTTCAAAATGTAGTGTCCGAAACTGGAAAAACGATATTGCAGAGACTCGTGAGCCAATTGACTATATTCGGGTGAACTGATAGATGAAGCCCACCATATTGTGGTCAATTCTTCCGGTTTCTCGATATCGTTGATCCCTTTTTTATTTCCAATTTTACTGAATAATTCCATGAAAAATCATCATTTTCATTCATGGTCATGGTTCCGTAATTTTTTGTACTTCAGATTTCGGGGTTTCAGGCATTTCCTTCGGGAGTTATTACTCCTAATGCACAATATAAAAATTTTGTTTTTTTCCACTCCGACGAAATAAATTCGATCCGTCAAAATACCAGACTCTTGCCCCCTAATTCCTTCTAGGGACGCATCATGAAACTTGCATGAATTGTTTGTGAATTTTCTACCTTAATACTCGAATAGTTTTCTCGAATGAAAACATTTCGAAAAACGCCACCTATATTTTGGACATTTTCAAAAGATTGACCGCTCAAGACGAACATGAGAAAAAAAAGCATCACTCACGCAATCTCGATGCACACAAATGACAGCTCGCCCAAGAAGAATCCGAAGTTCTGTAATCCATGTTATTGAGCGCTGCTCGGAGTATGTTCTCGTTAATCCCAAAAGTCTTTCGATATCATTCACAAAATCATTCGAGTCCATAAATGGTGACATTGGAAATTGTTTGCAGAGATTACGCAACTCATCGACATTTCCAGTTCTTTGGCCAGTTGCCACCTCAATCACTGTAAATTACTCTGACGATAAATCAACATCAAATATCAATGACTATTAATAAAATTCAGATAAATTCTCATCGTGTTATTACCAAACTCGCCAATATTATAGAATGACGGACAAACAAAGCCTGCTTGTTTGAATGTATCGATGATACTCGATTGCGGTCCACAATAAATTTCACGGCCTTCAGCAATCACTAGAACATCATCGAACATTGTCATCATTTGACTGTTAGGTTGATGAATGGTACAGGCAATAGTGCACCCATTTTCTGCCATATTTTTGAGTAGACCAATAACCTGACTCGAGGAAATACTGTCTAGGCCACTGGTCGGTTCATCTAATACCAATACCTTAGGAGGAACAACAATTTCAACCGCAATGGCGAGTCGTTTTTTTTCACCTCCACTCAATTGCTCTGCTATTGTAGGGAGAGATTCGAGCAGACCCAATTGATGAGCAACTTTTTTCACCTAGAATTTATGAAAACGCATTAATCAGTTATCAGTTTTGGCCCAATTTCTCATCTTAACATCTGTGGTGCAACTATTTCATCTGAATATTAAAATTTTTTTATTTTCACTTAATTGATATAAAAAAAAAACAAGTTCAATTGTCAGAATTTTCAAGAAGGAATAAACTTTTATGTCAAAATGCAATATTTCGTCAGACGACGGACGTATCAGCGATGACAACATGCGAGAGAATTCCAAAATTGTACGTACCCAAAACCTTAGGTAACATTTTAACTGTTTGCCTCTCAACTACATCTTCAAATAGCAAATAATTTGGGCAGGTAGTAAATTCGCCCTGTAGTTTCCATCACGTTAGTTATAAGTGCGAATTATATAATACGCGGTACCATGAATTAAATGTCTTGTTAGATCGAAAGGGAGTTATTATCCACAACATTATACTTATTCAATCAATATTTCATATTATATATATTTCTGATTTCAATGTAATGTGGTAGTAACTTGGAAAATTACATAGAATCATTTTTGGACGAAAAATATTTGATAACCACAGTAAAATATCGTCATGACAAAAAATAATTCTTCATAATTATATTCTTTAGTGCGAAATAACGGCAGACTGCAGTTCATTTCATTAGAGTATACAGAGTATAATATTCTATGAGGAACAACGTTTGGTCATGGTAAAGAAGGAAACATTTCTAATTTTGTATTTTGAAATCGTTCGTAGGCTATGTTACCGTTCACTTGAATATCCACCTATTAACCATATTTAACAATGATTGGACATGATTGGACACAAGTCCAAAGAAAAATATTATCCCCAGGTTGGACTTGAGCCAGCAATAATATCCTCAATTCCGTTCAGGAGCTCTACCCACAAAGCTATCCCGGTATTTGGCTTGGACTCGACAATTACAGGTTTCAATAGTAGAGACTGGCATATATATCTATAACAGACATACCGCAAAGTTGAATTTTTTTTGTATCCGCCACCGTCCATCCTACGGCAATTTAATAATTTAATTTTTTCTGTTTAAGAAATTTCAATAGTATTCGAAAATTTTCCTTGAGGGTTGACTGAATAAGTCTAATTAATATTGAATATTATCCTTTTGAGATACCAACAATGTGAGTGTATGTAACATGGCGTCGTAATTGATAGTCGATTTATAGCATAGTCTAGGCTCGAAAATATAATAATTGGCATACATGACCCGTCGAAATTTATTCATTGGGTGCAATTGTCGTGCCTGCTTTATTGGGATGATCGTCTACTCAGTGTAACATTATCTATTGTTATCTAGGCCCATACAGTAGAATAATGGCGGGGACATGAATTTTAATTTTGGAATCATCGTATCTTCACCATAACCATATTTCCATTTAATTTGTTATCTACTCTGGTTTACACAGTAGTCAGGAGTCAGGAATGCGCGATTTCAGGATTTCAAATCGTAGATCGGTGTAAAAAGATGTTTTGATGACGAACGATAGTTTTCTACATCTCAAAGCAGTAATTTGAATGACTAACAAAGACTTTCCATATCTCCCTATTTTGGTTCGATATGCTTTCAATGCTGCAATCATTGAAAGTATTGATTCATCATAGAAATTTATAATTTTCATGAAAAATTATGACGAATTCATTTGAGGAAATGAAAATCATAATACGTCATAAGTATTCATGAAAATTTGCTATGACATATTATGATAAACTGTTCGGATTGTGAGAATTGAAATGATGTACTTTATAGTAGAAAATCATAAATTGTAGAAAAACATGGTTCCGCACCGATTTTTTTCCACCGGGAATGGCTGCTTTCCAACTATAGGTCTATACTGGGTCCTAGGGTAGGCTATAGCCCGCCACAGTTGTCAACAAACGAAGATATTTCATTGTTCACAAGTGGTATTGACTGTTGCATTACTATGTGCAAATTTTGTGTATACCTTTCATCATTATTATCATGATATCATGAAATCTGCGATGGACAATCTCCGATATCACTCGATGCAATAATAACAAATTCATCAATAAGGGAACGTAAGTTTCATAATCATTGTGTGTTTCAAATACAATGTGTGTCAAATACAATGACTTTTGTATATTGAGTCACATTTTGTAGGCGACTATTATTGCGAACATTGCGACGAAATGATTTTAACGTTGAAGAGCCGGCTCAAGAATGTTTTGTTGACTAGTCTGTATAGATGAACGGTGATCGAACATTAATTAAAAATACCCTGATCAACGTCTATGTGGGCATCACATGATGCGTGACACCTGTTCTAAATTGCGAGAATCATTTACCCCATTAAAAAATTGTCATCCTTATAGTATATGACGTTTTCCTCAATGACGTTCCTATATCACTGCGCAATTTTGATATTTGAATCTAATATTGTTTTGAAAAATTCAGAACTTTTTACATAGAGTATATCATTCCTGAATTGGGATATTCATAAGAACTATAAAAAATCAATTAAATATGGCAATGAAGTATGCAAACTTGTAGTTTACATTTATGATTCACGAATTTTTACTGTCGATGAGTACTCCGATGTTGAGAGTTGTTTAACATTTGCCCATCCAATATCTACAACATTTAAATACAATGCGGCGAAATGTCAAGATGCTGTTAGAAGGTGAGGTACCGTCCTCCTATAGTAAATATATTGTCAGAAATTTATTCATCGAATATAATGAGATTTGCAGTCATTTGCTTTTTGCACATTTTTTGAGAGATGTGAATTCTCAACATTGCCGCACTTTTGGTTCCGGTTATGGAATTAATATCAATGTGTAATCTTGTTGTCGAACGACGATGGTCACTTTATATACCTGCCCATTTTCCTCTAATTTTCACATTAAAATCCATGACCAACTATCCGCTCGACGTATATCCCGAGTGATTTTTTGAATTAAAAGTAAAATCAAATTCTTGCTATTTGATCTAGGAATAAATACCCGAAAATTTTCCTTTTAATTTTGTCTGGCATATTTGGAGACCTACAAATTAGAAAAAGAATCCAGTCCATCACGTTTCTTGCAATAACGACAATTCAATAATGCTCATTTCAGCTTGACATCAAGTTAGCATGTGCCTTAATTCCCCGATAACCGCTAGAGGGAGAAAATCGAAACTATATTCACTAAATATAGCAACAAAATAGCATCCAATTCCACATGTATTTATTTCAAAGTTTGCCGATACATCCATGCCAGCTTGACGTACGTGCAGAAATGACATTCTCTAGACGTAGAAATTTGAAAAAAAATTTAGAAGTATTAAGTCCATCCCTGGGTACGTTCTAATCCAGCCAAAATTTAATATAATTCATCGTTCTATCCTTTTCTCATCAACTTATGTACATAAATAATGACGATGTGTTTCGAGATGCACTTCTGTTTCGGACGGTGCCAATACTCTTTTTATCACTACATGATGGAAAGTGCAAGAGAAACATCTGACAATACAGAAACTAGAATTCTAGGAAAATTCAAGAACTGTCTATAAATGAAATATTTTCGATGATTCTACCGTGTACCTTCGTAATAATTGAATTTTATCCGAAAATCAACCCTATTGACATATTTATGAGCTTCATCGAACTTTTCTACATTCAACTAATTGGTATGGTGGTCGTATATGGTATTGTTAATGACGTGAATAAATCCCAATGAACAATTCTCTAAAGAAATCAACTGAATAAAATGTTTAACAAAACTGTTATCCACAACACAATGGTACGAAGGCATTTGAGTACAAATGGTGAATATATATCGACATTAGATAAAGTAGACAATGGGTGTGTTCGGCCGAACTAAACCCTGAGTAACCTGAGTTAGTCAGTCGAAGAAAATTTTACGTCTGAGCATCTGAGTTCAGCGTGTGTCTGTCTGGACACACTTACTGACATACCATAGCACATAACATAACATGGGAATGATACTGAGCAAGATGGCGTAATAAACTGAGTTGCTGAAAATCTGCAAAGTGTCCAGGACGAAAATTTAGTAAGATATTCTTAGTAACTTAGTTAGATTACTGCGGACTTAGTTCTGCTAAACGCACTCAATAATGAACTGTCTAAGATATCTCCTAACTTCACACCATTTATGGTTAATGTTAATGGATTCTCGAAGTGCATGTTGAATAGTCTGTTCGTCAACAACACTCCATGTTGAGGTTTTTTACGTTTCGGATGATTTCATAATTTATATCTTTGTTCAAAAATGTTGGAATTAAACAATGTTTTACTTCAACTCAAACCAACTTTTATGAGAATGAATTTCCATGATCACTCTGCGACAACCTTCATATGTCAAACAATGTCCAATTACGTTGAAATGAGAGTATCCGGAGACTGGTCGATGTTCAGAACAAATACTTTGATCGCATCCGATTCTCGACTTTTTTTACATTAAATATTGAAAATAATTATGCCAACAAAATCACCATACAAAACATATATAATAATGTTACATTCATACTGTTCCCCAATCTCACTCACCGATAATTCACTATACTTCACACGTAAAATCGTACCACTTCTACAAGTGACGTTTATTGGTAGTACCTCATAGTTACGTTGTGGAGAATTGGTATGTAAATTCTCACGCTGAAAGAAATTTTGACCTGATGAGAATAATTCGTTACAATTTAATGGAGAAACAACAATTTCCTATGATAAGATGAACTTTTTGCATATATATACACATACATGAAGAACGCACGATAAAAATTCTTATGTAAAATTTACACTACCATTTCACTATATAACTATCATATTCTCAAAATATGAAAATTGAAGGCTCAGCTTTACAGAATTCACATTGTAAAAATTACATATTTTTTTGTAAACTTCACATAAATCAATTTACAAAAGTATATTTGCAAATTTTACGGAATTGTTTCTTCCGTGTGGCCAGTTCGTGGATTTGGACGGAATCAATTGGGGCCGATAAGCATTCAAATTATAAAGAGTGATATAATATCAAATAAATCAATTATTGTTTATATATGAGAAATTACAACAACTTATTTTCAGAGGGTGAGACGCAGTTCCAAGATATAAACAAAAATTGATAATAATTTTCAATAACGTATTGGTTACTCGATGAACGACCAATAAGTGTCACTCGTAGAAACGTTACACTTTTTAGTAAAAAATTATGAACTGATGTAGAAGGAACATAGTTCTCCGTCTAGTATTTGAGGAGAAAATTCGACTTCACATGTAATTCACAAAGAATCTATAGAAGAAATAACGAAATATTGTTGCAGTACGCGTAGCAAGTAGTTGTGGATAGAGTGAAAATTCAAAAATATTTCAGAGACATATATTGACCAGAGATGATAATGTCATTTATCTATTTACAATGCATTCAAAATCTTCATCATCTCGATTGGCTATTTTCAATCGAACAGCGAAGTACAATGTCTCCTCAGTAGTCAACCAGGGCATTAAAGCGAATTCTTGTGGGATATAACGAACGATTTTTCGCAGTACATTTTGATGCATGGGAATCCCATTAACACGTATATCACCACGAACACTGGCGGTTTTCATTCCACAGATGGCGTTGATCAAGCTTGATTTTCCTGCGCCTGATGGCCCGATAATTGCGTTCAAACCTGACGCACGAAAGTATCCATTGACCTTGCGGAGGATTTCTTTGTCACCACTGCCTGCAATATAATCACTGGTATGATTATTCCTTGAGTTTCTTTTAAATCATATTATCTCTATTCAATTTTTATCTCCCATTTTTCCTTCAATATTTATCAGTTGAACTCGAAATGTCACAAAAGAGATTATGTGTCGCTTTCGTCATATCATACTGAATGCACATCTTATATTTGTACAGCAATACATTTTTAATCTTCCCATGAAACAGACTTGCCTTTATACATTTTGCGTACTGAATAACTTAAATCCTTGAAGTCAATATGAAGGTTCAACTTCGAATTCCATTGTTCTGAATCCAATTTATCATGATCTTGATGTGATTCTCGGTGTAATTTCTCATCGAGATGAATAATAACTGAGTTTCCAGATGACAACCGACACATCAATTTACCGTTTTCATCCGCGCTATTCATCATATGTTTCATTCAATTCAATTGGAAAAAAATTGAAGTAAGTGGAACAAACCCTTCATCTAAAACACTCAGTAGATATATATCTTCGGTACACACACGTAGGAATGACATTCGCAATCACTTCCGTCTTTTTAAGATGAAGTCTGTGCTTTACCAAACGTAGCATGGGCGTGCTTGAAATTACATGTATACCGATTTTTTCTTCACACATGAAGCACTCAGGCATTTACTGATTATTTCATAGATTGCGTTTGTTTATCACAATTCAAATCGTTCACGATATATTCACTCATAATTATATATTGAAAAATAAGATAGGCATATTGACATTGGCTGAGCAACATTCCGACTAACGGAACGACTCAATTGGCAGTATTGTATCATGGACTGTAGTCACTATGTCGATAAGGGGCAGGAAGGGAGTTACAGTGGTAGAGCGTTCGAGAGCGTAGTGGGAATGAAGTATATATGAACGCTAGTAAGTTGTGGTAGATAACAAAATAAACGATAAAATATATTTATATTGTTGCATATTCCGACTATTACAAATACGTTGGCAAGTTGTACTGTGCCAATCGATTAGCATGAGTCAAATTGTACTATGAACCTTTTCATCACCTCATTTGATTTCTTCGAATATTGCGTCGTAGTTGAAGCATAAATTGATGCGTGTGTGCACTCACGAACATTATGTGTATAGTCCAACTGGCCAAAGAGTTCCCTTCGAATTCCAGCCCGTCTCAGTCATCCCCACTATGTCTTATAGAGTCGAACTCTGTTGAGAAGGAACTCTTTAGCCAGTTGGACCATAGGTAGGTCGATACGCATCAAAAGCAACTTGGCTGACGAGAATGCAGTGAAAACATGTTGTTTGACTGGTTCTTTTAATGTGTTTTCTCAATGACAGGTTCATCGACATATCCTACTTAACCAACTGATGCCCAACACAAATTTTGAAGCAAAAATTTGTACGCAACTATTCCACAATAAATTTTAGAGAATAAAATCATTTAGTATTACAAAAAATTCCGAAAATATTGAATTTCTATCCTAACCGTTTTCGAAGTTCCATCTGTTCAAAATATCAGTCTAGTCGAACAATGAAGTCCGAAATATTGAACATGAAATTGTGTTAAGAAACTTTGATTATAGAATTACATCGCACGCGAAACTTGAAACATATTTCCGTCAAAGGTGGTCTTACGAGTTGATCTATACGATTCCACGAGGAGTCACATACGGATTGACTCTATCATTGATAGTATTAAATATTGTAACTGTTTTCTGCCAACGTGACTATTTTCCGAATTTTATTTCGAATTTCCTTCTTTGGAAAACTTTTGGTAGTAGGCTAATGTAGGCTACTGTAGAACTCTCTGACTTTATTCAACCTCCATTATAAATAATCAGTTGTTTAATTTCAAAATATTTCAATTAATATATGGGAAACGTTTTGATCAATGATTAATTTTTACAAAATATTAGAATTCATAATTACGATCCAGTCATTTTCACAAAATATCAAAATTAAGGAATAAAATATACGTAGGGGAGAGCTGGGCAAACCCGATCCATGAGGTAACACTGACCTTCCAAAAAATTTATGAAAAGTAAAAAATGTTTATGAATCCTAAGAAGACCTAAGAAACATCATAGATTTGAATGATGCGAATGGAATTAAAGCTCGGGTCAAATCCGATCTTCTGAAAAAGAAGTTTGGGAGTAGAATAAATAAGCAAACTCCAAATTGATCGTTGACAGTTGTGAATTTTGTGACAAACATAAATACAGTGAATATGAAACAATATCTATACAAATATGAACTGATTGAAAACATCAATTTCATTATAATTATTCCGATCGAGAATAGTCACATATATAGCTGTCATGTATTACACTATCGCCCGTGCATGAGTCACGAGGCAAGGAAGTGCACACACTGCATTGCACCCATGATTCTGTGGATGATATAGAGCGGAGATGGGCAAAGTGTCCACTTTGTCCACTCAATGTCCACTCAGTTATCAGTGGAGGACATCAGTCGGAGCGAAAGCTCGGGTTTATACCTGGTCAAACCCAGAAATACGGTCAGCAGTACGTCAGTACTATACCCCAAATATGAATGCTACCCAATAACTAAGCTTTACCCATAAATCTGCTCACAACTTAAGTATAACTTCAATGCAATGAAATATATCGCAGGGATGTTTAGATCAACTGGGTTTCGGGTCGCATGACGGTCGGGGATTCTAAGGGTCTGTACATAGTGTTAGGTCCTGAGCGACCTCTTTGTTTATTTATAATAATCCCCTTCGCCAAATCAATAGTATCATATTTTTAAACGTCCAATTTATTTCCCACTCATAATTTAGCCACGCATCATTTTTTTTTTCTTTTTCTTTTCACTGTTACCGCGCTCGCGCGCACTTGCAACAATCGTGGGAAACGAGTCGACAAATAAATACCATAGAGTTGCGGAATATCAACCTGTTGAGATAGTCATTTAAAGACAAGGAATGTTTAAACAATAAGAATGAAATATTATATTTTCAATTTAACCGTCAAAACTGGAAACGCCATTGTGCCATCATAATTTCATATCTTTTATAGTATAGCAATATGAAACATATGAGACGCTTCTCAGATTCACTCATATTAGCGTGAGAAAACCTAAATTGCTGATTCAGCTTTTGAGAATAGAGTTGAGATTCAACCCCACCATTTGGACCCTCTGTCCAATGATGGACACCTTACACAATTAACGCTGAATCAGAACGGCTAGAATAAATTCAGCCAATTAGATTAAGTCCGCACGTACCCAAAAATGCTGACGCGAATTTCCACAGCTTGGGAAACGAGCAAGGCTTCTCCCTGCTCCGTCAACGTCACTTCTATGCCGACGAGCAGACTATAAACGTCTTCCACGCATAAACAGAAACATAAAAACATTCAAAGCATTTTCTTTCTCAAAGCTGCTCTAGAAGTCAGTTAACGATAACAAAATAAAATCGATCTCGAAGAGTATCTCATAAGTATTGACGTGATTATCTTCATCATATTATCATTCACTCAAACAAACAACATAATTCGACAAGCGATCGGAATAATCACCGTTCGCGTTAGTTATTACCAAGTGATCGTAGTGAACACATTCAGTCTCAATAAATCAAATCAATCCTCGCTAATCCACTGATCATTATTAACGTTGCAACCCCAGCAATTTGGCGCGTAGTGCAACTAAATAAAAATAATCGACAGTGTTAGTGAAAACGAATAGTTATAAGTGATCATTATAAATTATGTAGTAAGCGTCAATTGTTATTATTTGAGTGAACAGTTTAATAAATCATTCACGTGTTCAACCATCAACTTGTGAGTTCGTTAACATAATTAATCCAATTCCTTCTCACTTCAACCGCGGGTCGCGGCATAGCAAGCAACGATCCCAATACGATTTCGGACTATAATCTAAATTCAATTAATATAATTAACTGTTTTCATCATTTCTCGGGTAACATTCGGTAATTCAGCCGAATAGTAACATCGACACTCAGGACGGAACAATAGGTACCCCACAAATAGGTATATGTAATGGACAAATAGCTCCAATACAGCAATGTGCTCAAAACTTAAATATAACTTCTGGGCATCTATTTTAAGAGGACTATGTAGCCGCGACGATATAGGTCTTGATTCTCAATTTGACGACCCGTGTTCGAATCCCCGGACGATAAATTTTTTTTTTCACATAATTTCCTGCATGAAATAAATCAAATATTAACACATCTCACGAGGGAATATATATTTCCGAACATAACTATATATCTTGCGTGTTTTGTCATTCAAGTGTTACGTCCCGGGGACAGGTCGTGAGTATTTTTCAAGTTGTAAGTGAATATAGAGGCGATGTTGACCAGGATGCCACTAGTCGGTGCGAGTCTTAGTTAGTCACTCTCTTCACTTACCGACTGTCCCTCACAACTCTAACATATATAGGTATATGTTCGGATGATCAAGCCCGCTATGCGCGGGTGAATTTGAAGAAGATTCTCAAAGACGACGTTGTAATTTATAATTAGTATTTTATTCGTTTTACTGGTTTTACACTGGTGTTATTCTCAGTTTATGTTCTGATTTTATACTGTAGGCTTATGCCTAAAATTCTCAAGAGCGATTATATTTGAAATATTAATAACTGGTTTCTTCTGAAGTTTCTGATTTAGTTTGGATGTTCTTAGTAAGAAACGCGAGTCCGATGTTCTTCAATTTTAATCAATCAATTCTGGATGGATTGGATGGGACACAGAATCTTGTCGACTCGAAAAGTAGTGCGTCTTGACGAATTTGAATTGAAATAGTAAAAGGTAATGAGAGCGTTTTCCTATGCGCAATACCTTATATAGTATTCATTGACGCGTATTTGATAGGAAAAAGGGGGGTGATAGAGTTAGGCGTCTTTGCGCTGGTCCCGCAAGTTTTTATCGGTGCTACGTGATTGGGTATGAGTCCCCAATCACAAATAGCATGATTTTGTTTGTGGGCCCACGGTTTCTCAGAATTTTATAATGGCTCTTGGGAATCTTGGCTATCTTATTTTCTCTAATAAAACATGCGTTCTCGAAGACTTATTGTTATCTTAGTTTCTATATTAATCTATGCGTTCTCACGAGAAGCGTGTTGTTATCTTATTTCCTATATTAATCTATGCGTTCCGAGGGGAACTTATTGATTCAGCTGCATGGGTAGCGTTATTATCATGGGTTGATTCATTTCCACCCTTGTTTTATAGTATATTGTTTATCGCTTATCGTTTTAGTTTATGTGTAGATTACTTATGCTTAATTTGTATTATTTTGTTGATGTAATTTATGCGTAAATGTTGTAATATATTTACTAGTTCGTGTTAATTATATATGTATTCCTTCTTAGTTTCTGTTAATTACATATATACTTGAATTTATAACTCCGTTTGCTAGTTTGGTCTTGGTAGTGTTTTCTGAGATGTAGTGTATATCTATATATGTGTATATTTCGTATTTCTACATAAGTTTATTAGTTTATGGAAAAAAATGTGTGTGAGGTAGGTTGTACATGAATCTATTTTATCGTCGTACTTTCGCTTATGGTAAGGTAGGTATCAGTTGGTAGAACAGATGTAAAGATGATACGGGGACGTAACATAAGTGTACCAAAAAGTGTTTTCGTTACACAGAATTGATCCAGTCACAGAGTACAGGAATATTTGTTCACAAATGAAACATTTTACATTAAAATTTCGAGTACAAAAATAACTAAACCAAATCTATATACATGTGAATAAAAATATATAATTGAGGAAGAATAATTAAATGAACAATCTTCTCGCATTAGACCATTAATTGGTCAGTATGATTCTGACTGTTTGACACATTTTACCTGATCGGTCACTCAATATGCTAGTGGGAAGTAGATATCAATAGCTATTCGAAAGATTTTCGTGTTTAATATTCTGTTGGTGAACAAGTATTCCATAAGATACATACTTTTAAATTTGCAGGAACAAAAGTTTTCAAAATCCATCATTGCGCGTTTATGGAGCTCAACTATTAATTCAGTTGTGCTCATGCATGGTCTTACTAGCGTGTTACATAATCGACTCTAAAATGAATGGAAGTTATAGGCATATAAGCTGTTGAACGAACTCATAAAAGCCTTATAAATGAATTTAGAAGAATCATCTTGTGATGATTTATACTTGATTTCGAAGGAACTTTTAGAGTTGATTATACGTTTACTACAAGATGAATTCAAACAATAAAATTGTTTGTAAGAATCCATCCAACTTGTATTTGATATGGCCTATTTTATCAATATAGAGGCATCAATGTTTCCAATTCTGATGCGGATTTTATCAATAGCTGAATTTTCTTTCTCACTTTTCTTATTTTGATATCAGTAGGGATATTTTCACCAAAATTTGAACCATGATCGAAATGTTTAATTCGAGAATTCAATGCCTCAAATGAAATAAGTGTATATTTTTTCACTAACTTAAACAGCTCTTCATACGACACATATCGACATATTCCTTCATAAATATCGTGCATGAGATCAACCGATAGATTGACTATGACATATGATAGCTTGAGAGCATGTTGAAGATGCACTGTCTCTAACCCCATGAGACTTGTTGCTGGCATACTTATTATAATTTGATTTTATACGAAGTGTATTTTTATTTTCAACAAGTTTCCATTTTCGTCAAACAAATACGACAACTATCGAAGCTGCTAAAGCCCTTAGTAAATCCTAACATTTCATGTATATGTAGCGGACGAGTGATAACCCTAAGTTATCACCAATTATTGATAACAATGCAAAATAATTCCTTCTGTCTTCACCATTAATATTTATCAGTATACTATTTTTCTCCAAATCAAGTAATTGATTTCTCATTTCAGAAACTATTATTCTATTGGATGAAGCGTATAGTCATTTGTGTTATGAAGTCCCACAAGAAATATATATTTTCCAATATCCTACAATATTCATTGGGAAGAGAAGAAATAAACAAATATAACAATATTAGAGGCAAAATCCGTTTATTGTCGAATTTTTTGACAATTGCCGACCATAGTTTTCCTTCAAATGGTGATTTTATGTTAATATTGGCCCTACTTCCTTCAATTTATCGCAGTATTGTAGAGAATACATTTGGGAGTGTCAGAAATTTTTCCAACACCGACTTTATTTGTATTGTGACTGTAGTAATTTTTCGAATAACCATCTTACGCTCTCTGTCTTGCCATCTCGAACTCAATTCATGAGCTATACCACTCTCAATTTAGGTTTGATATGATTATTTAACTTTCCGAATTCTTTCATGCTCGTGTGTTCCGTTTTGGATAAAGAAAATTTTCTTGATATAATATCAGACATTACATTGAAATTTCACTCATCACTTGAGATGTCATTGAGCTTTAGTTGATTATGAATTTCATCTATAATAGAGCGAGTTAGGTTCGTTGTTTCAATAATAATTCCCAGTACAAATGATCGCGGCAATAGTACTTTTCCATATAATTATGCTGAGAAATTACCAATAAGATTGTGAACTTTCGTGCTGAATTTTTCGGAATTTATATCTTTTTCATTAGACTTTCCCGCGGGATTCCCGTGAGTTTCATGGCGATTGTGTGCAAAAACCGAATTATCTTTTTTCGGTAAAAGTGTCATCGGAATCGATAATATGTCATTGAGACTTTTCACGTTGAAATTCTACTGATGATAGCAACTTTGGAATAGAAGATTTAGCGCTATATGATATTTCAGACTTTAAATTGTCGGATGTTGATGGCAATGCCCATTCCGCATTACTGAAAGATTCATCCGTATCACTGTTACGTCCCCGTATCATCTTTACAGCTGTTCTACCAACTGATACCTACCTTACCATAAGCGAAAGTACGACGATAAAATAGATTCATGTACAACCTACCTCACACACATTTTTTTTCCATAAACTAATAAACTTATGTAGAAATACGAAATATACACATATATAGATATACACTACATCTCAGAAAACACTACCAAGACCAAACTAGCAAACGAAGTTATAAATTCAAGTATATATGTAATTAACAGAAACTAAGAAGGAATACATATATAATTAACACGAACTAGTAAATATATTACAACCATCATTAATATAGTGTAGATCCATTAAGTAATTTAACATGAGTAACAATTGTAATAAATTACCAATATCATAAATCGCCAACCAATACCAACATAATTAATTCATAGGAAATTTATGCATAAATGACATCATTAACCAGTAACGTAAACTACTCATTTACGCATAAATTACATCAACAAAATAATACAAATTAAGCACAAGTAATCTACACATAAACTAAAACGATAAGCGATAAACAATATACTATAAAACAAGGGTGGAAATGAATCAACCCATGATAATAACGCTACCCATGCAGCTGAATCAATAAGTTCCCCTCGGAACGCATAGATTAATATAGGAAATAAGATAACAACACGCTTCTCGTGAGAACGCATAGATTAATATAGAAACTAAGATAACAATAAGTCTTCGAGAACTCATGTTTTATTAGAGAAAATAAGATAGCCAAGATTCCCAAGAGCCATTATCAAATTCTGAGAAACCGTGGGCCCACAAACGAAATCATGCTATTTGTGATTGGGGACTCATACCCAACCACGTAGCACCGATAAAAACTCGCGGGACCAGCGCAAAGACGCCTAACTCTATCACCCCCCTTTTTCCTATCAAATACGCGTCAATGAATACTATATAAGGTATTGCGCATAGGAAAACGCTCTCATTACCTATTTCAATTCAAATTCGTCAAGACGCACTACTCTTTCGAGTCGACAAGATTCTGTGTCCCATCCAATCCATCCAGAATTAATTGATTAAAATTGAAGAACATCGGACTCGCGTTTCTTACTAAGAACATCCAAACAAAATCAGAAACTTCAGAAGAAACCAGTTATTAATATTTCAAATATAATCGCTCTTGAGAATTTTAGGCATAAGCCTACAGTATAAAATCAGAACATATACTGAGAATAACACCAGTGTAAAACCAGTAAAACAAATAAAATACTAATTATAAATTACAACGTCGTCTTTGAGAATCTTCTTCAAATTCACCCGCGCATAGCGGGCTTGATCATCCGAACATATACCGATATATGTTAGAGTTGTGAGGGACAGTCGGTAAGTGAAGAGAGTGACTAACTAAGACTCGCACCGACTAGTGGCATCCTGGTCAACATCGCCTCTATATTCACTTACAACTTGGAAAATACTCACGACCTGTCCCCGGGACGTAACACACCCCTAGTTTCGAAACGTTTGGCAAAAAGTAACTGTTCATCTATGATTTTACTTCACAAGGAATTGTGGGACTCTGAACTTTTTAATTCCACGGAAATAGGTATTCTTCCTGACGAAGCAATGACTGGACATTCACTTGGATCTACATCCGCGGTGGCATGCACTTTGTCTAAATGTTTGAAGTAATTGTATATGTTACTACCAATATATCCACAGTGACAACACCATACAGCTCTTTATTCCGTGATTTGTGTTTTGTTTTTATGTGTTATTTCTGATTCTCTGTTGTAACACATATTATCTCGCAAAATGAACAAGGATGAGTCATTTTCACTTAATCTTGAATCGATAGAAAAAATTATGAAAAAATCTGGAGATAACAATGCACTAATGTATGAAACACGTACGTGTACGATGTATCATAAACTTTGGAATTCCAGGTGGAATGTATGATTGCGATGGACAGAGTTAATTAGAATGATTGACTTCATATACGTTTTATTATATGGATATATGTATGGAAAGTATGCATTCACTCACCGACTCCCACAGTGCGTTTTCCAATATTGACAATAGTCGCATCATAGATGGTATTGGCACTTCACCTTTGATAGTTATATTATATAGCCCTTTTCGGATTGTGTCCAAATATATTTACTTTCGTCCGGATATACCACGTCAAGTACGAAGAATAGTTTGAAACAAATATCGATTGCTTCAATTACTAATGCTGCTTTATATTGAATTGAATTCACACAGATTAGTATTGACTCAATTTCATTGGCATCTTCACCAATAACCATTAAATATGGTTGGATTGGACATTTGTGCGCAGCTAGCATCAGCTTCCTATGTGCTTCGACATCACCCCTATTCTGGAATGACGACAAACATTCAGTGATATTTCAAGAATGTAATAGCAATTATGAAGTTGAATATTCACAGGTACGAAGACAACAAGGCTGTCCTTAACTTGATTCACGCTATTCTTTCTTTTCCTGCGGCTTCTCCCTTGTGGACAGCTTAGTTTGCGGGGCAATCAAATGTGGGAATAGGAGTAATTGAGCTTTTGTTTTTGTATCTAAGATGAAAAAAAAACTAACATGTGAATAAAAAACAGCTTTAGCCATAATAGAGTATTTGAGAGATCTATTCGCACCATCTGAAGTAGGTGCTGCCACAATACACTTCATTCAATCTTTTGATTCCGTGGTCACGACATATTTTTGTTTATTGTGAATGATTCTCGAAAATTTATGCCAGATGTCAAATGAGATGTTTCGCATCAATTTTCCTTTGTCTTTCACAATCACTTCATTATTATTTTGTAAATATATAAAGTCTTTTATCAAAGCTGGTCCATTTGTTGGATTTTCCAAGGGTGGCCACTCTTCCAAGATTTCATCAATGGAAGGCTGTTTCCTGTTACAAATGAACTTATAGCGATATTCAGCAGTTATTCTTCAGCGCTGCAATACGTCGTTTGGTAGACCATCATTCTCGTCAAGCCAATCTTTACTTTCTCTTATATTTAGATTTTCGTCCATAAAATAGAAACATACTTGTATTGAGTATGCTCAACGTTGAGCTGAATACTACATAGGTATATATTACTCTACCAACTGCATTTGAATAACGGATCCTTCGAAGTATTGGCAAATGGTACCTTCCATTTTATGCAACTTTCCGGCATGTGAATCATTGTAAATTGATCTCCTTCGTTCGGCTTCAATCGTTATATCTTCCGACTGTCTACATAACGAAACGAGATTTTTGAATTTATTCGTAACTTTCCCCGATCCTCGATGGTGTTTATTATCCTCTGAATTCTTTTTCAATATTGGCGGAATATAATGTGTCAGAAGATTTTCACTTGGAAAAATTTTCATTATTGATTTAGAAATAGCTTCGCAATGACAATTCCCAAAATGAGAGACATTGGTTAAAGAAAAAAATTTCTCGGTTTCTAAGTCAAATAATTTTTCGTGTTGCTATAGTTAAAGAATCTTTCTATATCATATCAACACCTTCTCCATTACGTTATCAAATATTCAACAAATTGATCCACGATTTTTCGACTTTCCTTTTCGGTTATACCAGTAGTAAGGCCGAAATTTTTCTTTCATCTCACTGTCATGCAATTGTATTACGATTGTTTCCAGAATGTATGTCAATATTCTCCTTGTCATCGAGTTCATCCTTTCCTAAAACCTACACGTATATTTATACTTTATATACATAATTATGTATATATATTAATATATGAATATATAGCTCTATGTCACTAAATGATAAATGAATGAAGGAATTAATTAATCAATTAATGTATGGATGAATGGGGGAATCTAAAATTTTAGCATGAGTACATTTAGCTATCATATCAATCCATCAGTGCTGATGAATCAAAATATTTACAAGTTTTCCCGAATAATAAATGAACTTCAACCAATTGAATCTACCCGACGTTTTACATGAATTATATCCTAGCGGACCGAGTTAACGTGTGACAACACAAAGATGACGTCAACTTTTTCAAAAAGTCGACGACAGGTGGGCGAGTATTATTGTGTCAACTTTTCGATGATCGACACATGCTCGCATCATTACCGGTCGAGCTCACATTGACTTCTCGGGTACGAACTGAAAATCGGCGCGCATAGTTCACGTTAATATTTGTACTCCCAACGCTTATGCGACTGTCATGTCCGTATCAAGTTTGTGGTAGTTGATATGCAGTTGGTGCGAATAAAATGTGTCGACATTTGGGTCCTTGACACTCACTTCACGTGCATGTCAACGTTGATTTTCAGAGCATAATTACAGAATTGACGCGAATGGGGTCCGCAACATTACGATTCTTAACGACAACTTGACGTTCATTTTCCGTTCAGTTTCGTGATTATATGGACACAGAATGGACGCGGATAATTTGTTTAGGTTTTGATTCATAACGCACACTCGGCGATCATTTTCTCATCGACTTTTAATCTATGAACTGAAAACGATCGCAATTCATCTACGTTGACATTCAAAACTATGACGTTATATTTAGTTCAGAATAAATTATCTAAATTTTTGCAGAATGATTTGATTATTGCTGTTATTCTCATATTGAATGGGATTTGGAATAGGATTGAAAAACATAAGATGTGACAATATTAATGCCTAATTCTCTTTATATATTCTTCATATGTATTTTCATATGCCGTCATCACGAAATATTCATTATCTATATTGAGAAAACGATTTTGGTCAATATATATCTTGTATATATGATTTTTTATTGCAATCACTGTTGTTGAAATTTTGGTTCATCATTTTGCTGTTGTCGTTGTAATCCTTGTTGATTTCCTTCTCTTTTTGGAATCCTCGTATGGAATAACATTTTCTTTCTCATTTCGACTGTTTTAAACTAAAGCAGTCCTAGCCCCTGGTTCGCCATATTCATGCTGTCGACAATTTACATCAATAATGAAGATATTATTGAGATCGGAACAATTGAAATGAGAAACCATTTCGTGACACATAATTTTTCATAAACATTTTCAGGTGAAATTATTTATGTCATTACAAATAACATATAAATAATCACAATTTTCACACGAATATTTCTTAACCTTAAACGCCGACTTTTTTGAATCACTGAATCTCTTACCTCTAATGAGTATGTTCTCGTGATTAATTTGCGGTTATACGTCCAGTTATGTATGACTGATTGAAATGCTACATTTTTATATGGTGTGGCAGCTATAGTTCCTACTTTGCGGACGTTGCAGCCACTTACATGATTTCGAATTTATTCCTTGAATGTCAACACAAACGTGACTACAGTTGTCGATTCCCGCCAAGTTCAGAAATGTCGAAAGAAAGCTGTTTCATGTTGGGGGTCGTTACTTTCGTGTGATGTTCATAGATGTCGACGCTGAATCAACTCAACTGATGGTCGTTAATTTGTAGTAGAGACTGCATTACCGACGGCGAAATGGCGCGTCACCTTTCCGTTAAATTCATAATAGGTATGTCCAGGACAACGTAGACTCGAGTTTTAGTCTGGCAGCCAATGACAGACCAAATTTCGAGTTTTCGCTGTGCAGCGCTGCTCACCGCTGCATTGTCCTGGACATACCCATTCTCAACGCAAAGTCGAGTTGTATCAATAAACATCAACCCTCCGTAGAATTCAAAAAAGTTGCCGCATATGATGGCGGTTATTTTCCATCGAATTTCATATGTTTACGTGGAGTGAACGAGTTGACTTTCCGTTAAACTGATGAATCTCGACATAAAGTAGGGTCATATTAATGACCATTAATTTTCTATTGAGTTCATAAAAATTGACACATATTAGCCGTTTTTTTTTCCATTGAGTCTTGAAAGTTGATGGGAGGTTAGCGGTCAACCACGATAAACTGTACGTTAACTTTTTGCAAAAGTCAACGTCAATTATGTGCCAATATACCGTCAAGTTGCTATCAAATTGCTGTCGAGAGTGGAAAATTGATACAAAGTTGGTGTTAACTTGGGCCGCTAGGGATATAAGCAGACAGAGTTAAGGTTCGGATTTGGAAAATACAATTTTTTCTTCCTGATGATGTTTTGTCCTTCCATGAAGTCATTCTGAATATTATTATACAATTGGACGCCATGAACGATGTATTATTCAATTAAAGCTCAATGGAACTGGAGACAGATTTACCACGTTTGCATCAGCACTTATGTACATATTTTTGAGCCCATAACAGAGAGTAAAACATATAGCTTGGTATACCTTTGACAAATGTGATCGATAAACTTACAACGATGCATGAATGTTTTTCCAATTCACACATAAATTTTTTCCGGTCATGTTCAACTGGGATCAATTTTTTCTTATTGCTCCTGTGTTACGTCACACAAATCTTGCAATGATATCCTCTCTCCTATCAGTAATTAACTGTGTTGCGATATACAAAATGTCATGTTCTTTTTCAACTCATTATGGAAAGTCATCATTCTCTCGTATGTGTCGTTTGAGAGTGTATCGCGTCAACAAATCTATTGAATTAAGTTGTTTTGCAATTAACTTCCTGAACTTACATTCAAAATTTGATAAACAAATACTTCGATGAACAAGTCTTTTCCAAAAAACTATATTGGTTGAGTGACTGTGCGGGGGTGTTGAAATATCATTCAAACTGAACGAAGAACTGTTATTCAAAACATATTCATCACTCACAGTAGCCCTCAATGGTTGTCGAATAGTTCCTATGAAGTATCCACTTTTAATCTCGATATAAGCATGTATATTGGTATGATAACGTGGATATTTCATGAAAAGATGGCATAGCTGTTTCATGTGGTGAATAATTAACGAAGAAATGTGATGCGATGTAACCCAGATGAAAAATATTTGTGTCTTTTATAAATATCAATGCATAACAAAGATAAAAATTATATTTCTATTCACTATTTGAATAAGAATAATTCATATCGACTTATTGTATTTTCTTAACAAGTTTTTAATTTTCATTGCGTATAATGGTCCTGTTGAAATCAAATTATAATTATGAAAATTGCATCCATCCAGATTAGGAATTCCATTTGTAGTAATAGTTTTTCTCATATGGGTAATGCAATTACTATCATGACAAAAGGGCAGTTCCTGAATTCAACTGTAAAAAAAATGAATAAGAAAGTCATACTTACATTGATACTTGGCTGGTTCTCTGCTACCGATAATTATACTCATAACAAAAACTATGAATTTTCAACTGACTCTACTCATTCAATTTGAAACAGCACCACGATACTATTTGAATGTGAGCAATAAGAGATTAGTGTAGACGTTTCAGCGGACGGGCTGCCAAAGCGATACGAGAAAGACAACGTTCTTTTCCTGGAGAAGGGGATAATGCGGTAGAGGATTAGCTGTTGGGACGAAGTAATCAAAACTATCTTTAGTTACAAATGTTTTACTATGAATATATGTGAACTTTCTAGTCTTCTCTTGTTTCCAATTGAAATTTACATCATATTTTAGTTTGAAAATTGACGATCATGTTTGCTATAATGTATTTAGACTTCAATGAATATGTATGGACGTTTTTAGCATAATTATACCCAGAAATACAATTATGTCCTACGTGATATAATTGTTCCCAACGACATTACTGTGCCAGATAAGAATGGAATTTTGATGAAAAAAATCCTTCTAGACATTTGATCACAACGCGAAAATTGTCCCGTCTTAAAAAACTTTTATGATTAACCGTAATTGCATGCAAAATGATTTTCGAATTTCACTCACATAAATACTACAATTGACATCCTGGGGATACTCATAACAGTTGTCGCAACAATATTAAAAAAGATGTCGGATTCGTGACATTTCTAAGAGTGCATGTACTGCAGCATAATTTTCTTTATCAAGTTGCACATAATATTGATAAAAAGTTTGTTAGCAATTTTTCATACTTATATCTCTGACAAGTATAGACACAGATACCGGAAATATTTTGTTGCTTCTTGTTCCTATTCACAAAAAAAGAATGCTGATTATTTATCGTCATGAATAATTATTGTCATTAATATCCGAAACAGAATAGCGCCTGATCCGTATCATAGGTTTTATATTGTTTCCATTTCACCCAAATAAGTTATCGCCGACATGTACAGTTGAAAGGTAAACGTCTATTGTCGAGATACAACTCTGCAAAATGGACAATACCCTTGTTTAATGAAACATGAATTAATTACGCCACACACGGAAGAAAAATCGGAAAAGAAAAATGAATAAATGAATAAGGAAGAATACAAATATCTTTCAACAATATATTTGTTTCAGCGCAACTTCAAGAATTTGAAACATATTCAATGCAGCCTCTTGGAAGCTTTATCGCACACTCCCGGAGAATTTAAATGCCTTTTGAGTGATTTATTATTGAAAAATTATTTTTTGCATTGAAAACACACCATCACATATTTTTTCATGATTACGTAATTTATGAACAGTGAGTTTTTCGCGGTTGCATTTTTGCAGCTATTTTTAGACAATGTTGGAGACGCTGAAAAAAAGCCAATTTATCAAAAATTGAACACGCGATAAAATATTTATGATATCTAATTAAATCGCAACTGCTATTAAATATTAAACTAATAATGTTGTTACCAATTACTAATTATCATGATCTGCTTGGTTGACATTCATCATTTGATTCTCCATCCACTAGTGGTGATAAAGCTGTGAAAAGTGTGCATATAAAATAAATCATGATATTCATGGATATATTAATAAAAGTACCGAAATGGGAAGATTGTTACTAGCTCTGTTTTTGTAATTTTCGGTTTTTTGATGTTTGTCTATTCTTCGAAAATAATTGTAACAAATAGAACAATATACTTTCTTGGTGGAGTTATTGATGCATGTGAGGTTTGGCTTCTGATTATGTCGTCCACTTTTTCTGACATGTACAACATGAAAATGGCCTGTTTTTCATACGTTCATTTTTTAAATGATGACCCAAATTTGCCCAAGAAGAAAAAAATGCCGAACAACCCTCTTCTGGACACTCATGAATAGTTACTTTTCGTTCCAGAACTTTTAATGGGACATCCGAATTGGAGTGAAGCAATTGAATACTTCCGTCTTTGCATTGAGATCTCATAACGTGTTTGGCTATTACATGCCATTCCTGTGACGCAAAATTGATTGCCTCAGCAAAATTATCCCAAATATTTATAACCTGATGGAATATGCCTTCTCTCACATAGAACAAATCACCTGCACATTGCTCAATAAAGTGATGTCTAATATTATTATCTTTGAGGAAATTCGGAGTCACAAAAATATCTTTGTGATTCAAAAGCATCAAAAGTTCCATAAGCTCAGTTGTCTCCGGTATTATTAACCACAATTTTGCTGGTTTATCTCTTGAATTATTAAAATAAAAAAGAACTACATTGAAACTACCCAAATCATGATCTTCAACATGCCATGAAGTGAATGCATCTTTAGAAGCCAGATAGTACATTGGAGTATTAATCCTCTCAGATATACCAATAAGATGATTCTTGGATGTTGAGATATGTGAAGATTCATTAATAGTATCTTTGACAACACTTTTGATGGATGGCAATATCGTGTTGATGATAACGGAATTTCCTATGGTTTTTCACACAATCTATGGCGAAATTATTTATAAAACCATTGAAATGATTGTTCCATTGAAAGCACGGTTCGTGGCAACTCATCTTGTATTATTTTTTATCACCATAATTCTTCATCATTTTCATTGATTGAACAATTTCCGAAAAACATGACATGATGGTTTTAAAGAAGACCGTCCATCTGGATTCCTGATATGTTGTACCACATCTTTCAATTCCATACCTTCAGCTGCGAGATATTTCGGAGCAAAAATATCCCCCATTTTACTGCTTTTCAGTAAACTTCCTTTTCAGCCGGAACACTAACGTGTGAAATTATCACTAGAAACAAAACTTTTTCGCAACTACCGAAAAATAATATTGAATATTATCAAATATAACGTAGTATACCTTGAATGCATTTTGTGGCGAGATTAAAAAAAAACGATATGAAACGAAGCTTTATTTGATTGACCATAATAAAAAGATTATGGACCTAGCTGAGTCACATCGAATGATGCCAAACACAATTTTTATTATTTACGGGCAAAGATATGCATTGAGAACAACTATCACAGTTTGTGAAAAATAATTTTCTTTCAGATCATTCGAATCGGTAGCAAAAGAAATTTCGTCATGAAAGTAGTGAGTCCAAAACATTATCCAGATTGAGAAGTTGTTAATCGTTCTTAACATTTGAATTTGTGAAGAAATATAATTCGAAAATTAGCGGAAAAAAGTCCCAGAGAAAAAATGTAGGAGAGAGAGTCTCAGAGCCCAAGCAACTAGCTCATTAATGCAGGGCATATATTATATATTTTCTATTTGCTTCCAAGATTCGACGTATGACCAAAAATGAAAAATACAGATTCAAAATGAGGGGAAAATCAGATGAAACCAGTGCTCATCATTCTACGAGCAATATAAAGATGTTAACGTGGATTATAAAACGAACACAAACCCGAAATATTTAAACTATTCTTTTTAATTCGCCTAATATTTTTCACCGTATGTGTCATGCAAGCAATATTAATATATGAACGGGTTTTCCGTTTGTACTGTATCTATGATAAATTAGAATAAAATTATTTGAATGGCAACTCAGCTTTTCTTCTGATGTTGATGATTGGTCCTCGAATAAATATGGATTGTTTTTGCAACTTTCTATTATCATTTGTAAGAGTTCCACATACTCTTTGTTCCATCCCTCGCGGTTTCAGAAACACGGTATAAATGAGGTATAAATATAGTGGCCGTGAAAATGTTGTATATATGCGGTATATTCTTAGTAAATTAACGGTATATTTTACGTAACTTTGTGAATATTTTGTACCGCAAAAATACCGTACTTATACTTAGAAACGGAGGTTGGTGCACTAAATGCATACAGCATTTATACCAATAATAATCGGTGGATATACCGTAAGAATACCATATTTTTACCAAAGAAAAGCAATATTACACTATAAATAAAAACTATTTGGTGATATATCGTAGAAATACCGTTGTTCTATTGAGGAATATCATGATACACTAATCCTTTGATTGGATAAAGTATTCTTTATAATTTTATTTTATTGAAAATTATATGTGTACTAAAATTACCGCACGCGCCAGCGCGCGTCTTTTTTTTAACAGAAACGATATGAATGAACGGTTCTTCGACTTCTTGCGACTTCGTTATCTCGAATATCGACTGTACTTTTATTACTTTTATAATTATTACGACATAATTTTAATTTAAGAGTTTTTCATAGAGAAGAACACGAAGACATGGAGTAGTTTTAGTATTGAATTTCATTTTATTATATTGTGACATATCTATAGTAATAAATGGCATCATACCTTTACGAAATACAATATCCATGAAACCATATTAGTCCGTTTCCCAGCAATTACTTAGTTTGATTACGAATATCTCATTTGAATTTGACATAAAGATAGCTGGTTTAATATTTGCTGATTCCGATACAAAATATAAACAATTTGAATCTTCTACGCGGTGAATGAATTTAGTATTGAAGGCAAATTGATGACAGAATTTTTTTACTATCATTCCACGAATAACCATATCATCGTTGTTAAACTGGACTATGTTTTGTATACTACCGAATGAGTTATCTCCATCGTGAATGATATTATTGCAGAACTTGTGCTGAGTTTTTTTTTCACGTTGAAACTTAACGCCATTATGGAACATTTTTTATACGTAACATAGTTTGTGGGTTCAAACCCAACGCTTCTTAAAAGTACATACTCTTCCGCTGTTGGATATCCTGAGATTGATTTTCCTAATTTAATAAATGTTTCACAACACCCGTAGCCGTCATCTGAATGACCGATTTTTATTGTTTTTTCAATGAATTTCTTTACCTCTGACGACAACGAATCATTGAGGAGTGCGGCATATGGAAACTTCTGCATCAAAAATCGCGTTGCAATTTGATTCAATCGGCCATTAGAGCTACTAATACAATCAACGATTTTTTTGTTCCAAGATTCAAAAACAAAAGCAGAATGTGCCCAGATAGGTCCCCAGTTACGCACAGTATCACAAATATGTGTTAGCAAGTGTACATTGGATGACATGTTTTTTTTATGGAAGTATTTATCAAATAGTTGGACATATTTCACTAACAGCTCGCTGGATCGACGCAATTGAGATTCTGATATTGAGTCACTATCCAAATAGTAGATTGCCTCAGATAAGAAAGCCAGATGATGGACAAATTTTGCTGGCAAAACTGATTCTAAGCAAAGTGGTGCATAGTCCAGCCAATTACGCCATTCTGAGGCCTTCCACTTCTTGTACAAAGTAATAGATCGAGGTTTACGTGATCTACGGGAAAGTGGTTTTATTGACAATAAACATTTGTCAATCATAACTATACTATTAGGAGATCCAAAATAATAAGCAGCTTTGGTATTCATAAGGAGCAGTTTCGTATGTTGCTTTACAACTCCTAAATGTACTGCATGCATCGCTTCTACTACAACTCCTTTACAAATGTCGGAACAAGGCAGAGCAACTAGTGCTGGGATACCTTTTATGCCTTTTTTTGTGTCACCAGTTTGATGAGCATAACGCATGTCATTCTTTAACTGGGTGTAAGATCGTAAAGGCTCATAACTTTGGTCTAGGGTGTATACAAATTTACCAGGACCCAAGCTTTCACCTCTAGCATAACAAAATAAGCATCCACAGTATCAGTTGTACTGGTTCATATTAACAACAGCAGCTCGAGCTGGAGCATCGAAACATCCGATTGTTACAACAACTTTCGATATTGTTTCTGTTGTAGGAATCGGTTTCCAAGTAACTCCCGTATTGTATAACTCTCGAATTTCCATGACGAATGGTCGAAAGTAATTATTTATCAAAGCATGGTTATCTTCAAGCAAAATTGCTACTAATAACATATGCCGTTGACGCATGTGTGGTGGTAACTCATTAATTTCAGCATAAAGCGGCTACAAACTTGTATTGTTAGTGTTACGTCCCGGGGACAGGTCGTGAGTATTTTCCAAGTTGTAAGTGAATATAGAGGCGATGTTGACCAGGATGCCACTAGTCGGTGCGAGTCTTAGTTAGTCACTCTCTTCACTTACCGACTGTCCCTCACAACTCTAACATATATAGGTATATGTTCGGATGATCAAGCCCGCTATGCGCGGGTGAATTTGAAGAAGATTCTCAAAGACGACGTTGTAATTTATAATTAGTATTTTATTCGTTTTACTGGTTTTACACTGGTGTTATTCAGTTTATGTTCTGATTTTATACTGTAGGCTTATGCCTAAAATTCTCAAGAGCGATTATATTTGAAGTATTAATAACTGGTTTCTTCTGAAGTTTCTGATTTAGTTTGGATGTTCTTAGTAAGAAACGCGAGTCCGATGTTCTTCAATTTTAATCAATTAATTCTGGATGGATTGGATGGGACACAGAATCTTGTCGACTCGAAAGAGTAGTGCGTCTTGACGAATTTGAATTGAAATAGTAAAAGGTAATGAGAGCGTTTTCCTATGCGCAATACCTTATATAGTATTCATTGACGCATATTTGATAGGAAAAAGGGGGGTGATAGAGTTAGGCGTCTTTGCGCTGGTCCCGCGAGTTTCTATCGGTGCTACGTGATTGGGTATGAATCCCCAATCACAAATAGCATGATTTTGTTTGTGGGCCCACGGTTTCTCAGAATTTGATAATGGCTCTTGGGAATCTTGGCTATCTTATTTTCTCTAACAAAACATGCGTTCTCGAAGACTTATTGTTATCTTAGTTTCTATATTAATCTATGCGTTCTCACGAGAAGCGTGTTGTTATCTTATTTCCTATATTAATCTATGCGTTCCGAGGGGAACTTATTGATTCAGCTGCATGGGCAGCGTTATTATCATGGGTTGATTCATTTCCACCCTTGTTTTATAGTATATTGTTTATCGCTTATCGTTTTAGTTTATGTGTAGATTACTTATGCTTAATTTGTATTATTTTGTTGATGTAATTTATGCGTAAATGAGTACTTTACGTTACTGGTTAATGATGTCATTTATGCATAAATTTCCTATGAATTAATTATGTTGGTATTGGTTGGTAATTTATGATATTGGTAATTTATTACAATTGTTACTCATGTATTAATTACATAATGGGTCTACACTATATTAATGATGGTTGTAATATATTTACTAGTTCGTGTTAATTATATATGTATTCCTTCTTAGTTTCTGTTAATTACATATATACTTGAATTTATAACTTCGTTTGCTAGTTTGGTCTTGGTAGTGTTTTCTGAGATGTAGTGTATATCTATATATGTGTATATTTCGTATTTCTACATAAGTTTATTAGTTTATGGAAAAAATGTGTGTGAGGTAGGTTGTACATGAATCTATTTTATCGTCGTACTTCCGCTTATGGTAAGGTAGGTATCAGTTGGTAGAACAGCTGTAAAGATGATACGGGGACGTAACATTAGACTTAGTGACTTGGCAGTCATCTGTGTTCACCGTTAATGAAAAACAGCAGTTTTTTTTCATACAATGGACGAATTTTCACTAATAATTACGTCTCGTGCTGATTACTTGATAGTTCCCTCAAAATATTTATTTAGAATACACGATAATCAGCGCGTCGCTGCAACACGTGATGACGTGAGTCGTCGTGACTTGATTTTTTGTGATAACAATACCAAAGAGGAATCCGTTGAATTTATCGATTGCGATAGTAAGTCGAATCAAATAATATTCAATATAACATACGAAATAAAATAATTATTTTTCATAATTAGATAACAAAGAAGTGCTTCGCAAGGAATATCAACCTAACATTAAAAAAAGAATCCGCATCCAAAATCGCAAGAGTTTGGACACTCCAGGTACCAGTCACAATAATTGCAATAAAAAGACTGAAGCCATCGCCGCTAAAAAAGTCTCTGCGACTGAAAAAGTAAGTACGAACAAATTCGTAACATAACCTATAGTGACATTTGTGACGTAACCTACTATTTGGCAGTAGTAAAAAAATTCTTGTGCTTACAGTTTCGGTGCTTCTGACGAAGCATAGCACACTTATGCTTTGTTTTATATTTATTATTATTATTATTTTTATAGAACCGTATGATAAACACCCGGGAAACATCACGTTTAAACGCTGCTGCTGTTTATGCAGATTTCTGTGACGAAGATGAAGTAAATTTTTCAAGATTGTCGAAAAATTAAATTTTGATTAATCATACTGACAATGGACTAATTGGAAAACTCTTTTTTATTATCACAGAATGCATCTGTCATATCAAGATGTCGATCATCTTCACCTGAAAAACGACATAATTAAAAACCATGTTCTCCATATCTACCATCGTCGTCAAAAAGTGGAAGTCCGAATTTAGATTTCATACGACAAAAAATAATGACTTCTAGAAAGTCATTGAGATCGAATTCATCAAGTTGTGGGAGTTCCTGAAGTCGTTGCAAAGCTCGATCTCGCTCGCACATATCCATTTCTCCACAAAACAGGGATTCTACAGCTCCATCTCGCTCATATAGATGCATTTCTCCACAAAACAGGGATTCTCGAGCTCGATCTCGCTCGCACATATCCATATCAACACAAAACAGGGATTCTCCAGCTCGATCTCGCTCACATAGATCCATTTCATCACAAAACAGGAATTCTCGCACTCGATCTCGCTTGAATAGATCTCAGTCACCTGGCTACATGGATCTTTGAACGCCTCTTGAATCTGAATTTCGATAGAACAGAGATATTCTTAAATGATTAATTCGTAAGTCACGAACTTTAAAAACTATTCAAAATGAAATGGTAAAATAAGATGAACTGCCTAACGAAGTCATGGACATCGTGAACGCCATGAATAATCGTCAAAGTCCAGTCAATAACAACAATAATGAAAATATCGATCATGAGTTAGACGAGAATAATCAGGTAAATTAAATTAAAGTATCGAAATGAATTCAACTCGTATTGTAATATATTTTTAATTGCAATTAATATTGGCGCATCAACATTTTTCCCGCAGGTGGAAATTATACCCGGAATGAAAATGAGTTTGAACCACTATTTATCTGCTGTAAATGCAGCAGACATGCGCAAACGTGCGAATGTAATAATGAGATATGTTTGGACACGCCAGGAGCGTCAAACATTATTCATTCTGTCTCATAAAGACAAACCTGATAGGACTATCGAATCAGAAAATGGTTACGCGAAAATTATCAGTAAGTTTATTTGAAAAATAATATTTTTCACTGTTCATAAATCTTATTATAAATTTTTTTCATCTTCTAGGGATCTGCATGAAATTGCAGAAAACAGTTAAACTGCCCAATGAAGACAAGGACAATATGAAGACGGAAATATGAAAATGGGTAGGCGATTATCTGAAAAACGAGCGCAGAAAACATAAGGAGCGTCCAGATAATGCTCAATAAACCATATTTCAAATCTTGACTGTGATAAATGCCAATGATGATAATAGTCAGTTAATGTAAAAAAATTACCTTATTATTACCTTATTAATTGTAATCCAGTTGATTTTTTATTCGAGCTTATGTGAGAAGTTTATATGAAAATAAAATGCTCATAGGTATACCAATTTTCCCCTGATAATTTTCTAGTATAATACGTGAACCGCAGTTTTTTGGTTCCGCATAATATATTGACGTTTTTACCTCAAATACATCAAGTTTATACCAGTTTCACACTGAGAATTTGTAAAATTTATACAAAGTATCAACCAACTTGATACATAAATCCTTTCATTGATGCCATCAAAATAAGTACAGGAAGAAGAATTAAAAAATAGGCTCTGAAGGCTTCGGATCCAAATTGAGGTCATGTTAAGGGTGTCGAAGGATATTCAGTCGTTCCCGAGTTGTCTCTTCACGATCCGGGGACATGTGTGCTACCCGAATATATGCATTGTACATTGCTAGGAGTTGGGCGGCAACTTTTGAAAACATGAATCTACAAAAAAGGACCGTGGAACATAAAAAAACGTTTGAAACAAATTTTTTGTGGATGATTCGACCGCCTCATTTTTTCAATAGAATGCCAGGAAAAATAACGTAAAATTTTATGAGGCATTTGAGTATTATAATTGGACTATGTTTCATTCCTTCTCAGCGTTAGATGACTATCGTGCGAGTATTTTCAATTTCAGGAACTTTTCGTTCATGCGTTATTCATTTTACTACAAACGAAAATCACAAAAGCAAGGTTAGTCAACGCTATATTTTTCCCCGGGTACCTACATATACGTCATAGTGTAGAAAATTCGACGCTGTACTACGCATTTCTACTTCAGGAGTCTCATCTATTCTACCTGAAAAACTTTGCCTGTAAATTAAAAATTAAGATTGCAGTTCCGTGCAAGAAAATGTGAAATTTCTTTGCGTTACTATTAGCATATGGGATCCCATCCCTGACGAACAAAATTTCTATGATTTTCTATGACTTCTTTGCCAAAAACTGTACAGAAATTTACGACTCTCTATTACTTTTTACGAGAAAGTCCGTTAATTCGGACCCAGTTATAGAATTCTATAGAAAAACGTAGAATTTCATAAATTCACTCCTCCACGGTTGTAAAAAGTAATAAATTTACGTACTTTCGCATACTTTTTTGTCGCATCATTGATACTATCTTCTACTACAAATTATGACTTTCTACGTCAAAAATTATGCGAACGAAATCTTGGTACGGGTAAGGAAACAAATGTGAGGCATGTCACAATTATTATTATTTGATTTATCATTTTTTCCGAGTTTGCCGGGAAAGGAGGGGTGGTTGAGGAGAGAACAACATTCATCCAAGAAATCGTAGAGAATAAAGGATTGTGTTGAACCGTGATTTGTACCTGCACCTCCCGGCTCCAAGTCGGACATTTCACTGCTAGGCTATCCAGGTCTATGTTATTTATTATTTTAATTCCTTATGAATACTGCGCGGACGATCACAGTAGAACGTTGTAGTTCTGTATAGAAATACATAGTAATTATGAGAAACTATGGTTTTCTATGAAGAATTATGACAAATTAATCGGACAACGTGAAAAGCTATAGAAAGTTGTAGATATTTATAAAACCATTCAAAACATCCTATGGAAATCTATTCGCAGATATTTGGTGTAGAAAAAGAGAAGTCTGTAATAGACAATTGTAAATTGTTATAGTACCGCGTAGTTTCGGATAGAGTTTTTGCCGCCGGGGATTGCGGCGAAGTATTTTGGAATACTCCGGAAACCATTGAAAGAAGATTCACGGTGCTTTCACGCAGTAATCAGTCGAGAATTACACATGTTTGCATAATTTAATATATGACTGCATGTAATTTCCACTATCTACCGTCGATATCACAGCGATAATGTATGTTCATCCAATATTTTCCATATTCCGATGAATCTGTAATTCACAGTAGATTAGTATGGTAAGTTGTTGTTACTACCTGTAACTCGTGACGGCAGTCTAACAAAAAAAAATATATTCGTTCGTTGGAATGTTTATTAGATTAAAATATTAATACAGTATAATATTGAAGTCACCATGTAAATGAAACAATAATGCATTGAGGGGGAATCGAACACACTATCAAATCTCCTACCACTTCATCGCCCTTGAATTTCGCCAGCAATGTGCACAGGATCGCGCCATTTCTCGCGTGTGGGAATACGCCTGGAAAAATTAGATGTATAGTTCTTGCTACAAATTGTTACTTATAATTCTGCACACGGTGAAAAATCTTTCACAACGCCTAAGACCTGAAAATACAGACTTATACTCAGTGTCAAGACGGCCAGCAGAATTTGTGCCGTTCTTTGAAAAAGTTCACGATATTTCACCGTCGATTCTCAAACTAACAATAGAGTATGAACAAAGTTACGTTGATTAGCGTGTTACGTTGCTATCATAACATAAAATTACATGTACTTTAGATGGGATGCCCGAAATCAACAATAGAATGCTTTATCCTCATTCCACTCCTGATTACGTAAAAATATGTTTTTTTGTTTTACCGAACGTCTGTTACAAAGCTACCACATTCTACGCGAATCTATGAGATAAACCGAAAAATTCACAGCAACGCAATCCGACGTGAAAAACTGTAATTTCTTATTGCTACTACCACTTCACAATATACACTACTATTTCTCAGGCTCAATATTGGAACTAATTTCATAATGTTGTACGTCAGTCTGACTAAAAAAGCAGGCCAAAAAGCGTTGTTGAGTATAGGAAGAGGCGTATTCAGCATCTTCTTAGAATAGTCTTCGGTGTAGTTAACCCTCAATCCATGAAGGAGGGTCATTTTCGTTTGCGCGCTACCACACCCACAATTATTGATAAAAAAATCTGTAAAAATTCATGGTTCATTCTTAGAATGTACTTCTGAAGGACGAACAGGAATTTTTCGGATATTGTTATTTATAATATATTTTTTTTTCAACAGATATCAAGCAATGCGCGGGAAAAATTTCGACAAGTAATTTTTGCCCGGACAGATTTGACCCCCCATCATGGATTGAGGGTTAAGCATGCAATTTTTTTCGCCAGGCTGGATCATATTCCTGTGTTGGCTTTCGAAAAAATTACTAGTCATATATTCTTTATGGCAAAGAGTGAACATTCTTTCATTCAATATTCATGAAGAAAAAGCATACAGATCTCAATGCACACACTCCTGTTTTCGAATCATGTGTTTTTCATTTATTGTTCGTTTATTCATATTCATGCGAATTCACAAAACAATGCCACAGTATAATACATATAGAGCTCACAATTCTTTAAGTCCAAATTTTAACGCATATGACCTTCCGGTTGCTGTCAGACGGAGTAAGTTCACAAAAAAAAAAAGCAAGGCATCAGTCTGAATTGTAAACAAATATGGTTAAGGATATAAACAATTGATTAAGCAATTTGTCGAGACTGATTAATTTTCAATGTCGTCATCAAATTTTTTCGCATCTCAAGCTGTTGCTCCAAATATAATTTGCTTATTTATGGTTTGTATGGATGACATTACAAACGAACGCAAAGACAACGTGTTCAATCTGGTGAAAGCGTGGAATTTGTGTGTCGAGTCTGAAATACTACACAGTGGCGGTGTAAATGTGAGGAGCTTGCCACCCTATTGAGGGTTTACAAGAAATTAGCTGTAATTTTGATGCAAGTAATATACTCATTCGTTGTAATAATTCATACATACTTGAAGATGTTACGTTTAAATAACTTTTTTCAATCTCAATCGCAGGCCAATGAAAGCGATAGTATCAAGAATGATGTAGAGGACCAAAAGGATAATCATCGAGAACCAATAATTTACGTGTGTCATGTCCATTTCTTGTAACAATTTTTTCGGATGAGCAAGATGACAATAATCATCAGAGCACATCATCTTCTCCCTACCAAACCTGAAATACGTTCGTTGTTGGTAGTTTTTTTTTTCTTCACCTCAAAAGATTCATTCTCAAATTCATTTTTGGGATAATCAGGAAGAAGAGATACTCACCCGTACATGGAAGCCATAGCGCTCTCAAATCCGTATTTAAGGAATGAAGCATGGAATAGCCATTGAAGGAAATATGGCGCATCATTCAAGTGCACGAAAAATCCACTGAATACAACAAATGGCATAATAAATAGTGGACCAAAGATAACAGCATTGTGCATCTTCATTCCAGTGCCAACAATCACACCGATTATTTGTGCCACAAGACTGACTACCACATATGTCATTGATAAAAGCGCGAATCTGCGGCCCTCCATTATTTGTCCACTCATCACATAAACGATTAGTGTGTATAGAGACACAGCAGCTATTTGAATCGGTAAATCGGCTAATTTATTTGCCAGATAAAATGAACGCAACTTATACCATCTGTTGAAGTGCTCACGCATGACAATCGGTACCACGCTCGGATCTGTTATAATGAAAACATGTGTGAAATGAACGCTTTGATTTAATAAAACAAGATTGACGAGAAGTAGCCGTGCAAAAAAATTTATACAAGGTCGAATTCTGTAAGAACTCTCAACTACAAAATTTGATATTATATTCGAGTAGACGAAGCGGACTTTCATTGAACGGGATATTTCAACACTTTTATTTATTAAACATGTCTGAATAAAGAATAATTGTTTGTCCAGACGTTGCGAAAGTCTCGATCTTTGCACAGTATCCTCGATTAAATCTGTTATCCTTGATACATTCATCTAAATCGTTGTTATATTTTTGGTAATGAACATCATTCACTTGAACCACCTGAAACTCCGTATACGAATTCCCACAAAAAATCGATAAATATTATTATCGCAAAATGTTTTCAAGATTAACTTTCGGTGATGATGAAGAATTTTCATTGAATCACATTAAAGTAAGAATTTGTACAATTATGTGATAGTGGGATCACGAGATAGATAACACCGATCACTGATAATGAAACCTCCAATAGGTTTATCAAATGAATAAGTTCAACTTACAAATCCTACATTCAATATTTATCACTATTGGAGTAACGTACGCAAGAATTCATGTGATAATGACCAAAAGATGTGGAAAAATACTCACAAGTAATAATTGTTGCACTAAATGCCGAGAACATAAGAAACATAATGCTGAAGAACAGAAGATTGAAATTGTCAACGGCATATGCTGCGTCTTCACCGATTCCATAATAAATGGTCCCGACGATGAGTGCGATTATGCAATGCATACCTAGTCGAATAAATGTCAGAACCTGAAATTTAGAAAGTTAACAGCACATGTCAATTTTTTCTTCTTTTCAATTAATGAAATAAGATTAGGAAGTGATTAAATATAAAATGACCTTGTCTCTCAATAATTTGATGGTATTTCGTTGGAATAAAATGCACAACTGTTTTGGAAAGTTTGTGGCATAATGAGCTTTATTACGTTTATGGACATCATAATCATAAGAAAAATATCCTTCATTGTCATATTCCAAACTAAGTCCACGTTTCAAGGGGCAGCCAACATTCCATTGAATTTTCACATCGGACATTTCTCGCCAATCATTACACTTTCCATAATCAATTCTTTCTACCAATTTTTCTTTATAATCGCCATAATCACCGTTTCTTTCTACCAATTTTTCTTTATAATCGCCATAATCACCGTTACATACTTCCATTACTGTGAAACGAATGATTAGTTGCTTCATTGATATAGAAATGAAATTCGAAAATATTTTATATCTCTGAAATGTCTTATGAGTATAATTGCACTGAGAGGGCAAACGTACAAAAGTCCGCTGGATTGTGATAAGTGGGACAATGGAGTTGGTGTTCAGCCAGATATGAGACAACTGGTTTTGTACCTCCCGTGTATACACAACAACCGTCAACAATCACGTAGAGATGATCCATCATGCCAAAGAGCATTGCACTAGGTTGATGAATACTTATTATTATTATTCTTGGACCATCTCTCGCTAATGATTTTAGTAAATTGACACATTGTTTTGATGTAACGCAGTCGAGACCACTATTGTACAAAATGATTAAGTAAATTGATGAGAATTGCAATGAATAAAATGATCACAAGTTTGTTGAAATCGACGTAAACTCTTATAATCTTGTTCATATCGAAAAATAAATACTGAATATTATCTTCGACAATGGATATCAAACCTTGTGGGTTCATCAAAAAACATTATTGGTGGGTTATTGATGACTTCATAGGCAATTGCGAGCCTTTTTCGTTGTCCCCCGCTGAGTTGGCGTGCTCTCGTATGCCGACATGACTCTAAACCCATAGCAGCGATAATTTCATCAACCTAAATGAAATAATATGCATGAATATTCATCAACGTGCCGTGGCATTCATCCCTCCCGTCAAAAAAAAATATTCTTATCTCTATATATATTATATTGAATTAATGTATTTTATATCCGAATTGATTTATTTACTCTTTGCTTTTTTTTGTGAGTGCCCGATGCAATTTTCAAATGTGCTGCAATACGTAAACTTTCTTGGACTGTGAGGAGGGGCTCCAGCATGTCGTCTTGCATGATGTACGCCGACAATCTACGGAATTGCCGACGATCACGGGGCTCTTTGTCGACTGAAATGACACCACTCGTTGGATCCCTGAGTTAAGAAAAGCATTTATGTAACTTAATGAAAAACTAACGATAAGAAACGGAAACATTGAACATGAACTAGTAGATGAACTCCTGATCGGTTATCACCGCAAATCTCGATCGTGAAGTAGATATGATCATGTATTGGATGACGAAAGAACGAAAAATAGCCACAGTGGAAGCAGTAGAACAATAATGGATTCGAGTGAAAACCGTTCCCTGAAATTTCGACGAATCCCTACTCATTTCACCTCGATTTTCATCGAGTTCTTCGCACACATTGTAGTATGTGTCTGATATTTTTCTGTTTCTCTCAAACAATTCTAACGTTCGCTTCTAACTCTGATTTAGATGTGACATGGGAATCGGAATTCCTAAAGAAAATAAATGCCTTTCCATTTCACATTCATCCGAAGTTAATGATTGGAATTTGATTTGCATGCGGCTAATATTATTAATGTTTACTAGGCTAGCATCTCTCATTCATTGATAATAATGATATAGATCCATTTACGGTGGAGGTTTGAGCGATAAGTGCCTCAGTGAGTAGTTCGCATTACGCGATATCACATCATTTCTGGAATGACCCTAGTCATTCAATTCTGGTTCAAATGCTGTTCAAATTCGAACGAAATATAAAAAGAATATGTAAACATAGGTTGGGAAGTTTTTCGTCTTTAACCAAGTTCTTTATTAATTATTCATCGAACGGCATTCCACTTCGACGGGAGAAAATTGTGAAGTTTTGTTTGCGGTTTCTTATATCGATATCATAATATTCATGTGCCGTATCACACAAAATTATCCGCTCACTTTATTTAAAGTATCAGATCGGAATATTGTTTTCCGTCTAATCCTAAAACCCTTATAACATTTCAATTGAGATTGTATTTTGGATTGTTTCGAAGCCTCCGGTTCAACTATTATTACATATTTCATGAGAAAAACATTTTTTCAGCTTGCTTATGTATAGTGTTAAAAATGAGAAATAACAGCAATATTTGACTGTTCCAAAGCTTGTTAATGATGTGGCAACCCAATTGTATCAAATTCTTCACCTAAATAAGTCTCAAAGTAATCGGAAAAGGATAATAACCATAGAATAAAATGTACAATGTCTGCCACCACTGTGCAGCAAAGGGTTGAAAGAATGATAATACGACATATCGCATACATACATATCATTTTAAACCTGTTTCATTATCTCCTGTACGAGTGGACAATATGACATATTAACATTGATGTATCGATACATAGACAATCTTCATACTCTTCAGAAATTATTCATTGAGTATATAATATTGAAACTCATTTACCAAATTTACAGATATCATTGCGTCTTGTCGTAGTAAAAGATAACAAACAACACTTACGAAAATCCCGCTAAAATATCCATGAGAGTGGATTTTCCGGCGCCTGACGGTCCCATTATTGCTGTCAATTCGCCCATTCTAAAATCACCGCTGATTTTTACAGAGATAGAAGAATCGAGTGAAACATTATACGGTCACAGAGAATGATATTGAAAATTATTATTAAAGTCATTGAATTAGGTCGAAGGTTTGACTTGATCATCATATGTTAGCCATCTGTTTCTATCAATTTGATGAATAATTTATTAATACGATATGAAATAATATTTGTCTAAAAAATTATATCTGCATGGAATTTAATTATAACCGGATCGGATCTGTTGACATTTTTTTGCTACCAATATATTCATCAAATTTGTTTCAAAGATCTCATGATTAAATAAAAATATACGTCAAGAGTTGTCGTATATGGAACCAGATAACTCGAAAGTTGATTCAAAGATAATGTAGAATAGAAGTTGATTCCATGGTTATAAATATGGAAAACGAAGTCGTCTGATAATAAATGTTTTAAATTGGATATACGTTTATTACATCTCATCCTGAAAACAGACGTGTTCAATTTTGACCGAATATTTTATATTACCTGTCTTTAAAGCTCCTCCGCGAACAGCATATGATATTTCATTGAAGGTCAAGTTCAATGCACGCCCAGGCTTCAACGACAGTTCCTCTTTCTTTCCCTTCATTGTTATTCTCTACGAGCTTTCAAAGATATCAAAATTTCAATTCATTTCTGGTATCACTATATGATGATCAATTTTTTTTTCTTTTCATTTGCATCAATTATCGTTGTGATACAACGTGAGTTACGTATATTAATTTATCATTTTCGTAGTTCATTCCGGGACCCACGAACTAATAGGAAGTTTCCCAAATCACAACAGCATACCATGTTATAAAAAAAGTGGAGTTCTTCGATTAAAAGTAACGAATCGAATGTATGATATGAATAGTACACACGAAGTGTGCTTGTTCGCAATTGAGCGCAGACTGTCAGTAGCGCCCCATGAAATTGTTATTCTTGAAGTGAGACATGATATCGAAAATGCCACGCGTTCTCCTCGGCGCTCACTACGCTGCCGCAGTCCACGTCGTTGTCTCCTCCTACTACGTACCGTTCACTGATATAATTCTGATTCTGTCGCTCTTTAATGAGCAGCGTATGTAAATTTCATTAATCTTATGTGAAACTTAAATTCTATTTTCTCGACAAATTTTCTTTTTATTTTCTTGCATGATAGCATTTTCCGATATACATGTTCTATACAATCTTCCGTTCTTTCTGGGATTCAATACGCAGAACTAAATACATAATACGTGAATCGAATCTACTACGTATGAAAAAATCTAATCTAACACTGAGCATCTTACATCAAAAAGTACGAATAAATACAGGATCCGCACGTGAACACGATGAGTTGAACGCCCAGCCTATTAATATCATTTGTGTAGTGGAAAAAAGAATCAGTTATTCCAAATGAATTTCATCGAGTCTTGTATTTTTCTATGGAATACCTCTATGGGAAAAAGACGGAATTCACTAAGATTTACGTGCATCAAGTAATTTTCTTCTCTATGCAGTCAGTGAATGAACTCAACAAATTTGTTGTGTATACAGTACTAAGAAATTATCCATACTGATGAAAACCCTACTCGAAAAACCGCGTCGGATGGTCCCATAATTGGCACTGATGGGCCAGTGAAATCTTACTTGATTTTCACAAATTAATAATATAAAAATGATAATCCTCTGACCATATTTTATTTAGAATAAAAATCATCATTTTTTTTACGGCTACTGCTATGCATAGAACTACACGTAAGTACTTGCATAAAAGTAATGATTAATTTGCAAACTTCACTAGGATTCCTAATGAAATTTGTCACCTATAGAATTATGATTACCCTCTAATTATTTCATTCGTGCAAGTGTTCAGACATAATCTATGCATTGCAATAACTGTAGAATATATGATAAACTGCTTTTTAAGTACAAATCTTTCGAGAATTTGTATTTTTCCAACGATGGCGAGTCCATGGGGATCCAAAATTAATACCAAAAATGTCAATTATGGGTAATACGGCCGGGCCATGAGTAGTTCTACAAATGATTGGAAGACAGAATAATGATAATAAATTGAAATCAATAATTTATAATCGTGATATAAAATATCAGTAATAATCTCGGAAGTTACAAAATAAAATTAGCTCGGTGACGACAACTTAAAGAAAAAGATAATAATAAATGATATATTCGTAAACATCTTGTTAAGTGTGTACAACAAAAGTGTGTGAACAAATTGATCATCAGAAATCAGCCGTATATGACATACTGCTGCCGAGTACGATAATAATTTTTTATTCCGATATGAGTACGTAGGTATATTGATGTCTCCATGGAATTAACATGGAACCGATTCGGGTTCATTGACTTTGTTATACCGAGTGTTATCGTCACGATCGCTCCAATAATTTCATGATCAAATCAAATTTCACTTCATGTGACTAGATTATAACGAGATAAATTCATACTAACGAAAATTCAAAAATCACTCATCTGATAGTCATATGAGATACTGGCGGCTTATTATGAAACGTATTCTTCCTTCGTCAGAAATCTTTTCTCGTGAGATCTATAAACGTTTAGAGAACTATCTGTCTCCGAAAAATTTTGTATTGAACTATGTTAGTCCAGATGGGTCACAAGAAAATCGCTCCATTGTAAGTCTGTATTCTTTGGTATTACTACTCAACTTCTAGTAGTGCGAATTGAATAGACTATTCATTGGTATAGAAAACAATATCGTTCAATAATCAATAATATGATATATGTATATAAATTGAAATTATGCATTTTTTTGTTCTTCTTTATTCATTCGATTATTTTGCATGACCCATTTTCAATGATGTAGAATTAATTCGATGAGATATGAACTCGATACTATGACGCAAAAATTGAACACCATATGCGTGAAGCAATTCTAATACACTGAATTTAAAATCAGCACACATGGAATAATCCAAGATTCTTATGTATTGAAAAGTTTTCTTTATTTATTTGACCAAAAACACAAAAATGAAGCGTTCCATTTTGTCATTGACATTTCAAACATCATGTGAGAGATAATTAAATATATATCATTAATACGTGCACTGGAAAAATAATTTTTCTGCATTCCCACGACTACACACTCGACTAGCTCCACGTTCAATTTCTATCTCACATTGTTATATCTTTATATTAAATATTCTCATTTTTTTTTCAAATTCTATTGAATCCCAACTTCTTTACAATGTCAGAAATGAATATATATAAGTGCAACTGTAGCATACGGTAAAAACAGAGATTCACATTATATATTTCAAATTCAGATGACAGTTCTTTATGTGCATGTCATTAACAGTAATGATATTACAAAAACTAATTCACGCTATGATAAAGTATCAGTTTTTGTTGCTCATTTTACTATGTCTCCACGCTCTGTTTGATAAATACAGTAATTCATCAAGAAATAAACATGCCCGGCAAGTCTGACTTACATTTTATGTTTGAACCACAACAACGGTAATGGTTCACTATATTTTTAATCACTGTTAATTCTTTTTTGTCCGAACATATCAATGGGACAGTTGACAAGTATCCACAATATAGCTGAACATGACAAAGATGAACCCTGAATTGACGAATTCATCTTCCCATCCGGTTCAATGACTGATATTGTAAACACAATCATCAGTATCCAAATTTACATACCCACGTACCATTTCCAAATCCACATACTTTCCATAAAAAATACTGAATAACTACATATTGCATTACATTGGCGAAATACGAATCCAGTCTTCTTATCGTCTATTCAATTTACACCAAAGCGCGCTCGCCGTAAGCAAGTGCATAAGTACACCAATACCAACGATCAAAATTAAATTATTCATGACGTTCGTATCACTGATTTCCATTTCACCCAAAAATTTTGATGGTTTTCTGTAATGACAATAAATTTCATCGCATTTAAGATCTATACGATCGAAACCATAAATTGTATAGAGGAGACTGTGAAATCCAGCGCGGAAATATGAAATATGAAATAGCCAACGGAAAGGAGCTGGTGTATCCAGGTAACGAATACAGAATCCGAAAACAGAGAAAAGCACAGCAATTATAGGTCCAGCAAATACTGCGATCTGAAAAAAAAAAATTTTTTTTATTTCTTCAATTTTTTTTCAGTATAAACATCTTTATTAATTTTCAATATACTCATTTGATAGTTACCCGAACTGGTGTCGTTGCACCAATGAAAAATCCCCAAGCTTGTGCAGTTAAACTTGCAGCAATGCTTACCATCATAAATAAAACAACACGATGCGTTTCAATAGGCTGTCCAGTAAGCCAATAGCTCACCACCAAATATGTCGTGGCGCATGCTGCTTGAAATGGAATTTCCACCAATAATAAACTGATGTAATATGGTGCCAATTTGTACCATCGATTGAAATGTTCACGCGTAAGAATCTGCATTTCGATTGGAAATGCTAAGGTTACTGCCATTTTACCAGTATAAACAATCAGTAATAATGAACCATAGAGGTAAACATAATTAGCGAGGACTCCATTAGCACGATAACCACTGCCCATATATAAATAACCGAAAATTACACCAATCATCAGATGACATAGGAGACGAATGAGCATAAGAGAATAATCTCTTTTCAAACACATCAATTGTCGTTTATATAGAAGATAACATTGTGCCAAGAATCCGGCTGGTGGTGGTGGTTCTTTAACGCTGACCGTCACGGTTGTACTTATGGTTTTTTGTGTTTTTGAAATTTCTTTTCGCTTTTCCCATATTTTACCCGCGGCAATTCCCAGTTTATCAATCGTCACTCCATAATCCCCGATCGCAACTTCGATGAGAAAATCTGCGGGATTGTGGTATGGCGGGCAATTAATTCCGATAGAGGCGAAGTGAGGTAAGAAAGATGCAATTGGTCCGTGATAAATACAATGACCGCCGGCAACTGCGTATAATGAGTCAAACATCTCGAATAGTAATGCTGACGGTTGATGAATCGTACATACAACTGTACGCCTTTCAACTCGAGCCAATCTTTGTAGCAATGATATACACGAGCTGCATGATGCTGCATCCAGACCTGCGATAAAGAATTGTCCTTTAATATCACCAATAAGTTAATATCATGACTAAATTTTTCCTGAAGCCCTGAAGCAAATATCTCTCTGAAAATCATTGCTATTTTTTTTAACTTTCTATTCATTACTGTGAAACCCCGTTTATTTTTTCCATGTTTTACTTTTTTTCGAAATCAAACTGTTGCGGAAGAGTTTAGTTTTAAACTGTTGGCAGTTTGCAATCGCGCTAAACATTCAGCTTTCTTTCTCGACATCTTCTTACAATGTTTCAATATTATTCTACTATTGTTAAATGACAGATAATTCGAATCCTGTTTGAAGAGATTGCAGAAATGCCGTCCTTTTTCAGCATTCATTAAACACTTCCCAAACTGGAAAATCATAATCACAGGAGTAGTATGACTACTCAATATTTTCATAATAATCTTGGATAGTTTTTCATATATTCGAAGCAATATTCATCTAATACTCGTATGTGATATTTAACGGAATCCCATGATAAGAATATGAACAAATTCCTCGCAGAAAGGCCGGTTGTGGCATGGAATTGAGATTGAATCCTAGACAAACGTTCAAATTATTGATAATGGCGGAAAAAGATCGAAGGAACGACGGAAGACGAAGGATAATAATCGGGAAGGTGAATTCGCTTAAATATATTTATCACGATAAATCCACCTTCAAGTTTCGATATTATATTTAATAGAATAATTTTGAATGCGAATACAGTTAGAAAAATGAAAAATGAGTTTGTCCGCTCGAAAAAATTTTCTATTTGACTTTTCCAATAGAAACCATTTATTATTTCCGAATCGAAATACAAAGACAAACGGGGAGAATCGAATGCCAATGTACTAATGAATTGAAATTGTATAACACAAAATTCACATATACCTGTCGTTGGCTCGTCAAGGAATAATACTGATGGATTACTGAGGAGCTCAAAGGCAACATCTAATCTTTTCTTCTGTCCCCCTGACAATCGACCGCACAATGTATTATAACAGTAACTCAATCCGAGCATTTCCAAGAGTTCCAAGACCTTGGAAAAAATTTGGATATTCATAAAAAAAATGTTGAAATATTTACTCACATCTTCAATGCATTCTTTTGAAAATGACAAATAAAAAATAATTGATTATTTAATAAAATTGCGAATTGTCATTACCTGTGTATGCTTGAAGGTTGAACTAATAGTGTAGCCCAACTTGAGATTGGCTGCGAACATCATTGCCTCACCAACTGTTAACTTGTTTCGTGGCACTGATTCCTGTTGTATGTATGTCGACGTTCTCTTCCAACGTTCGCTATAGGGCAATCGTTCTTTGCCGTTCACAAAAACATCGCCCGTCATACCTTGTACACTAAAGCAAGATAAACAAAAGTCTGATTGAGAAATGACAATTTTAGAAGCGATAGGACTGCGTAATTTGAAGTAGGAAGAAAAAAGTTTCATGCCCATGTATATTTGCTATTCAATTCACTTACGTGAATCCAGCGAGCACGTTCAATAGTGTTGACTTGCCGGCGCCTGATGGCCCCATAATCGCCGTCAATTCTCCAGCGCGAAATTCACCACTGACACCATGAAGAATTTCTTTCACCTCTGCGGGAAAGATAGAAAAGGCAGAAATATGTATACGGTCTCATTCCATCTAATTAATAATTTTGTTTCTTCCTTCTTGTAATTTCCATGAAAAAAATTGTGTCTCGATAACCAATAAATTCAGTGACCTATACTCTCTCTCTACCACACACCCACCCACACACACACACACACACACACACACACACACACACACACACACACACACACACACACACACACGCACGCACGGTGTCGCTGGTGATGAGCTAGTAAACGTGTACCCTTGTCGAATTAGAAAAATAAAAATCAGGTACATTTCAATACTCATACGAAATTTCATTTTCCATGGACAAAGTGATTTCAAGGATTTGTAATTTGAGTTGAACGTGAAAGTATTGAAGTTACATGGGTTATTTGTTGCGTGTTTCTATCCCGTTCTTCAATTGTATGAATGTTTCACACAATTGAAGAGGACCAAAGTGTTTATATTTCCTGTGAAATTTTTTCTTCTCCACGCGCCGCGTCTTTCGTATGAATTAAGATTCAGCAACGCAACGTTGTAGTTCGTGATTCATTTATTTACTCTCCATTTTTGCATTCTCCTGCTTTGAAAACCTAAACAATCGAATGAATAATGCAACTAAAAAAATGACTATTATTGCAAAATTCAATGAGCAATAAATGTCATTGCATTTTTTTATGAGCAGACACATTTTGTTTTGCATGTGCGTTATATGAAAACCCCTGCAAGGTGTTCACTGGAGTACTGACAAGACCAATACGAGTGTCATCAGACACCGATCAAAGTACGTTCTTTGCCAACTACAGGCTTCAAAACCCCATCCGCAAAATGACTCAAGCCGAAATTCTTTCAATTTTTTTAATCACGAAATAAAAGAAAAGTTAAATTGAAATAGTATTTTTGATAAACACACACACGTTATATACATCAATACGTGACAAGATTATCTCACATATATTCGTTTAATGAGGTTCGATATATTTGAAACACGTATGGTTTTGACGTTGCGCATGACTTTTCAGAATGTTTTTTTTTTATAATTTAATTTATAATCCTGCCAGACACGTACTGCCATGTAACATTTTTATCATAAGAATAGAAATCAATATAACCATGAATATCAAAACTATCGTTTATTATGACAGGAAAAAAAACAGTAATATACCCAGTTTTATATACAATTGAACTAAAATGAGAAATTCAAGAACAAAACATACGCATATTTATAGAACGGTCGGCCATATATCACTCTGAAATTTAAATCGGACTATTTGAAATCTTGGAGTGTTTTGTGACCAAAAGACAATGCGATAGGCGAGTTAGCTATGACGTATTATTCCTTTACTTCCTTTACTCATTATATGAATAAAACAGTGCCTTAATGGTTAGGAACGGATGTGTATGCATGGCGTTGGACTCGGGCTCTCGAATATTTACACCGGCCCACCAATGGATCGAATGTAATGAATAGAAAGAATGGAAAAAAAAAAAAAAAAATTGCGTGGAGAAAAAATTGTCACGAGACCGAGGGGCCCTGGCACAATCAATCGAGGGCACTGTACACAGGCCATCATTATAACTTAGGATATTTTCGTAAATCATATTCTTCACATTTGAGAATTTTCATTTTTCCCTACTCTCGATATATCCAGCAATGGAATATATTGTTGGATAATCGAGAACTGGGCCTACATCGAAGCGGAAATACTTTTCATGAAAACAAAAAAAGGGTTAATATTTCACCGATAATAAAATTTGAATTTATTTGATGGTCATCATGCATAAATAAATTTTCTGACTTACCAGGTTTTAGTTTCCTCAAACTCCACGATCGCACATTATACCGTACATCACTAAATACCAAGTCGACCTCAGGTCGCTTTGGAAATGCATGTTTCTCATTGACGTCATAATTATTGTTAGCTGGAGGTAGAGCAGGCAATTCAGTTACTTCATTCTCATCGCAGTGCGCGGTACTCTGACAGCAACTCAGCGATGAACGCAGCGGGGATGCATTTGCTGGCTGATATGAGCCACTAGTCATTTTCGTTTCTCTTCCAACCCTGAGTCATTCAAACTTAAATTGTCGTGACAATAGAATATCTAGAACTATTCCATCTCACTCTTGCAAATCATCAGGAAGTGAGAGACCTGAAAACATTATATGATTAGAAAATCATGATGGATCTCTGACCAAATCAATGTTGAACATGATTCGCCATATAAGACGTTAATCATGACATTATATAAATAATTTCTCGTTAAACACCGTTACATATGATTTGTAGACAAAAAGCGACTATTTTTTACTATGAACTTTCACAAAATGACATTAATGACTGTAATTTTTGTTGTTGTTTTTTTTTATTTTTCCATCACGTTGTAGATAATATTACGAAATTTTCCTATATACAAGTCCTTTCACTCTTCATCATCAATCTTATATCACATAAATATTTTTCAGATGATTACGTGACTTGATAGAAGTAGGTGAATTGGAGCAAATCATTCAATTTTTTTTGTTCCTTTATAATTGAAAATGATTGAGGTTTGAGTGGAAATTTATATATATGCGTCATGTATATGCAATCAGAGTTAATAATCTGAAAAGTATGTTCCGACGCCAATTTCAAACCAAGGCTATGTGGTAACAAACCGAGACATGTTGAATAAGCTTCATAGTTCGCATGAATACAGAATTAATTAAATCATCGCCAAGTGCTATCAATACAATATGCACATGTGTTTTACGCGTTGCATTTGTCATCATAATATAGTATGTAAACCGCGATGACAAATTTTCGTTATATCTAATTCATATAATATGAGAAAATACATGAATCATGCGGGAAATAACAGAATAATGATAGAAATTATTGCATAATTTTCGTCACAAGAAAAAACTCAGGAGACATAAATGATTTTATGTCTTCATTGTCATTCTACGGATGTATTATTGATTAATGTAATTTTGATCATCCTCAATAAATCGAAACGATATCTTGTGGATTGAAGTGAAAATGGTTACGAAAATTGCGCAACAAAAAACAAATAGGAATGTGGCAAATTTGCATATATGTATACATTTATTCAAACTACAGTAAGCGCCTGTCATTTCCAATTGTTGCTTGCATAACAACGAGCTGGAAGAACTGTCATCATACAGCTCTTGTCCCTACCTACATTTAACTACACCAAGAATAATAATAATAATAAGAATAACCGCACGAATTTGTTTTTTTTTTATCAATATTTTTCTGTCATTATCAGAACTGGGATACGTTGGGAAGACTGAAATTTAAACGAGGAGATGATGTGCGGTATGAAGAGTTGTGTGCTTGAATCAAAAACAAAGATATCATGAAAGAGGAGATATAGATAGACAAAATTATCGCTGTGTATAATATTTTTCAAAATTGTGTTTGTATTATTTGTAAGTTAATCCAAAATGTTTGTTGAATTATGAATGGCGGATGTGCAGGATAAATTTATTGTGACGTAATAAAAACCGGTGAGGCGATCTGAAAAGAATATAAAAGATGATTCATGAATGTGTATGCGGAACTAGCCCTTACGATAAAGTATCTCCCAAATTATTCACTATTCCACAGCTGATTAATTATATATTACCATAAACATAGTAAAGATGAACACAATCTACAATTTTTCTCCATTCTTGAATAATACAAACAAATAAAAAAACGGAATGCCGAAAACGAGCAATCACATAACCAATAAGATTAAGATGTCTTTCCAAACATTGTTTTGTGACAATCATAAGTTTATAGTCTTCACAGTGTATGCATTATTTTTTCCTGATATATTCACACACACACAAACACACACCACACGCAACAGGTCATAACGTGCAAACGATCTGTTCGATGGCCAAGTTCAAGAAGATAATACATACATAAATATTAGATTTATACTTGAAATCATCGATAACTTATAATTTTAATATTTATGAAAAAAAAAAGGAAGATAAATTATGTGAATACATAATTCTCTGCTCCCTCAGTTGCGTGATTCCATCGTCACTATTATTATTCTAATACTTTTGTTTATCCTACGAAACTACTCTCCAAAATATCAATTATATTTCACATGCATTTTTTATTCATTTCGATGCGTACTCAGTCTCCAAAGTATAATTTTGTGGTCAATTCTCCTAAAGTTTTTGTTTCCTGACAATACTTTTTCTTCTCATGAGGACTACAGATTCACGTATGCCCTGAACAGAAAACTTGTCAAGCGGCAATTGGGAGGTTTTGTGTGTATGCCTGCGTGAGTTTATGTGTGAAAAAATGAGGATAAATATGATAGAGGTCACTGACCCGATTGCAAATACGAGCGAATGTGCGCACGCTTTCTTCTTTCGTGAAAGTCTAAATGTGTGATGATACGACTCGTCACAAATTGCAATGTATGTATGCACATTCGCCTATCACCGGCACCGTTGAATAAATTCCTTTGTTTCATCTATCATTAAATTTGTCATTGATCCAAATAAATAAATAAAGAATTGAAATGGGACGTTAATATATTTCTTTATATCGATGATGTTCGATGAATGAATTCAAGTCGTTCTCACGTTTAATATTCCATTAATTGTCATGAAGATGAACCAGACAAAAAAAGGAATGAAAGGAAACAAACAAAACGTTACATTTGATGGCAATAAAAAATTTATTCACATATTATTTTTTCTATCAGTTGAGTATAATTTGAAGCTTGAGAAAAAAAAATGAATTAGCACGTCCATTTATGATTAGACATCCCACGTTAGACATTAGCTCTTGAAGTTCATTTATTTGATGAGTGGTTAGAGCGAAGGTGGAAAAATATGTCATAATATAATGATTGTGAATAACACAAATAGGTGTATCAATGGATATTTATGTCCGTCATGAAGTGCAGAAAATGAGAATAATTTGCAGATTGTTCACTTAGACAGATTGTAATTACTCAGAGTTGAAGTATCAAGAGAAGAGGAACATTTTTTTATCGGTTACGAAAAATGCTGATTGTCCGCCAAAAAGTTCATTCAACGCAAATTCAAATTCTTTATGGACAAAAGAATACTATCCATGAGCATGGAATTTTAAGTAAACAAAAGATTATGCACTTACGATATAACTAGAAATTGGGAAAGTTGAACAATGAACGATGTTGATCCCCGTAAGTCCTAATGAAAACTGAAGCATCAAGAGTGAGCGTGCGCGTTGGAACTATACCAGTATATACCAGTAGACTTGGTCAGACTTCGTTGGCTCTACACCAGGAAACAGCACACATCCAAGTGGAATATAATTGTTTGTAACGGCGTCGATGCGGTTTGTGTTGGTGTGCGCACGCCCACCATTTGTCATCAATATTTTTTTTCCTACTCTCATAAATGTGCTCACTGACCATTTATTATACGGTGTGTTCAGTCAGATAGTGGACGCCTAACACAATCACCACCTCATGCCACCATTGTATGTAATAAATAAAACGATTCGACACGTGGACCAATTCTCTGAAAATGGTTCTCGTATTGTGACCATATGTGCACAATAGCTCAGTATTGAAGCGCAGGCGCTTGCAATTGTATCGCGTTCGGAGAGAGGGTAATGGGATATGAAAACCGTCACAAGAGGAATAAGAGAATGCGGGAAAGGGAGAGGGACAGAGTAAAGGGGTCCAATGAAGGGAAGGAGTGGGAGAGAGAGAGAGAGAATGAGACAAAAGGAAAGGGTGGGAGGGACAAAACGGGCAGAAATAATACTGAACGCGTGTTATTCACGTTATCATTTTTTTCTCACTTTTAATATTATTTCGAAGGAAATAAAACACAAAAACAAACACAAACCTTAAAAACAAATGAACGAATGAACAATAATTGAAGAGAAAAATCAGATGTTGCTGATAATAGAATAAAAAACTCCACCATGATGAATGGCCAACAATAGTTTGCAACACATAGTTTATACAAATATACAAATAATGATTATATTTGTGATCATGAATTTAATATTTTGAAAGGTCAAATGTCATAGAATAAGACATGAATAAAGCATTTTCGATGCTACTGAATGAATGAGGTTTTGAGGAAAAAAGTTATTTTATTGCTATCAGTTTCAAGGAAATTAATTACTAACGAACTCAAAAGTCAAAACAATATAAAATCAAGTACACGAGTAAAATGTCGCGTCTACGGTTACAATGACATTCGGGGTTATCACATATGATAATTTAGCATTAGCGATCAGTGCGTGTTACAGCATCCTTCACCTCTTGGACTTCAGTCTGTGATCTGTGTATTAAATATATCTACTTCTTTTAATACTCTCCATTAGTCGATTTTTACCGAACTTCGAGAAAAAAAGAGACAACTAAAATGTTTCCGTGTATTTAGTTGCTATTATCATTATTATTGTTGTTGTTGTTGTTTCTATTGTTATCATCGTTGCTATCGTTATTATCATCGTCCCATATTTGTGTTCTCATTTGTGACTATTACTGATCACCATATTTCATACACGAGTCAGTGAGTTTTCTCAAATGTACAGTTATGATAATATTATATCTAATCTTCTGCTATGAAATTCCACCACGATTGAAAATATAGTACAAGGTTAACGTACAGGGGAAGCATCCGTACAAGGATAATGTTAAAAATATTACCACTTTTCACCACATAGATTGGAATATTGCGGCTAAATTTACCTTAATTGCGAGTGCATTGCACTTTAAGCACTGTCGTAAGGTAATGACGTTAGTGTCACATGATATTCAAGAGTTCTTCTAGGTCGTTGAATCCAAATCAATCGAAATTGCTGAATTCGGAAGACCAATTATAATGACCGGGATGCAGAAAATTACGAAATCGTTGTGCCAATAAATTCTCGGAACTCTTCGCAGCCTCAACTTCACTTCGAGAGTGCAAACATGTGAAATAATATTGTGGATTTATTATCGGAATTAAAATCAGATGAAATATTGTATGTAACTAACAACCAGTCTGTGAGTGTGGCTTCAAATTTGGGATTGCCGAATACAAAAAATCTATATACTTCATGTTTCATGCTGATCTGACAAACTTTTGGAATTTCGTGCTCTTGAATTTGGACTCCTCAATCTCGTATCAGGATTCGATGATCCCGCAAACCTGAATCTATGATCTATATGCACATATAGGATATACTCGGTTCGCGAGATCACTTCGGGTGCAAAACATTTTTTTTTCTCGGCTCTTTGAGGGTAGTTCTTCCAATACGTACAGATTAATTGAAGTTATGTTCATGCATGTCTACAAACGGTGAAGTACTGAATGGTTCGCAAAGGTATCTGAGAGATATAAACACAATTCTCTCCATAATTCCGGTGTAGTGCAGTTGGACACCTTCTGCCTTAATATCGTTTTCTATTCAAATAGGTTGAACTATTTCCACACGTCCGAAGTGACGTGTAAGTGGCTTTTCACCTGTCACTTATGATATACTGTGAAGAGGCGTTACTTATTTGAAACTGAATATTTCCTTCTCTAAAACAAAAATATTGAAAGAATATTATTATATACATGGAGGATATTCCAATGAGGGCCCATGTTAAATACCGTGCAGTCAATGTCGCAATAATCACAGCGGAATCATCACACCGGATAACTTTACTGCGAATCTGTTTGAAATTAAATTCGGAAGATGTCAGTCATCTAAATGAAGTTAATACAGACGAAAGTATTTGAGAACAATATTGAATCCCGGACTGAATTTAATACATCAGTGACACATTCATTCAAAACAGGTCACGTTCTTCACCAACTAATGCTATCCGGGATTTTTCTTTCATGCTTCCATTTAGACATATATGATGACCTGTCTGTCTATTTCTACACACTTCACAACTGCAATCATATACCTTCGTTTATCTTTCGAAATTAATTAAACAGCTGTAAACTGAGATTGCAAATAAATGGAACATTTTTCTCATCTCGGAAACGGATAAATGCAATCAATACATTGCTCAAACGGGTTGATAATCGTATATATTCAGTATATGCTCGCCAAACGTAGCATCCATTGATAAACAATGAGAAATCTAGAATTTTCCCAAAAACCTATAAAGTGAGAAAAGGCCTCATTGGAAATCGTAAAACGCATTTTCATTCACACACCACAAACCCAAGTGTGTTACCAAGATAATGTACCTCCCTATATGAAGCTTCGTAGTCACGCAGATTCGTAGTGCAGATATCTGGTAAGGAAGGCAACGGATATATGACTGATGTAACAAATAGTTCACGACTAATTATTCATGTTATATAAATTTAGCAGCAAAGAGAAAAATGTTTGCATTCGTATCATTGTCATTTGATTCTCTGCTCTTTCAGCTTTTTCCATGTGCAAAACTTCCGAATGATATCGTCATTCACGAATTTTCGATTTTCGACAATTTTTATATTGACAACACCAGATGACCCTTTGTAGCACAAACTCTTACAGACAGTGCGAAACTTATTTTTTCATGGTTATTATTTTTCCTCGAACGCTTCCAATGGTGTTGAGTTGTTACATTATACATTGTCATATCATCATTGTATATTGAAAAAACCCAATCACATAGTTAATATTATTCACACGACTCTAGAAATAAACGAGGTCTTAGGAAGAATGCTGTCTACATGGGAAGGGAAATCACGGTTACACAATAATTCAAAATCGGCCGATTTTTCTTTTACGGTTTTTCAAAAGCTATAATGCTTCGATTAATACAATATCTTTCAAAGTGCTTCGGGGTCAAGGAAAACTAGCCGGAAAAAAATCGCAGGAGATCAGGAATCATTTGGAACGATCGTTAAAAATGTTTATCTAAACGTGTACCACCACGTAGTATTGCATAATTTGGGGCCGCATTTGGAGCTATTCCACTGCTTCATCAACTGACTTCAGTTTGAGGTCTCCCTGAATTCTTCACAGAGTTTTTCTATATAGTTTTGTCATATATAGAATCGTTCACGGTACGGAATGGGTGGAATGTCAGAAAACAATATTTCAAAAAATTGAATAATTTCTACGTATGAACCAAAAATTCTATATGCCCCCCCCCCCCCCCCTTTTTTACTACTTAAATTTTTTCCCTTGTATATGAGAACCATATACAAGGGAAAAAATGGTCTAATGATAAGTGTAATCACCTGTGACAAAACTTTCCGATAAGTCCATATATAGTCTGATATGCCCGCATATGGCCATATCAGTTCATATAAAACCATATCAGGAAATTAGATATAAATATATACGGTCGTATCTGACCAGATATGGCCCTATGAATTCATAAATGATTCTTTGATATGACCATATGCGGGCATATCAGACTATATATGGGCTTATCTGCCAAAATTTTCACGGGCTTGAAACGCATCCATAACGAATTTTTCATCCCATATAATTTCAGGGAAGCCAGGAATAATTATTACAAATAATTGAGTGTAGTGCAAAAGTACATGAATAATGCAGGTTAACTTTACAATATCTGGATTGAAAAACTACTTCATCGTATATAGAACATGCAGTAACCGATGACTTAATTACATCACCGATCATCGGAGCTGAGCTGCAGTGAGCGCGGTTATTATTTGGGTGGATGATCGTTTGTTATAATGTGGATTCCATCTTCGACAGGAATTTTCTTTCTTTTTTTTTTAATGACGGATTTCATGTACGCCCTGTAGTACGTAGAATGCAATCAAATTATTCTTGTATATTATTTAACATTGAATGTGCTGGAATTGATTTTCTATATAAAACCAGATCTGACCAATCCTTATATCAGGTTATATATAGCCATATATAGTTTGATCTGTCCATACAAGGCCAGATCTGGCCAATTTTCATATCAGGCCTGATATGGACAATTCATATATGGCCATATAAGGGCTTATCAGAACATTTTTTCGAGGACCATTGAGAACACAGTTCCGTTTTTCATTTTCAATGCCCGTTGTTCTATCGTCAAAATGAGTTTGTGTTTACAGTAATGTTTTATCGGTATTGAAGATTTGAAAAATGTTATAATTCATCACAGCAACCATATCGTTTTCAGTTATATTACTATGTATTCCTTGAAACTTCAGTACCCCTAGTAAAACCGTTCTGACACGTGTCCATTTATCAGACTGTGTCATCGTGGTCCGGCACTCATTGGTCCATGGAATATTGAACATGATTGAGAAATCGCAATCACTCTATGAGGATTGAAAGTAACCACCCAAATCAAAAATATTCGGAATAACTGGAAAACCAGAAAAAAACGTTCGGAAGTGGTCGACGTGCACTCGGAACTAGCAGGTTGTTGATTGGGGATGCTTCTTGTTGAGCCATCTTGCATAAGTAAACCGTTCGGAAATTGTTTCCGGATTTATCTTCTTTTACTGAATTGCTGATCCTCAATAATAATCAATTGATTACTCTTTCCTCTTTTTTCCTTTTTTCGAATTATCTTCCATATTCTATAATCAAATGAAAGTCGGATAGAGTTAGAGAATCGAATAGAGAATCAAGGGTCGAGCGAGTACACGATCTGATGGTCTGACAAATGTCGGAACGGCCCTACCAGGGATATTCAGTTGTGTGATAAACAATATAAAGCAATATGAATAAACTATCATCACTTTATGTACGACTTAAGAATCAACCTACCTCATATTGGTCCCCCTCCCCCCAACAGTGGTCCGAAACAAAGTGACGACCTATCTGATGATTAAATGCATGAGTCATGTTATATTATCTGTCGACTGACAACTACGTTCCACCAAGGAAGCGTCAAAAAATGCACGCATGCGTTCACAAGCGTTAGCGTCACTCTACCCCCAACCTGCTCCTAACCTATTATATCCAGACACTCACTCAACAGTCCGAGAGCGCCTCGGTATCTTCAGTCACCCTGAAGTAAGCATGCTAAATTACGATATGAATGTAACCCCGAGTCGTGTACTCATGTATCGGCACTTCGAAGTAAAAACTCGGCAATGTACGCGGGCCTGAGAAACAATCCAAAGGTTGGTACTCTTCAGAAGCAACGTGATTGGGTAACTCCGGTTCCGTTAAACGCAATGGAAATGAATACTAATAATTCGATGATGAACTGGCATATTTTGTTTATTTGGTGATAGTGCATTGCTGTGATTGTTCTTGCAGAAAAAAGAATAATTGTTCATATCATTTCAATCAATCATCAACTGCCCACAGCAGAAGTAAATTATTTGTGTATCCATTTATTGTGAAGGTGGGGGCCTCGAAAGTATATAACCTAAAAAAGTGAACGTTATTTGACCATTACACTCAATGACTTTATTTTTCAAGCATGACGCAACATAATTTTCCCACATTGAAGAATGATCGTTTTTTGAGAGCTGCAAAAGGTGAGGAAGTTGATAAAATACCAGTATGGATTATGCGACAAGCTGGAAGATATTTGCCAGAATTTCGTGAATTCAGAATGAAACATGATTTTTTTTCAATTTGTCAAACACCGGCCTACGCATGCGAAGTGACATTACAACCAATTGAACGTTTCGATTTGGATGCGAGTATAATATTTTCGGATATTCTTGTTATTCCACAAGCGATGGGATTAACTGTTGAGATGAAACCTGGTGTGGTGGGTATTGGATTTCTATATGTCCCATATTAATTTTTATATGTATTACAATTCTCTATGCACAAATAATGAATATTTATTCAGGGTCCTGTATTGCCAGAACCGATTATGAGTCCAAATGACATGTCCCGGCTGAAGATACCTGATGTCGAAAAAGATCTAGGTTATGTTGGGGAAGCCATCACTCTTACCCGACACCGATTAATGGGCAAAGTTCCGTTAATTGGTTTTACTGGAGCTCCCGTAAGAATACTTCGTGACTTAAGTCGATAAAATAGGCAAAAAGTTCACTTTTGAGATAGAAAAGGGAGTGACAATTTTTTTTTACTTCATTTGTTTTAAAAGAAGTGAATGTTCATGTTATGTGTCTGTCATCATTTTATGATAGAACTAGAAACTTTTAGAGCGCATTCGGTGTACCGAAAACAGAACCCACCAAACACAATTAATCTTGCCTCAAAAGCCAAGCAGCAATTCACACATAACTAAATTTCGATTGATAACCAATCAGAGCCGCAGGAGGAAACAATAAAAAAGTCGAAGTTCGCGATATCTAGGCCATCTTCGTTTTAATTCAGAAAGGATAACATTGACTAATTCTTGAAATCTCACTTCCCATGTATATCAACTGGAAAGTGTCAGCATCGATTTCATATAGAAAAAATTATTTTTCATAAAAACGACTCTCTACGTCTGATATAAAAGCTGTTGCCATATTTATTCCATCTAATTGTCTGTCGCGATTTAACTTCAAGCTGTTCGAGATTCAATAAATTGGTAGTGGAAAATGATAATAAACCACGAATAATTTCATAAATTTCGGTCAAAATAGAACTTTTATACAGTTTCGTGGAGTTTCCAATAGAGAGCAGGTGTGAATTAGCATATACAATCTCTTGGATATGATCGAGTCATGTATTCATTATTAGCGATAAGAAAAAATGATTCGTCATAGATAGGAAATTTAATTTATTCCACCTATCAGCATTTCTTATGTGATCCAGTGGACTCTTATGGGATACATGATCCAGGGTGGTGGCAGTTCGACGATGGCGCAGGCTCGATCTTGGCTTTACAAAAATCCTGAAGATTCTCTGAAGTTGTTGCAATTGATAACCGACATTATCGTTGATTATCTGATAATGCAGGTCAAAGCTGGAGCGCAGGTACACGAAATTTAATTTATAACTCAAGACGGTTCATAAAATAGTTCTACTTGTTATTTAGGCTCTACAGATTTTTGAAAGTCACGCAAATTATTTGAATGATGAGTTGTTCAAAAAGTATTCCCTACCATTTCTTAATCAAATCAGCGATAGAGTTAAATCCAAATTGAAGGAATTACAAATTCCAGAAGTGCCAATGGTAATAAAAAGAAATGCATCACATGCTTCTTCCCGGCTATTACTTGTGAGAATAAAATATTGAATTCCAGATTGCTTTTCCGAAAGGAGCAACGTGTGATTCGCTTGAGCTTCTGGCAAGATATCAGAGTTTTGATGTGATTGGTGTTGATTGGATGGTGGACTCATTGGACGCAAGAAAACTTTTCGGTTCAAACATCACTATTCAAGGAAATATGGATCCTTGCGCAATGTATTCAAGTGAAAAGGAAGTATATGAGCGCGCCCGCGAAATGGCGAGTACTTTTGGAAAATCCCGATACATTGCCAACTTGGGCCATGGGATTCTTCCTGACACTCCAATTCCTTCTGTTGAAGCATTTATACGCGGTATACATTCAATATGATCAGGGAAGATAATCATGTCGCGGGTAATAAAGTTTTGGTATTGGAATATTTCAATGAAAGTAATAGATGAAACGAAAAAAAACTCGCATTAATCAATTCCATTAACGTTGCATTGCTCGGACTTGTTCAGTGACATCTTCCAATTTTTCTGAACTTCTGTCAATCGAGTTTAAATAATATGCTATTTGTGATTTAAAGTGTACGAGTTTTCCCAAATTATTCTCAGCATTTTCAAGTCCATATTCTTGTTGTGCAAATGTTCTTGCACTGTGCATCAAAATCTGATATGAATAAAAATTGAAAATGACTATCTTCTGTCTTTTGTTAAAAAACTGTAGATGAAAAAAAAAAAATCATTTACCTCACTACTCTTGGACCCACGTTGAATCTGTCGTGCCAAAGATGTAATATTATTTACGTTAACTTGAACCTTGTCAGCTAACCGCATTTTTGATTCTACGAACAAGCTCCGTGCACTTGTACTCGATGCTGACGCCATTACTGCAATATTTAATCGATATAATTATTGCACCTAAAAAATATTGAATAATAAACTTGTTTATACAGTCGGCGGTCGAAGTTAATGCCATTGACTCTTTACTATTACAAGAGTTTTTCACAACGCACTTTATGCTCCGTGCTCTCAAACGATGTTTCATGTGAAATTTGCTGATCATGCCACCAATCAGAATCGCGCAAAAAAGATAACGATTGCGCGATGAGTAGCAAATAAATTATTACTGTCCATACCAGTCCAGACCACTATTGGAAAACACCTAAAATATGAAATATCTACCTAACAAAGAATACAGACGGCCATAGAAGCCCCAATCTATAGGCCGACCTGACTCCAAGATTGAGAGGTAGTGCCCCCAGCCGGTATACAGCTATATCGTCATTATGCACACTATGCCATAGGCCGCGGTCCGAATTGCGCTCACAGCGTTCACAGCATACCAAAATGTGCGGTCCGATTCGTGCTTTCAACGCTCACCGTTTGCGCTGCAAACGTTATGACGTCAGAAGTGACTTCATACTCAGACGCTCACGGTGCTCACGGATCGGACGGTCAACACTGGGAGCACACGAGTGGTCCGAATTATGGGTACTACGAACAGCCGTTGGCGCGCTCATTGAATCGGACCGTACCTTAGCAGTTTGTACGTCGTAAGCACTGTGAGCGCAATTCGGACCGCGGCCCCAGTGATACCCTTCCTCGATGTGTTCGGTTATTTATATATCACGTATGTATGCATATTTTATGTTTACAGGTAATGGACGAGATATTAAGAGACAAGTCCTTCATGGAGCCCGTAGCTACGACGTCGTCACAGGCAAGCGAACTCGATCGGCTGTTACGTCCCGGGGACAGGTCGTAGATATTTTCCAAGTTTGAAGTGAATGTAGAGGCGATGTTGACCAGGATGCCACTGGTCGGTGCGAGTCTTAGTTGGTCACTCTCTTCACTTACCGACCAGAGATGAGCAGAGAGATTGCCAACGCCCGGCTAAAACTTGACGCATTTTTGACTGGATCGAAGTGGCGCTACCTTATCGGACAAGCCTCGAACTGGACCCACTTTCTGATTGGTCGAGCCAATCGGACCCACTTTCTCATTGGTCAACGAAATATATAGTAATAGTTAAGCATGCATTTTTGAAATGTGGGCGTCAGCCGCCTCAGCGACTAAAATATACATGAGTGGAGGGGGTGCCGCACACAAGCACAGGCCGTGTTGGTGTGAGCCCCGCACTTCGGCTCGTGGTTCGGTTAATAGAAGAGGGCAGAAATACTATCCATATCTCTGTTCTTACCGAATTCGGCCGAAGATGAACGAAGCTATGTCGCTACATCTACCTAAGGGTATGTGCGAACCCTTGAATTCGATTTCATGATTTCAGGTTAAAATTGAATATGAGTATTGAGATGGAAATAATGTTTCCACCGAATTTTCATTTATTCGCCCTTATGAAAGATTCATATATTCATATGTATATAAAATAGAAAATTGTATTGGGAAAATATTTAAATAATGCGATGATGCCATGTGTAGGCAAATGTAGTCCGAGTTCATATAATTGCTGCTGGACTTTTCATATTATTCACTCTATTGGCACAATGGTAGCGTGCTTGCAAGCGATCTGGTATCATCCGAGTTCAAATCACCTCAAAGGCCTACTTTTTTTATTTCCACAATTTCCAAATTTTTCTACATGGAATATTACAAAAATGCAGACATTATTTTTTCAATGTGCGAATTATTTTCCACAATTTTTTTAATGCCTTGATATAGATTTTAAGTGAGTCAACATCTCACGAATTTTGAATTTCCACCACGAATACTGTGAATTTAGTACATTGAATATAGCTAGTTTCTAAATAGAACGATGTCGGGCAATCGACGGGACGAACGTTATCGAAATCAATAATCAAACTGAATAAAATTATGATCGAACCCAAAAATTACATTGAAAAAATATTAAAATTATGTAAGAGACCTATACGACAACGCCGCGTGTGGGCAAGTGTGGTCCGAGTTCATATAATTGCTGCTGGACTTCTCACACTATTCGCTTAATTGGCACAATGGTAGCGTGCTTGCAAGCGATCTGGTATCTTGCGAGTTCAAGTCACCTCAAAGTCCTACTTTTTTTATTTTCAGTGAGGATTATTTTCTACAATTTTTTCAACGCCTTGATATAGATTTTAAGTGAGTCAATATCTCACGAGTTTTGAATTTTTACCACGAATATTGTGAATTCAGTACACTGGATATAGCTAGTTCCTAAATAAAACGATGTCAGGCAATCGACGGGACGAACCTTATCGAAATCAATAATCAAAATGAATAAAATTATGATCGAACCCAAAAATTACATTGAAAAAATATTAAAATTATGTAAGAGGCCTATGCGACAATGCCGCGGGTAGGCAAGTGTGGTCCGAGTTCATATAATTGCTGCTGGGCTTACCACACTAATCGCTCTATTAGCACAACACGTTCATTATTAAAATATTTAGAATCTCGCTCTCGTCCGAACGTTTCCAGTATCACGGCCGAATTCGCTTTAAGAAAAACAATGCTAGCGGCTCGTGGTTTCTTTACTTATTCATTTCGTATTACAAAGTATGTACATATATTACTAATGACTTTATTCATATTTCATTTATATCAAATTCCGAATTTATTACAATAATTCACCGGTCTTCTCAAATCTTGTGGTATCAATTCTCGAGACTTAGTCGGCCCCCGTGTTTACAAACAGAAACTGTCACGCGGGTCAGCTTTGCTTTTTTATTTGTCCTCTATGTATATATATAGGAGGAAATCCCGTAACGCCGGACGGCACCTATGGTACCGAACACTGTTGATAAACAAATAATATTGGTGATGGTAAAGAGCTATAGAAGGAGAGAAAATCGAAGTAAGAATTACTATGGTTGCATAGTATCGGTGGACAACATTCACATTATAACAGAAATTGCTATGGTCATATTAAAATATACTATAATCTGAACCAATATTTACGATGTACCATAGTAATTTGGAAGAATGACATTAGTATAATTTGCTATCAAATTTTTGCTATGGTATCAAAATAAAAGTTACTTATAGTACATGTTGATATGTGTGAGCCCAACGGAAGCATATGTATATATGTTCAAAAATCACTCGACGTAGAAATATGACAAAGTGAAAGAACGAAGAAAATGCAAGTCGTAAAACATTGATTTACGAGCAGGCCACAGCAATGCCTCAGTTTGGGTGAAGAACTACTCATCTCTGTACCGACTGTCCCTTGCAACTCTAACATATATAGGTATTTGTTCGGATGATCAAGCCCGCTATGCGCGGATGAATTTGAAGAAGATTCTCAGAGTCAATGTTACAGTTTATAATTAATATATTTATTAGTGTTACTGGTTTTACACTGATGTTACACTTAGTTTATACACTGTTTTTATATTATAGGCTTATGCCTCGAATTCTCAAGAGCGATTACGTTTTTAGTGTTAATGACTGGTTTCTACTGGAGGTTCTGATTTAAGTTTGAATGTTCTTAGGAAGAAACGCGAGTCCGATGTTCTTTGATTGAGTTAGTTAGTTTGAGAAATTCTTGCAGTGAATAAGCGTCTTGACAAATATGAATTGAAATAGTAAAAAATAATGAGTAGTGCGTCTTGACGATTTTAAATAAGAATTGAGCAATAATGAGAGCGTTTTCCTATGCGCAATACCTTATATAGTATTCATTGGCGCGTATTTGATAGGAAAAAGGGGGGTGATAGAGTTAGGCGTCTTTGCGCTGGTCCCGCGAGTTTCTATCGGTGCTACGTGATTGGGTATGAATCCCCAATCACAAATAGCATGATTTTGTTTGTGGGCCCACGGTTTCTCAGAATTTGATAATGGCTCTTGGGAATCTTGGCTATCTTATTTTCTCTAATAAAACATGCGTTCTCGAAGACTTATTGTTATCTTAGTTTCTATATCAATCTATGCGTTCTCACGAGAAGCGTGTTGTTATCTTGTTAATATATGCGTGACGAGGGGAACTTATTGATTCAGCTGCATAGGTTTCATTATTATCGTGAGTTGAATCATTTCCACCCTTGCGCTGTAGTTATCAACTAGTATATTATTTATTGCTTATCGTTTTAGTTTGTTCGTAAATTACCTATGCTTAATTTGTATTATTTTATTGATGTAATTTATGCGTAAATGAGTACTTTACGTTACTGGTTAATGATGTCATTTATGCATAAATTTCCTATGAATTAATTATGTTGGCATTGGTTGGTGATTTATGATATTGGTAATTTATTACAATTGTTACTTATGTATTAATTACTTAATGGGTCTTTGCTATATTAATGATGGTTGTTATTTATTTACTAGTTCGTGTTAATTATATATGTGCTCATTCTTATTTTCTGTTGATTACATATATAATTGAATTCATATTTTCGTTTGTTGATTTGGTCTCTGTAGTGTTTCTGTGATGTAGCGTATATCTATATATGTGTATATTTCGTATTTCTACATAAGTTTATTAGTTTATGGAAAAAAAAATGTGTGTGAGGTAGGTTGTACATGAATCTATTTTATCGTCGTACTTTCGCTTATGGTAAGGTAGGTATCAGTTGGTAGAACAGCTGTAAAGATGATACGGGGACGTAACACGGCCTCCGTAGGCAGCAACAGTAGTTTTAGCAGCGAACCACGAGAGTTAGAAGATGGCAGTTTTCCACCACTAAGTTAGTGAGGGTGCGTTATTGATAAATGCACATGAATTATTTTATTATACATGTTTACAGAACAGAAGAAGTAAGCACCCGCAGCACAAACAATTGTAGATATCATAAAAGAGAACAGGGCTATCGTTGAAAAAAATAGAGAAAAAAGGTTTGCAAAATTATTGGAGGAGAAAGCTCGAAAACGCGACGAAAATTTTCAACAAAAGGAAAGAGCTCTGAATATTTTAAAAAAGTTGGTGGAGACTTTAACTCATGAAAAATAACTTGTATTATTTATGTGCCTTTTATTATTATATTAGAAAACTAAGTTCCTTTCAGATATTATGATAATTATTCTATTTTGAATAGAAAGGCCAAATATTTGTTCGTTCAGTTTGTGTAACAAAGTTTATTCACATGTTACTACATTAAAAATAAAAATGTTTTGTATTGAATAGAAATGGAAAATTATTATTGTAACGAGTCTTTGCCTAAATTGGCTTTTCAAAAGAATGAGATTTACATTAACAATAAAAATTTTGAAATAAAAATGTTTTGTATTAAATAGAAATGAAATATTATTATTGTAACGATTCTTTGCCTCAATTGCCTTTCCAAAGAATGAAATCTCACACAACTCTCATTCGCAATTCGACACAGATACATCATCGTCGATGATGCCAACGGTAAACTCATCATTCTCTTGCATGCATATATTATGCAGGACGCAACAGGCGATAATGAAATCTGGCACGTTTTCGACGTTATGGATGTTCAGCACTATCAGCAGACTCCGAAATCTTCCTTTGAGAAGGCCGAATGCTCGTTCAATTGCTATCCGGGCTGACGACTGACAAAAATTAAAATTTTTCTGTCTGTCAGATGGCCGTTATCTCGATATGGGGTTATTAAATTGTGGTGCAGTGCATAAGCTGCGTCCCCAACCAGATGCGTGTCGTCCGGAAATATCTCCGGATCACTCAGGTATTTACTGATTTCTGACAGCCTGAATACTCGTTGGTCGTGTACAGAGCCCACATGCCCAGCGTAGCAATGGATGAAACGTCCTTTGCCATCACTCACGGCCTTCAATCAAAAGAAAAAACAAAACCAAAATTACATCTACGCTTACCAAAGCGTCATATGCAACATCGAATTTATGAAATGAAAAGTGAAATAATATAATCAAAAATACAATAAAGAATACTTTCTTATGTTTCCTACAGAGATATTTCACAAGAAATATATTGTAGTGCACGCAAGGTAGAAAATGAAACGGAAAAACATAATTCGTACTCTCTTTACAATTGATGATTAGCATACCTGCAATTGTATGGAATGGTGTCCTTTTCTGTTGACATACGACTCTGGATTGACTTTTGGTGCGGGAATGTTTATGTGCGTACCGTCAGTTGCACCGATGGTTTTCGGAAACCCACTGGTGGCCGAAAACTCATCTGATACTCTGATTACATCATCACCTTGAGGCCAAATGATGAATTGAGGCGCTAATGTGACGAGAGCTTTTACAACTCTCCTTATAATTGCCACCGCAGTCGCTCGACCCACGTTGAACTTCTCACAAATTGACCTTTGAACAAGAGAAGTATAAAGTTTGGGTTTTAAAAGTAAACAAATCTAGTCTAATCGGAAATATTAAAAATGTCAAGTTCATTTACATACCGATAAGAGTCTGGGGTAGCCATTTTGCAGATAGCAATAAGCAATTGCTTATCTGGTTCTACCATCGACATCCTGGTGAGACCCGAGTCAGCGAGGGTTCCAACAATTTCAGGATGAAATTGAACGTTGTGCAGTTCATCCTGCAAATAATATAAATAATGTAACCTCTGCAATTAATGGTATATTATAATAGAGCATCATTATGAGATGTCCATTATAATAGTGTTCGTTTTAATAAACACAGTTTTTACAGGAACTGAATAATTTACTTACCTGAAATGCGACCTGAACATTTGCTCGGTGTAGAGAGGAATGACGGCCTCCACGTAATTTTCAATTCGTGGCAACAAAATTCTTCGCGGACGAACAGCCTCTTTCAGGGCCTAACACTCCACATCTATTTCTTCATCAGTACTCAAACTAACATCGTCATCGCTTGACTCGTCTTCGTCGAAGATTTCGAATAAATCGCCAATAATTTGCGAAGATACGACAGCTGTCACGTCCATTCCGCGCTTTGAATTTCAAACCGAACAGCGATAGCGTGAGTGTGGAAAGCGGCACGTTTCAAGCCGAACGCGCTGTAGTAGCGCAGAAAAACGTGAGCGCTAGAAGCGTGAATGCGCCCAAGTCGATCGCATCCATAGTATTTTCTATATATATATATATACTAGTTTTATAGAATATAGAAATTAGATGTGAAAAATTATAAACATTGTTATAATTATTTGTAGCATTTTACATAATTAGTTGTAATTACCTGCTTTTGAGCGATTTTATTTCAACATTTGAATAAAATAATGAATGTGATATTCTGTTATGAATTGCGATAAACATTTGATAAGTATTTTTAATGGCTTCACATGCAATTGGTTCTTGAAACTCAAGAACTAAATGAGAAATTCGAAAAATCGATTTCTTTTTTCAAATTACAGTTTTTCTTCTATATCTCATTTTCAAAATTTTTACAACCATAAAAATTTGGCCGGATCAATTTCAGTACGGAAGTACACCAAGAAATTGGTGGACATCATCATTATAATTTTTAGTATCGCTGTTATTTCAATAAGTTTTTGATACCCCATTACATGTCTATCAATAAACTATTATCATATAACTTCTTATAAACAGGTAAAAGATGAAGTCATCAACAGAACAATACGTACATGAAAATAATATTGCTGGGAATGGCAAGAATTAATATTGTATTTGCGTATCATTTATTCTCGAATTTACACGCATACATCTAGCGGAGATATTAAGAAATCAAAAATTATGAAATTTTATTAATTTTCGGGGGCCCTGAGAATGCCCCCCAGTATTCCACAGCATCGGTCCTGGAATATTATTATTTTTCGGCCGTCTTCTCATTACGCACAGCGTGACGTTGATATCGAGCTCCGCTGCTACCGTAATTTGGGAGGGCGCAAAAAGCAATTTTTAAGTTACTAGGGCCCAGTTTTTTTAAGGATAAACCTATAAGCACTGTATACGTGTCAACAACGTTGCAAACTTCACAAGTTTAGAGACAATTACACAAAAATCACTCTTTGTTAAAAACTTGATATCACTGCATAAAATATTTAACACTTTGAATTGGAATATTTGAGGTTATGATGAATACGCTGGACTTGAAACAGGCTTCGAACTTCTGATTAACGCTACTATGCGGCGCTAGTTTCGGGATCTAGGTGGGGGAACTTATCTCAAACCTCGCCAGTTAACTAACTAGGTTTATCCTTAAAAAAACTGGGCCCATGATATGTGGAAAAATTGAAGGAAAACAGCTAACATTCGCAAACTTTTTTCTCCGTCATGTATTCCAAAATTCGACTTGATATCAAACAAAAAGTATTTTATTGACATACAACTGATAAGTATAGAACTTTCAAAACATTGAAATTAAATAAAACTGTTTTATTTCCGTAAATAGAGATTTCTGTACATAAAACTTGATCCGCCAGGGATTTCTACATCTGAGTAGATTGTATTTTTTCAGAATAATTCATTGGCACTATCACGCTGTCACGTCGGGAAAGACGATGATGGCTTTAAAAGAACTCGAAAATAAATTTCGGTACATCATGTTTGAGGTTATAATATAAAGCGAAAATCACTTATGTTTATAAATTCGGTAAAATTGACGTATTATTGAGAAATACCTTGTATTATTGATTGTGGATTAATGTTATTCAACAATCATTTTTTACCTTCTTGATTATGTGGCACGTCATTATATTTCATGATCTAAGATTAGACAACTGTATATGCCCTGTATGAAATTTCAAACTTTCGCGTTGTCCTTGCATGTTCTGTTACGTCCCCGCATCGTCTTTACAGCTGTTCTACGGGCTTGATCATCCGAACATATACCTATATATGTGAGAGTTGCGAGGGACAGTCGGTAAGTGAAGAGAGTGACCAAGACTTGCACCGACCAGTGGCATCCTGGTCAACATCGCCTCTACATTCACTTCCAACTTGAAAAATATCTACGACCTGTCCCCGGGACGTAACAGTTCACCCAATATCGGAATTAGCTAGGAATTAGCTATACCTCTCCATTACTCATGCCGGCTCTCTGACAAGCGCCACTCCTTATTTTTTCGGATTTTGTGGACGGATCGACGATGCGAAGTTCGTCCTCCTTTACTCTAGTCTCCATGGTGATCAATTCCAACTGTTATGGACACATCATTTGGGCAATAGTATCAATTCCCGTCACAGACGGCATCGACTCACGCCCCATCTGTCGACATTGAATGTACTAAATTACCAAAATCTTCTTTTATGTCCTCTTATGAATCAGCCGCGTTGGTTGCGCTTATGGAGGGTAGAGATGCCTCTACCCTCCATAGTTGCGCTATACTGTTATACCAGAGATGAGTCTACTCATCTCTGGTTATACTGTTATATTGTACAGGAGCATATCCGTCACATAACTTTTGTTTTCGAGTTTGACATACGTTGAAGTAACACCCGTGACAACAGATTCATGAAACATGGGAGACGCACCACATCCGAATGTTCCAGATAATACAGGTATTAATAAAATGAATATTTCATTTAATCATGTCTACTGTAGAAAAAGAAGTGAATTAAAAAAATTATTCTATTGACGATTAATATGTACGATATATTTTTTTTTCTGAACAGTGAATCAAGACGAGCTTATTCTACAGCAACAACGAAGTATCGAAAAAGAGGTTAATGTCACTGATTTGTTCATATATTTATTATTGTATGCAATGTGTAGTTAAATATCAACGATTATTTTCATCGATTATGCAATGAAAAATTATTTCTAAATTTATTTTATAACCTCCAAATCCACAGATATCCGAATCGATACCGCTAATTGGTAAAAGGGAATCATTAAAGAGTTTGGAGCGAGAATACGATGAGGACGAGGTTTATTTATCAAAAGCCAAGGAATTGGGACAAAAGTATTCATTCATAAGACGAACACGGCCTGATGGAAACTGCTTTTTCCGAGCTTTCAGTTATGCTTATCTTGAAAGACTGATAAACAATAAAGAGGAGTATGATAAATTCAGAGAGCTCGCGGTGCAGAGCAAGAATAATTTAGTTGCATTAGGATTTCCACAGTTTACCGTTGAAGATTTCCATGATACAGTGAGTCGATAATTGTAATTTACTTGATGTTATTTGACTGAGAAATGGTGAATCAAAAATATTAACTCATCCAAGAACCGCGGTGCGAAAAATATTAATTTTACCGATTATATTCGTTCGATAACTGGGAAACTTCCCAAAATTTATCTAGCTGATAGTAAGGAAAAGATTTCCGGCACGTGATAAAGTAGTATTACATGAGGTGACAATATTCTGAAGACAAATGATTTATATTCCACAATGTTCCGATATCGAAAATCCATCATTATTGGAAGTCAATAGATGCATTCCACATTGCATATCAACTTAATTCCGTGAAATCCGAAATTAGGACAGACGCCAACCGAACTTAGGGCATGATTGCATGCGACCAGATGATCATTAATCAACTCATTGTTGTCACATGATCATTGAATCGTGATATATATTTGTTATATCTTAAATATATTGTTTTCAGTACACTGCCTAAAAATATCAATCAAAAGAATTTTTATTTGGCTAACAAAAACTTGACTTTTATTTTTTTGCAAAATAATGGCGACTTTTCAGAAATAATGGTTATGAGATAAACCAATTCGATATTTTTGGTCGACAGTGTTGAACCTCCACGCAATCGATTACGAAACTTTAAAAGTTTTGTTGTTTAACCTTTCGAAAAGATTATTTCAAGTACCCACTTTACACCGATTGTGCCGAAATATTTGAAAACAATCCTTAATTCCCGAATCCATCCTCTTAAGTAGGTCATAATAGAAATCGCTTCCTTCTCAATCAATGATAATTTTGTGTAGTTGATAGTGGACATTCGAAGGTTTTCGTTGAAGCTTATGATTGTGATAGGCTGAAAATAATATGATGTAGGAATGAGCAGTTCAATATTCTACGTTTCAAATAAGTGAAACCATGAATATTTAGACTGTCTCAATTTTTGAAATCTCAGTTTTTGAATAAACCCATGAGATTGTACTGTACTGTTCCAGGATTCTATAGGAATTCATAATTACATGTTTTTCCATATCTTTTGTCATATAACGCGATTTTATTGACAGAAAAACTATGGATTTTTATTAATAACCATTATACTATCATTCACTCAAGTGTTAAATAATATAAATTATTTGTTTCAAAAATTGGACGAATATTTATTAATCGTTTATTTATTGTGCTCATAATCTATATTTTTGTATCTTTAATCCCATTTTTTTTTTCAGTTCATGGAAGTAATCGACAAAGTTGGCAGTGAAACGGAGATCAGTCATGCAGAGTTACATAAATTTTTCAACGAGCAAGGTTACTCAGATTATATTGTTGTATATCTTAGATTAATTACGTCTGGTCAATTACAACAAGAAGCGGATTTCTATCAGAATTTTATTGAGGGTGGCCGCACTGTCATTGAATTTTGTCATCAGGTTTGTACATATTTTCTTCGTGATATTTGACGTCGGCACATGATTGAGGATAATAAAATGGAACTATAAACTAGTTGTTGGTCTCTTAATCTCGGTTAATCATATGCAGGAAGTCGAACCGATGTACAAAGAATCGGATCATATCCATATCATCGCAATGAGCACCGCATTGGGCACAGGGGTTAGAGTACGATACATGGATCGGGGCGCCGGAACTGACGTTGTTGCACATGACTTTCCTGAAGGCTCAACCCCAGCTGTGCACTTATTATATCGTCCTGGGCACTATGACATCCTTTACCCCTGATAACAATACTAATAAATCGTGTTTAATTACTATATCGATGGAATTTTCAAATAAAATATTTGTTTCAGTGAAATCTATAGAATTATTTCTGAACATTTCATCTCTCCATCTCATTGCGCATCTCAATTCACATACATACATCCGATTTAATTTTTTCCTTTTTTATTCATTTACATATTTATTTATTCAGCCCATCATGAGTGCTACAGTATCTGTAGTTTGTCTAACTTGAAAATACGTGCGTATGATAAATTATAGTATTTAAATGTGAAGAGCTTCTCTAAGAATTGATCGGACCGAGGTGAGTTGATAAAAAATTAAATGGAGATACATGAAGAGCATGAACGGAAAAAGAATAAAATTTTGGCCCAGATACTTTGATTTTTTCCCTTATAACTATACCCACGATACCGTCTTGTCAGGAATCGTTCTATTGTTACTCGTCGTTCAAAGTGGTAAGAATCGGGAAAATGGAATGGAGAGGACATATAAAGGATTTAATGACATTAACTCCAGCTACGAGATCCTCTCGTAATGAAGGAGAATAGTTGGTGGTCCCACCACGGCTGTCTTGAAAGCAAGCAGGCATTTGAGTATGAAGGTGATTCCTCACTTATATACAAGTTAATTCCTGAATTGAATTTAACAAGTCTGTGCTCATATAGTAAAAAGTATATCCTCCCTCTACAAGCTTACAATGATGAATATGAGAAACAAATCGCGCCTGTATGATCTCTATTATTTTATTATGCAAATTGTTGGAAGTTCGGTGTGAAAAATCTATACAATCCATGTGAAACCGGTTCGCCCAAAAGGTTAGGTTCAATTTTGATACAATTTTGTTAACACATCTTTTGAATCATTGACACACTTTTTTTTTCGCCTTTCCGATTGAAGCTCATGCATTGGGAAATCTCAATACTTCAATTAGTTTATCGACTGATAGGGTAAAAGCTGCGGAATTACAAATATATGTGAGTTTATGATTTCCTCCCATGAAAAAATTGTCTGATAACCCCTTATATGGCCATATATGAACCGTCCATATCAGGCCTGATATGAAAATTAGCCAGATCTGGACTTGTACGGACAGATCAAACTCTATATGGCTGTATACATCCGCTGATATAAGAATTGATCGGATCTGGTATTATATGGGAAATTAATTTTAGCACAATCAATGTTAAATAATAAACAAAAATAATTTGATTGCATTCTACTATAGCGAGTATATAAAACGCCTCATTAAAAAAAAACCGAAATGTTTGTCGAACATGGAATCCGTATTATAACATAACGGTCAACCAACCAAACAATGACCGTATTCACTGCTGCTTCGCTTGGATGACCGGTGTGGTTCTTGAGTCCTCGGTTACTGCATGTCTTATACATGATGAAGTACTTATTCAGTCCAGATATTATAACGTTCATATGCATTATTCACGTACTTGTTCACTACACTCAATCTTTTATAATAATCATCCCTGGTTTCCCTGAAATTATATGGGATGGAAAATTCGTGATGGGCAGCGTTTCAAGCCCGTAAAAATATTTTCAAGTAAGCCCATATATAGTCAAATATGCCCGTGTATGGTCATATCATAGGATCATATATAAATACATATGGCCATGTCTGACTGTGTGTATTAAAACTTGATTTTTTAATGACATCTTCTGATATGGACATATATTGAAATATTGGGTCATATATGACCATATCAGAAGATTTATTAAGGGGATAAATATTATATATGTAGCCTCGGGTGTTTCATTTTTAGGCGATATTTTTTTTTTCTTTGTCCTACCTGAAAATCTGATATTTCGTAGGAAAAAAAAATTTTCCGTTGAAAAAAAATTCTAAGTGCATTAGAAGCTTAGTTCATTCAAAATTTCCATTTCTCATTTCAATAACACAGGGAAAATTTTTTTTTGGTTTCAAATCAATTTTTTGATATTAAAAAAATTTTTTTTTGAAAAAACATGTACACAGTTTTTGTAGAGAATTAAATTTACTACAAAAAAGTTCCCATGCGCCGAAGCCGTACAACCAGTAGTTTCGAAGTTATAACGCCTTAATGGCATCATCAATGAGGTGATTTTCTATTTGGGAGATGTTAAAATTCCTTGGTTACGTCGAGCTGTGTCAAGATCACCTCGTTTATCGGATCTTATATGTGTACTGAGCCACCTTTGGTTTTCCACACATGCTTGTGTTTATGCCCTAGAAAATAGAAAATGAATTTTGAAGAATCATAAGAATTCATGTATATCACCATCCACAGTCTAACTCTTTGACCTGAGTGCTAGGTTTGAGTCGAATGTTTAGATAGATAAAAATTCTATAGTATTACCAAGTATAAGTCTAACAATGGAACGATATAGAGGAGGACAAAATAGAATAGCACGCCTTTTTGTATCCGATTCAGTAGCTTTCCAGTACATGTATTCGATTCTCCTCTTGTTTCCTGCCTTTTCAAACTATAACTTTCTATATAGGAACAGTGACAGTCCGTTCGCGGGAGTGGGAGCGCGTAATTCAAATGTTTTTAATCTTTACTAGTTCAGTTCATCATTGATGGTCATTTCAATATTCAATTGTACAATTACTCAAGTATGGTATTTTAGGAATCATAATAATAATCTGATTGTGCGAAATTTCGGAAGCCCTATGCACAAATCAAATTATATCAAATTGTAATGCCAGTTCCAAAGAAAAAACTTGACAACGGCTAATATTCTCTTGCATTGACTAAACTTCTTGAATGATATTCAACTTGTGCAATTATCCTATGAGTTATTTGTACCTGATGATGTGATTTCATATTTTGGTTTCATGGGTGCTCAATGTATATTTTGTCATGTGTTACTATAACCCGATTCACATCCTGTATAGTGTCACAAAAATATTCATCGTTACCTGAGTAATGGAACGAAAAAAAAAAGCAAGAGTATCCAGCTTGCATAGTCAATTAAAAAATAATGATCTCTTGTAATTGCATTCATTCGAAACTTCATTCGCCCATATTTCCGGATAATACAAAAAAAAACGCCTTTCAAAATATTTTACACCTTGATGGTCCTTTAATAAACAACTTGAAGTTGTTCACTCCTTGATTTTTTCTGTTCGTGACTCTTCGGTTATCCCGATGGTCTTTTTCACTTTTGTTGCAGCAGCTTTGTTGCAGAAAAACGTTCAACAAGCGACCACTGTTTTTTTATGTGTAGTTTTTCCTTGTTGAGTGTACGGAGTCCAAACAATCGGAATGCGCATGCGCGCATAAGTGTAATCGGAAATTTTCCATGAGCGCATGCTCGAATGAGTTAGATGTGGTGGGAGTAACTGAGTCGGGCTTGACATGGAACATGAAGGGAACTCTGGCCAGTTCGACTATATATAGACGTAGTGTCGTTTACGGCCAGCGATCACCAGTGCCTTTTGAGGAAAAAAAAAGAGGTGTCTCGAAATCGTGTGACCCTTCTTCATAAACGTCAGCAACGGAATTGTTCTCGTGCATTTCATCAGAACTCAAACACAAATTTTTCACAATGACATATGTATCATCAGGTGAGGAACATTTTTTTTCCATATGTGACATGATGCGGAACAGGTCGATCCGAAAAATTTATCCAAAAAATGATAACAGTAGAGCGTAGAAAAATTTTAAAGATGGCAAATATATATTAGCTAAATAAGAGACTTCTAATCTTTCAATGCATCACACGTGTTCTAAGATAGATAAATATTATCACTTACGAAGCAATAAACATTTTTTCTAGATGGAACGATCCTCCAAACGAAGCCGTGGACTACCAGACGAATTTTTGGCTTTTTCGAAAATATTTTGTATGGAATCGCAATGTTGTGAGTCATTTCTATATCAGTCTGATTTCTGTGGCCGAGAAGACCTCGATAAGCTAGATAAATAATAACACAACCTGACTTATTGGATCTAACTTTGAAAAACGTTCATTTATTTTGTTGGATGGCTACCATAAAATTCTGTCATAAAACCCTGGTGGATCCAACTCAATTACGTTGATATATGCGTTACTCGACTCCCACTTTACGCTCGCTCTATAACAGAGGTGTCTAAATCTACGAAAAGAGTGGACATTTGGAGAGCTAGCGTATTTTGGGTATGGTGTTTTATGACGGTCGGAGTTTATAAGGGTCAGCACATAGGCATCCCGAAAATAAGTATATGTAATGGACAAATAGCTCGAAGACACCAATGTGCCCATAACTTAAATATGATTTCTGTGCATCTATGTTGAAAGGACTACGCCGTCGCGACGATACAGTTGTTGAATTTTAATTTCACAGTCCGCGTTCAAATCCCCGAACAATAATTTTTTTCTCCTGCGTGATATAAATCAAAGATTAACATATCTCATGAGTGAATATATATTTTGAGACGCAAGAAAATCCGTTGCATATTTTTTTATTCAATTCTACCAGAAAGGGTGTTTTTATTCCATAGAATTAAGGCAGACGAAATACCCAAATATTCGTTCACAAATGAAACATCTAACATCCAAATTTCAAGTACATACGAATGAAAATATATAATCAGGGAATAATGATCTTATCGATGAATATATATATGAATAAGAATATAAAACAAAAAATAGACACGTTACAAAATCGACACGAAAATGATGAGCATTGTAGGCAAATAAACTGTTGAACGAACACACAATAATATAATGAATATCGAAAAATCATCTCTTTATGATTTATACTTGATTTCAAATGAATGTTATAAGTTGATGTATATGTTTATCGCAAGATAAGTTCAAACAATATAATAGTTGGAAATAATTGCTTCACCTCGTATTCGATATGGCCCATTTTATGAGAATTTTATCATTAGTTGTACTTCAATGTTTATACATCACTGAATAGACCTGAAAAAATTAATGACGCGATTTTTAAACACAATTTTTTTTCATGACTATGTGGTTTGAATCGTTCAAGTGATACTGCCGAAATATCTTTAACTTGGATCGATGGTTCACAAAAAAAAACCATGTACGACCACTATATATGATTTTTTTTTCAACTTTCAGTACAATCATCGCGGTGGACAAGTATGTGCTGTACAGCTTAAATACGGAATATTTGATGTTGTACGATGGGGGGAAAAAATGCTCATGGGGATCGAACGCTGATCGTCTCATTGACGAGCAAGAGTTTTAACACCTCGGCTGTGTAGCCCGATAGATTTGAATACACTGAAATTATATTTAAAAAAAACAAAAGTTGTGAGCAGACCTGTGGGTAAGGCTTACTTATTGCATTGCATACGTATTTGGGGTATAGTACTGCTGGCCGTATACCTGGGTTTGACCACAGCTGATGGCCATCCAGTGTCCTCTCGGAGACCACTGGGAAAACGAAGAGGACAGTTTGAACATCTCTGCCCTAGAGTATAGTATTGCTGGTCGTATACTTGGGTTTGACCAAGTATAAAACCTAGGTTTATGGCTTATGTCCACAAGTGAGCGCTGAGTGGACATTGAATGGACAAAGTGGACACTGCCTATCTCTAATCTATACAGTACTTTGGCCGAATCCTGAAGGATTTGGATGGCAAGGGTGGGAGGAGATCATGATGGGTAGAATATCGTATCCTTATACATTGGGCGCCGTAGTCACTATTATGAGGTACACTTTGGCGTCCAGCATTTCGAACTTCATGTATCCTCATATTTTTTTCTCAAATTTCATGGAAGGATTATTAATCATCGAAGTCGCGCTAATATTCTATGTGCCTTCATCTGAAAATCTGGTAATAATACAATGAAGTGCAATTCCGAGTCTGTCGACAACTGCGGCAACGTCGATGCCCTTTAGCGTCTATTCTCTGGACCGTTAAATTTCAACAGATTAGTGGTCAGCTACTCGCATTGTTGATGTTTTTTGTCGGTATAGTTGTTCAGCGATCACTGAGAACGTGCTGTTGTTATCTCTTTAATCGGAGCGTCACAAACCTCGGAGTTGATGAACCTCGGGGATATATTCATTGATTTTGTGATAATTATACGGTAAAATTCGGTTTTGAAGTCGCAGTGATACATATCTATGTGTATTTTACAGTTGAATTTTTGACCCATGTATTTTCATAAATTATTGATGCAATGAAAATTGGTAGATGGTGAAGCATGAGGCACTTTTCGACATACTGGAAATCAGTGTGCTAGTCACTAAAGTCATAATTCCATCCTATCAATTTAGAGAAGTCATGCTTTATAATTTTGTAAATTTCGAATTGGTCCGACGTTTGAGGAGGATCCAAGCTAATTTTTACTTAAACATTTTTCTCACCCTGGCCACAAAAATTTGTATGACTTTCTATGCCAGAAACTACGCGAAACTGTTACAAACTGTGCAAAAATCAACGCCTTTCTACAACTTTTCATGAACAAGTCCGTTAATCCATACCCAGTTATAGAATTTCATAGAAAAACGTAAAAATTCATAAATTCACTCTACTCCACTTCTGCAAAAACAAAAGTACTAGATTTATGTACTGTTGCATACTTTTGTTTAGCATAAATCATACTATTTGCTACTACAAATTATGACTTTTTACGCCAATAAATATGTGAGAAAAATCTTGGGACGGATGATGGAATAAATATGAAGCATCCCACAATTATTATGATTACTTTTTTTCGCGATTGCCGGGAACCGGGGGGTGGGGGGGGGGGGGGGGGGGTATGAGGAAACGACACCAATATTCACCCAAGGAACTGTAGAAACAAATGGATTGTGTTGAACCGGAACTCGAACCCGGACTTCCCGGTCTCAAGTCGGACACTCTACCACTACGCTATCTGTGTCTGCGCCGCTTTTCATTTCAATTTCTTATAAATATCGAGCGGGCGACCATAGTAGGACGTTGTAGTTCTGCATTTTTCATGAAGAATTGTGACAAATTAATCTGACAACGTAAAAAGTGATATAAAGTAGTAAATATTTATAAAAATTGTGTATGACATTCTAGGAAAATCTATTCGCAAATTTTTGGTGTGGGAATAGCGTAGCTTGTAGTAGAAAATCATAAGTTGTAATAGAACGGCGTAGTATCATTGAAAAGTTAATTTTCCGCAAGCCATACAGTGAAAATGAAAAAAAAATTAAACAAAAGGGAATAAAAAAAAAGAATTGAAATGAAAAGTTGCCTAACTCGCAGAGACCACCAGGTTGCAGTTTATCCGCGAAGGTTACCGGACTACAACCTATTATCAGTGCTACGACACATCTGATGTGGAAGACTTTTTATTATACAGTTACTTTTATTCTATACATAATTAATTGGAGACATCTTGAGTCAATGAAGCTATAGGCACGCTATACTTTCTGCATGTCTGATGGACATGACAGATTTGCAAAAATCTGCAAACACTTGATGATTTTCTTCATTTTTGATCAGGTCACTAGCTATTGCCGGCCAAGTTTTATCTCGTAGCTTTATCGCCATCATGGATGTTCTCTGTGCATCGAACTCTTCGTAATCCATAAGAATATGAATCGCATTATCTTCGGTCTCGCACGATTTGCATAGTGGGCTCTCGCGTGAAGCCGAAAAGCGCTAGGCGTGCTTCGAACGTACCATGACTCGTAATCATTTGGGTGATCCAATGGTCCGGACGAACCCATTACTATGCTCAGAAAAAAATCCCGCAGCGACACGGCCGCGGTCCGAAGTGGTCCATCGGGTCTGCCATCTCGCTACTACCTGCCTCCTAAGTTTCGTGTATATACTCTCGTCGTTTGCTGTATAAGTAGTCTGCTAGAGTGGAGCTTCGTCTCGAGTGCGAATCTCATATCTCGTCCTATGTAGGCCCTGTTGACGATATGAGCCCTTGCCTCTGTGAGGCCCTCAAAGATCTAAGCTCTCTCGCGTTCATCAGGTCAATCATACGATAAAATTTGTGAAACGTTGAACTAATTATCACTTGAAATGTTGATGTAAAATGTTTCATTCGTGAATAAATATTCGTGTATTCTGTGATTGCATTAATTATATGTAACAAAGACATTGTTTGGTAGAATTCAATAAAAGAACATACGAAAGATATTCTTGCGTTTTTCAATATATATATTAACTCATCAGATATGTTAATATTTTATTCATTTCATGCAGAAAATTTCGCGAAAAAAAAAATATATTAATCGTCCGGGGATTCGAACTTGAGTCGTCGAGTTGTGGAGCGAACACTGTGTCATCACAGCTACGTAGTGCCTTGGATATCAATTCATAGAATTTATATTTAAGTTCTGAGCACATTGGTGTATTGAAGCTATTTGTCCATTACATATACCTATTTGTGGGATACCTATGTACTGACCCTTATAATCCCCGAACGTCATAAAACTCGGAACCGAAGAAATGCTTGCTCACCCAATGTACTCCGACTTTCGTTAATCCAAACAACCCTGCCTTACCGTATTCTCGAACGTAATCGCATTATCATTTATCAGAATTTCGGGTAATTTACTAATACCCTAACATTTCCATCCTGCTTACGCTTCCTGTCTGCTCTATCGTCAGCATATGGACCAATTGGTCATTTACGTCGTCACTCACACTTGAGAACAATGGCCTTTATCTTATGTTCGGACAGTTTTGCTTCAGCCGAGTCCACTACTCTTCGATCACATTCGCGACACGTTGTCCTCTCCTCCCGACCTTGTTAGGTGAGTTGCCTGAAATTAGAACTAGAAGATCGTCTGCATAGTCGACAAACTGATTATCAATTCCACCATCTCTCGCGATTGTTTTCAACAAATCGTCGAACATCGTCAAAAATAGCTTTTGAAGACATTGAACAAGTTATTTGGACAGTCGCGTACCTACAGATCAGGAAGAACCAATGGCCACCACACATTATCAAATGCACCAGAAATATCGAAAAGAAGTGCGACAACGTATTGTCTTTTTAGACACTAACGAGTCGCCTCATCACAACAATAGCGTCTTTCGTCGAGTTTTTGGCGGTGACGTCAAGCTGCCGGTAGGTGACCTTGTCCTGACTCATTATTGTAGTATACAACCGTTTCCTCAGGAGTTTCTCCAGAAGCTTTCCCGTTACTGACAAAAGCTAATTGGCCGATACGGCCGCATCTTTCTTACCACCTTTCATGAGCATTCGCTCTGATCCTTCTTTTCATACAGTAGGAAATGCCCTCTTGGAGACAGTTGTTAAAGACCTGAACAAATGTGACAGGAATGAGAGCAAAAGCTATTTTGAAAACCATAATTTCTAGGTCGGATCCTGGAGATTCGTTATTTCTAGAACTTTAAAGAGCATTGGGAATCTCATTCCGTGTAAATAATTCAACGTTTTGGTTGTCTGGTGGAATTTGGAAGCTATGTGTTATGTCATTCTGTTCTGGAGTGTCCAAGTCTGGGTCGTCCACTGGTACATGTACATTTAGTAGGTGTCCGGTTGTCTCTTGTAGGTCTGTGATGAAATCAAGGCCATTATTTGTATATAATGAATTTAAAACTTTTTTCACTCCAAATGTGTTAGCACTCAACTTATCAACGGGTCCCCAAGGATTTTTGTTTCCCTCTTTCGTTACAAACTTATTGAAACTATTCTCTTTAACTTTCCGAATCCCATGTGAATATTTCTGCAACGCAGTTCTATATTCTAGCCTTTTCACTCGAACACTCTCGCACTTTTTACTTTCAATATGGTAGCATTTACGCAATTTATAAACCTATCGCTTTTGTTTGGTGAGTTCCCTATCCCACCATGCGTTGGACTTTCTGAAGATCTTTTTCTGGGGCATGCATTCTGCACATACATCTAGTATTAGTTTACCAATTGTGGAAGCAAATGATTCAACGTTCTCCAGCGAGTCCAATGGTAAGTCCCCAAGCCTCATAGCTGTTAGAGATAGAAGAGTATCAACAAATCGCTCTTTCGTTGAGTCCGCTTGCTTGGTATTGAACCTCCTGGTTGTGATTGGATCACTCCTCAGCAGCGGATTCTGATGGCGAAGTGATCATTATTTTTCACTCATTCTCTCCGTATACACCATCCAGATGCAAGATCACACTATCTATCCGAAGATAGAGTGACGTCAATATATGAAGATCTTCGAAGTGAGTCGTACGTTGGCCCTAATCCTATACGATTCTCAATGTTCATTCTATACGCCGCCATGAAGTCAGCGCGACAATTTCTTTGAACGATTTTGATCGCAGCTAGATGTTTTACTATGCTATTAACAAGTTACAAATATGGTCACTCAATTGTTTACTGAATGCGCGCCGTCTGCCGAGTCAGAGCCACACGGTGAATGGCGCCATTACAGTACGCATTTTTGCGTACCTCCCACGCCTCAACCAAGAACTTTGGATTAGGAGCGTTGCGGAGTTTACTATGACGAATTTCATGCTCTACAATGACGGATACACATTTTTTCATCGTATTTAGAACCGTTTTCGATGTGCAGGCGCCGTGATGAACAAGAAACGCATTGCAAAACTTTAAAAATCATTATAAATTGTTTAAACAGTTTGTAGTGATTTTCTATGACCGAAAAGTGTTCACTCTGACTCCCTCTATCGGAAATTTCATCATCAGATTTTTCCCTCTAACCATCGAATTAATGCTGCACTATACCGTAATTTGCCTGGCCTATATAATCAATCACTCGGTTGGATAACATCATTTTGATATTATTCATTCGATTAATACGAGTAACTGTGAAGTCGTGCGAACATCGAACTTCAATCATTTCATTCTAGTTGTTCGTAATATTATTGGTTAGATATCAGTATTGAACATTACTATGAAACTGGAAGGCAGAAAATATACCACCGAAAAAAATGTCATACCAAAATAGTTGAAGGGATGCATGAGTATGCGTTTAACTAATTGAATGCCAATCGTGTCACAATTTTGAAATTTTTATTGCTTTGAAAATACCCGAAACTATATACTATATTTCCAAATGTGGAATCTCATGGGGTGGGGCACATTCAATACTATCATTTCTTAATAAGAATTTATTTAATTAAAAATATGAAAAAGGCACGATAAAAAATAACTCCATTCATAGATTTCATGAACTCCACAGATTATCCGAAGTCTATTGGGGACTGTACTTGAATAGTAACATACTTGAAGATTTCCGTTGAAAAGTTTATGTTGAAATAAACAGTAAAACACACAACATGATCATATTCGTTCCTTTCATATCTTTATGGTTTGCCGACCTTTTCATTTTCTTCATTTCTAAGGTAATGGTAGATCATTAGTCTGGCGAAAATTGATATTGGCATGTTCCGGATGGCGCAGCGGATGGCACCTGTGATCCATAACCCGATGGTTGTGGGATCGCGTCCACTGTCATTCGATTACTTTTTTTTTGCTTACTCAAAAAACTTCCATTTGATCGCTTATTTTTTATCATTTACAGATGATTGCTTGTATTACATCATATTTGCTACACAATAAAATGACGATCCGACACGGTCGAGCACATTCCGGCCGCTCGCACAACGATCGGAACGGTTCTACCAAGAGAATCAGGGAATGGTAACAATTAGGGCGTTACATTTCCCTGCTCTCCGTAATCACACCTCCGGAGAATTTCACGGTAGTCACATTTGGTCGATTCTACCCAGCAAGTTTCAAAACACGATTGAGAGAACTATCCGTCCGATGTGTATGGGAAAATTACGGAACACGCTTTGAACATTGTATAGATTATGGACGAAGAGTCAGTTTATGAGAAAAGAAATGACAACTTGTTGGACAAAAATAATGAAGAGGTCAATGCGCAAAAAGGACATTTTTTCACTCAGAAAATCATAACTGTCAATTTCTAATATTTTCAACTAAAATTTGAAGGTGACACTCTTTAGATGTGATATCCTTGGGGGAAAATAGTGGCACAGTGCGCGATTCAAAAAAGGTATTTTTATTTCGACATGTGAAGAGGTCAGATTTTGGCGTACAAAAAGATTATTATTGTTAGCACTATAATTTCTTTTATTATGATTATTTAATCCATCCCGCCTCGCCTTCGAGTCTAAGAATTACCACGCGCTGAGGTAATTCTCTCGCGCTAGAAAGAGATGCAAGATAAGCAAGGTTTACAAAAGAACAATACGGCCAAAGCTCCTTTTACTTCATTATTTATATAAATTACCGGATTATATAAATTTATCGAGCACCACCGTATCGGGTACGGTTGTTACACTTTTTCAGGCCGATGTTGTTTGATCGGTTAGTGGGAGCACACGCAGCCGAGCAAAAAAAGATGCAGAAAAAAATAGCCCGCTATTCATATAATATCACTATCAAAACCTAACCCCCAATCAGGGCATTACAGGGGCTCACAGTTAAGATTATTTCTCGTCAAAAAAAGGGTTATCAGCGAGATAAAATTGTCGCATCCGAGGTTATTGTGGGTGCATTCGTGATGGACACTTTCGTGCTGTGAGCACTCGTAAGCGTCGTCACTCCGTTCCTCTGTAGATGTTAGCACTCACGAACGATGTGATGACGTCACTGCAGCCGTCATAACTTTCACCCATTTTATAATATATATATATAGATAATTTTTGTCGAGGCCATTTTTTCTAGGTTCGGTGAATACCGCGCTTGATTCAAAATTTTAAAGGTCGGTACCTATAGCGGAGACTTCAAACTCTAGGGCCGCGGTCCAAATTGCGCTCACAGCGTTCATAGCATACCAATGTGCGATCCGATTCGTGCTTTCAACGCTCACCGTTTGCGATGCAAACGTTATGACGTCAGAAGTGACGTCATACTCAGACGCTCACGGTGCTCACGCATCGGACGGTCAGCACTGGGAGCGCACGAGCACACGAGTGGTCCGAATTATGGATACTACGAACAGCCGTTAAGCGCGCTCATTGAATTGGACCGCACCTTAGCAGTATGTACGTCGTAAGCACTGTGAGCGCAATTCGGACCGCGGCCTAGGTATATGGTGGCTCAAGTCCTGTCCGTACCCCAAGTGACTACGGAGGGTTAAAGAAGGAGTAACACTACTCACGCAACCTACCATCGATGAATTTTTCACTCACACAATTTCAGCTTCAGAATCTCTGTTCGAAAGTCAATAATATAGATCTGGGGTGGTATTCGTTACGTTTTAAGATCATCTTAAAATCTCATAATTCAGCACCCACGAGAGGGCGCAGTAACGGAAGTAGAATGAATCGATGTGTATTACGAACAATTCTTACGTTAGGCGTTGAACGATGGAGTAGTGAAGGAGGGGTAAAATTGTGGAATGGCTGACTTTCATACTCCGTGGTGTGCTCCAAAAAATAAAAATGAGTGTATCCTTATTCAAATCTCCGTAGACTATACAAACAATCATAAATGGCTCCGCACATTACAAATGCAAACATATATATGAATATTACATACATACACGAACCATTACACATATGAATATTAGAAACGCTGTTTTTTCAAATTCATAAACCGTGTTAGTATTCTTAAATCTAACGGAAGTTCTTCCCTAGTGCGCCCTCTTGCGGGAGAAAAATTATAAGATTTTAAGATGATCTCAAAACGCAACGAATACTACTCCTGTTCATTGAATGTGCAGATAACATAGTCATATCCATAATAATCTATATATATTTTATAACATATGAATTTCTAATTGAAATTTTTTTCAGTTCACGAAAAAACGAAAACAATACTGTGTAGCGGTTCTCGTTTGTGACCGCGCAACGAATCACTGTTCACAATCATCAACGCGCTTGCCTATTTAATCGATAGATAGACTGTATATTTTTAATACTTTTTACTTCCCGTGTCGATTTATGTGACAACGCTATTCAAAGTACTAAATGCATGCCATGAATAACTTACGGCCACATCAATGAACAACACGTAAATATAAAACCGGAACAATAACAGAATTATGCATTAATTATAAGTAATGCATCGTTATTAATACTGAATAAACTGAATAAATAATGAATATCGATTATTTAAGAAAATAATATTAAAAAATAATCATTTTTTTTTTCGAAGTCAAATAGGATGTCAGTGATATCACATATATACATAAATGTGGGTATGCATACATGACTAATTGACTTTTGGATGCAACCAAACGAAAACTCAAATGAGCCATTTTTCATTTAACTTCGTCGCCAACCTCCATACGGTATAAATAAATATTTAACAATATTGACGTTGATATGTTTGTCATCATAATATCTACGATTATAATGTTGCGCATTCATTAATATGCGCGGTTATGAATGGATACCCTGTGTATCACCATTTTTTTAGAAGAGAATGAGAATAACTGGAATGTTGTTGAGGAACGTAACATTCGAGTGACATTGGTACGTCTTGCACGAATCGACTAGATAATTGTACATATTTTCCGTTTTTTCAAAGAATGATGTTCATATTTTTGAAGGTATCTATAGAAAAACTGTACTAAATGTAAATTCTGATATGGGTTGATAATTTTCAGTGTTATTATTTATCGAGCTTATATAATAATTTTAAATTCTACTCTCTATACTATCTCCATCAATAATCCTCATCACAAGATCAAAAAATCATATCAAGTTTCGATAGAACTGTTCTACGCCGTTTTCTTTTTCAATATTTCAACCTTCCCTCGTAGTTTCAACACCCTTGTCAAACCTAATGCAACAAGATATGGAAGTGGATATGCGCGTGACTACAGACCGGGTTCCGGGTAACTGACATAACATATAATATGCTTTATTGTGTATGTAATTCAGAAATGAAAGGAGATATAATGGGAATTTTCTGTTTCAATTCTAGACCGCCACGTCCGCCAACAAAAAAAATTGGAGGCTTGAATTTAAAACCAACAATGAGTATTCCTGGTGGTTGCACGAGTTGTGCAAGATGAAATAAGTTTCCGATTGGTTTTCTATACGTTCCAGAGGACACCATAATCAGATCAGGAAAAGGATTGATAAATAATACAAACAAATTTCATTATTATAATATAATATTTCATATATAAGAGAAAACATTCAACTGATATCGGATTATAGAAAGTTTCCGGATACTACTACAATATATGATGAGAAAAGCAAACAAAGCCATAATTTATACATGTATTCTAGATTAAAATTTATCGTTATTCAAGTAAATCAATCTAAAAAATATACGCCAGTACAGATTCGGTTTTTTATTTTTGGTTTCGAAACGTATTCCATGCACTTTTTTATTTAATTTTTGTGACAAGTCCAGCTGCAATTGTTGTACCAGAAAGACGAAGCATAACTCTACCAAGTTGTTTGACATCTTTATAAAGTTCTAAACAAATTGGTCTAGACGTTGTAATTTCAATTATTGCACTAGAATTTTTTGGTAAACATCTTGGTTTACGTTTTTCCACTTCACCAGTACTTTTATTCAATTGTTCAATTAATCTGGTTATTACCGCGGGTTCAATGAGCGATTGAAGATGTAACACAACTGGAAGTCCTTTTGTGATCAACATTGCCGTCGCGAAGACTACAACGTGGGCTTGGAAACAGGTTGTCACTGGAATTGGTTTTTGAGGACTGCATATAATATCGCCTATCCCAACTTTTTGTTGATCGATGCCAGAGATTATTAACGATAAATGATCACCAGCGAAACCATTTCTGATTGAGTGCTCATCGATTGTCATACCTATTTATAAAATACAATAGGTCCGGGATCAACTTGCGAAGTGCAATTTCAGAAATTTGAATATTAGAATGTCCAGATTATTGAATCAATAAAATGTAAAAAAATTTTGTTGGAAATCGAATTTTCCCATATTTCTACGTTCTATTATGTTGTGTTGGGTTTCATTGTCGAGTTATGCATATGATGAATCTCATTAAATTGGAAAAAATATGAAGCACGAGAAATCCATCATCATATAAGATGTAAGGGAACGGAAAACTTCGGAGTTTTTTTTTTATTAAAATGACATTCGAGATAAACAAAAGTTATGAAAAGATTGATGATCATGGGTGACACAGATATTAACTGAATGTTACATCATCAAATTTTCTATAAAATCATGTTTCGTTTACGTATTCTTTTTTCGTTCTTCGGACTTTATCCATTAGATATTCGCTAGGAAACACATATTAAAAATGTATTAGGTCAACGAACCTTTTATAACAGCAAGTTCATTGCCAGGAAGAAACAGAACTTTGTCACCCACAGCAACCATTCCAGTTTCTACATGACCAGAAACACAAAATCCAGAGCCAGTGCCCCTAAAAATGTCATTAACTGAGAATCGAAGAGGTTTAGACACCGGCCGCTCGGGACATTTAAAAGTGTCAATCACTGATAGTAAAGTTGGACCAGTATACCTTGAAAACAGCGATAAAACAAATGATCATCCAAGACGATTCCATAACTAGTTACACTTTGGAAAATATTGTTTTTATTTTCTTATCTCACCAACTGGAAAGACTTTCAGCTTCAGAGGGTTGAACAATATTCTGACCAGACAAACCACTACACGGTACAAATGCAACAGTGTCTCGATAACCCACTTGTTTCAAAAACCCGCTCATTTTATCTACGATTTCATTGAATCTTGCTTTCGACCAATTCACCGTGTCTAATTTATTGACAATGACCGCAACTTGTGACACTCCTGTAATCCAAATATAACATGACCCTTAATTTTCAAAGTATGTATCATTCAAACACACAAGAAGTTATATCGGTATGACTACGTTATTGATGTTGACGACTGTATGAATTACCTACCTAATGAACGAAGTAACAGAGCGTGTTCGCGCGTCTGTCCACCGCTATCGAATCCAGTTTCGAATTCACCTCTTGTTGCATCCACCACTAACAATGCAACATCTGCTTGTGTAGCACCACTGATCATATTTGGGATAAAATCTTTGTGTCCAGGCGCATCTAACACTGTAACTGATTTGGTTTCAGTTTCAAATTTCGAGTAACCGATGTCCATTGTGATTCCCCGTTCTCTAAAACACACACGGAGCATCAGAACCAGCCAGAAACAGGATGGGAATATATTGGTATCGAGTATACAAAATGAATTTTTCCTTCCTTTGAAGATTTAAAATTTTTTTTCCAACTTTTTCATGACACTTTCGAATGACGTCATGAGTGGCGCGGAGCGGTTCACGCTCATTCCACATAGTAACGACAGAATGTAGCAGAAGCTCCTACTTTCGTTGCAAGTCACAAAATTGCAGGCAATCGGTAAAAAAATAGTTAAACAATTGGACTAGCAACATCAAAGCATAAAATCATATATGTAAAGTCCGATACGCGTTCGTAGTAGAGTACTATAATTATTGTTAATTGTTCTTGAAACAATTGTGTGCGATTCATAATGACTGTGCGGGAATAAGCAACTGTCCATCTGGTGTACATGCACGTGGATACCAAATTTCAATGCGGGTGATACAAAAAGTATATCGTCCAACGAATCAAAGAATTTTTTACGAATATACCAATTAATTAATTAAAAGGCTCGATTGAAATTAATTAAAATTAATCAAAAAGGCGAAATTGGGATTATCGAAGATTCTAAGCGATAGAGTACCTCTATACGGAAGTTTAGATAGAGAACTCGATAATTGGTATCTTATTTCCGTCTTAAGTATAATGCACGTTATGAGATATAAATTCTGTGCCAAGTTTCAATTAATATGAATATAAGTAAGAACTTGCAAACTTCAAAGGATTAATGTTTCATGCAAAACGTACCTTTCTTCGCCAGTTTCATCTAACACCCACGCATAAGCGAATGATTGTTTGCCAACGCTTTTACTCTCTTGTTGATACTTGTGTATTAACCTTGATGAAACTCGACCCAAATCACAGAGGAGTCTACCAAGAAGTGTACTTTTACCCGCGTCAACATGTCCAACAACGACAAGATTCAATTGTTCTTTACACTCCATTCGTTTGTTTTCATAAATCATTATCGCATTGCGTTTATCTCCTACTGAATTCTTCAGTTTGCTGTCGAGTTCCGGTGTTACACGGCCCGACGATGGCGACTGACATCGCGTTGTATTCGATCTTGGGACATTTAAATTTTTCGATGGCGTTATGTCGTCTCTGCGTTGTAAACTTGATGAATTTATTTCCGATGACGGACTTTGTGATCGTGGACTGTTTCGACGGTGATAAAGCAGTCCACTACTTTCATTTCCACTGAGATCAAATCCCTTCACGATACTTCGGGTTATTGCTGGTATTACTTTAATCGATAATGGAGTTGTCATCTGTGCCGTTGACTTTGGCGTCAATTTCATACCTAACATACTCTCACAAAATTAATCACAAAAACTTACCACTTACGTTATAAACAATTAAAAAGTAAAAACTGACTGTCTAAATATATTGCGCGTAGAGAACTTCATTATGCTATGCAATTTGAAAAGAAGAAAACAGCGTTGATACGTTATGACAGAACAGTGATTATTTCAATAATTATTTTTAGCTTAGATATACACCTTTTAGTTTCCCTCCCGGCTTTCGTATCAGAAATGATAATGATAATAATAATAATAATAATAATAATAATAATAATAATAATAATAATAATAATAATAATAATGGAACTCTATTTCAACTTCACACTCTTCGCAGACTTGATAGGATATTATTATCCGGTGATGGAGATGAGAAGTCAAATTGCTTGATGTTACTAATAAAGTCCGGCCCAAATATAGTTCTCACGAGACTTGATTTTGGCATTTTCCATTTTTTGCACAGCGTTTCGCCAAATCGCGATACCGTAGTATTGTTGTGTTTCAGTTTGATGAGACACAATTTTTTTGAATTTAAATTACATTCGAGTGTATCAATGTTATTCATAACTAATGATGATGGTATTGGCTCAGCTGTGTACTGATAAATTTCTTTGATATCGTAAACATTTTTAACCGATGTCGCATTTGGCTTCTTGTCAAACAACTCAACATTTGTCATCATTGGATTCTTATTTGAGGTCACCGGAAATGTTCCGGTTTGTCGCAATGCTATTGTTAAATCGATTTCCCAATCGCCATTGTCCGACTCTATTGTTTCCATTTTATCAGATTCGTTCGGTAGTCGAGAAATTATTGATGAATCAATCGCGTCCAAACACTTTTGTTCAATGATTTTTTTATCGGAATCCGCGACGGAAGCTATTGGGGAATTATTCGACGAACTTGTCGAAAATTTTGGAATCACAAATGCGAATTCTGATTGCGCGGCTTTCTCCAATTTGAGATTATTCGATTTCTGTAAATGATACGCTGTCATTGCCGCGAGTGTATTGAAGGTTTTTTTATCCACTCCCGTGTTTGGCGAGTCACAAATGTTTTTTGTTCTTTTTAATGCCGATGCTTTATTTGTGTTATTGTTCGTCAATTCTGCTAAAGCATCGATTTTTGGCTCCTTTGTTCTAGCAACAGACTCAGTAGTATTTGATTTGTGATTTGCCAGCAATATGGAAAGTGATGAAAAATCCTTATTCGAAATTACTTTACAATTTTGCGAAAAAAATTTGGATGAAATCCGTTTTTTTCCTATCGCATTCACAGTGGTAGTTGAATTACAAATACTATCTTTATGTGTGTTAGTTGAGGAACCTTACCTTGCCAAATGAAGGAGGTAGCCATCCGAACATAGAAAAAATAAGTAAAACATTCAAGATTAGATATAAATTACATATGCCAAACATATAAAACTATTATAACTAAGCCAGAAATGATCTTTATTACCTGGTTGTTGTTCTCCGCCTTCTTTGTTGACAATATTTGATTCTGTTAAGTTGAAAAAGGATTTATAATAACTACATGAGAAAGATAGACGGTATCAAAAGAAGAGAGAAGAAAGATATGATTGGATTTTTACCCGATTGATTTTGTGATGTTGATTTCAAAATATAATTGAGTGCTGTCTCTGCATCGAAATTGTATTGAATTATTTTTTTGGTTAACACAGCATCAGAAATTGTGTCGCCAATGACATTACGGATAACTTCAATGCACGATGCGAGTTTGGCACTATCTAATTCTGATAGTTCGGCTTCTTTCGATGATTCTCCTGAGCAATCTTCTTCCTCATCATCTTCTTTGATATCCGGTTCATTGATGAATGAAGCAATATTAGGTTGGTTATTGCGATCATATAAAAATTGTTCGGCTGCAAAGTATTCGTTATTGTAAAGAATTGTGAAAAACGAAAACATTTTCCGGTCTTTTTATAATGAATTGAATTAACGCGTTTTACACCATTCATATGGTTTCATAAATTTCGAACAGTACGAAAGTGGCAGTGGAATCCATTTCTAATTAACCTCATCAGTTGTAGGAGTCATGGAGTTCTATACGCGACACATTATTTAAAATCATTCATTCGTTCCCTTTCCATGATGGCCATACGTATGAATATCGTTGATATCACAATAATTTTTGGGAAACAACTTATTCTAATTATTGACCACTGAAATGCAGTGTTGCAATTTTCGTTATTCTCTCTAATATCCCCTACTTAGGGAAAAGAAAGATCTCAAAATATTGGAATAATCCTGGTAATAACCGCTACTCATGATGATTTTTAAGATATTTGATAAGTGTTCCAAGAACATGTCGACCAAGATGGTGAAATCGTACATCCCTATCATTTATTCATTACTGAAAATGTGCTCAAACATATGGTGTTGCGACTCTTCAAACGTGCGCCCACTCAATGATAAGAAAGAAAAGAAATCGCTCCAGGAATTTCTTTATTGAAAACCAGAATATTCCCATAACTCACCACTCGGAGATACGCAGTAATCATCTTCAACAGAATGTCCATAAACGTCATCGTAGCCATCATATTCTGTAAGTAATTAGTATATAATACGGCCATCTATCAACAGATTCTATATATTCAGCAAGAAACATTGTTATGTTTAACCTCAAAACTACTGTGAACCATAGGGAATGTAACTTACCATCAGAATAGTTCATTGAACGAATATCTCTATGACGTGACATTTTGTCATATATATATAAATTATTACTCCTTGATTGTGAGATATTAATTCACGATTGAAGAACATTCGGACTGCATGCAGTTTCTTTATTCCATCTTCTATGTATTGGAGCGGGTTCCAACACCTCCGTGTGAGTTTCAAGTGTTGCTTCAAAACTAACCCTTTTCAAAAATTGAATCTTGATAAAGACCTGAAAAAGCTAGAGTGCACAGATCGCACCAGATTGTACTCAACAGCGTTTATCTCTTCAGGGGAGGGATTCCTTGCGTCAAAACGTACTTATTCAAGATTATAATTTTGCTCCCAGCAGAGGGCAGCATAGAAAGTGGTTGAATCATTCCAGCAAGTTTAGGGAAAACGGATCGGAGTTTAAATTCAAAAGGAAATATTCTATTGAGAACATTCTCCTCCCTCGCTTACAGAGATTTGACAGGTACATAACAATTTGTATGAAATAAATAATAGGATATGAGATACAATTCGAAAGAAATAAATATAATAAACTGGAACTAAAAATTGTAAATTATTTGAGGTTGGAATAATAATTATTATAATAAAAACTCATAAAATTGATTTTTTCAATTTGTAGTATATTTGGATGAACAATGGGTGTGTTCAGACATCGCAGCGCTGCACAGCGAAAACTCGAAATTTGGTCTGTCATTGGGCACACCTCAATGTTCGGTGCAATAGCAGGAGTCTTTGCAGCAGAAGTAGCTGCAAATGAATTGGGGCGAATAATTGCAGCAGCTACTGAAAGGCAACGACACCAGAAAAACAGAGATCAGAATGGTGCAATTAGAGCTCTTTGCGACCCATTTGAGATTTGTATGAATCTCAATTCCGAAAAAAATTCAGATAGATGCAGCTACCACATTGATCTGCCAAGATCGTTTACTGAATAAAATTTACAGACGAATATTTTAATACATCTAAATATTGTTATTATAGATTGTCAAAAGACGTAGCACGACAGTTGTGGGAGCGAATAGTGCCGGCTCTCCCAGATAAGGGACGAACATCGATCATTCCTAAAAGAATTCAGGTAATTTTGAACAGACAAGAAACGTTCATAGTTTGAAAAAGAAATTATCAATTAAATGTTTAGATTTTCATCACGCTGCATTTTTATGCTACCGGGAGTTACCAGCATTCAATTTCCAAAATGAAGTTTTTTACGTGTCGCAGCCTACTGTCAGTAGAATCATAACGAATGTCACAACAGCAATCGTTAATGAGTTAGCGAATGAGCTGATACGATTCCCTAACACAGAAGAAGAATTGTAATGGCGTATAACTAATAGACACATGAGAAGTGCACTTATTCACTATCACAGGAATATTGCAACACGACAAGAGAGACAATCAAATTATTAATTGATTTTCAGGGCATTAGATATTGCTCCAAAATGGATTTACACATTTCGGAGCAATGCAACTAACGACCGTTAGTCATATTGCTGGCCACAATCCACACACAATTCCATCTCTCCAAAATGAGAGTGTTCTAAAACTCAATCGATTGGCCCCCTAACCGAATGAAATGCCCTCTGTCGGGAGTAAAATTATAATCTTGGATAAGCACGTTTTTACGCAAGGAATCGCTCCCGAGGAGTGCGATTACGTGCACGATCGAATTCGATATCTCGACAAGCGACAGCACGGTGTTACAGGCGACGTCTCCTATCTTCGTGTATTTTTATTATCTATGGTCTATGGAACTGTCAGCTGTGTCCGAGTCTCTCTGTTCATTACTTCCTTATCACTAACCTCTGAATGTTAATTTAATCACAGCTGACAGTATTGCAATCACAACTAACAAGTTGAGTGCAGAAAAATATATGTTGTCACAATATGTAGGAATACCAAGGTATAAGTTGTGATTTCCAATCGAATCATATGATGATATTTGAAAAGCCCGCCACAAATTGATACCGATCGCGAGAAACATCAAACATCTAGTAACCATGAACCATTAAAATTTAAGAAGGGAAAAATCACAGAAGTCGATTGTCGAATTCGACCGGTGCACGTAATCGCACCCCAGGATGATTTCTCGACACGACTTGATGAATACCTGTGGATCATTATGTTTGGTTATTAATGAAGAAGAATAACTTTCCACCAATATAAATAATTGTTTATTATAAAGAAATGTTTTACGTGAACTAGGGCAAGAATAAAGTAACCGTGATATATATATTTGATATTTGAACGAGGATAATTTGTATGTAATATGTAACGAGATATGTTGTATTGTTATCAGATCTCATAGTCAAGTGAGTGTCCAAAGCTGTGGCGCTTGCCTCAGTCATCTTGTCTCACTATTAGTCGTTGTTTCCGAGGTTGGAGCTGCTGTTGGCGATCGAAACGCTAACTGGTGGCTGGCAAAGGAAGCATTGGCTGAACCGCCAGATACCGAGTTCGGACAGCGCCATCCGACATCACGTCCACTAAAACGATCGTACAAGCAGAGATAAGTAGATCAGGCGCAGTTTTTTTAAGAATAAACCTGGCGAGGTTTAAGTTAAGTTCCCCCACCTAGATCCCGGAACTAGCGCCGCATAGTAGCGTTAATCAGAAGTTCGAAGCCTGTTTCAAGTCCAGCATATTCATCATAACCTCAAATATTCCAATTCAAAGTGTTAAATATGTTATGCAGTGATATCAAGTTATTAACAAAGAGTGATTTTTGTGTAATTGTCTCTAAACTTGTGAAGTTTGCAACGTTATTAACACGTGTACAGTGCTTAGCACGTAATTGGATTAACTGAATAATAACAAAGATTATTATTTAAATAATAATTATCAACTAAGTATCTTAGATCACAATATTCTCAGTACAGAGTTCAAATCAGACAGCCGCCAATGGCGCCAATCGCACAAACCACGCGGTTAGGGGAAAATAGATAGGGGAAGAGACTCAAAGTGGGGGAACTTAACTTAGACCGCGCCAGTTAACTAACTAGGTTTATCCTTAAAAAAACTGGGCCCTATACTCATCTCTGGTACAAGTGTACACTTCCCATGAAAATGTAGAAAGTGTAGCTATATACAAACCTAATTGTATTTTTCGGGACAGTCGTGCGAGTAGTCTATCGCCACCGCTTCGTACATCTTCGGAACAGTTCGATAAAGGCAGTGATAGAAATAGTGTTGCAGCCCTTCTCTAATGTCCGAACTGGGATCAACATAGCTTGCGCGTGTATCCGGTACCATCCTTCACCTTTGCTATTTACTGCTGCTTCTGTAATGTGGCCACATCACTGACTGCTGACAGCACTGCTGAGTGCGGCATACAGTGTTTTGAGTCGTGCGGTTGTTGGAATTTGTTTGTGATCAGGCGCAATTTTCAACGGTAATTGGTGTACTCATAACAACCATTCCATTTGAGGTTATAATTTTTACTACTTGTTTTTATGTTACGAAGTACATATATGATGATACGGGTGGACTAATAGTGAAATCATCGAAGAAATTAAAAAATGGAGAGCGTTTTGAAACATTGTCAATTTTTCGTCGAACGGAAGAAACGATATTGTCGAATGACTGTGAAAGATAGTAGACAGTATTGCGGAGAACATATGTTTATGTCCCAAGTTAATGTAGACTCAAAAAATCGCAAACTACATGAAAAAAGGATCCGATGCCCTATAGATAATTCTCAGTGAGTGTTTCTATATATACCAATTCTCTACCAACCGTAAAGCATACGGTTGGTTTAAAAAGTAGTTCATGAATTTATTTATGGATTGTTTTCAGTACATGTGATGAGTCGAAGTTAACGAAACATTTGAAAGTATGCAATGCGAAGCGACTAATTGATGCGAAGCCGGAGTACATCGTTCATGGAATAAATCGTGGTGATGTAAACTTGGAGCCACCACAACACATTTCACTCGTGGATATTGATCAGAGTGTTATTGATTCGATTATAGAAAGGGTCGAGATGACTTACGGTATGTATATAGCCACAATTCTATCTGAATTTATGAACTGAGTGAATTTTTAGATATTTCACGCGGGTTCCAATAATTGGAAATTAACTTCGGGAGAAAATGGGAATCGGATCAAGGAAAAATTTCTAATCCGAATATTTTTCTAAATAGACGAGATAAATGATAAAAAGGGCGTCGAATTCTACGTAATGATATACGGGAGCTTAAACTTTGGTGTCACAACCTGGAGCCATTCAATTCGTGATATGAGTCAATTACAGTTATGAAAGTTCTGTGGTTTAGCTAACGAAAAAGAAGTAGACTGTAGATCAAACTCAAAGGCTTACATTGAGTCGGATGGGACTGTGGTGAGTGCAGTTTAACCCATGTCTTGAGATCGCATATACGGCAATTTTCAATATAAGCATCGACTATTTATGCTCTAAGACATTTCTCACCAAAATTCCAAAGAGATCTCGCAAAAAGTTTCTGGGAAAATGAGGGAACCCTATAATTATCTGTACATGACACTTTTTTCAGCGGCCCTCTGAGAAACGGCGATTTCGTGGCACCTAGAATTCAAAAGTACTAATGAGAAATTCTGACAGATATCTCATCACTATGAATTAAGAGATCATGTGTTATCATATTTGAGTGGACTATTATTGCTACTCATGTAATAGTATATCCGTAATAAAGCACCAGATTTACTGGCCTCCGCAGCAAATTTCTGTTGTTCAAACGTTTGGACTTTGGAACAGTCTGCTGGGAGCCTTGATACTATACTTGTATCATCGAGTGATATTTTTCGTCCAGATAGAGATTGGCTGCTGCTGCACAATTGGCTTGAAATGCCACCCCAATCGAAGTTTACACAGCGTCGGCACCAGTATCCTGTTAGTCATGTGCTGTCAAGAAGGTTAGGTTCCCTTGGTCGGTTGTAGGCGGTTGCACGCACAGTTGTTTTTCTTTCGTATAGACGACCGTTAGAACGGACAAGGTAGGCTAATATCCATGTACTATCTTAGTAGTGGTGCCCGAACCCAAGCAGTGACTTCTTGGAGTTGAAGATCAATTTGAACGCATGCCGAGAGGAACTGGCCGGGATATATAAATGCCAGCGCGATTATTTATTTGCAGTTCTCTCAAGCTGGCGGCGGTTGCACCAGCCGAAATGTTCCTGCCTTCTGAATCGCATAGTACTTTCAACGTAGTTCTAAAATGCGATGAGTGAGATAAGGGATCTAATGCTTCTAGTCCTCCGGCCAGATGTAACGTGTGAGCCGATGAGCAGAAAACGGATCCACGAGTTGGACTAGGGGATACCTGTCTTTCATAGCTCAGTCCAAGTTGACGATGGGATTTATGTCGGCAGAGGTTATCTGAACTGAAAGTGACTTCTACGTATTGCACTGGCGCGAAAATACTCTGGTATAAAGCAATGCTATGGACAATATTTCTGTGTGGGGAGGGTTATATATTTTATATATGGGTACTCTCATCCGGAAGTAGAGAATAATTAACTGTCTTAATGATGAATGTGCCCAGGAGTGGCGGACCGTCCATATTCCTGAATAAGAAGGCAACAATGCAGTATTAGATGAATTGAAGAAATCACCGAGTGATAAAACAATGATGTTTGCTTCGAAAAAAATTCATGGCAAGTCGTACGAACCATAATTCTGATCATTTGTTAAGGTTTTGATGATCACATGTTTCTACATTGAGTCTCTACCATATTGAAAATTATGTTAGAAGCTGCGAAATCATATAGGATCGTTTTATAGAGCATACGATTTTTCACAATACAAACAAATAAATCCGACATTTCCGAGAAACCGCCCCTGAATCCCTCGAATTTCACGGTTGCGTGAGCTTGGTGATCATAGTACACTAAATTAACAACTGAAAAAACAATTGTAAACACCGTTTGAAAATTATGAAAAAAAAACGGTCTATAGTTTGAAAAAATTAATAACCTTTAGTTTAAAATAAGAAGGTTATGCTCCTACAGTTTTCACTATTCTCATCAAAAGAGTTACTTCCAATGCTCCCCAACCCAGATGTTTTTCATTCTAGCCAACTGTGTGAAGTGTATGAATTAAAGCGTGAGTAGATGTAATTGTCGAATGTGGTCGTCAACTCATATCAGGCATACGATTTCGACCCTTCCCCAAGAGAGCTTGAACGATTCAAGGTTGTAGGAGCGTTACGTACTAGTCAATAGAAAAACTCTACGAAAATTTTCCAAAGAAAGCCTCTAATTCAGATATTTGTCGAGCCCTTTTTTTAAATGTGTCGTTTGAATCCCCGATGTTTAATGCATATACCCGACGTTTCTTATCTGCGGTATCTGACATAAAAATATATGAACTTTTTAGTTGTAGTGGTTACAATACTATTCTCGCCGTAAACCCCATGTAAGATCTGTGACATCAATTAATATATCTCGCTCATATGGTCGTTAAGGCGTATTGAAATTTTTAAGACAGAAAATATCGAATTTCAAGTACATATACAAAACTCAGTTCTTTATCTGATATTGAGTTTAGTGCTCCTACATCCCTCAGGATAAAACCCAGTTAATAAATTCGGAAAATTCGATTTTTATTTTTTTATTCCCATGAATAGCAGTACCATCAAAAGAACATATTTATGTAGTATGCACTAAACTTTAAAAGCGATTCTCTCAATGTTGCTCTGTCTCAAGTCTTGACCAACATAAAAGAAAAACTATTTGACGGATTCACTTCTTTCGGAGGTTCCCAGTTACGTTTTCGTAAAGTTCTTACATTTTTTTTTCGTACGATTAAAGTGAATTCGTTCCGTGAAATTGTGACATTTGTTTTGGATATCAAAATTTTTACTTTCGCTCAGTATTCAATTTTTTGTAGGTTGATCGACGACAGAATTTTGTGAAAATAAAAAATCTTCCTCGTTGCGTTCTGGTTGAGAATATGAGAGTACATATTGCTTGCCATTTAATAACTCCTATTGTGAGTCTTCAATATCTTGTTACAGGAATTTGAGGTTAAAGTAATTGTTTTCAATCGTAACTGTAGCTGTATTGTTCAAATGTCTCATGAATATGCTGTGAAATTCAAAGTAATAGGATTTGTTCTTCGCCAAAACAAATACGTGAGCACTAAATTTTTGCGTTGTGAATCAGTCTTTCGCCTCAACTTTCCAATCACATCTTTATATAATTTTTGCATACGACCATGATCGAATGATTTATTATCTGACTATAAGGTGAGAAAGACATAACAGCCCAATTCAAACCTCGACACCAAGAGAAGTGGTTTACCATGAAATTTTGGTAATTATCAATGACAAATGTTTCACATCCTTGAAGAAATGACATTTTTTATGACTTCTAGCCTAATGGATTCCATGTTTTCTTCATGAGAAGAAAAACAACAAATAAAGATCTATATCTTCGAACAGATCATTCAACGATCTCTGAATCAATGAGAAGTTTTGACTTATGTTTCAACATCTGATTAACATGTAAAACGTTTCAGAGTATTTGAAAAGTGAATACCAAATATAACAGTCGAAGTTTCCGGGAATATTCAGCCCACGCATCATTCTTGAACTCCGGACAAATAAAAGGAAACACTTTTTTTCCCACGTTGTATCATGACTCCGAAAATGAAGTATTAATAAAATTATCGCACACGGTTCATCCCATGCATATTCTTAGTGGTGTTCAACCTCAATTCCAGAGCTTTTAATCTCATCCCTCTCTGACCATGGTTATCCCTTCTTCTCAGGTACAGGTGCTGCAATATTGTAGTCATCCGGCCGGAATACGCATTTCCATTCACTAAGGCAGGGATGCTTAAATCAACTAATAAGGGAGCGCCATTTTTTTCATGACTATGTTGTTCGATTCGTTCAAGTGATTTTGTCGAAATATCTTTAACTTGGGTCGATGGTTCGCAAAAATAGACCATGTACGACCTATACATATAATTTTTTTTTAACTTCCAGCAGAATCGTCCCGATGGACAAGCATGCGCTGTATAGTTTCTTCAAATTATAGATTCGTACATATGAAAAAACGGAATGTTTTATATTATACAATTGATGGGGGAAAAGAAAATGCTCTTGAGTCTTGTCACCACGGCTGTATAGCCTGATATATTTCGTTGCATTGTAGTTATATTTAAGCTGTGAGCAGATTTGTGGGTAAGACTTACTTATTAGGTAGCATACGTATTTGGCTATAGTAGAGGTTCCCAAACTGCCCTCTCAGAGGTCTCCCAGAGGCCACTGGATGGACATCCGCTGTAAACCCAGGTTTTATACGTGGTCAAACCCATACCTGGTATACGACCAGCAGTGCCATACTCCAAATACGTATGGCATATGGCTTATGCCTATTTGCTGGATACCTATGTACTGACCCTTATAATCCCTGACCATCATAAAACTCGAAACTTAAGATATGGTGGCCCTCCCAATTGCCACTCTTATCGTTCGATCTGCTCACAATAAAATTTATTTGATGTCTGTAATGATTTATTTTTTGAGACATGGTCGCCTATAGCAGAGGTGTTCAGATTGAAAATAAGGGTGGACCAAAGGAACTTGGGAATCAGGTTTTATTGGATAATATTTCTGGTCGTATACATGAATTCTGTGAATTCATAGCCGACAACTAGCGTTATCACGTATATTTGATGTCGCTGCCCCTTTATTTTGAACGATGGTAATCGCAACGCTGTTTCAGGTCACGATATACCAAGACTGAGTTCTTATTAACGTTAGTGAATGTTATCATATTCTTGCTGTCCTCTCAGAAACTGAGAAGGTTTGTCTCGTGTTTTTCCCAGATACACTGCCAAAAGTCGATGAATTGATTCTTCAACATCGAATACTTGAGGCAGAGATTGACAACCCTACTTATGGAAATAATACGAAAAAACATTTAATCCAAAATTCATCGTTGTTGGGTCATCTGGTACGTGCAAAGCTAATTCAGGACAACACATGTTTTATTGAATTTGGTGCTGGTAAAGGTATAAAATAATGTTGGTTCATGCGATTTTGTTATTCATAAATCAATTGATGCCCATATAATTTCTTCTCACAGGAAAATTGACTTACTGGCTTGCGAAAATAATTGAGGACGATGTAAAAGGATCGACAATACTTTTAATTGATCGTTCGAGTCATAGAAATAAGAATGACAATAAATTACGGAACAAAGAATGTGCAGTAAATTTGATGCGAATTCGTGCAGATATTGCCGATTTGTGTTTGAGTAAAATTGACATTGTTAAATACAGCCAGCACAAAGTTGGAATTGCAAAACATTTATGCGGTGCCGCAACAGGTTAGTGGTAACGAAACAAGAAAAAATGTGTTTAAGTGGTCCACTTTCTTTTATTCAGAAGAATTGATATATATATATATATGGATACCTCATGCAAAATTTCACTAGTATTTAGAAAAATAAGAGATACGTATTTTTTTGTTTGGTCAATTGATAAGTCCTTTTCTGTTGACGTATGCATCAAACAATGAAGTTATAAGGATAATGTAAATATTCAAACAGTTGTATCTCAAAATCAAGTGAGTGCATGAAAAATATAATGAGGATCAAATTTGTTCAATATCGGATAGGGATTACAGTAAATTTCAAGCCATCGAACAAGATGCAAAGTTTCTTCGTTCAGAAGTAACGAATATTTTAGTGTAGTTAAACTGCGAATATCCTAATGATGGAAAAGTGTTGAGAAATGCAAAATCAATATTGAGGAAATATTTCTGAGACCTGTACTGAATAGAAATATAAATGAGTCGGTAATTACTTATTCATCATTCTTTAGTGCACTTATCAGAAATATTTCCATAATATTGATATTTCATTTCTCAACATTTTTGCATCATTGGGATATCTGCTGTTCAACTACACTAAAATATTCGTAACTGCTGAACGCAGTAATATTGCATCTTGTTCGATGAGTAGAAATTTTGAGAATTTGGAGCGGGATGGCAAAAAAAAAATTAAAAAACAAAATAAAATAAAAAATGGTTTTTAGTGAAAATCAAGTTTTTCTTATAAAAACGTCCCGACATCGCTAATAAAATGATCGGGCAAAATCGGAAATAATTTCACTGTAATCCCCATTTGATATCGAACAAATTTGATCTTCGTTATATTTTTTATGCACTCAGTTGATTTTGAGATACGATTGTTTGAATATTAACATTACCCGCATAGCTTCATTATTTCATGCATACGTCAACAGGAAAGGATTTATGAAGTAACGAGATAAAAAAATACGTATCTCGTATTTTTCCTAATAGAACACGAGAAAAAATTAAGGACATAATTATGACCTGACCGACGCCAAGTGTCAATTTTGCGTGGAATGTCCCATATATATATGCATGTACAATTATGTGTATATGATTAGTTGGTATTAAAATATTTTTTCCGATAGATTTGACGATTCGATGTTTGGAACAAACAATTAAAGCGGATTCCAAAATTGATGGTTTGGTTGTGGCTTTTTGTTGCCATCATCGCTGTGATTATATTTCTTATGTCGGAAAACAATATTTATCGCATTGGGGATTTTCAGCTGAGGAATTCCCCATTTTATGTAAAATGGCCAGTTGGGCGACTTGTGGCACGGGGAAAAATCGCGAGGGTTTGCATTGCAGCAAAGCACTGACGTATGTAATCGATACTCGATGTCATTATTTTACGAAATGTATGATTTTATACCGATCTTCATTAACTTTCTATTTGTTTAGTGATTATCAGAAACTGGATGGACGCGAAATAATTGGACGTAAAATTAAAGCTCTATTGAACTGGGGAAGAGTTAAGTACTTAAATAATATTGGATTTGATAGTCATTTGTATCATTATACGAAATCTGAAATATCATTGGAAAATATGTGTGTAGTTGCAATTCGTAAACAATCTCAGTCTTCTTTATTTTTGTAACACTCATTTTACAACACAATAAACAAAATCTATTACAAAAATATACGAACAAATCGTTTGTCTGCACTTGATAATTGCTTCACATTCTCGTAGTCAATAGTCCGCATTAAAATCGACGGCGAAATCATCCTCCGTTAGCTGAAACTATTCTATAAAATGATTTGGCATTTTTATTTCCATTATTTGCATAACTGCATTTATTGAAAAACCATCATTTCGATTGATAAAATTCAAAGCATTCTGAAACTTACTATGGTTTCGCAGCTGTCGGAATTTTCAACTTTCGCTTAATGGCTTCAGCCATTTTTATGAAGAACAGTTTCATCGATTTCGGGTCATTGTGTGTACGTGTGCGTTTTGTATCAGTGGCATTCTATCACGTCCCTGGATAACGGGTATGGCAAAAAACAAACAAAAATTCGAGTGGATTGTTTCATAAAATACCACGTAAGATCTAAATTTGTATATGAAATATATTAGAATGAACATATGAACAATTGGGAACATTCAGTGTTGATTTTCGTATGGTAGGACAAATGGGTTTCAATCTGATAATAAATTCATCAATGAGGAAATTTGTTGTGTCACTGCAAGCGAAGGGCGTTTATTTATTATTCAATTCAATGTGTCTGTTGACATTGTTTATACAAATAAAAATTGATTACATATATTTAAATTAATTCGGTGAAGAAAACCGCAATACATATTTGTTTTTAATTGTTAATTACTTTGTGATGCGTACTGAAACGTAGATACTACGTTCTATTTCGTTCATTTGTTTTATTTTATTTTTGTTTTTCCATATTTTAAGTTTGTTTTAATGTTATATGAACATGCTACGAAAAGTCGTATATTACATTAACACCCAAAATATTTAAGCTAATTTATGTGTCTATTTTATTTATATCGATGTGAATATAGTTTTATACTGATGCCAGTCATTAATCAATGTTTGTTTTTTTTTTACTTTTAATTCATATCTGCGTCGTTCTTTCTGTTTAAAAAATTTTTTTTTTGTTGCATTTTCACGACCGATTAATTGTATGATTATTTATGTGTACTCTTATACATATTGAAATTGATAATGAGACATGAAAGATGTATTAATTCCGTTCTTCTGATCTATATGTTTGAGAACATGTTTACTTGGTCGGACGTGAATACGGGGCGGAGCGATAGCGCGAAGCGGAGCCCGATGTCGTTGTTGTCTTGTACGATTTCCAAGCGCGGCCCGATGTTTCCTCTGCGAATATTAATGGATGAATCCATTTTGTTTTTAAATTTTTTTAGTCAACAATATTTACCACTATTCAATTAATTACACCAACTACGTTATATATTAATTGATCGATAAAAACATTGGGCGACAATTATTTACACGTTTTTTTTCTTTTTCTTTTTTCTTTTTTTTTGACACGATAATTAATCAAGATTTTACTTCATTTTATTGTCACCTATTAATTGTCAATTTATTTCATTAAACCGTGCGTAACACCAAGTTCAAATTTGTGAGAGCCATAAAAAAAAATAAGAAATCATCAGGTCATTGTTCATTTCTTTACTCACCCGGATAATCAGACGTGTCATAATAATCGTGGGATGAATGCGATGTCGGTTCATCATCGTATTCGTAAGTTGTGTAGCGCGATGACGCATAAACATCTTCTCTATGTTCAGGAAATGTACAAATGATTATTTCTATCTCAATCAAATAAATAGAACTTGTTTGACTAATGAAGCCAGTGAAAACTTACGATGTAGAGGGTGAATAATGTCTCTCACTGTATCTACTACTACTACTTGACGATCCATGATGATAATCATAATCATGGTGTGAGCTACGAGATGGCGGCGGTGGTGGTGCAGAATCTTCGTAGCTAAATCGATAAAGAAGTTGATCAATTAAAAAAAGGGATGGATAGTAAATTTATGAACATTTACACGATATAACTGACCCATAGCTTTGGTCCATGGCGACTCGGGCGCGATCCAGAATTGAGAAGACTTTTGTTTTGGCTGGAACTGGACGCGTTATCGGACCTCGAGTTGACGATGGTGGTAACATTGCTTTCCAGATTGAGAATCAAATTGGTGGATAATTAATAGCACGTCATTAAATATTTTAGGGATGAATCTAAGTCATGCAGTAAGTTTTGCTTGAAAATTTGCTTATACATTTCCGAGGCGCATTCTGCCATGATAAGACAATAAAATTTTATCATGAATATTAATGGAAATTGAATGAAAAATACATCTCATGGAACTACATCGAAAATTTTCGTAGCGACTTTAATGGCTTTCTCGGTATTGATTTTTCTAGTCATCACAATTCATTAGACATCTGCAATTCGAGATGTTGCGATACTTCTTTCTACTATTTAAACATTCCATCACAATCTCACTTGTAAAACAGTAATCGGAATTGGATTCATATTTCTTTCAAATCAAATATCGCAAGAACATGGTCTGATCTTTTTCCGGGCAAAACATGAAACAAACAAATATTCGAATAGAAAGTATTGGCTTTACTTAGTCGCGATGAGGGAGGTCGTGAGGATCTTGGAATCGGTGCCGGCCGACTGCTTGGCCTCAACAACGTAGCCGATCTCGTCGAAGGTCTGCGTTCTTCAGTAACACTTGGTTCTTCCGTCATATTCAACTCCATTTCCCTCATTTGTTCTTGTCTGATATTGTCATTGTTGTCTGGGATGAGATACTTGCGGACCTCAGCTAATGCGAATGCAATTCTTGCATGTGCCTCAGCTGGTGGTGCCAATGCTGTGATCTCCACATGCAGGTCATCGGTCAAGTGAGCATACTTTGGATCAAGAGATTGGCGGCATTCCTCTTCCTGTTTGGCAAATGGTTTTTACTAGCTTTATTATTCATATCAGTAGTATTCCGTCTTTGTATGCATCCAGCCCAATATCAACCTTCTTTCTCACAACGTTTTCTCTTTCTTGCAAGGCATACACTGAATTGTAAGTAACGCGTGACAGTTTATTGAGATCCCACTTTACTGAGTTTTTTTGAACGTGAGATATTTAACACTTGTTTTCCTAAATTTGAACGAAACTATAGAGGCTAACTTTGAGGACAAAGAATAAAACCGATGTGGGTCGGTACAAAAGAAGTAAATATATAGATAATAATGAACCCACATGAGTTTACCCTATTATTTTCATTCCGGAAAATCGCAATGACTTAGTGTTGCCGGACGATATGACGGAAAGTTGAACGACTACATATTGATTTATTCATTAACGCAATAGGAATGGTGGACCGTTTTGCAGGATGTATATTTTCTATGTCATTATCATTTCTGAATATGTATATTGTTGTTGCTGGTTTGATGTTAGTGCAGATAAATATCTGTTTGTATTGCCATTAACACACATTTGTACAAACTCCGGAATGAGTGTATCGAGTTGGATCATATGCAGAAGTCATATTGATATATACATACATCTATATATTATTATGTATAGATTTTGAGAACGTTTCTCGATTCACCTTTTGTCTGTCTTTCATGGATCCTCTCCCCAACACTGCCATCTTGCACATTGTTTCTTCCTGCAGACGCTTCATTGAATTTCCTTTCGGTCCCAATAGCTTTCCCACAAAATTGAACTGTATCACATAATATTCCCCAACAACATTGTCAATTACTAACTTCAAAAAAAATAAAAATATGTTGTGTTCTTCTAGTGAATAAAATTTTGTTATTACCTTTGGATGTTCGCGGACCGGAACCAATACCTTGACTGCAACTCTGATTGGCTTCTCTCTATAAATATCGACATATTTCGGATCTCTCATAGGCTTTCCAATAGCCTGCGTCTTCTGGATTTCTGCACAAATGAGGAATGATATAATAGTTATTCACGTTACAAGTACCAAAAGTGGGCGATGTCCCACGATTCTGAAAATTGCAGGACAGATTGAATTCAAAAACAGCAACTGTTTGCCAATCGATTACATAGGATTCAATTGATTTATCAGCTTTCAAATTTGCTATCAATTTCTCTCATTCTTTTGTTTATTGAGGAATGAATACTCATTAATGGGATCACTGCGCAAAAGAATGTAATCAAAATGAAAAGCTTGGAAGAATGTATTAGCACAGAAGAAGCGTCAATGTCATGTACAAGTCGGACGATAATTGCTCTTCAACGGAAATAGACAGATCTACGAATTATTGAATTACCGACGAGATCACGACGTAAAGATTCAACTTGACATATTACTTTGTTAGCGATATCCCGTTCAGGTTTATACTCGAATGGGCTTTGAAATCAATTAAATTTTCAGTCATATGATATGTATGGGGTGTACGGTAGTAAGTGAACTAACTCTAAAAACATCTGCCAAGCTGCGTATAAATGTTCATGTAGGTGTTGAATGAATCAGCAATCACAAGGGGTGTTGGAAGAATATCATTTTCGATTAAAATCCATATCTTATTGACTGTTGAATTTCAAAACTAGCAGTAATTTACATTCGGACCAATTTTGTATGATGACATGAACAATCAGAATTTCGAAAAAACGTTGACAATTGAAATAGATTTGCCTGCTTATGACGAAAATAAGAAAAAAGAACAGCGAAAACAGATGAAATGTATTCTAATGCAGTTTCTGGGGATGGAAAAAATACATCTGTGATGCACGACGAACAACACACAATTTGCCTGTCTCATGTTAGAAAGGCCGCGCAATTCAAGTTTTGAACTTTGAGGATAATGAAATGAATAATACCAGAATATTGTCGAGCGGAATACTGCAAGGTCTATCAACAACGTCTTTCCATAGTCCTATACGTTTATCGAACAACTGAGGTCCAATATAAGACATTTAAGTATCTAAGACCCGGAAATCATGACACCAAATGAAATTAAATATATTTGGTTACGATAGTTTCTCGGGGTCGTATACATAAAAAAACCAGGAACAAAAAATACGATTTCCTCTTTAGACTGGTATACTCGTGATATCAGGTGTCTCATAAGAATAAATTTCTCTTAAAAACGACCGGAAATCAGGTGGTCAAATAAATTTCAATTTGTGATCTACAATTCGGACTCATTCTCAGAATAATTTACCTTTACGATGTAGATGCAGAAGATTTAATCATAACATGGAAGAATATTACAGGAGTTCGAGGGTATTGAATTTGTATATTAAAGCAAATTTTGATGGTGGAATTGATTACAAACTATAATTTAAGTGATTGGCAATCGTTGTATGAACAATTTTACTATTTGCATTCGGTGGCTATTCTCGATAACAGACATTAAGTCATTGAAAAACATATATATATTTTATATTACTCATTATAAGATATTATTTTCGATAACGAACGGCTCACCATACTCAGGTATCCTCATTAAAGTTTCTAAGACCGTTTCGCGCATTTTTCCAAAATAGTATAGTCGATTTTCAGTCAGTAGTGAATTGAATTCATTATTTGAGGCCAAAGTATTCGGCGTTCGTACATCGGATGTTTCTTTCCCACACAATATTTCCATATCAGACTATATAATCAGTTATAGTCTCCTACTATAACATCCAGCTGCAGTGACGAAATAATTTCCGTCCATTAAATTGACGTCGCAAAAAATTCCACTTTATTCATATCACAAATCTACTTGCCAACACAATGGTTATTAATAAAAACTTTATGCATAATATGTATAAATAAATTGAAATATTTATTCTATTTATCGACCCACCTTGATCAATTAAACGTAAAGCGTTTGGCCACTTTTGTGAATCAATCGCGAGCTTTTCCGCCAGTAATTCTCTCATATATTCTCCAACTTTATCTGCATGATGATCATGATCACTATCACTCCGATCTTTTTCCAGTGGAATTCGTTGCTTATCGCCACTACCTCCATTACTGCTTTCACCATCGCCACCACCGACACCATCCTCATCTAATTGATATTTGTAATCGCCATTGCTCGATCTTTCAGTCATCATTGATATTTTGTTTTTTCGCTTAATTTTGAAGAATCAAAATTCACCGATGATGGATAGTTAAGGAATAATGACGCGAGAAGTACTTGAGAGAAGATGATTTATGGCGATTCTTTGACAACTTTAAATGATAAACAGCATATACGGCACTCACGACACGAGCCTATCAACACTACACCATGCAACGGCAGATCACATGCATATACACACACACACGCGCGCGCGCGCACACACATATATATAGGAAATGTTAGATTTCATTTAACTGTTGCGCCATCTAGAGTAGTAGCATTCATGGGAGGGATTCCTCGCGTAACAACGTACTTATGAAAGATTAAAATTTTAGTTCCGACAGAGGGCATTTCATTCGGTTGGGGGGGCCAATCGATTGAGTTTTGGAACACTCTCATTTTGGAGAGATGGAATTGTGTGTAGATTGTGGCCAGCAATATGACTACGGTCGTTAGTTGCTCTGAAATGTGTAAATCCATTTTGGAGCTATATCTAACGCCCTGAAAATCAATTAATAATTTCATTGTCTGTCTTGTCGTGTTGCAAAAATTGAAAAAGGCCAATTTTATGAGTATTTATTATAATAATTATCATTATAATCTTAAATAATTTACAATTTTTAGTTCTAATTTATTATATTTATTTCTTTGGAATTGTACCTCATATCTTATTATTTATTCCATACAAATTGTTATTCACCTGTCAAATCTCTGTAAGCGAGGGAGGACAATGTTCTCAATAAAATGTTTTCTTTTGAATTCAAACTCCGAGCCGTGTTCGTAAACTTACTTGAATGATTCAACCACTTTCTATGTTGCCCTCTGCTGGGAGCAAATTATAATCTTGAATAAGTGCGTTTTTACGCGAGGAATCCCTCCCCATCTAGAGAGCGATTCGGTGCGCTTTGAGATGCTTAATATTATTTTAGTTCCGCCAGATGATGCTCTACGAGGAATTTATTGATAAATTTAAGAACGTCTGACAAAAGCGGGTAAAAATTCAAAGTGACGCTGAGTGACAGTGTTTCAAAGGTTATTTACAACGTATCAACGCAAATTGGTAATTAAGTTTTTTGTCATACTTTTTCTGTGCTAATCTAACTACTTTGAATAAACTTTCGTATAATGCATCATCTTTTTATTATTAATGTTAATATTAATTTTTAATAGGATTTCGAGTGAAAAAGGTTCTACATTCAAGCAAGTATTGCTGCTGATGCAGCTGTTCAAGTAATTGACACTGCTAACGAAGAAAAATGATAAGAGGACAATAAACACGTGAATGATCTAGTAAGTGATTTTACAGACCCTTTTGATATTTCGAATGGTCAACAATTTCATAATCAGAATATCGGTATCAATTTAATTATTTAATGTCTAATGATACTAACGGATAAATTTCACGTTTGTGGTAATTGTCATATATATTCGGTTCTTCCTGAATAATTTTTTTTTTTCAATCAAGATTACCTTAAGAAATTGTACGATGGTTGTGTGACTGTATTAGACCCATGTTCCCAAAAGAAGGGCGAGCATCACACATTCCTGCAAGACTGCAGGTGATTAAGGCAATATATGCGTGTTATATGGAGTATTAATGCATAAATTGCATTTTACGGCATGGATATGCACAGATACCCTATTAATTCTTGCAATTTACAGCAATATCATTGTCATACACGTATATATTGTTTTGTTGATGACTGAATTTGGTACTCGTTTATAAGAAGTTCTATCATAATAGTATTAGTAGATATGTAACGAATTATCAAACTTATTGAAATAGCAGTGATATCAATAAGTATAGTGCGATAATGTCTATCGCTTTCTCGGTGTACTCCCAGATTAAATTCGATTCGGCCTGTAATTTTTATGATTGCAGAAAATAGAAAAAATCGAAGAAACGTTTTCGAGGGTGTGTTTAGACTAACTCAACTTTGAGCAAACGTTGAGTGGCGTTGCTCAACGTTGAGTGGCGTTTAGTCTGGACACGTTTGCGTTGATTAGAGACAAGACCTTATACAATAATATGGAAGAAAATCAGGTCGTAGAGTATATTTGGCTTGGAAAAATGTATTTTTTTTTCTTCGTACTTAAGATTTCACAAACTAATATTTCTCATATATACAATTTTCGATTTTTTGTTAACGAAATTCAATTAGCAAATTGTCTTTATGGTATCATCGAAATAATGCATTCATTATTTGAATGCTTCCATCACGAGCAGCAATGTGCTCAATTTCATCGATATCTTCGTCTACATTTTCATCATTATTTTCAACATCGGCTGCGTTAATCACCATGAAGTAAAATAAAATTATGCAAAGTGCATACCGCAGCTACAATTTCGTTGCCCATTGCAACGGATTTTACATCTAAATAAAATAACCTTCGGAATTTACTTTTCAGCAAACCGAACGCTCGTTCTATAATGCAACGCATGGACGCGTGTTTGGTGTTATAAGATATTTGGTCGGCCGTAAGATGACCGTTATCTCTGAAAGGTATCAACATATTCATAGATAACGGATAAGCAGAATCTGCAAGGATGTGTTTCTCTGGTGGCAACAAAGGATGGTCAGCATTGTTGAGTCTTCGAAATAATGGTGAGCTTCGGAAAACCGAAGCATCATGTGCCATTCCTGGTCTTCCGATTAAAACGTCTACAAATTTTCCGGTGTGATCACATGTACCTGTTAAATTACAGATAATGACAATTACAAAAAATTCAAATATAGATGAATGGATTTATACTTATCATGACTAACATTAATATAAGTTTTCACCTTACAGTATGATTGAATGAGTTCCTTTTCTGTTATAGTAGTCGTTTGCGTTTCCTGGAGGTTGCTTCATTTTAACATGACATCCGTGAATAGCTCCAATTACTCCAGAAAACCGTTCTTGCCGTGAACGAAAAGCCTTCAAGATTGAACATGAAAAATGTTAATTTTCACAGAATAAATCATCGTGTATAAATGAATAAGGTTATTATCGGAAAATTTGGATAACAATACTTACAGCTTCAATAACATTACAATTCTCTGGACTCGGCCATGTGATGTATTGTGGTAAAATAACCACTAGAGCTTCGATTACTTCTATGAAAGCAAAATTAACAGCAGTTTTCCCAAGATCAAATCGGTCAGCAACAGACCTGAAGCTCTCCGAGGTTGCTTAGAGCCAGATTGTTAACAGAATTTTCTTTTGTAGTGGAATATTGCCGTCCTCAACATGTGGCCATATCACATTTTCCAATTCCTAAATATGAAATAAACAATATTCATGTTCATTTCGATGATTCTACTATACTTTAGCATCTCTCACATATTCAACGTTTTCGTAACAATGAGGTGGTAGGAAATATATTTTGAAATGATTGATGTCTCTATACGATAACACGATCAATGAAAAGCAGTAAAACAATATATGACGTATAATCATCCTTTCTACTTTGAAAGTCCGTCGTGTTACACTACTCGTTTCTCAAATTTTTTATAGCATCAGTACGGAATTCATGTTTTAGGACTTCATCGTTTCAACCGTGAAAACGTAGCGATTTGGTGATACTGATGCCATATTATTATTATATGTCGAAAAGCCCAGAAATTAGCCTTACAATAATGGCTTTTACTGTTTTAATAGCTTATTAGAGGCTTTATTTAATAACGGCTCAATATCCATACTATACTAAAACGGTATACATTTAACTTATAAATGTATACTTTATAAAAAACAAGTAAAATTCGTTAAATATTTATTCATGTGAGTATCATAATAAGTGCACCTTTCTCGACTATTCATGTGACGAATTTCGTTTCGATTGTTGATAGGTTCAAACATGAGTACTTTTTGTTCGTATAAAATTTATCATACCTTGGTTCAAAATATTCGCGACGTTTTCATTCATCGGATTCATCACTTCATTCAGCAGAATGTTTATAATCATTTCCATTTCTTAACTTTTATCTCTACACGTCCCGCACGATCCGCATAAACAAAACTGATATTAGATTTCCCTTGCGTTGACTAAACGTGTCCAGCGTGAAACGCTCAACACTCAACGCTAATTTCCCCCACCACACCCGCCAAACTATGTTGACCGGCCGCCACTTGTGATGCTCAACGTTGCTCAACGTGAGTTAGTCTAAACACACCCAAATTGATAGTTAGGTATTGGTGGTGAATTCACACCCATTTTGAATGTTGTATCCAAGCAAATCAATTGTTACGTCCCCGCATCGTCTTTACAGCTGTTCTACCAACTGATACCTACCTTACCATAAGTAGAAGTAAGGTGATAAAAGAGATTCATGTACAACCTACCTCATACACATTTTCTCCATAAACCAACAAACTTATGTAGAAATACGAAATATACATATATATAGATATACGCTACATCTCAGAAACACTACAAAGACCAAATCAGCAAACGAAAATATGAATTCAATTATATATGTAATCGACAGGAAATAAGGATGAGTACATATATAATTAACACGCACTAGTAAGTAAATAACAACCATCATTGATATAGTAAAGACCCATTAAGTAATTAATACATAAGTAACAATTGTAATAAATCACCAATCAATGCCAACGTAATTAATTCATAAGCTATTTATGCATAAATGGCATCACTAACCAATAATACGAATTACTCATTTATGCATAAATTACATCAACAACATAATACAAATTAAGCATAGGTAATCTACACATAAACTAAAACGATAAGCGATAAACAATATACTATAACACAAGGGTGGAAATGAATCAACCCATGATAATAACGCTACCCATGCAGCTGAATCAATAAGTTCCCCTCGGAACGCATAGATTAATATAGGAAATAAGATAACAACACGCTTCTCGTGGGAACGCATAGATTAATATAGAAACTAAGATAACAATGAGTCTTCGGGAATGCATGTTTTATTAGAGAAAATAAGATAGCCAAGATTCCCAAGAGCCATTATCTAATCCTGAGAAACCGTGGACCCACAAACAAGATGACGCTATTTGCGATTGGGGACTTACGTCCAATCGCGAAGCACCGATAAAAACTTGCAGGTCCAGCGCAAAGACGCCTGATTCAATCACCCCCTCTTCGTTAGAAAACACGTGTCAACGAATACTATAAAAAGTATCGCGCACAGGTAAACGCTCTCATTTATTGCTCATCCAATTCGTCAAGACGCACTAGTCATTCGACACGACAAGATTCAGTCTCTCATTATCCTTATTCCATTTCGTAAAGACTTATTCAACTCATTAGTCTCACATTTCTTATTTAAATCGCCAAGACGCACTCTCACTTTTGTTCAGTCAATTCGATCAAGAGTCTTATACACTGCAAGAATTTCTCAAACTAACTAACTCAATCAAAGAACATCGGACTCGCGTTTCTTCCTAAGAACATTCAAACTTAAATCAGAACCTCCAGAAGAAACCAGTCATCAACACTAAAAACGTAATCGCTCTTGAGAATTCGAGGCATAAGCCTATAATATAAAAACAGTGTATAAACTAAGTGTAACATCAGTGTAAAACCAGTAACACTAATAAATATATTAATTATGAACTGCAACATTGACTCTGAGAATCTCCTTCAAATTCACCCGCGCATAGCGGGCTTGATCATCCGAACATATACCTATATATGTTAGAGTTGCGAGGGACAGTCGGTAAGTGAAGAGAGTGACCAACTAAGACTCGCACCGACCAGTTGGAAAATATCTACGACCTGTCCCCGGGACGTAACACAATATCATATTCATATCTGTTATTCGATCGATTGACATTTCGGTGCCATTAGAATGCCGTCTCAATCAATTTTCATTGAGTGTCATCTCCATTCCATTTTATTACATTTATTCTATATTTTTCACTCAATATACCCACATTATAAAAAACTATGGATAAAACGATTGGTTATGTCAATAGTTATGTTAAAAGTTTTTTTGCTAATAGTAAACTCGTGGTCAATAGTAATCCTATTGGGGATGATTGATGATTCTTTCCTACAATTGCCACTGGTGATTTTGGAATAAAAACTGACAGATTCTGACAGAAACCAACATTTTGTTTTGCAATAATTTGATAGTCTCTGACAGTGTTCCAATTTTACCACAAAATATTGCAATTTTCAGCCAGATTATGACGAAATCTGACAGAAATTACTGTCAAAATCTGACCGATTCCTGCCAATATTCCCACCAGAGTTCGTCAAGGGAGAGCCCTTGAAACAAACGATTCAAATGATTTTTCCAATAGTATCTATGATTTTTGGTTCATCTTTAAGAAGAAATAATATATGTATATGGGTAAGGGTAGCGCTGTAAACCATGTCTTCTTCTTCCGATCAGCCATTTCTTTCGCTACCACAATTTCAATTTCTTAACTCGTGCCATAGTGCTGTTGATTGTCTCAGAAAAAAAGATGGCAATGAATAAATACTGGTTCTTAACTCGTATTCATTTGGGGGTCCATATATTATTTAAATTATTCCAGTAAAACATTTGATCGATCTGAAAATAGTTTCATTGGTTTTTAGAATCACAAGTTGGGTGTCTATGAGGTGTTTCATTTTTGTTTTAATTTAAATGTAAGTATTTAAATTTTACCGCGCGCGTAAGAATACACTTCTCTGTTACCATGCATGCATATTAGTGTTCATTTATGGTATGGAGGGTAGATATAAGGAGGAGTGTCTCTTATGGGTCTAGGCCCAGTTTTTTTAAGGATAAACCTAGCTAGTTAACTGGCGCCGTTTAAGTTAAGTTCCCCCACTTTGAGTCCCTTCCCCTATCTATTTTCCCCTAACCGCGTGATGTTTGTGCGATTGGCGCCATTGGCGGCTGTCTGATTTGAACTCTGTATACTGAGAATATTGTGATCTAAGATACTTAGTTCATAATTATTATTTAAATAATAATCTTTGTTATTATTCAGTTAATTCAATTACGTGCTAAGCACTGTACACGTCTCAATAACCTTGCAAACTTCACAAGTTTAGAGACAATTACACAAAAATCACTCTTTGTTAATAACTTGATATCACTGCATAAAATATTTAACACTTTGAATTGGAATATTTGAGGTTATGATGAATACGCTGGACTTGAAACAGGCTTCGAACTTCTGATTACGCTACTATGCGGCGCTAGTTTCGGGATCTAGGTGGGGGAAATTAACTTAAACCTCGCCAGTTAACTAACTAACTAACTAGGTTCATCCTTAAAAAAACTGGGCCCAAGTCGTATATAACCGTATACGGATTTATCAGAAAATTTTTTCTCGGGACTACAAACACCGCAGTGAAAAGTTACAGTTTTACATAGAAATGCATAGTAACTATGAGAAACTATAATTTCCAATGAAAAATTATGACAAATTAATTTGACAACTTGGAAAGTACTAGAAATTTTCTATGGCACTCTATGAGAATTGATTCTCATACTTTGGTTGTAGAAATGCCATAGTTTATAGTAAAAAATCGTAAATTGTAGTAGAATCGCGTTGTTTCGCATGAATTTTTTCCGACGCGGGAGTTATTCACGCTGGGATGGTGCGCTATAATCTCCTATGGTGAAGTCACAGGAGTGCTGTGCGATTCATCATTTTCATCTTCATTGTTATTGAAAATAAAACATCACATCATAATAATCTTTGTGGGATTACACACTCCATATCCTCCATCCTTCTTTTTTCTGCGATCACATTTGTCATAATGCATTCGCTTTGGGCGCGAGGGTAAGCGCACAAAACCAAATGAAACGGTTGATAACAGCGCTAAAAAGCATGAGCGTTGACGGCGCCCATCGAAATACAGCCAAGCGGAATAATCCGAAAATATACATAACATGTGCACGCAACTGAATACTTCACCGACGGAGTCGGCGACGAATATCAAAATTTTTATTGTATTGCAATTTATTAATTGACGACATGTCGCGATATCGAAAAAGTGATGTCTCCTATCGAATTGACCTTTCACATCCCGGCATACAAACAAATTTATTTATCATCATCTACAGACTTAACAACGAAATTATACAATCCACTTTCAGGTTTTCATATATAATTTTGCTTCCATTTCTTCTTTTCATATTTTCTGTGATGGAAACTATTATATATCTCATTTATGATAATTCAAATCAACTTTCTATCATTTCCTTGTGTTTATAATTCCAGGTCTTCACGCGATCTCGAATTCAGCATTCAACTTTGCAAGATCCCTGAAATAATCGTGATAACAAAGTTAGTCTTCCCGAAATTCGGAACATAGTCTCCAAAATTAATTTGAATTCGAAATAAAAGGAGGAAAAACTAATTTTTTTACCGATTTTCTACAGCTTCATTTAGATGAAATTTATGCATCAACGACAATACCAATCTTAATGTAGACCAAATTGGTTCGGACATTGCACCTGGTGGCGCACTCTGTCCCTGAGCATCGCGTCCAGCCGCTTGTTGGTTCAATGCCGTTAATAAATGTTCACCCGCTTCTTTATATGCACCGAGATTAATACATGATATACCAAGATTATAACGCGCACGAATAAAACCTGGTGACAATTCTAATGCACGTGAATAGGCTTCTACTGCCTCTTCCGATCGTTGACCATTCGCTAATGACGCTCCCAGACGATTCCATAATCTACAATCATTAGGTCTAACTTGAAGAGCAGATTGAAAACAATCCGCCGCTTTGTCGAATTCACTCGATAGATTGAACAATACACCAAGGCCGCTCTGTACATCAGCATCAATTTCATTTGTTGGGTTCATTCGCGCTGCTCGAATGAATAATTCCTTAACTTCATGGTGTACATCCTTAAATAAAATAGTGGAGACACTAGATTTATTGGTTCCAATCATTCCACCACTTGCTTTTGTCGTCAATAGATGATTGTATGTTTTATTTCTTAGCAGCCATTCTTTTAATGTCAAACATGCTTGATTTTGAAAAGATTCATTGGTATATGAGACTGCCAGTGTCATCAATGCTGTTGCATTCGACGTTTCTAAAGTCAAGCATTTTTTCAAAGCAGCAATTGCTAATGGGTCTTGTTCATTTTCAGCTTGGGTCTTTCCCAATAACAACCATGCCTCAGGATTTCCTTCATTTTGTTGCACAGCCGCTTCAAAACACAAAACTGCACTTGGCAAATCACCAGCATCCAGTCTACGTTTGCCCTCTTCCAATGGATCTGTCGCATCTTTCATCGGATTATCAGCATTAAATTTGTAATCTTTATATGGATCATAATAACTTTCATAATCTGATATCCACGGATAAGTATCAGTTAATTGATTATTTGATAATTTATCCCATTCACCTTGAAGTCGTGCCCAAAAAGTGGACTCGTATGTGTCTGCATCTACGAAACGAAATGAATATCCATACACATATATGAAAGATGTAAATTCCTAATGGGAGTCGATCCTTGAGATTTATCTTCTTTATAAATAGTAATGAAACTGACCTACATTTCCTGTAGAACTGCTCAAGAACTCATTCGCCCATGCACCAGCCGCTGTAGATAATTGATCATTTTCATCTTTAATAGCATTGTCATTTTGTTCTGTTGGACTTAGCGACAATGGTTGTTGTTGTCGTTGCGATGTATTGGGGTTTTGTTGTTCAGAAAAATCCTGCGCCCATTTCGGACTCAAATTCAATGATGCAACAGTCTGATTTTTCAGACTTTCAATTGATATTTCACCCTCTTGGTGCATAAACTTCATAAATTTCGAAAATGCGATGTTCGGACTTTCATTATCGGTATTTTTGAATCCCTTCAATTGTTTTTTTGTATCATTCTCTTCAGATTCAAGCGAATGTTCAATATAATCCTCGGCCCATGTTTGTCCCAAACCAAGTTCGTTTGCGTCCTGTACAGGCAAAGATGTAGACATGTGTTGTTGCTGTTGTTCACTCTCTGCCCATATTCTGTCTGTATTGTGTTCCTATGAATTATTTTATTATTTATATCTATCCCACCGAAAAAGAAAGCAAGCATGAAAAGAAACAAAGATACAGACAGGCAGATGGACATACTAATATATATATATATGTGTGTATATATAAATTAGGAAAAAGACAATCTCAAGAATAATTACATAAAATTCTGTTCTATTTTCCAGAAATTGCCTTGCCCATTCAGAATCTTGATCCAACGGTTGGTGTATTCTTGTACGTTGTTGTTGAATATCACTATCTATTTCATTCATTTCCTGCAGAATATCTTTCATTCTAAATGTTTGTGGATACACATTGGTACGGCTCTCAATATATTCATCGACCAGTTGATCAGCAGTTGTATTATCAAACGACGTAGGTACATGATGATTTATGCTGTGCTGGCGACCTATTCCATCTTCCCGATAACCACGATCCTGAACCAAATGAGAGCTAAGGATCGAAAATGGACTTGGTCCACCACAATCACCCTCAACCAATTCTCTCAGTGCCATTGTTTAACTGGAAAATGGAAACATAAAAATAAAAAGCAAGAGGGGAACATCTCAAATCATAATTCGGTTCATGACCAGAAAAATTTGGATACAGAGATTGAACATAAACGAGTATATCATTACGTATGAACAGAAAAAAAGTGGAGTCATGAGAGTTGAAATATGCTATTTGACTTGTGCTCATGCATTGGTGTTATTTTTTCATGCTGCATCTGACTAATTGAACTTACATGACTCCACGGATAAATTCGACTATGTAAGATGAATATTTAACTCTTCAAGTGATTGTCCATTGAACTCGATGCACGAGTTTGTACCACCGCCACCACGCTATAGTTTGCGTATTTACACTCATTAACGGGTTGTGAAATCAACAAAGTATCTCATGACGTTTCCGAAATGAGACAACAAGTGAGAGAGTCCGAGGTACAAAGCGGGTATGAAACGAGAAAGATATATGTATGTATTCATGGGTGTGTATGATGAGAGAGCGCGCGAGAGAGAGAGAGAGGGAGAAAGTGGAAAGATATATACATATTTCCTACTAGTCCACCACCCCTTTTCTTTCTGATCACATGGACTCTAGACCCTCAAACTTTTTATGTGTTCAGCTTTGTGAATGTGTGTGCAAAAAGCATTACCTTTCACTCAAATGATTATTATTGGTCTGTCGACATCATTGTCCATGCTATAATTCATTGCGTTGAACCAATCATACTCGAGCTATATAATGGCCCTCGAGAATTAGTCCACAAGTCCTTAGTGGAAATTGTCCCCGTTGGCCGACTCATAATATATAATATTGGCTCAAAATGTTCGCATAAGCCAGTTTGAAAAATTACCAATCAATTATACTAAATGATTTTTTTCATTTTCGTGATTTATTTGTTACATTCGTTGTCATGATTGGAACAATATCAACAATTCAACCATTGCAATTTTGCAGTTCTAATTCCTTCTTTCTATGTTCTTTGTTTCGCATTCTTTGCAACCTTTGCAATGTAACCAACAGGTGCAGCTGCCGACGCTGCTTTTCGTGATGACGCTACACACGCTAAGCAAACGCTTCCAGATGATTCGTTCCTTTTGCTGGCGCGCGTTTGGTGCGATAAGAGGAGACCAATCAGCGGCGGCCGTCTTATTTAGCACTGAAAACGCCTCGTAAGTAGCATATCGGCAATCCTAAAAAACGTCACATCTACGCTAACGACAAAGTTTTTGTGAATTGACTAATCTGACACCAGGTGTCGTGGTCAACTGCGAATGTGACCACATCATAATAATAATGATGTACATATATATATATATAGATAGATTGATAAAAATCCATACCAATCCATACGTTCCGTACCTGACGTGTCGCGTGTTGCGCGTGTACCTGTATGTGTGTTTTCTTCTACATGATATATTTTGAACATTTTCATATTAAAAATTGTTGTTCTATATATTAATAATAACGTTAATAATTCGCCTGAATAAATATAACATTTCAGGAAGACTGATTGGTGAATATATGGGAGACTATTGTTTAGAGAATCAGAATAAAAAATGATCATGACAATAAGCTTTGACGTTTCAATGAGGCATCATGCGCGATGTTATGATAATTAACGGTCATGGCGACCGTCATACGAATAATGATGTTGTTGTTCACGCTATTCACTTCGAGAGAATTGTGAACTGAAAGGAAATACGAAAGAAAAAAATTTATTCCTGATAATAATAAATAATAATGCTGAGATTTTTATCACGTCGACGTGTACGCGGCGTTAATGGACAAACAGCTTCGCCGCAAATAAAAAATCAACGCTTACTGAGCAATAAAAATATCATACAATGTCAGGTAATATTATTGGATGGTACCGATTTACCCATTGAATTATCGGTGAGTTGAAAATTATAACAATTCAATTATCATTTCGCGAAATTTAACCTACAAAATTTCGGCTCATCACTTTTTCTTACTCCCAACATTTTCAGAAAAAAGCTCTCGCCAGTGACCTATATGAACAAGTATTTTATAGCTTAGATTTGATAGAAAAAGATTATTTTGGTTTACAATATACAGATAGTAATAATGTACAGCATTGGTTGGATCCAACTAAACCAATAAAAAAGCAAATTAAAATTGGCCCACCATATACATTACGATTGAAAGTGAAATTTTATTCATCTGAACCGAATACACTGAGAGAGGAATTAACGAGATATCAGTTTTTTTTACAACTCAAACAAGATATACTTGAAGGGAGATTGCATTGTCCACACGCAGTTGCAATACAATTGTCAGCTCTTGCTTTACAATCAGAATTAGGTGATTATGATACAACTATTCATACAGCAGCAACTGTTTCAGAATTTCGTTTTGTTCCTGGACAAACTGAAGAAATGGAACTTGAGATTTTTGATGAGTTTAAAAATTGTTCCGGTTTAAGTCCGGCACAAGCTGAATCATCATATTTGAGCAAAGCGAAATGGTTGGATATGTATGGCGTTGATATGCATACAGTACTTGGTAAAGATGCATGTGAATATTCATTGGGTTTGACACCGACTGGAATTCTTGTATTCGAGGGCAATCAAAAAATAGGTTTATTTTTTTGGCCAAAAATTGGGCGGTTGGATTTCAAAAAAAAAAAACTTACATTAGTTGTTGTTGAGGAGGATGACGAGGGTAGAGGCGAACAGGAACATACTTTTGTCTTTCGATTAGCGAATGAAAAAGCATGTAAACATCTTTGGAAATGTGCCGTTGAGCATCACGCCTTTTTTCGTTTACGTGCGCCAGTGAAAGGGGCAAGCAGTCGACAAAATTTCTTTCGTATGGGATCACGTTTTCGTTATAGTGGGAAAACGGAATTTCAAACAACACAATTGAATCGTGCGCGACGCACTGTTCAATTTGAACGTCGACCAAGTCAACGTTATGCACGTAGACAAAGCCATGTACTACGTGAGCGACAACGACATCAACCTGAAACTCAAGTGCCACTACAAATGCCATCATTTCAAACCACAGCCATAGCTGTTGAATCTGGACCGTCATTGCAACGGCAATCAAGCAAAACAAGTTCAGAATCGTCGACATCTAGCGTTGTTCAACCGGCCACATCAAATTCACTACCACTTGTTGACTCATTATTGAAGTCGTTAGCAAAAGATCCACAAGCATTGGAATTAAAAAATCAAACAACTCTTACAATAGCAGAGAAAGAGAATGAACCAATAAAACATAATCTTATTACTGAGAGTATATCACCGAGTATGCCATCACAATCACTGCCGAATAATCAAGTTGGTGGTACTTTATTATTGTCTGCGCGTTCACCAATTCCACCTGAATCACTCAAGTGTAATATATTAAAAGCCAAAGCACTTGAATCAGAAAAAAATTCAAATTTAGTATCAATCACACCCGTTGATACTGGGACCAATTGTTCAATGAAACATCACAGCGATGCGGCTGCAACCATTGTTTCTGTGGTATGTATACAACCATCATGTATATATGTTATTGTTCAAAAAATATATTTGCGCATTTCATTCATTCACAAGTCGCTAATCAGAACAAAATGGTGATCGTTAAATTGACATTTGATCCTGTGACAACCAGATTCTGAGACAATATGATCCTGGATGAGTAATTGAAAGTAGATAAGTGGGGGTAGACATACATTCTCAATATAATGTAAGCATGGGTAAGAGAATTTTTTATTTCTGTGGATATGGATGGGGTGGGTAGGAGCTGCGGATTCCAATATTTACCCAGGAAGGTAGAGGACAATAATGGATGCTAATGATATAAATTCATGTTGATTATCGGGATTTTGGAGAAAAGTATTGATGATGAAGAGTGCAATGAATCGAAATATTGGAAGGATTCTGTACGGGGGGAAATTTCGCATAGCAAAAAGTGGTTGATGAAAACTATTTACGGAATTATACACCCCACAGATGATGTCTGGTCGACATTCCACTATTTTGTTTTCTAAGAGGTGTCTCGAGAGTTAGTAATACTTAAAATTTGTGGAAATACATTGTCTCAAGAACAAATTGTCTTAGTAACAAATGGTTTCAGGATCAAATGCTAGGATTTAATCACCTAGCACCAAAAAAATTAGTTGAAGCAAAAATGAAATAACACAAGACGAGAATTTGCAGGGTGGCGATAAACTTACATTGAATGTGAGCGGTGCAATACCTATGACTCCACCGAGAGACGATACAGTGACAGTTACCCATTTTTCATTGGATAGTTGGGGACAAATTGCCCAGAAGATAACGCCATTCAATACCAAAGCCGCAAATCAATCACAGAATCCATTCAATCCATTCAGCAGTGACAATTGCAAGGATATCGCGAGTAGTATTGAATCAATGGACACGGAGAACGACAATAGTTGTAATGAGAATAAAAATACTAATCCTTTCATCGACTCAAATCCATTTTTGGGATTGTTAAATCCATTCAAGGAAGCGCAACAATCCATTTTAGAGAAAATTGTTGAGAGAGATGAGGAATCCATTGACGCAGTAAGTCCAATGACTAAATCTGAAGAAGTTTCCTTGACGACTGTGACAACATTCACACGCGCGGTTAGTGTAAATTATGTATCACATATTTTTCCGTAATTTTCCTCCACAAAACTATTTTAATAATCGGCTAAAAAGTATTCAAACACATAAATACACACTTCATAGAAGTGTTTTGGAAGAATTGGATGGAAAAATTAAAAATTAGAACACCAACAAATTATTTTGTCTAACATCAAAAAAGCGTCCGTCTCAATGCCGTGAATAGCAACTTCCCCAAGAAATATCGAAACCTCAAGGACGAAATGTTTTAATACATTATGAGAGTGTTTATCTGATGGAAATATTGTCCCAAACCCAAACTAAACCAACGGTTGTAGATATCGGAAAAGTGATAGCGGGTCCACAAGTACAACATTCACTTGATACTTCTGCCGAATGTGACGTCAATGCGTTTATAACTTTGCGTGGTACAGTACATGCATACTTTGAAAATCTCGTATGGCGAGAAAAGTATTCTAAAATTCGCGTCTTGTGATATATATTTATTCATATTATTCATATATTTATTCTTTTATTCATCCATCTATCCATGCTTGTTTCAACAATTTATATTAATTATTGAAATTCAAAAATTTGGTTTTTTTTCTCATACTGCTGGCATGTCGAAAACGACTCAAATTTCGATAAAATAGTAAGAGCCCTTCATTGGCGAGCACGCAATTTCACATACTAAACTACATGACGGCCATAGACCAAACTTCATAGAAGAGGTGCAAGAGATGACCGAAAGTGTGTTCTGAAATGGTGCGGTTTGCCGAGTTACGCGTATATGATAAACGAAAGAATAAACATAACTGAAAGTCGTTGGGAAAGTACGAAAAAATTAAGCTATAATCAGAATCGTTCGTAGGTATTTCCCATGCATATTCCATGGAATTCGAAACATTCTTCGATTTTTGAGGATTATAAGAACATATTCCGACTGAGGACCAAGGAGTTCCGCAGGTTTGTTTACTGGTTATGAGTAATCACCGTTGAGTAGCTGACTCGCATGTCGTGGAGGCGCTCATTCCTCCAAAGCCCTTGGTCCCTCTTGCGAGACAACGGAAGCGGCTCGCGAGCGTTTTCAAAGTCAAAAATTGAGCGAATTTATTATGATTATATAAGAATGGTAAAGAAAATGTTCACCGTGCCCCCCCCCCCCCCCATGATTACGATGCTGCTTGAGATTATTCAATCACATAAATCAAGAAATACCAAATATAATATAAAGTTTGAGAATCGGTTCCTCGTTGAAAAATATCTCAACCAATTTTTTTATTGCTAATTATATTGACAGCATACGGTTATAAGCAATTAGAATGAGTGACATTCACACAAAACAATGAAAATAAGCAATACACTAATCATACGTAATATCTAATCATTCGTTAAGTCAAGGTATTTTAATATAGAAAAAAGGGATATGACCTACATAATTCTAACTTCGAGTTTCATAGTCCTGTTCATTTTCCGCGGTTTTGATAGATTCCATAAGGGAATATAAGATAGTTCCCACAAACACTCATTTTTAGAATGATTGATATTTATTATAAAATTTTTTGGGCGTTGAAAAAAAAATTTTTTTTTTTCTTCGCAATTATGGTTTCACACTAGGAGATTTTTATCAAATATCAAATCGTTTTCGAAATTCTCCATGGTTTCAGATTGGACTCGCATTCGACAAACTTTATTTTCTTTTCAGATGGAAACATCAATTTTGAGCCTGAAACTCAGCGTAAAGTGACGAGATAGATAGTTTATGCATATAAAATCTCAATTACTGTCAAAAAATCTATTTCATTTTTAGCCGATTATTCAAAATTTTGTGATAGCAACACTATTTTTTACTATATTAATTTGAAGCATCTATTGTTATTCATAAATCACTGTTTCATATAATTGATTTCAGATAATGAATTACCTCGGGGCACTTGTGGGGGTTTATATGTAATGCAAAATCAGATGAAAAAATGTTCCTAATATCAAACAAATTTGTTTCTAACAGCAGGATTCGTGTTTAACATCAGCATCAGATATTAGTCCATGGTTGGTGGCGGATCCAACACAAACCACAAGCAAATGTACGAAGTCGAGTCTCACATTAAAGACTGTCATAACTACGCAGTTATAGAATACGCTTTTATTTCTGATCAATTTTCACGCGAGACGAGAACATGAGTTTGTCAATCTGGCAATATCCACATGTACATGTCATATAAACATTAGTGATTAATAAGTTGAATATGTTACCGTCAAACTCACCTGAAAGTTCGTACATGAGATTACAAAAAAAATGGAAAGTAATGAAAGTTTTCTGTATTTTTATAGTGAGTGGTGGGACCAACAATAACATATTTTCTAAATACGTAAAGGTATTGAACATATACATATTCGAGTTTGTAAGAATCGGCGAAAAAAAAAACCAACATGATACATATGTTTAGAAATGCAATATATATGTAAATTGGTGTCTTTCTTTCTTTACCCACTTTCTTAGTTTGTTGTTGCAGTTATCTGTTACCATTTTCTTCAAAACGGCTGCATCATTTTCAATGCGATTTTTTGCAAACATTTTGTTTAGAGTAGGTTCATGAATAGGTTCCGTAAATTGGGAGCTTTTTGAAAATCTTAATTCCATAAACATTATTTATCCTTTCATAGAATAAAAAGTGGATCAATCTTTTATTTGGATACGGACAAGTAAGTTAATTTACAAATAAATTTTATATCAGATACATAAATTATTACAATTCAAGGCGCTGGCATTGATATCTGTTTATTCATATTTAATATCAACGTATTTTAGAAAATATAGGATTATAATTAGTGAAATATCAAAAAATGGGCGCGATCGGAATTGAATATTACAAAAGCAGCAAAATTGAGAAAAAAAAGCAAAACCAGTCAGGTCTTGAATACGCGCGTTCCAAGACCATATAATATCACAAAGTTGATTTCTTTGGGGATTAGAAATATATGATGTGAAAGATCCGATGATACTGGTGACACCACAGTGAAATAATCATGCGAACGATCGAAGTATATATAGTGGTGATTTTGAATGCAGATTAATAATTTTAATATTTTTTCACCTAACTTCTTCGAATTGTATAGAATTTATCAATAGATTAGTTTGATAATGGAGTAACCGTTTGCTTTTTTCTTGCTTTCACCATAAAGATGGTTCATATAGATTAAATTATATAATAATTTTGCATAATCTGACTGGATTTGTGTTTTGAAATCGCGTTTCAACTGATCCCTCCCACGAATACTGGGGGTAGATGTTCAATTGATTATTCAAAATGATTGAAGAGTCGAAATTAGAAAACCATGGAATGTGTGTATGTATTCGGTGTAATAATTAGAATCACGACATAAACTCTGCGCTTTGTATAATGAAAACACTATACCAGAAATAAAACGTTCGAGTAATTATATCACCATAATAAAACTTGATTGAACCCAGAATTTTGATGATAGAAATCTTTAGAATTAACATAACTTACAAACAGACAATTAATTGCTAAATAAAAATCGGAGTTCTAACCTATGAAATAATTACTTTATGTTTCAATTAGGCTGCTAGTGATTAAATTTACATATACATATGTATATGATATATTCTATATTTACAGACTTATCAACTGCATTTTTGCATTATCAACTTTCCAGTTATCATTACCACAAAAGTCACCCTTGTAATTTGAATCTCTCTCTCTGTGGCATCCAATAAGCCTTCTGTTTTGATACTTCTTGGAATTCTTTCACAATTGTAACAGGATTGAAAATAATATTGTATCATGTGCAAGTTGGATCTGGTAAAGTTTTTGCGTCAAATTCGGCATTCATCTGTAGTTTTTTTTTTTTTTTTTCATTATTAATATGTTCCGTGTTTTAATATTGTAATCTGTGAGATTGTAGAATATTTGGTTCCATTCATTTGGAATATTACGCACGCATTTATTCCATGCGACATGTTGTGATAGTTGATTAATCAATATCTGTCGAACTTACGAATATTTTTTCATGCGGAAGTAATATTGAATTATTTTCGTATTCTTTTTTTTTGTTTTGAACTCCGAAGCGAATTTATGCAGGAACTTCAATTTGCCTACCTAGAATATGCATTATTCCTTTGTTCTGTTTTGTTTTGAAATTATATTGATGTTAATTACTATTTCCTAAAATTAATTCCATTAATATTCGTTAATGTTGCTTTTTCGCGGCACTCTGTTTCGAATGATTGTTGGTGTTATTTGTTGAAACATCATTGGATAAATCGTCAGAGATTTCTTCACTACTATTACTGCGAATGTCACCTTCCATCTGTGAAAAGTTTATTTTAATCGTTATTATGTATACTCACCATTGTTATCAGGGTATGAACAAATAATTGTGATTCAAAAGATCGACATCAAATAGTGATTTAAATCGGAAAATTGAATTTTGTTCTATATTGTCGACAGCAAGACAGAATGATAAATTATACGAACCTGACCAGCGTAAAATGCATTATAGGCAATTTTCAATATCAATACTGTCCAAAATGTGTGCAATACAAACAACAAGATCAATAAAGCATTGAAAATGTAGTAGGCCGGAAACATCGGAACAATCCTTGGGGCCTCTATTGATGTGCTGCAATGATGAAACAATCAAGTGGATGGCATAATCATCTCTATCAGTGATTTGAATCTCTAATATGGGAAACTTTAATACATGTGTTGAATACACATACCTATATATAATCCATAGAGGATAAATTCCCATTCGAGTTATGAGCCATAATACCGTGAAGATGACAAAAACCACGTCACATACTTTTTGGTAACTTGCATACTTAGCCATTTTTGCTGCCTTTAATAAATGTAAACATGAAAACATTTCCCGTTCAAATATTATTTTTCGACATTCTATAATAGATGATTCAGTATCATTACATACCTCGAGGAAAATATCGGCACTGTCATGTACAACTAAAACAAGAGATCCAATTCTTGTGAGATTTCCGACCCAGGAGAAAGCCATGAGTATGATAGTTGCTTTATGATGAATAAACATTTGCCAAAAATCTTTTCGTCGCACATCAAAAAATTGGGATATGCTCAATGACCAATAAAACGATATTGAAACCATGTAATACCACCATATGTCATCAGTAACGGAATGATATGGATAACCATAATAACAATGTTTGATATCCCACAACCATGGCTTATCCCACAGAATTACAATACCATATATGAAGATAGAAGTATAATACAGACATCTCCAACTATGATACGAAAATAAAATATACAGTTTCAGAATTAATTTTGGTTCCTTGCTTTTAAACGAAGACATTTATAGCTAACCTATTCTCGCAAAATTTCGTAAGAGTCGAGGGCATATCTTGACTCCGGCGTAACCGCAGCCATCTTTCCACCTGTCTCTCTGACATATCCAATTGTTTAGCTAATGCAGTTATTTGTTTATGCTTAATTTTTTTGGCATAGGCCTTCTCCAGAATGGGATTTGGTGGTGCTCGCTTGGACCTCGTTGTTTTAATACCGAGTCTTCTTCCGATTGGTGCAAAGCAACATCTTAATAGATGAAAGAAAATACAAATACATTAATATGAACATAGATATCAATGAACTGAATGAGAAGCAAACGCTCTTTCTTCATGCATTATTGCAATTAACCTCATAATAAATTTCATTTTTATATCTTCTTCAAAATGATATGAAATCGGACAATATAATAACTAGCAATGAAATGTTGTCTTGGACCACGAAATACTTCCAAATATTATACATGTATGTGTTGGACAGGTGTAATTTCTTTGAAATATATATTAAGAAAGTGATTGAGTTGTAACCGAAAAAAAAATATAAATGGTGAGTTACCATCATCGGGAGCTAATATTACCTCTCCATCGCATATCTCATTGCAAGAAGTCCGAGGGCCATCGGCAATGGATATATAAGGTGCCGATAATCGGCATACTTATTGTCTGAATTTGGTGTAATATTGTTCCATGTTATATTTGATGGTAACCAAATATCCGGTGACCAAAAAGTTGAAGATATGTTCTTCAATATTTCCATCATTTCGATTGTGTCCAGGGGACACGTGCAGCACTCGTACTACACCTTTATTACTGAGTCGTATTATTGAGAAAAAAATTTTTTTCCAATATAATCGTTAGAGGACCCACCCTGCTAGTCAAGTAATCACCAGTAGCTACTGGGCTGCGGACTAACTGATGAGACAGATAAGCGATGTCCATCGATGTTTCGGAACATCGATTATTTCTTTCCGAACAGTCGATTATTTTACTCGATGTCATTGAATTCCGATTAATCGATTTCCACGATGACCTGACGAAACATCGAATGCTATATCGGAATTCGTTATCATCTCACTTTGTTGTTCTGCGCATGCGTCACTCCGTACTTCGAGGCGGCGAAAATGTGAATCCTCGGAAGTTCCATCAGTATAGACTGAACTTTTCGCGTTCACGAAAAAAATGAGGAAAATCACGGGTTAGATACATTATCAATGTACGTCACGTATGACTGCATCGAAGTTGCATGAAACTATATAAAATATATACGGAATACATCTTTTGTTTAAAATTACGTGAGACTAATGATTACTTCCAACCGCCGACTGGTACTATCAATGTTTATCGTTGATTATGCTTTTGCTCAGCTCTTATGAAGCTATTGGTGGAATTAATTGAGGTACAATCAAGTACTAAAAAAGTTGATATGATTAGGGCTAGCAAAAATTTTATTTTTGCTTTTGTATTCTTTGGTCCAAAACAAAAAATGAATTTCGGTAATTGCAGACAAGAAAGACAAATACGTCTTGGGGTGCATTCAGGTACAGTTGGCATGGAAACAAAAAATCACGTGAGATTGATAGTTACTTTCAACCGCTGACCGGCACTATGAATCTTCACTATTCAATTTTTTTTTTTTTTTTTTTTGATGGAGTATGATTCTTCCAATTACGGTACAATAGAGTACAGACGTACAGAAACCACTTTCCGTACTCCAGCTTCTAATTGTTATTAACGCTATATACTCTGAACTAATAATTTCGATTACACTGGAACTCATAATTTCTCATTAGAACGGTTGAAGGTGCATCGAAGTACATTCAATTTTGTTTTTTGTACTATGAAAAATATTTTGAACCCTTAAAAAAGGGTGTCCAATTTTTCTAAACGGATACATCGCTTCGTTTTTGTGACGGTACGAAAAAATTCGGTATCGGTACATTAAAGTACGAACGAAATAGGGGGTTTTCCAAACACAGCACGCTATCGCACTGCGCGACACAGTGCTCGACGGTGCGTGTTCCAACCACAGCGCTGTGCCGCACGCTTGAGCACAGAGAATTGCTGTGTCCGAGGCAGGCTGTGATTGCAGTGATACCAACAAAACAACAATTAATCATACCAACAGTCGTATTTCGTGCAATTTCGTGGCAGTGATCGAGTAGTCTCCACCTCCATGAGTCGCTCATCTCTGGCGGCACCATGCTGCGTAATTGGGAAACCCACATATAGTGTCTAGAAATCAATTCCAAATTTCATTTCGATAAACTCAGGCGTCAACTTGACGACTTCCCATGATTGTGCCCTCTCTAACTTTCATGGTTCATGGTTACTAGATATTTAGGGTTTTTCGTCGTTCAGGATCACTTTATAGCGGGCTTTTAGAATTTAGTTATGTGATATGAATCACAACTTCATCTTGGTGCTCATACATGTTTTGATTACGTTTATTTCTCTGTACCAACTCGATAATTGTGATTGCGTGATTGCGATACTGTGATTTGTGATTTAATCAACATTTCAGGGGTTAGTTTATGATAAAAGTATTTATAAATAGTAAATATTTTAGCGCATTCAAATGATATTACTATGGACACTAGAGTAAGTTTCTAGTCTCCATGGTCGGTTAGTTGGAAAACCCGCATTGTTGGTGGTGTTGCACAAGTATGAAACATCTCCAACTGCCGCCAGCATATAACAACACTCCCTGCAACGTAACTCGAAGCTCACTTCTCGCTCTCACATGGCACTCACTTCATTGCGGTTCTATAACTGTGGCGATGCTGGTGACTGAATTTGGAACTTGACTATTTTTTCGAATTTCACGGACGAATTTTTATGATGTTCACCATAGGAGTTCGTCTTCCTTCATTGTAGTCTCCATAGTATGAATACTGCACAACATTATTTTTTATATGCGAAATATGATTGGAAGTTTCCTATTCAAACTATAAATATTAGTACGCATTATAAATAATGGAATTGTTTGCTTTAACTGATTATTTTTGAAATACATCATTGAAAATCATGTTACTCTCCAGTCATAAACCAATTATTATTGTGTAGTATGTCATATACGATAAACCGTATTCTCCACCGGCTTCTTGACAATGATGACGATATTCATCAAAATTGACGACGAAGAAGAATGTCACGACCCAGGAGTGCGATTTAGGCACGATCGAATTCGATGTCGACAAACGACAGCACGGTGTTACATGGAACGCCTCCTATCTTCGTGTATTTTTATTATATATGGTCTAGGGAACTGTCAGCTGTGTCCGAGTCTCTCTGGCCCAGTTTTTTTAAGGATAAACCTATCTGTTCATCACTTCCTTATCACTAACCTCTGGGGTGGTATTCGTTGCGTTTTAAGATCATCTTAACATTTTATAATTTAGCACCCACGAGAGGGCGCAGTGATGGGAGTAGAATGAATTGATGTGTATTACGAACAATTCTTACGTTAGGCGTTGAACGTTGAAGTAGAGAAGGAGGGGTAAAATTGTGGAATGGCTGACTTTTATACTCCGTGGTGTGCTCCAAAAAATAAAAATGAGTGTACCCTTATTCGAATCTCCGTAGACTATACAAACAATCATAAATGGCTCTGCACATAACAAATGCAAACATATATATGAATATTACATACATAAACGTACCATTACACATATCAATATTGGAAACGCTGTTTTTTCAAATTCATAAACCGTGTTAGTATTCTTAAATCGAACGGAAGTTCTTCCCTCGTGCGTCCTCTTGCGGGAGAAAAATTATAAGATTTCAAGATGATCTCAAAACGCAACGAATACTACTCCAGTGTACATCCGTATATATAGAATATGGGCCCAGTTTTTTTAAGGATAAACCTAGTTAGATAAGTGGCGCGGTTTAAGTTAAGTTCCCCCACTTTGAGTCCCTTCCCCTATCTATTTTCCCCTAACCGCGTGATGTTTGTGCGATTGGCGCCATTGGCGGCTGTCTGATTTGAACTCTGTATACTGAGAATATTGTGATCTAAGATACTTAGTTCATAATTATTATTTAAATAATAATCTTTGTTATTATTCAGTTAATTCAATTACGTGCTAAGCACTGTACACGTCTCAATAACCTTGCAAACTTCACAAGTTTAGAGACAATTACACAAAAATCACTCTTTGTTAATAACTTGATATCACTGCATAAAATATTTAACACTTTGAATTGGAATATTTGAGGTTATGATGAATATACGTTGGACTTGAAACAGGCTTCGAACTTCTGATTAATGCTACTATGCGGCGCTAGTTTCGGGATCTAGGTGGGGGAACTTAACTTAAACCTCGCCAGTTAACTAACTAGGTTTATCCTTAAAAAAACTGGGCCATGGAGGGTAGATATAAGGAGGAAAAAGTGTCCATAAAAATGCATTAAATAACAGTTCAATAAATTTCCAGAATGGCGCTGATCGCAATCAGAGTAAAACCTGAAGTTGGCTATTTGAAAAGAAATGAAGTGAGCTGAAAGGAAGTAGTAAAATGTAGATGTTGTTAGGTCGATTAAAATAGTCATGAAAAAAATTGCTATTAAATGCTTGATTGAGAACGTAGTGAATTGTGTCATTTGCTTTTTGATATTTTTGATGTAACAATGTGTTTAAAAGTTAATTTATCTTCACAATTTTGATTTTTTAAAAGTATATTGCAAGATACGCAAGGAGGGTAGGACCTCCCAAGCTATTCGCATGATCATCTCTGTAGACCAACTGTCGATTTTTTCAAAGTTGCTACTTTTTGGTAATTGATTATAGCAGTATTTGATTTTTCACAGGTTGCCATCGTACATATAGTACCAAATGCCATTGAACCATACCGGAAATATCGTTTGCCAGTGCATAAGAAAATCAATCAAATAATTTTTCAAACCAATTGTACAAAAATGGACATATAGTTACGAATTATTAACCATATGTGAACATTGGAATTGCACATAACATTAACAGTAGAAGTAATTCGAAAAAATTTTTTGGATTTATACGGGGGACTTTTTTATGCAAGCGATCAATTATTTGAGTTAACTAAGCGATTAGAAAAATGTATATTGATAGCTGTGGCCAAAGAATCAGCAAATATTGAGATCATTTCTCAAATTGGTGTAGAGATTAGTAAGGTACAGTTGGAAAGGGTTGGGTGCTGTTTACATTCCAGAGATCTCACGAAGAAAGTAATCGATTTATATATAGTCATGCGAACCCGATTCCTGGGTAACTCGGAAAATAAACGATACCAATTAGCCAAAGATAAAGTTAAGATGCACCATAAAAATGCGAAATTGTTAACTTAAGTACTAGCCATTCATATTTTTTACTACATGGAAAAGACAAAAAATCGTATTTTAAAGCTTGTATATTTTTTTTCTAAGATTTATAGTTTATTAATAATAAATTTTAACTTCATAAAATATTAGTTACCTATATTATTTTAATATTATCAATAATTTATTTTATATTCGAATTTTAAAGTACGTTTGTACTTGAAACAATTCTGAGCTTGTCACTTCAAAGTTTATAAGCAGCTTTGAGATTATTTTGAAATAACTTTTTTAATATCTATAGGTTTCTGTAGTATATATATACATATTCATACATAATATATTAGCTTTGGACATGAATTTTCTTCTTTGAATTCATTAATTTGTGAATTTATTGCTACTGTTTTCATTTCTTACTCTTGAGGTATTAATTGATAAAGTTATTTTTCATTAATCACTTACAATTCCAAAGTTCATTCATTCATACCCACTAATTCAGTGTTTTAATATACTTTCATTAATTATTTATTTATGTGATAATATTTTTATTGTCATTAGGGGCACTCTTAATCGATGGAGTGGTTTATATTCGCACCTCATTAAAATATCACTCGAATTTTTTAAAAACAGCGCCTCCACAAAGCGGATGTATATCTTTCTCTGTTTAATTCTATCCCACTTGAACAACTTTTGGCGGTCCATACGAAATTTAGGACTTTTGTTACAATAGCGCCATCTTAATTTCCCTCAGTTTTATGGACACTTTTAATACACAGAGAGAGTTCTCCTTACCTCTACCCTCCATAATATAGAACTAGTACAATATAGTGGAAGCTCAACACTTCTCTCGCTACTATCTGCTTCCCTCGCCAAACGTGTATATACGCTTGAATATATAGATATAAGGTAGCGCCGAGTTCACTGCGCTCTCGTGTTGAGCTTCAAGTGGGATCGGTATGTGAGGTTACGTTTACACCAGTTTACAATGATTTACACGGTTTACACGTTCATATCGCTGCATACGGTTTATATTGGTATATGTATATCCCCCGTCCATGTTGCGTGAGTGCTCTTCAACCGAGTGTGAGAGAGACAGGTGGTGTGTGAACGGGACCAAATGAGACTGCGAGCAATAACGAGCACTGCGAAAGCATACGAGAGTGTCGAACAGTATCGAAGTGCATTGGAAAGCATTGGAAAGCGTTGCGGAACCTTCAGCGTGGTATATAGCAAGATACGTTTGAAACTTTGTGCTGAAAGGAGTAAGAGGGGAGAGTTTACACATACTGTAGGCATACATACATAAATATATGTGTGTGTGCATGTGTGGCTGGTTTTTTTTTTGTCTATTTGGGTCTATTCGCATGCCTGAATTATTGCATACGCGGGAGAAAAGTTGTGGAATCACGTTTGCATTGAACCATCATTACTTTACTTGGTCATCTTCTAGTATAGACATCTAATACGCAAAAATGTCGTTAGACTCATTAACTGACTCCGAGCTCCGTAGTAGACTAGCGGAATTTGGTTACCCTGTTGGCCCGGTGACCCAGACCACCAGGAAGATACTAATGAAGAAACTCAAGAACCTTATTGATACCCATAATGCTGGATCACGTTTATCTCTCGCTGCTAGGTATTAACTATATAAATTATATAAGTAATATGATTAATATAAACCACATAAACTATGCAAACCATCAACCGCACTTTTTGTTATAATAACTTGTTGAAAATGGATGGAGATCAAAGTGAAAAAAAATAGTTTTTAGTGCAATGGATGCGTGCTTCGTTACGTTGGCATATACAGAAGCCCTTGTCATGAAAACATGTTGCATACATATATAAAAAGATATACAACACTTGAATTTGGAAAAATAATTATTTTATATTTGAACGTGTTCGTTGACAGACAAATAAATTGTTTCTAGATACAGCAGTGATGACACAGATGATGACATGGCGTCTACAACAAGCAGAAAGAAGAAGGGCCCATCGTCGAATAATCGACGCCAAACGATGGCAAATCCTATGCCGCCACCAGCGCCAGCACCAATTGCAACAGGTATTTCCCGCAGTCCATCAAAGCGACGTATTAATTCAAGAAGTTCTGAGTCCAAAGACATTGCGCTTGATTATAATGAACAAATACCGAACTCAACAAATCGATCAATCATTAAGGCGGTACAAAAGAAAATTAACAAATCCTATAAGGTATCAAGCATTAATGATGGTTTAGAAACTGGCTCAGATACTGATTATCCAGAAGAAAGGGAAGAAATTTTCGGTATTTCAACAAATTTGAATGCTGATAATATCCAAAAATTCGATTCACGGGATACACAGCGTAGTTCACGTGAAGTTGATACAACAACAAAAACTCCTGAATCGACAGCTCGACAGATCACTAATATTGTGAGAGAAGAAAAGTATATTGTCCCTCCATTCAAGCCCAACATTTCACCAATAGCACCTGTTAAAGAGGATACAACTTATAAACGTAGCGAATTAAATGTCAACGATCTTCTTGACAACTATGATAGTCCATTTTTGTCAGAATTTACAAGGCGCCTCAGTTCTCAAACTACTACCAATATCCAACCAACACGAGCTGCATTCAAGAGTAAGTAATCAATTGAAAATATACTTAAATTCCAATTGTCTCATTGGTCTATGATAATTACCTTTCCGCAGGTTCATTATTGAGATCTAATCGGCCTGAATCGAAAGAAACTGATACAAACGGACATTTCTCATCTTTGAGATCCTCCTACAGTACGGCAAACTCGCGGTGTGTATAAAAATCCAATACATCTATTTATCTAATTTCGTGAATAAATTTTCTGAATCGTCTCGTCATGTATTAATTCAGATATGTGTCCACATCGAATGATCGACCAAGAGACATTGCCACAAGGACCTTCAAATCAACTGTAACAAACAAAGAGGATAGCAGGAACAACCAAAACATGATTTCTATGGTATTAGTCATAGTGCTGGGTCTTTTCTTTGGAGTATTGGCGATATTTTACATGGGTCTAAGTGGAAAAGCCGACATTGTTCCATCGCTCCCAATGGGTAGGTATTATGACTAACGATAATATATTTACAATATTGTTCATTCATGAAAAACTAATCAAGTGGTGTCGGAATTATATATCGAACTACATGTATAAAATAAAACAGATATATATATTCATAATATTGAATTCTTACCGGTCATTCAAATAAATGAATAATTATCAGTCCGAAATCACCTTGGAGTCAAACATTTTTTTTATCATTAATGACCGCGCGTCGTAAACTACACTTCAAATCTGTTCTTCATACTATCGATGAGTATGAATTGAGTGTTCGTCATCAATGTAATACTTATGTGTTTATTATCTATTGTTTCACACGAAGATAAACCTGGTATTAAGATTTTTAAGTTATGTAGTAAATTAATGATGTTATAAGCTAGAGGCGTAAAATAAAATATAGGAGAAAAGATTTCATTTATTATTTTTTGCGATTGTCGCAATCGAATAATAGCCTATATCTCATTATTCACTCAAAATAGCTCATAGTACACAACAGGCGGCCGCGTTTTCCTTCATTTACAAACATCTTGCAGTAGTTACAAAATTTCTTGGTTTAGTCAATATGTTTCTAAATGACAGCTTAAGCGAAAAAATATGTATTTGTCTTTATATGAATAATAAACGTGTTGTACTGGTGATTCTATTAGTTTCAGTATTTTCTTCCCTTCTCCCATAAAAGATTGTTGATACATTTGTTTTCTTCTCGACCCTATTTTGCATGTCGTAAATCATTAATTATTGTAATATGGTTATAGTTATAAGACGTGCTCTTTAATTTTTATTTGTTTTTTAGACAATGATGTTCCAATTTGTTCGCAATCTGACCATGACAAACCCGGAGTCAACTGCTTATTGCAAGAAAATGTGGAGACTGTGATGCAATTGTTGAAAAAACTGCGGCCAATATTGATGAAGAAAGCCGTAACAGCGGCTTGTGATGATAATAATGAAGCAGCATATCTTTCTGATTCAGAAGTTATTAACATGCTCAAGAACAATAAAGTGGTACTCTTCATCGTGCATTTGAATAATAATAATACAAAACAATGTGATGCACACATTTATTGACTATTTTTTAAATTTTTGCAGAGAGAATTCGAGGTAACTAGCGATCTTCATAATGCACAACTTCTTATATTTAAAAATCCTAAATGGGGAATTTCTTTGATTGAAGTAGATGAACATCACGACACTCCGGAAACAGTTCTTGATTCAATGGTATGTTGCTCATACATATGTATAGAACCAAAATTTCGGACATGTTAATATCTTTTCCTTCTTTTTCAGGAAAAAGTATTTCAGAATCGTTTAGAGGGAAAAGTGAGAATGATTGTCTTAAGTCCGGAACTGCCAATAACATGTTTGATCAAGCAGAAGGTCTTTACTCTGATGTCTACTGTGCTGATTGTAGCGATTGGTAAATTTTTGACAGGCTCTTTATTCAATCATGCTATTTGCAACTACTCCCAATATGCTTCAATTATTATCTTCAGTTCAATTCGTTTTTATCCTTCCGCTGCATTTTATCATAAGTAAAATAGGTTTAGCAATACGCCATGGATTTTTCAAATTATGCTGATATATATTGAACGAACATATATACATATTTCTGTGTGTGTGCGTGCGTGTGTGTGTGCGTGTGTGTGTATTGAATTCTCAGGACTCATTACGACTTTTGGAGGTCACAAACTCATACAGTGGTACATTGAATACAAAAAAGCAGCAGAGAAGGAAGTATTCCAGCTAGTCAGCGGTATTCTCAGTATGGTGGAGTTGCATCATCAAAATAACGTAACGACGAGTCCTGGAGGCACCCAGGAGAGTTATTTGGCAATAAATCATGTGCGTGATAATTTAATTTCACCGAAAGATCGAAAAAAAATGTCGACATTATGGGAGAAAGCGGTGAAATTTTTGGATGAGAATGAGTCAAGAATCCGTCGCGAAGTTCAACAAGTCGCGGGCGAAGAATTTCACGTTTGGCGTTGGTTACCAAACGTCAATACATCCGTTACCTCGTCAGTTGGTGCTAGCAAAAAAACAAAAGTATGGCAAGGCCAGGCGTTTGAAACAATGGAAGGGTCAGTTAATAGTTTGACATGTTCACCCACGCCATGTTTGAAAATTCGCCACATGTTTGATCCTGATGTGTAAGTATATCCATATCTTGATATGACCGAATTATGATTGCAGTTCATGATTTGCATTTATTCAGCAATTTTTCTTATTTTTCTCAGGGAATTCGAAGAAGATTGGGAAATTAAAGTGCAAGATGCAATTCTTGAAAAATGCGGTGAAAATGTAAAAGTTTTACATATTCGTGTTGATCGTGGAAGTCGCGAGGGATGTGTCTACATGAAATGCATGTCACAAGAAGATGCTGGTAAAGCATATAGAGCTCTTCATGGTTGTTGGTTTGATGGTGGGAACGTCATGACTTTGATTACTTCTAATAATATATTACCAGATCATCATTTTTTTATACTTTTGGACATTACATTACAGGAAATCTTGTTACTGTGAAATATTTGCGATTGGAACGTTATCACGAACGTTTCCCTGATGCTGCACGTTGTACCAATCCTCTTAAACCAAGTAACAATCAACGACTCTCCATGCAAGGACATTATTGGCAAAGTCCATTGGAAGCCAATTAATGTTAAAATTTTCAATGGGTTCACATTTACATCAACACGACAAATATATCCGATGAGATATTCACGATTTTCTTGCTTTTCTCCGAAACCAGTCATCATACGAAGTAAACCCTGAATGTACAATAGAATCATCCACAATTAGTTGAGCTGAACAATCGAGTTAAAAAAAAAATTATTAATAATAAGCGTTCCTCCGACCTTGGAGATGTGTGGTACTTTTTGTAGGATCATTCGTCAATTATATTCGTTTTTATTCAATAAAATCCATCGCTCTTTAGCCCATTAGAATCACTCAATTAAAATAACGAGAAAAAATGATTAGTGATCAGGAGAGGTCGAAAGACGAAAAAAGAAAGAGTTCAACCAGGTGTGAATTCATAAATAGAACAAAAACAAAGTATGTAGTTTTAAGTGTGACATTGTTTAATCGTAACGATTTGGGCAAAAATGTACAGATTACACGGTTCACTGCTAGTTTATCAAACTGCTCACGTTACTACTATTCGTCAGTGCTGGTCTCAATTTATCTTAACAATTTCTCTCTTTCATTTGCCACAGACTCGGTTAAAAACAAATGGAAAATTACTCTTGACGTAAGTTATTCAGACTCTGATCCATGTTTTATTCATTGCTGACGCCACAGTTAGGAGTTTATGTTTCCATCATAGAGACGACAAATAATCACTCATAGAACGCATGAATACTGAAGATTTTATATACATTTCAATCGATCAAACCAATCATATACGTACTTTTGATGTGTCATTGGTTTTGCTCATCATGAATCGGGTTGAAACTTGACGAGAAAATGGCGCGGTTTAGTGAGGGAGAAGTTAAATTATCTTGATAAAATTCAGTTGTACCTGCGATTTGAAAAAATTGATGGCTTTTTGACAGTCAATACTCTATGCGAGACAGTCCAACGTCTCTATGCCCACTCATACACATTCATCTGAGGTACATTGCATTTTTTAATTTTATAAATTTCGCGTATTGTGCGCACATGTGTAATATCACGAAGAAAAAGAAAAACAATTAGGTAAAAAAATAAATGTCGCATTACCATAAGAAATAGTGAAAACCATTCGAATTAATAGGTAATTGTTTCAATAAAAGGTTTATTATATGTGAAAATGAGTATTGATAAATTATACCTAGTGAAAACCGCGATGAACTTTCTATACCAAAATAGCATAAACGGATTTGGGTTGTGTTACCATGGATTCGCTATGTATTCACAACAATTGGGGGAGAGGGAGTTTGGCGGTGGTGGTGGTGGTGACTTCAATCAACAACTATTATACCCATACATGTGTTGAAGAGAAAATTTCAACCCAATACACATAACGCTGACAAAGCCTACCAATAAAAATGTCCCACCTATAACTCTGGGGGTGGAATTATAATCGATTCATGTAGAAATATTTACTGCATAATCGGATGTGCAATGCGGGTTGTCATGTCCAATGACTATATCCCCGCAATCGTGCCAGCAATATATTCGTTACATTAAAAATAACATAAAGTCAAAATAAAGTCTTGGGACGAAAAAGAGAAAAAGTAGTGCAATGTTATTGCATTCAACCCATTGTGTATAATATTTCTCATAATCATAGATGATTGCGTTCAACGCTTAACAGTATTTTTATTCCATATATACATTTTTTCATTGAACGGCCTCAAAGTGTGGTGGATAAACAACATTTTTCGTTATCTACGCAACATGTTAACTGCGGCAACCACTGTGAGACCGATGCTTACTGAAAACGGCAATTTCAATCAGGTGATTACCCTTTCTTAACATATTAAAAATATGTTAGCAATGTATATGGTATGAAATTAGTTTAGTGTCTGGACACAAGGAGAGTGCTGATATTTAGTAATACTCGCACATACACGGAGATATTGTATATGTTTCGTGCAACGGTTTCCATATCGATTATGGAATATACGCTAAGACCTACGGAATGAATACGCGATTTTTTGTTTTTATATGGCTGAGTTTTAATATCATACCGACATACATTTGATCGGATCTAACATGACCCTGTAATGATTTCAAAAAGGAATCCTGAAAACAAAGGAAAATCTGTTATCTTTGTCTACTAAATTACACATCAATCATTACGACGACGACACATTTGGTCAGTTAACTCTTTGTAACTCCCAACACTATATCACAGCACGCAGTTATCTACTCATTTATTTCGTTAATGATAACAAATTAATCACTGGATTGACACGATTAGAACAGAAACAAGGTGAAAAAAACGGAATGAACTTATAAGTCTTCAATTACTGGAAAGGCATAATTCCTCTCTCTATATCTCGGCTAGCATAATGCCCATACACGTACTGTTATCGGTTTGTAGATGGAAAAATATGTTTATATGGAAGGGGGTAATTAAACGCATAGTGATAGGTATCGCAGCAGGTAGAATCGCTGAACTTTGTCTATATATATATTGTAGGCAAGATACAGAGAAGTTTTTGTGATAAGTTGTTCGAATACTCATCTCAAAATGATAGGAGCATTCGCGGCGACGTGTCTGTTATTAGTGACCTGAAACAGACCAAGAAAAGTATCTGTAGCTATCACGATTTATTGCTTCGAATTTTTATTCCACCATAATAAAATGTCAGAAATGAATACAGAGAAGTCACTACAATTTGGGGCGGGACAGACAAGTGTGGATGATCGTGAAGATGATTTTGTCGAATCGAAACCGGCGCGATTAACTCATTTGGATTGTATTAGGACACATTCGAAAAAGAAATCAGGAGTTCAAAACAAAAAAAGTACAGACATCGCCCATAAACCGGAACCCAATGATGTCATCGAACTACCAAATGATAGGAGTCGACAATTTTTCCAACACGTTGCAGAAAATAATGGAGTCGATATTGGCATATCCAATATTTTCAAATCTGTGAGTTTCCATAAATAGAATGAGTACTCTATTGCAAAATTGGGTGTAATAGAATTTCTTTGTTACTACAATAAGCGTTGCGAGGAAATTTGGTGAATTCACACGATTCACTTATACATGATACGATGAAATATACAATTCGAAATTGTGTAGATTTGAAACCAATTCGAGAGTGCTGCAAAAAACTTTTCGTCATTCATGTTTATTGATACAAATGATTACGTTCACGCTCGTTGATTCCAGGTGAAGACACTAGATGCTAATAGATATGCGACCAAGAAGACTATTGCCCAGGGGATGCTGGATATTGCACTTCTTACTGCTAATGCATCTCAATTGAAATACATCTTACAGGTAATTATGAAATAACAATCATTTTTTGGTATAGAACCAAAAATTTGTTAATCTGTTCTTCAAGGTCGGAAAAGCCCATGAATTTTATACTCTAATGCTCACTCTCATCAGTTTGTCAATTGGACTTCAGGTAAAAACATTTCTATTAATTCATTTTAATGTGACTAATTTGATATGAATACAGCAAACCATTAATTATTTCACGAAAACATTCGAAACATAATTCAAAACATGAATGCACGTCTAGAGCACACATTATATGTTTATCATTGGTCCAACTGTTTCGCAGTCGCAAAGAGGAAATCAGAAAAATAAAAGAATATATATAACGTGCAGATTCTATCGGGATTATTGTCCTTGTCCTTGAATCTTATGATGGACAGGAAGATGGAAGACACGAGAAATGGGTACACGGCGGAGTGGGTCGGCCGCGCCAGACTCGCATTAAGCTTCATTGTTTTCTTGGATAATATACTAATAGCTGCATTCGATCCAATGGGTCTTGCTTCATTGCTTCTTTATGATACATCGGTGGTGGACAATGATTCAATGCCAGGAATGTAAATTCAATTATAACATCAGTTGAACATTATACAATGCACGGGCGATACAATTGGATCAATTTTATATATCATATGCAAGTGCAACATAGCAATCGTTAGAAAACCAAATAATTTGAATAACGGTAGCCAGCATAACCAAGAGGATTAAATTGCTCAGGCCGCCGTGGGTATTCTCTTCATCGTTGTTGGTGGCTTGGATATCAATAGAGCACGGGACCAATGGGCTGCTAATATCCTAAATGATGTTATCTTAATTGGCGTGTTTGTCATCAGTCTTATCAATGTTGTGATTTCTGGATTTGGGATGGAGTTTAGTAATAAACCTCCGGAACTATTGGCTTATAAACGACACATGGATGAATTAGAATTATTTTCTGAATGAATGCTTGCGATTATCCATACATCAGTTCTTATTACATTTCTTTTATTTTTTTGTTATTGTTTTTTTCCCTGGCCTTTCCCCACATGTATCACTTCCACTACTGCACATAGGTTCTCCAGGCGGTTATTTTTCTATATTTGGGCGTGAATTTCAATATCAACAAGGAAAAAGACCGAGCGCGAGCAGAGTTATGGAATGACATCGCAATGACAATGATGTTACTGACAGTAGTCATAAACATAATTATTTCTGCATTCCAAATGAATGAGAATGTGATGCATACAATTAATTTCACTGCTATACATATGACACGATGATTTCATTTATTATTTCGGCAAGACTGATTATATTTTTGTACAATTTTCATTTTGAAAATACGTGTATAAGTTTTCGCAATCAAAACACAATACACACATATGAATACGGAGCATACCGCTCAATACATGAATATGCACCTGCAATGAAGTTTAATTTACATAATTCACTAATGTATTACAGACGAAAAAATATGTGCAATAAATCAAAAATTCTGACTGTATATATTTATTAACCTATATATCCGCCCTTGTTCAATTTCAAGTATCAAAATATTTTAAAATTCTTAACCCTAACGAATTGGGTTGTCCGTCAAAACAGAATCCAATGGAAGTAATAGACAATTCCCTGTTGGGTTGTAGGCGACCGGCAGGCGACAGTCACCTTTTTCATATAATAAGGGCAACCATAGAGCGACTAGAAGGCGGCCATGGAAAAAAAAATGAAACAGGTTTTCACATCGTTAAATCAACTACAGAAAAAGGTTATTATATGTGAATGGAATGAAAACGGAACAAGATAAAAAATCGCATTAATGAAAACTCTTACTTTATTGGGTTCATTCCGTATTGCGATATAGATGTTATATGTTGTAGGGTTATTTGTTATACCATAGGTGCAAAAAATAAATATATTCCACCGTTCAGGCGTTTTACCCACTAAGGCCAAGTTCCATCACTTCGAGTTAAGGCTGGGCTCTACCATCAAAATTAAACAAAACGTAGGCTGTGCCAAGTTACACAGAGCAGCTGTTTCTAAGATTATGATTATAGAAAAAGGACTTATGGCTATTTTCCTTAAGATTCATGGACAAAATGACTCACGCAGATGTGTGAGAGCACGGATTTGCAATCGCGTTTTCTATTGTTCACAAATCATATGTACTCTGAAAAGGGGTCAGCCGACGTGTCAACTACTGCACTGCAGAGGATGAAAGTATCTTATCACCAAAAAACACAATACAAAGACGTTAATTTTGACTGCCCCCGGCAGAAACGTCAATCGGCCATTCCGCCATGACTTTCAATTCGGGCAAATGCCATAGATGACACCAGCATAAACTCGTGGAATTCAAATTGTAGTCGCGCGATTTCCAGTCAGTACCTATCACTTGCATATGGAGCCCGGGGCATCGGCTAGTTCTTCCATATCTATTGTTACGTCTTGGGTGTAGATGTTGCTATTCGGCTGAATTACCAAATGTTACCCAGGGAAATGATGGAAACAGTTATTTATTTTAATTGAATTTAGAGAATAGTCCGAAATGGTATTGGGATCGTTGTTTGCTATGCCGCGACCCGCGGTTGAAGCAAGAAGGAATTGGATTAATTATTTTAACGAGACGGAAGGTTCTTTAGTTAAATTTATCACTCGCTTATTAATTATTCACTAAAAATCACAATTATCACTGATTTGTTGATTATTCACTACAATGACAAGGTAAACATTTATGGCACGATTTCACAATGATTGGTTAATGTTTTTATAAATCCGTCGAAAATCACTCGATGATTATGACAACAGAAATGGACTTGGTTATTTACGCAATAGTGTTTTTCAATAGAGTAAACTGATTTTTCAACTCACGCTCAACACGTACGAGAATGTTCGATATTGATTTTAATTATCGTTACTGACTTCTAGAGCAGCTTGAGGAAAAGAAAAATGTTTTGAATGTTTTTTAAGGTTCTATTTATACGTGGAAGACGTTTATAGTCTGCTTGGTGGCATAGAAGTGAAGTGAAGAGACTGAGGACTTGGTTTTAAGAGCTGTGGAGGATTCGCGTCAGCATTTTGGGTCCGTGCGAACTTATTCTAATTGGCTGAATTTGTTCTAGGCGTTTTGATTCGTAGTTAATTGTGTAAGGTGTTCATCATTGGACAGAGGGTCCGAATGGTGGGGTTGAGTCTCAACTCTAGTCTCAAAAGCTGAATCAGCAATGTAGGTTTTCTCACGCTAAGATGAGTGAATTTGAGAATCGTCTTGTACGTTTGATATTAGATACTATGAAAGATATGAAATTATGATGACACAATGTCGTTTCCAGGTTAACGGTTGAATAGAAGATATAATATTTATTCTTATTGTTTGAACATTCCTTGTCTTTAAATGACTATCTCAGCGGGTTCGTATTCCGCAACTCTATGGTATTTATTTGTCAACTTGTTTCCCACAATTGTTGCAAGTGCGCGCGAGCGCGGTAACAGTGAAAAGAAAGGAAAAAAAATGATGCGTGGCTAAATTATGAGTGGAAAATCAATTGGGCGTAATAGAAATGTGGTAATATTGATTTGGCGAAGGGGGATTATTATAAATAAACACAGAGGTCACTCAGGACCTAACACTATATACGCTAGCTGTTCAACTGCCTATCAAACATAAATTTATTGGATAAAGTTCTTCCAATAATTAAAAATAATACGAAAAATCCAGAAAAGCATTTAGAGTTTGATAAATATCATTAATATTCCCGTTTTATATTATCAGTTAGATACAAATCAACCTCTGTATCCTGTTTAATACTATTTCAATTTCTATGCTACAAGCAACTAATAAACAAAATTAATGTTATTGTTTCAGCGTTCAGGATGGTGTAGTGAAGAAATTTCGGAAATGTACACAAATATTGAAATGTACACAAACATAGAAAAATTATTTGGGTTCGTATTCTTGAGAAAAACTAGCATCTTACCTCGCACTATCAGTTGAAGCAACCTGACATTACAATCAGCACCGTTTTCCGTGACATGCAAAAAAAAGTAAGGAGAAGCATTTCAACTGTCCTACTACATATAAACTCTGATCGGCAAACATCTGATACACAAGCGAAACAACGAACTTTTGTTCAGTCACCATGTAGTTAATGGAATTGTAAAGGATTGATATGTATTTTTCTGGATGTAGAAATTATAAGATGCTGTTGGATCTATCTATTAAATGATAAATTTATGATAAAAAAACAAACGTTATCAAATAATTGTCATCGACGAGATTTCAAATCACTGATGATAGATCAATATTTTTCTATCCATACATGTTGCAAACAGAATTCGAGACTGACTAATATTCTTATATTTCATATGCATCACGCTCCTCTCATTCGACTAATTGATAATTTGAATATGTAGAAAATTGTAGTGATCCTCCACTGGAAATTGGAATTGAATAAAATATTGAGTGTGTCGATAATAGTGAGATATCCAGTCTTTTCTTGGTCGTAAATTCATATACTATTTTTAAGTCCAAGGTAACACAAAGTAACAGTAGTAGAAGAAGAACAATGAAATCCTTCAGTAATTCTTGTATTATTTTTAATCCAATCCCATATTCATGAAGGTTTACGTTTTGTTTATTACTTTTTCGCTTATCGACGTCACTCATTTTTATCAATCGCGATCACACATGCTGACGCATCAAATACACTCATCAATCTCGCGCTCTCACCATGGCTGCACGCGCATGCGCAATCGTCATACCGCTAACATTCAAGTCAAATTCTCCATCATTATGCTGTGTTGCGTAATATGACCATTTAAACAATTAAATTAATGTTAAGAAAGATTTATATAAACTTTCAGCATAACCACTCAGCATGTAAGATATTTTATTTCGATACTATATTTTTTGCGATATAATATTTCACTGACACTTGCAAATTGAGCGTTCGAGAACCATTTTTCGGTGTCAGTTACCTGTAGTTGCTGACTCAGCCCTCAGCAATAATTTTGCCAACCAAGAAGTCACTCACAATCGGACCTTCTGTCCAATGGCGGGCCACCAAACTGACAGTCAATGGACTAGGAACCACGAATATATAAACTCTTTCTAACAGACTTCCCCAGAGGCTATTACCTGTTCAGAACTTATCAGACTTGACTTCTTAAATTCACGACCAGTATCAACGACAGATCATAGATACATTTCATCAATCGTTTTCAATATCAATCAATCGCCATCCACTCTAGATCGAAGACACCAAAAGTCCACTAGAGCTATTATATACCCCGTTAAGGTTCTCAACGCATCGAATACTCAAGTGAAATCATTAAACAATCAAATAAGAATAAATGCAATTAAATTAATAACAAGTCGAGGAAAACAATAAAGAAATTCATCATCGATCACAACTTATTCATAAATCAATATCTGTGAAGCGTTTTATTCAATAACTATCATCCAACGATTCAACTATCCGATTTACCCTGATCACGAATCCTTTGCTGAACGCGTCAGCTCCGAGTCATAGTGACGAGCAACGATCCCTCTACCTAATCGGACAACAATTCAAAATCTAATTTTTATATTTAACTATTTTATCAACCGGAACGTGAGGATCTTCATCCCAAAGAACGATCTACCTACAGATACCAAATCATTCAATGAGCAAATATTCTACGAAAATCTCCATTCCTCTCATTCGGTAGACCTGCTAAACCTCTGCGCCTAGGACGCAATTGAGTTTACATTCAGGTCGTAACAATATTTTCTTCTTTTTCCATTTTGAATGGCTTGATCAGAACGATCGCATCATTTCAAAATGTTCCATGTTTGTACTTGTATATAGTAATGGTAGAAAAATAAATTTAGTATCCATAAATGCAAAAAAAAAAGTTGCAATGATACATTATCATACCAACATATCGCCAATCATTTCGTTCATCTTCAAGATGAATGAAAGAAGAAAAATTTATAACGCGACAGAAATAGCATAAACAAAATAAATACTCCATCATCTACATAACGAGTATTCAACTCATCAACTAATGGTGAATACGTCTCATTAAATATGTTTAGAATTTTTACATCTTTCACTTTTTCCATTAGTATCACGCGTTATAATGCGTCTTATAAAAAAGTAATCCGTAGTCTTTTGATTGTAGGTGATGGAATAGATACAAAACATTAAAAAATGGGCAAGGTTACTAGTATGTCTTTCTTACATGAAATTTTGGTACATTATACCATGTGCATAAAAATTCAATAAGGATAATATCACCAAAGCTGGTTCTTGGAAACTAAAAGTCCTGATAAATGGCCTCTATTGAAAATTGTATGAATTGAAGCTTCACTTCGATATCAAGTAACGAATATTGACGAATAGCTTCGTGTATGTAAATTTTATATTGAGTCTATCTCATACATTGCCATGGAGTTGCGGAACTTGGAGCCCATTATGAGTAAAATGATTGACCGTCTTCCACATATAATCGTATCTACAATTCTCTTCACAGCTCCATGAGAATAGATCATTATCGAATGAAAAGACTTCATATTCAAGATTTGTAAGATTAAATGAAGTATTCCCTGCTGCAAATTCCCGTACGGGTTTTAGTGTGGGAATGTGTGGGAAAGCATGGGACAGCCAAGGAAAGTGTGGGATCCCGTACGGTTTCCTGTACAGGATGAACATTCCTGTACAGGAACCCGCATGGGAACCTGTTTGGGACAACGTGGGAGCTGAATCCTGTACGGGATCCTGTACGGGAAAACACGGAAAATAAATTCCTGTACGGGATCCTGTACGAAAGAACACAGGAAATAAATTCCTGTACGGGAACCTGCATGGGAACCTGTGTGGGGCTACGTGGGAAGCTGAATCCTGTACGGGAGAACGCAGGAAATAAATTCCTGTACAGGAACCTATATGGGAATCTGTGAAGGGCAATGTGGGTAGCTTAATTTTTGACACAGCGCTTAATAAGCTAATCACGATTGAATCAAAACAAATGTGAAACTTCTCATTTTTTTCATTTGTATCTATACTTTCGTGAGAACATAAATCATTAATCACTATTGTCAACGTTTTTTTGAAAATGTTTTATCTGAAGTGAAAAGTATTGTTTTTCAACGTGGTCCCGGCCTCGAAAAATGGCACGAAATATTTAATACACAGTTCTTAGTTAAACTAAATTAAACGCAATATCTCAATGTTTTTTTTATTAAACTTTTTTATTATGTTATCATTTTACGTCTTACAAAAATGTATTTACAGAAAATTGCAATAATATTATATAATTAATTTACTATTACAATGGCTATTAATAGAAATACAAGTTCGTTAGTGGTGCAAGATATTCATCCTCGTGTACCTTAGTGTGGAAACACACCCTAAAAATGTTGGCAGTGGGGACTGCAATTAAATTTCTCTTTATCTCAACAATTTTCCGTAACACCGAAATACCACGAAACACTTTTCTTACGCGTATCTGTCGTGCTACATTATATTCATCAAGTGTCTCTCTTATTACTGCGAACTTTACAATCCTGATGTAAGATCCATCACGTAATTGTGCGAAACTATTGTCTGAACTCCGATTAATCTTTGTCGAAGACGAGCACGGGACACCACATGGGATCCCGTGTGGAATACAGGTTCCTGTGTGGAAATTTGCAGCAGGATTTGGTATCTCGGCATATTTGATGTTCTTGTGATCACAAATTTCTTTGACAGAACTTTGTAGCTTGTGTTGTTGTAACCGGACAGTAGATATACATATTTTTCTCTTGGCGTTAGCCATTATGGATATACGCATTTACTAGCTCCTCAGGAAGATGTGTGAGAGTTAACACTAGTAGTTCGACTTTATTAAATGTAGTTTAAGAATAGAATAAAGGTATCGTTGTAAACTTGATTTCAATATTTACACGTTACATTACTGTAGCTGTAGTGTGAATGTGTTACTTTCTCTGCTGCTCAGAAGCAACTCCTCAAACAGTGTATCGTTGCAGCTACGTAGTCCTTTGAATATAAATGCATAGAAGTTATATTTAAGTTCGGGCACATTGGTGTATTGAAGCTATTCGTCCATTACATATACCTCAGAGATGTTCGAACTGTCCTCTTTGTCTTCCCAGCGGTCTCCGAGAGGACACTGACGGTCATCAGCTGTGAACCTAGCTTTTATACCTGGTCGAACCCAGGTATACGGCCGGCAGCACTATACCTCAAGTACGTATGCAATGCAATAAGTAAGCCTTACCCAGAGGTCTGCTCACAACTTAAAAATAATTTCAGTGCATTCAGATCTATCGGGCTACACAGCCGCGGTGTTAAAATTCTTGCTCGTCAACGAGATGATCACCGTTCGATCCCCATGATAATTTTTTTTCTTCCCCATTAATTGTACAATATAAAATATTTCGTATTTGAACTGTACAGCACATACTTGTTCATCGCGATGATTCTGCTGGAAAAAAAATTATATATAGTGATCGTACATGGTTTTTTTTTTGTGAATCATCGATCCAAGTTGAAGATATTTCGGCAAAATCACTTGAACGAATCAAACCACACAGTCATGAAAAAAATTGTGTTTAAAAATCGTCTCACCAGTTTTTTCATGTCTATTCCCGCTATTATATTGTTTGAACTTATCTTGCGACAAACATATACATCAAATTATAACATTCATTTGAAATCAAGTATAAATCATATTGAGACGATTTTTCGATATTCATTAGATTATTGTGTGTTCGTTCAACAGTTTATTTGCCTACAATGCTCATCATTCCCGTGATTTCTGTGTCGATTTTGTAACGCGCTAGTAGGACCATGTATTATCGTAACTGAATTAATAATTGAGCTTCATAAATACTCAGTGATAAATTTTGAGAATTTTCGATCATCCATGTTTGAAAGTATGTATTTTATGAAATATTCATTCACAAATAGAAGGAAAATTTGGCAAAAAAATATGCAACAGATTTTATTGTGTCTTAAAATATATATTCACTCATGAGATATTTTGATATTTGATTTATATCATGGTGAAAATTATGTGGAAAAAAAAATTGTTGTTCGAGGATATGAACGCGGACCGGCGAAATGAAATTCAACAACTGTGTCGTCGCGGCTGCGTAGTCCTTTCAACATAGATACACAGAAATTATTTTTAAGTTGTGAGCACATTGGTATTTCCGAGCTATTTGTCTATTACATATACTTATTTTTGGGGTACCTATGTACTGACCCTTATAATCCCCGACCGTCATGAAACCCCATACCCAAAAGACGTCAGCTCTCTGATATCCACTCATTCCGTCCAGTTAGTCACCTCTGCTCTAACTTCTTATATTTGTCACAAACTTCCGATGTAAGAGTTTGGCGGAGTCCATCAGTAACTAATTCTCGACACATATCAGTCGCAACTCGAAGAAAACCTAAAAACTCTGTCAAACGCCTTCTACTTACAACCATCTCCATCGTGCTGCAGATGCACCAGCCATTAGCAAATAAGTTTTTTGGTAATATTTTTATAAATGGAGACGCCTACAAGTTTTGTCCCGACGCTCATTGCCCGACATGTCTGTCAGAAAATGCTAATTCCTCTAAACATTCCTTACTGTCTTGCAAAACCCAAAAAAAACCGCGGTGGATTGCATCAATAAATTTTTTAAACACCATCGCAAAGCTTTAAGAAATATTGATATGACTACACCCCCCCCCCCCCCCCCGGCCTCCGGTGCAACTCATGGCATTATATATATCCACCCTAAAATGAGTTACGCAGCCAGGGAAAATAGTGTTTGTCGCGCTCCGAAAATAACACATCTTGTGGTTTCATATAGGATTGGTAAACCATCTCCAAGAGAAAATTATGTAACGAAGATGATCTTTTTTTGTAAAGACAAATATTCTTCTATCTTCATCTATCGGTACGCAGGCGGCGTGATGAAAAAAGAACACGAAATTTCGAAATTTAAACATTTAATATAAATTGTTCGAACAATTTGCAATACCTTTCTTTGTGACACAAATACTGGCTATCACTCCCTCTTTAAGAATTTTCTATATTTCCCCATGTGTTCCCCATATCTTTCCCGTATCTTTCTACTTAATGTTATACTATTTGGTAATGGCACTGACCTATAGTCCTTATCTCCATATTGAATTATCGTTGAGCTCAGCATAATGTTAATGAAGTGGAAATATCCGAAATGGAACCTATTATTTTGAAGCATCGAACGTTTATAAGCGAATTTTAAAAAATATTAAAATTGGAAGTGGTCAGCATTATTGACAAATATAGAATAATTACATGGATCGGAATACAAAACTCGCGTAAAGGAAAATGTGGCCTTTTCAAATGATCAAACATATCGAATTTTTTTCACAATGAAATTGTGATCGTACAAAGCACTTGTTTCATGTAACCCATAATTTTAGAAGAGATATTTTCCGCAGATTCTCCGGACATAAAGTAATTAAACTCTAGCTCAAATTTCAATTTTGAAGATGTTTAGACTTGGAAGTGTTGAAAAAATAATGTTTAAACATAAAAAAAAGCCTTTAAAGATTTCCAATGGTATAGTTGATTTGAATTGAAATATTGAGTTTATATAATTTTCTGTTCCGCGAATGCCACATGTTACGTTTTATTCGATATTACCATAAGGAATGGACATGATATTTGATATACGTTATGAGCGGCATAATACATTTGTAAGATTCGGAAGATTCGAAATTACACATTGAAATGTTTGAATCGAAAGCACACGATAGAATTCGTGGCCTATTGTAACACATGTATAAATCATATTATCAAATATTGGATATAAGAAATGAAGGATACAGTTGTATGCATCGGGCTGCGGATCTGTATGATGGTGACACTGTGTTAACATAGGAAACTTTTGAATCAATAAGATATCGTTATTCTGATTTTCGATCTTTTTCGAGAGTTACTCGATACAGACAGCCGACTGCAACGATCTAGTTCAGGAACTTACCATGTTATCATTTACATTGTACTGACTGCACGTCGCACTACCATCATGACATGCTATCAAAATGACGTTCATTGTGTTACGACCTGGCTGTAAACCCGGTTGCTTCCTAAGAGCGTAGGGTTCGGCAAGTCTACCGAATGAGAGGAATGGAAATTATCGTAGAGGTTTGATTCATAAATTCGCAGATTCGTTGCACTTGTTGAAGAAGATCTTCGCGTTCCGGTAGATATAACAGTTAAATATAAAAATTAGATTTTGAATTATTGTCCGAATAGGTAGAGGGATTGTTGCTCGTCACTGCGACTCGCAGCTGAAGCGTTCAGTGAAGGATTCGTGATCAGGGTGAATTGAAGAGTTGGGTTTATTAGGTAATGTTTATTGATTAAGACACTTCACAAACGTTGGTTTAAAAATATGTTGAGATCGATGACGATTTCCTTTATTAATTTATTTAACTCGTGATTATTTTTATGGAGTTTATCTTCATTCGATTATTTGATTGATTCGTTTTAGATATTCGATTCGTTGAGAATATTAATTAACAATTAATTGAAGTGAGAATGATTTTTGAAGTGACTTTAAGAACGTCGAACGATTGAAGTCGAATGGTTGAACTACGAACTGCGAAATTAGAATTATGATGAGGTGTATTAAGAAGTGAACTTGGTGACTCGGAGAGAGTTTATATGTTCGTGGTTCCTATAGTCCGTGCGAACTGGTTTTGATTGGTTCTGATTATTTATTAATGCTCTGATTTGTTGATCGAAAGTTTGATGACCTTCTGTCCAATGGTGGGTGACTTCTTAGTTGACAAAATTGTTGCTGGGAGCTGAGTGGACGATTACAGGTTATTGACGCCAAAAAATGGTTCTCAGCGCTCGATATTGCAAATGTAGTTGAAATATTATATTATAACAATGTGGTCTTACATGCTGAGTAGTTGTTCTAAAGCTTATACAAATAGTTCTTAACATTAACTTAATTGTTTAAATGGTCATATTCCGCAACGCAGCATAATGGTGGAGAAGTTGAGTTGAATGTACACGGGTTGGTGATCGCGCTTGCGCGTGCAGCCATTGCGAAAGCAAAAGGTTAGTGAATGCATTTAATGCGTCAGCATGTGTGATCGCGGTTGATGGAAATGACTGACGTCGGTAACGCGAAAAAGTATAGCGGAGAGGTCTCTCAAGACCTAACAATTGTATGGAATTGCGCTCATACAGTAAATATTATTAATGTTTACATGTCAATAATTGCATATTAATAACCGTTCCACTTATTCATACTGGAGGTTCTAGAAATTCAAAATTCATCAAGGAGCTCCTTCTTGATGAATTTTAAATTTCTATATAATCGGAGTTATCAGAAAACTGATCCGCATTCTTACATTCTTCAACATCTGCTTTCTTTTCCGCGTTCGAAGATTATGAGAAGGTGCTCCACGAGTCTCTGCTTTATCCAGTCATTAATTTTTCAACGCGTAATAGGCGTGCACAAGTTGTATCAAGAAGACGGTCCACCCCCCCCCCCCCCTGGTGATTCCAGGGAAGTCCCGCGCAACGTTACTATTAAGTAAATTGAACCACTTAGATGTTGCGAAAAATTTTCAACACATAACGGAGGCTATTTGAGTTTTTCTTCATCTGAGGGTTTTACCGAAGTTTCTCTGACTTTGGGTAGAAAATGAAGTTAAAAATTAAAACTTGTTCCATAAACATGATACCTGCTTAAGGGTCTATACGAATTTTACTTTGTTGTGAATTCTCAATATTGTTGAATAAATATACAATGAGTATATTGTTCAGTCCAGCTCTAGAGGTGGTTCAACCTATATCAACCGACCAACATATGTATGGAAGTTTCAGATAGCTACCGAGAAGAATAAACCTTAGATCGACCAGTTTTTTTGCACGCGGCTGCTTATCGAAAATAACCGATTATCCCCGGGAAAATTTTTGGCAAGTCTCAATATTTCCCTAAATAACGAATTTTTTCATGAGAAATGTCCTTCGACTAGAGCAACTGAGTCCAGGTTTAAAATGAAAATATGAGAGCTCGTATTGAACATAAAATTAATATGTATTTGAAGAAGAGATTCAGAAATTGTTTGATCATCTATGTAGTTTCAAGTGTATAAAACTATTTCATACGAAAACCCTCAAAATAGAAATCACATCCCTCAATCCTTTTCAGCTGTATAAGCCCGAATGAGATGGAGAATCGAATACAAAAATTCGATATCTCAGAATCTGTTTCGAGTCACCATGAATCCTTTCAGTCATCGTCCATTGTCCGATAGAAGTTTTGTGCCACATTCCCGATCAATCGGAAGTTCATATTTTCGGAAGTACACTCGAAAATTGCTGTTTATATATATTAACAACTTTAGTTACTTCTCCGTCATTCAATGAGAATTGTTGTCTACACCGAATCGCTCTGAGCAACATGTAAAAGTAAAATATAATAATACAGCATTACATAACAACCTGTGTCGTATGATTCAAACAGTACACAATATCTAGGCATCAGTAAAATAATTCTTGAGTCGGATGAGATCCCGTAAGAATGATATCCATAACACCGTCGTAATACTCTCGTTGACTCTCACGTATAACGATAACATGAACTCAATCTAAATATTCTTTCCCTACTCTACGGTTCGCGCAATGACGAACCATCTTGAGTAATAACGATGCATTTAATACGAGTAATCAAGCCTGCGGTTTCATTGACCAACAATTCACCATCCATGCAATATGGCTCTTATATAAAAAGAAGTCTCATATCACGATTGCACTTTACCCAAGGAGATTATGCAGTTCATACAATGGGTGAGTTATTTTGTGAGTTATTTTATTCGCATAAATGTGACCTACCTTTGTCTTTTAAACTTTACACCTAGGCGGGATTATTGACGTTGTTCGTCGGTATATCAACTTCTCAAGATCGAATTGCTCGGCAAGCAGGATACAGTTACAACCGACCACAAATCCCATTTTCCTTGCCCTCACCTAGTCCGCCGCCGCCGCGACCACCACCACCACCACCACCACCACCACCACCACCACCACCACCACCACCACCACCACCACCACCACCACCACCACCACCACCACCACCACCACCACCACCACCACCACCACCACCACCACCACCACCGCCGCCGCCACCGCCACTGCCACCACCACCACCACCACCACCGCCACCACCGCCACCACCACCACCACCACCACCACCTCCGCCACCCGCCACTTACCTGCCTCCATATACACCTGGTAAAGTATTGCATATCTATGCTGCTCGACTTTTTCAATATTTTTTTTTGTGATCATTCAAATTATTATTGAAATATTTCAATAGAGCCACGGCCACCGCCTCTTCCGCAGTCACCAACGTCAGTGAGGGTCTCAACTCCCGCACCTACATATCTACCTCCTTACACCCCCAGCATTATACAACCATCGCCGTCACCGCCATCAACCTACAACTATCCAAGTCCCACGCCATCTCCGTCACTGCCACCAACTTACAACTATCCAAGTCCCACGCCGTCACCGTCACTACCACCATCTTATAACTATCCAAGTCCCATACCATCTCCATCACCACCACCAACTTACAACTATCCAAGTCCCACGCCGTCACCGTCACTACCACCATCTTATAACTATCCAAGTCCCATACCATCTCCATCACCACCACCAACTTACAACTATCCAAGTCCTACGCCATCTCCGTCACCACCACCAACTTACAACTATCCAAGTCCTACGCCATCTCCGTCACCACCACCAACTTACAATTACCCGAATCCTACGCCATCTCCGTCGCCGCCACCATCTTACAACTATCCAAGTCCTACGCCGTATCCGTCACCACCACCAACTTACAACTATCCAAGTCCTACGGGAACTCCGTCGCCACCACCAACTTACAACTACCCGAGTCCTACGCCATCTCCATCACCACCGCCACCTCCTCGACCCCGACCACTTCCATCTCAGCCACGGCGCACGTATTTACCAGTATCGAGGCCCCAGCCACAAAGTCGGAGATATTTACCACCATCAGGTTAAGATCGGAAGAGTAGGACATATCTGACTACACACATACCCAAATTAGTCATTTGGAAAAATTTGATTCTTTTCATAAGATTTGGTATGGCGAACGTCAATGTGATCACATTGTATACTATAAGTATCGTTTTGTGACCGTCCAAGTTATGATTTTCAATTTCATCAACGCAGTATTCACTTTATGTAACGTATGAAAATTATGAACATCCCTCTATATCTGGATGAAATTATTGAGACCTAATTGAAATGACTGACATTTATAATTCAACGAGCTCGATCGAATCCTATTTGTTCTGCAAAAGTAGCAGAGCAACGACTTTAATATCAAAATTTATGAAATGATTCATATGATGTATCTGAAAATGATATTATTGGCAAAGTTGCATTCGAATTCTGTTTATACATTATGCATTGAAAATCCACGAATTAAAACTGTAATATATGTAAATGTTTCCTTGGACACGGGAAAATATAATATTTTTATATTTTAGATGATGAAACGAGTTCTCTGAGTATATCGTAATGCCACAGTAACTTTTCTAGACGGCTGAAATTTTTGTATATAACTTACATTCTGCACATATACTTTTCGGGAATGTTCTATATTGAAGTACGAAATAATTATGATTTAAAGGACAACAAGTTGTCATATGATAAATAACACTTATACGGTGTTCATCCACATTAATGGATGTAGAGTACAGCGGGAAGAGTAGGAACTCAAACACTCACGGAATGAAAAATATACGGCTATTATCATTCATAATTGAATTTATTATTGTATGCTTTGAATGATTGGTGAGGAGGATTATAATATTCCTATCAGAACGGAATGATGATGTTATTTCTTTCCACCTGAAACAGTCAATTAAGCATAAGTATTATATATATTCATATATGTCCCTTCAAAACTGTTTCCCTGGTAGAACCATGCCCATTTGTTATCCGAGCGATCGGAATATGCGTTTGCCTGAGTGTTAATTCCGATTGTGTCCGAGCGTTATTTTATGATGTAGTACTTTGGAGATTGTCTTGAAAAATAAGTGGAATTAATTGAGTATGACGAAATACAAGCAGTCACCTGTAAATTATTGGAAACGGTCAATCAATTGATAGTTTCTGAACTAACTCATGAAAAAATATTGAATTCAAGTGGTAAATACGATCCTACGACCATCGGGTACGGGTCAAAATCAGTTTGCGCGCATACTAATCATCTACCATCATCCTACAAATAAAGAGAATGAAAATACCGGCAAACTGTAAAAATATCAAGAAAACGAAATAAACATAATAAAAAACTACTCTATCAATAGATTTCATGGCCTCCACAAATTATCCGAAATTTATTGGCGACTATACTGTAATAGTAACACCCTCGCAGAATTCCGACAGAAAGTTTATGTTGAAATTAATAGTAATCTCAATTATATATATATATATATATACATGTGATATTATTTTCATCGCATTTAATTGCGACGGAAATGTATTATTCTTAAATATTTTTTTTTTTACTAATAGGAATAGGATCTTTACAGTTTGCCGGCATTCACATTTTCTTCATTTCTACGATGATGGAAGATGATTGATATGTGCGAAAACTGACTTTGGCCTGTGCCGAATTGTGTAGCGGATAGCATCTGCGATTCACAACCCCATGATCGTGGGATCACGTCACTACTTTCATCCAACTTCTTTTTTATTGGTTACTTCGAAAACTTTCATTTGATCGGTTATTGTCGATAATTTACAGGTGATTACCCGTCTTTATTTATATTCAATCAATTGCTTCCATCTTTCCGGACCATCCTCAAAGTACTACAGAGTAACATACGCTCGGACAGTAACGGAATTCTCGCTCGGACGAGCGAGCGGAATGGTTTTACCAGGGTTAAATTCCCAGTAATCCCATTATTGTCAAATAAATCTATGTAATGCTGATATTGATACAGAATGATTCCTGTAATCTGGACCTATTTGTGTCGCAAGTCCCAAGAAACCAGATTGTTTTCTCACTACCAAACGATAGAACACAATTATATTTCTGTTGCTTTTCACGCACATCATGTGGATGCATAAAAGATAGAATTGTAGTGAAATCGTACTGGAAGTGAAACAGTTGGCACCGCCTATATTTCAGACCTGATTGTCAGAGTTTAGATTACCGGAATCCGACTGTACCCTAAAAACAATCATACTTCAACTGCTGAGGGGAACATATACTATGTCACTCTTTTTCATATATTTATGAAAATTGCATGAACTACCTTTGGGCTTCGTCATCATACGGGGATATTTATAGAACAGTATTCAATAAGCTATCTACAATGTTCATATCACATCTCCAATCACGGCAGTCGGACAACAATTTCGATTTAAAAATTTGTCTGTTTGCAGCAGAGTGTAAAAAAACTACAGCCAATACATACGATCCCTTATACTATAGGCACCACGTTGGAAATGACTACGAACAGTAAGCTATATCTGTGCAAGATATGACCCGACTGTGCCATCGATATTCATTTTTACCTATACGGAACGGAAATGGATGTATTTCTTTCGAATAAACTTCAACTCCACCGGAAATCAAAGCTAAATCGCCTGTGTGCTAGACAAGCACTACAACCATACGACCGACCGACCGGAAAGCTTCCGTGATTATACTATTACTTCGTATTATTATTTGATGGAGTGATTTATAGTGAAGTAACAACCTTTTTTACTGCTTTTATTTCCAACTTTTGCGTCAGCTATCTTCGTATCAGATGGCGACTTCTTAGATGCTGTAGCGCCACTGCCTACACCCTTCTTATTCTAAAAATAATGGCTGATGTATTATATTAATTTGCATACGTGTATATTACAGGAATATTGTGAAATGGCACACATACATCACCGCTTTTTCCACCACCACCACTGCCGCTCCCACCACCACCGGCTCCACCTAGCAAGCAAAATTTTTTTTTAAATTATTTTTCCATTCACAACGAAACGGAAAATTTCATTGTTGATTGAGATATTTCGACCTATCGGTTCCAGAAACAATCAACTCCAATTAATTCAAATATATGAAAAATAATACACATACTCAATCATCATATCAATTCATACATCATATAAACAATAACAAAATGTACAAAAACTCACCTTTGCCTTTTCCCATCACAGATGTATTCTATATCTGATGAATACCAGCCGTAAGAAATAAGAATAGCAGCAATATTTACGTATTCACATGTACACATATGTGATCACACCGTAACACACCAGCAATGAGTGTAACTCAGAGTAGCAACCGAATTTACCTCTTCGTTTCATGCGCGCGCAAAGCTCACGACCTTCGTTGCATTATCCATTCTATTCCCCTTCCTACATGCCCTTGGTGTCGCTAATAATATAAGGATGTATGTAACAATGAAGTTCGCGTCATACTACAACGTCTAGTATGACACCTGAAAACTCTGCTATATGACTCCGATAACGACACAGAGACACAGAGAGAAACAATAGGAACAGAATTGTCAGCACATATACATGATGACGACATGATGATTATTACACATATTGTATATCAATCATTCAATGTTATTATTTCGAGCTCACTACAGTCCTTCATCATATTGCCAAGCGGGTCACTTGGCGACCAATATTATTACTGCGAAGTGATGCCAAAAAAACTTAGCGCCTGACGGTGGAAGGGCCTACTGCTCTAAGATTTATCAGAAACTGAAAATCTGGGCAGATTATCAAGCAGTATGAATACCTGTAGAGCAGGGGTGGGCAATCTTTCCACTTTGTCCACTCGATGTGCACAACCACGCTCCGAGCGGACAACAGCTGTAAACTCAGGTATACGGCCAGCAGTACTATACCCCAAATACGTATACAATGCAATAAGTAAGCTTTACTCACATCTCCATTCACAACTTAAATATAACTTCAATGCAATGAAATGTATTAGACTATACAGCCGTGGTGCTAGAACCTTCGCTCGCCAATTAAACGATCAGCGTTCGATTCCCATAAGAATTTTTTTTTTCTCCTAACAATTGTATAATATATAATATCCCGTATATTCGTATGTATGAATCTATCATTCAGAGAAACTATATGGCACATTTGTTGCTCACTGCAATAATTCTGCTAGAAGTTAAAGAAAAGTTACATATACTGGTTGCGCGTACCACCGATCCAAGTTAAGAATATTTAGGCAAAATCACTTGAACGAATGAAACCACATAGTCACGAAAAAACGTATGTTCAAAAATTGCTTTACCAGTTTTTTCAAGTCTATTTGGTCATGTACCAATGTACAAAAATGTTGAAGTACAACTATTGATAAAATATCAGGAAAACAGGTCATATTGAATGCAAGGTGGATCAAATATTACCCACTATTATATTGTTTAATTTATCTCGCGACGAACATATTCATCAACTTATATTTTTCTGGAATCAAGTATAAATCATAAAGATGTGGTTTCAGATATGCATTAGACTATTATGTGTTCGATCAACAGTTTATTTCCCTACAAGCCTATTACATTTTCCAGTCGATTTTGTAATTCGCTAGTAAAACCATGTATGATCGTAATTGAATTAATAATTGGGCCCCATAAATACTCAGTGATGGATTTTGAGAATTTTCGTCTCTTCATGCTTGAAAGTATGTGTTTTATGAAATATTTGTTCACAAATGGAATATAAGATCAGGAAAACCGTTCGAATTCGCTATTGATATTTACCCTCGATCAGTATACCGAATATCCAATCGAATGAAATATGTCAAACGGTTAAAATCATACTGACCAATCAAGAGGATGAGTGTCAATTTAGCCCCGCCAATGCTCTACGAGCCAATTATCTTCGAAAAATGAAAAATTGGCGTACTCTGTACATTAATTATATGTGAAAAAAATGCGCTCTTATCTAGAATTTGATAAAAAAACATCCGAAGAATATTCTTGCATTTGGAAATATGAATTAACTCATCAGATGTGTTGATATTTTATGTATTTCATCCAGAAAATTGAGATGAAAAAAAAAAATTCATCGTCCGAAGATTTGAACACTAGTTCTCAAATTGGGAAGCTCACATTATACCGTCACGACAACGAAGTCCTTTTGATTCATGTGCACAGAAGTTATATTTAAGTTCTGAGCACATTGGTGTATTGGAACTATTTGTCCATTACTTATACCTATTTGCGGGATACCTATGTACTGACCCTTATAATCCCCGATCGTCATAAACCCTCTCCCCAAAATACGCCTGTCCTCCGGATTATCTCTCGTTTTTTTCGATTTGCCCACCTCTGCTCTAGAGCAAGCGACATAGAACTTTCCGTGAGAAAAATAATCCTCCCTCAGATTAACTCCCACAACTTTTAATGGCTGACCCTGACACTTTTGTTCATGAAGGGCCGTTACCCTGACTCTCGTACCGTTACAAAGCTCTGAAGTATTCAGATTTCTCAATAGCATAATTGGAACTTCAATTTTCAAATGAAGTTTGTGAGCCGGAAGGCAAGGTCCACTGCATTAAAAAAATCAACTGGATAGCAGTGATGCCAGAATGATGATTCTGGCAACAAGCAACATGAGTGGAGGGGGTGCCACACACAAGCACAAACCGTGTTGGTGTAAGCCCCGCACTTCGGCTCATGGTTCGGTCAATAGAAAAAGGCAGAAATACTATCCATATCTCTGTTCTTACCGAACTTGGCCGAAAATGAACGAAGCTATGTCGGTACATCTACCTGAGGGTATATGCGAACCCTTAAATTCAATTTCATGATTTCAGGTTAAAATAGAATATGAGTATTGAGATGGAAATAATGTTTCCACAGAATTTTCATTTATTCGTCCTTATGAAAGATTCATATATCCATATGTATATAAAATAAAAAATTGCATTGGAAAAATATGTAGATAATGTAAAAGGCCTATACGATGATGCCACGTGTAGGCAAGTGTGGTCCGAGTTCATATAATTGCTGCTGGACTTGTCAAACTATTCGCTCTGTTGGCACAATGGTACTGTGCTTGCAAGCGATCTGGTGAATTGCGAGTTCAAGTCACCTCAAAGTCCTATTTTTTTTTTATTTTCATAATTTCCAAATTTTTCTACATGGAATATAACGAAAATCCAGACATTATTTTTTCAAAGTGCGGATTATTTTCCACAATTTTTCCAATGCCTTGATATAGATTTTGAGTTAGTCAACAGCTTACGAGTTTCGAATTTCCACCACGAATACTGTGAATTTAGTACACTGAATATAGCTAGTTCCTAAATAGAACGATGTCAGACAATCAAAGGGACGAACGTTCTCGAAATCAATAATCAAACTGAATAAAATTATGATCGAACCCAAAAATTACATTGAAAAAATATTCAAATTATGTAAGAGACCTATACGACAATGCCGCGTGTAGGCAAGTGTAGTCCGAGTTCATATAATTGCTGCTGGGCTCATCACACTAATCGCTCTATTAGCACATTGAAAGCGTGTTTGCGAGCTTGCGAGTCGAGTCACCCCATACCACTGTGTTTTGCTGTTTCGTTTTTTTTTTTTTTCATAATTTCAGGAATGCTTTCGACATAATCGAAATATAATAGAATGAAATAAATATTGAAAGCATAGGTATATCGAAATATTAATATTAATCGACAATAAAAAATAAATTGCAAGTTGTGATCTTCCACCAATGGCGCGTTGAGTTTCTCCAATGAATCTCTGCATAAAGTCATATTGTACCACATTAAACAACAGATTTTAATAGAGGACGTCTGCATGCTTTTCGATGACTATAATTATTTGTGCATGCAAAAATATTCGTGGAATTAGCATGGTGAAACAAATGCCAGATTTATCCATGACTAATGGTTTCTTCTCAATATATTCCCTTCGAAATTGTGTACAAGCCCTGTTATGCAATTGCGTAACTATATGATGTAGTTTTGTACAACTTTCAACATTTTGGTACGATAAAAAGTTTGGGGATTCCCCAGTCCCATACATATTCTTGAAAGAGAACCCTAATTACACCATTCCCCAATATTTATATATCCATTAATGACGGGGTGCAACCAAGATATTTCAACACTTCTTGTGCATATATCAGCTTTTAACATTTATTGCAAACTCAATCTTTGCCTTCGAGTCTCACATTATGAAACAACTGTAAACTGTGCAGAAATGCCTGTCATTATTGTCCTTAACATCCTGAAAAAGTCAAAATATTTCGTTTAATGTGGTAAAATAGGGCTCTAGGCGAAGGTCCACTTTCAAAAAATCTAACGCGCCATTGGTGAAACCTCAGAGGTGGTGTGGAAGAGCACTATTTTTATTAATATACATACATACAATTTTTGAGTGTACTAAATTCACAGTATTCGTGTTGGAAATTCGAAACTCGTGAGATGTTGACTACCTCAAAATCTATATCAAGGCATTGGAAAAATTGTGGAAAATAATCCGCACTTTGAAAAAATAATGTCTGGATTTTTGTTATATTCCATGTAGAAAAATTTGGAAATTATGAAAATAAAAAAAAAATAGGACTTCGAGGTGACTTGAACTCGCAATTCTCCAGATCGCTTGCAAGCACAGTACCATTGTGCCAACAGAGCGAATAGTTTGACAAGTCCAGCAGCAATTATATGAACTCGGACCACACTTGCCTACACGTGGCATCATCGTATAGGCCTTTTACATTATCTACATATTTTCCCAATGCAATTTTTTATTTTATATACATATGGATATATGAATCTTTCATAAGGACGAATAAATGAAAATTCTGTGGAAACATTATTTCCATCTCAATACTCATATTCTATTTTAACCTGAAATCATGAAATTGAATTTAAGGGTTCGCATATACCCTCAGGTAGATGTACCGACATAGCTTCGTTCATTTTCGGCCAAGTTCGGTAAGAACAGAGATATGGATAGTATTTCTGCCTTTTTGTATTGACCGAACCATGAGCCGAAGTGCGGGGCTTACACCAACACGGTTTGTGCTTGTGTGCGGCACCCCCTCCACTCATGTTTCTTGTTGCCAGAATCATCATTCTGGCATCACTGCTGGATAGTTGATAAGATCATCTGTATGCACCACTGAATCGAAACAAGTATACGTCTGCTGGCTTTTCTTTCTTAGAAGTCAGTATTGTTCGCTCGCGCAGCCAATCCATAGACATATCTTTTATACACGCGATGTCAGGGTATACGCTTGATATCAGATTAGAATTTGTTGAAACCTAAGAGCAAAATAATGTTAGGATGGTGATCTTGCTTTCCGACTCTGGAATATTGCCGTGACCTATATTCAGTAAAAGATCCGCAAATTGACCTGCATTTCCATTCCTTTTCAAGAAAACTCGCATGTTCGCCCTCGAATACAATTTCATTATTTGAGGGCGAACATGCTGCTGCAATCCTTGGCCTTCAAAATACAACACTGCTTCCTCCAGTAGAACTAAATAACGATTGTATATCTCATTCATCATATGTTGCACTGCCTCCCAACTCTTTCTTCACCTGATGGGCGATATCCTCTGATAAACTTTGTTTATATTTTTCCCAAAGACTTAGAAGATCGAACATATAACAAAACACCAACATTCCCTCGCGGAGAAAAACATATACGCGGTTCTATCACAATTTACGATTTTCTACTATAAATTATGCTATTTCTACACCCGAAATCTGCGAATAGATTTTCACGGGATGTCATAGAAAATTTCTATGAATATCGACCATTTTAATGACATTTTTACATTGTCAGATTATTTTGTCATAATTTTTCATAGAAAATCATAGTATCTCATCGTGATTATGCATTTCTATGCAAAACTACGATTTTTCACTGTGATCGCTCAATATTTAGAAGAAATTAGAATGAGAAACGATATAGACTCGGATAGCCTACTGGTAGAGAGCCCGACTTGAGGCCGGTAGGTCCGGGTTTAAATCCCCGTTCAACACAATCCGTTTTTTTCTTCGATTTCCTAAGTGGATATTGGTGTACTCTCCTCATTCATCCCTCCTAACCTGGCAAACTCGAAGAAAAAATAATAATAATAATACTGATAATTGTGGAACGCTTCATATTTCTACCCTTACCCGCCCCAAGATTTTTTCCGCACATTTTTTGACGTAGGAAGTCATAATTTTTGCCAGAAAATACCATGGATAATGCATAGAAAAAGTATGCGAAAGTACGTAAATCTATTACTTTTCACAACCGTGGAGGAGTGAATCTATGGATTTCTACGTTTTTCTATGGAATTCTATAAATGGCACCACAGTCTTGAATGCTGCAAACTATGTTGAACCACGAACTTCATGCTGCAATGAACATAAATAGTAACATTCGGTGTTGTTTGGGTGGATATTGTACTCTCTCCCTAATGCGTTATCTTTCTCTATTCCCAGCCAGCCATCTACGTATTTCCCCTGATTCCGTCTAGTAAATTTATTATTTCTCCATACGTAGAAAGTAGAGGAAAGTCCGTGCAACTTCATCTTTTTGACAGGAATCAAAGAATTCCAAAAGTCTAGTTTGCGGTGGCAGTTTCCATTTTTTCTAGCAAGTTCTCAGATGTAAAATAAACCCTCTGATCACTTTCAAGATGAACAGCGAGGTGTAGAACCGGTAGGAACCTCTCATGAATTTGGAACATTAGTACTCCCCGGACAGCTTCAAAACCACTGATGTATCTACCGCTCTCGTAAACCAATATGTCATCGTGCTTGTTTCTCAGATCGAATACATCTTGATTATTACCTGTGTCCACGTATTTACAGATACATTTCATTGATTCAATAGAGTTACAGTACTCTACATTGATATGGGCGTTGAATGTACGTGATGGTACAGGATTATAAGGTAGTACCCAACTGTTATCTATCTTTATTCCCTTGACATTTACAGTAAAACCACAATCAGTCGAACTCCTTCCTCGATACTTAGGGTAACTATTTTCTCCTGTTTGTGTGTCTTTAATAAGTGGTTTGGGGAACATCTTACGGCATTTACCGTTTGACATGCAGGGTGCGTTACGATTCATCCTTCCACGATACGGCCTTTAGTTAAAAGCGATATCATTTTCGTTATTTTGAGATCAAACACTCCGGATATAATATCGTGTCGATCTTGAAGTTTGGCCTACTTGCAAAAGATTTATGATATCACACCATCTCGGAATACACGTGAATGCGATGAGAACATCCGGCCGGCCGAATTGTCGTACATGTATCAGAGCGTCCTGCACATATCGAGGCCTTCCAGTGAACGATGAAGGCAGTAATACTAATTGACCCAGCTCTGAAGCATCAGCACCTTTCGATTTCATCGAGTTTTGCAGATGATTGTAACTGATTGCTCTCAATTGATCCTGCTTACTAGCGACCCGCCCCGGTCGCACGGGTGCAATATGCAGATACTAATGTGGTGTCAGTGTGGAGTGATTAATAATATTACTCTATTATGATCAGACTATACTACAAGATGTCTTCATATACAATGTTTACAGCTGTTTTTGCATGAGACAATACAAAAATGTTTTCTTTAGAGGTTACTTTCGAAAGTGCGACATATTACTGTCCATGTGAAAAACACTCAACGTTCAAATCTGAGCCTGCAACGTTGAATGTTCGACCCTGTGACTTATTGGTGGTAATTGCAAAAGATAGCTTTTGTGTGGTCGGCTTGATTTCCTCCGACATCTTGAACAATTATCGTCATATTTCAACAAATTAACACATAAAAATATCAAACTATACGTATAAACCTATCTCTTGAATCATTCTATCTATTGATAAAAACCGCATTAAAACCCTTGCGCAGCTTAAAAGATCTAAGCGTACATACAGAGGGGCATACAGCGGGAAGCGACTTTGTTTTATACTATGTAGAGATGCTGGACGTAATTTAATTCTTCTGACTCTATTTTCGCATACATGTCTACCAAAAACTGCCTGGAGAGAGAATAAAAGTATTGCAGATGGTTCGTTTCTCCTTGCTGCAACATCGTGCGTTGGGCGTAAAAGCTTGCTGTCGAGATTAATTTTTCATAGATAGTTTGGTTTAAGGATCATGTTGATATTGATTAGTGGAGTATCTATCCTCAGAACGACTGAACATAAGTGGGTATTGCAATGAGTCGTATACACAATGTCTCACAAATTCTTTGTAAAGTGCGGTCATAACTATGTAAAATGATGTCCCTCCTTTCAAACTCCTGACCTTCCATCACCAACGCCACTTCATTAATCGTAGGTTTATTGTATCACACTTTATGAGTATGAAGAACCTTTCTGTTTACGTGTAGCACAACTGGGAACTGCTTACTAGTAGATGAAATATGCTCTATGGTCGTTTTGAAGTCTTTGATATATTTATTCACATCGCGAAGCATATTTTGTAGTTGATAAACTAATGTTGATTTGATCATCGAAAAATTGCCACATCTCAACTCAACTTCCTTGTCATCTTTACCAACGAAATAGATTTGTAGAAATTCAGCTTCATCATCATTTGTTGGTAGCAGACTCCCGATTCTATGGTATACTTGTCCTTCAACCTTGAAAGAATAAGTAAAATTGTTTTCACACATTGGCTCCGAAAGACGTCATTTGGAAGCAGCCGTTATATTTTCGAATACGTTCAATAAAATGGTTATGGTCCAAATGGTGGCCCAAAATGAAACCACTCAAAGTTTCGGGCAGCGGTTCAAAATGCATCAGCCGTACCTTGCCAGTGTTGCAGCGCACAACAACCGACTCATCTGACTACTTTAGGGCATTGCACCAACGACAAACATTATTCATTTCACCAGGAACAATGGTTTTATCTGACTGATAATCTGTGTCAGGTTCATATGCCATTCCCGAAGTTTTCTTCACTATCCATTGTAGTGATCATCTAGCAAATCAATTCGAACCCCTCGGATCATATTTATGAGCTGCATCTCTGATAGATTGACGGTTATTTTGCTAACATCTCCTCATAGAAATCTTCCTCATTTTTGGATTATTTTGAACATACTTTTCATATGATTATCTCAGTTGATTTCTTCTTCTTGAATTAGTAAACATTCTACGACATTTCTTAGATATTATTTACCCAGGGATATCATATAGTGCATAAAAGGCGAAATGTCAGTGCATAATTTTGGTTTATGGAAAGATACAGTCATATCGTCATGTTGGATCGCAGAAAGATTTCCCGTATAATGTAGTCTTTTTACTGGACAACTTCAATGACCACATTGCACACATCACTTGCATTCTTGGTAAACTACGAAAACAAAATCGAAAGTTTCCCCAGCTGCGAAAAGCTCACAATAAGTGCCGTATGTAGCACCCTGGGACATATCAGTATGGTACACATGAACACCTGGATAATTGTTTCCATATTTATCGTGTGATAATATGCTCCCAATTATCTATAACGTGCTGAACGATCAGTTCACGAACTTCTTGTGCCATCAATCCCGTTTTATGCAGTGAAAATGAAAGTGATCGGAACACGCAAGTTCAATCACCAACAATTTCGACAACTTGATAAAGCATCATTTCGTCATCGATCTCAAAAAATTCAATGTCCATGTTCATAGTATATATTCAATGAATTGACCAAAGTTTCAAATTGAATTCTTAGTTTCTGTCAAATATGAGAATGATACACGCGTGAATGTCCGATAATTTTTGGGAGAGTTATGCGACTGTAATCCACAATGTTACCATCTAAATTATATTCCAAAATTCTCCCAATATTCGAGAATCAATACCATATCAGTGAGAACATCTGCATGCATATAAAATACAAAAAAATTGCGAGTGGATCTAAAGAATAGACATAAATGTTACGATTTCTGATTTTTTACATTGTTATTAAAATATGTTTTAACTGAATTCGAACGTTCGAGATCGATTTTACGATTGGTCAGCTGACTTCTGAAGTTGGTTTCAATTATTCGAAAGATGTTGTTGGTTTGCACGTTGGTATAGCAGTGAATTGAAAATATCAGAGAGAAGCCTCGCTCGTTTTTCGCGCTGCAGAAATTCGTATCGGCATTTTGGATCCGTGCGGACTTAGTCTGTTTGGCTGAATTATGAAAATTTTGATTCGTTGATTAACATTTGGAATGGCCACCATTGGACACAGAGTCCAAGTGGTGGGGTTGATTTTTGTGCATCACAAATTTATTTTCAAAAAGCTGAGTTAGCAATCAGCTTTTCTCACGTCATAATAAATGCATTTTTAGAAAAGATCTCGTACGTTTGATATTACAAACTGAAAACGTATAAATTAACAATGGCGTAATGATATTTCTTGTCTTCACTTTCTCGTAATTTCGATACATTCAAAGTTGAATCGTTTAATACGTTGATGTTCGGTAGCGCTTCAATTTCACAATTTTTGAAAATAGAGCAGAGGTGTCCAGATCTACTATAAGGGTAGACAGCTGGAGGGCCAGCCTATTTTGGGTGTGGGGTTTTATGATGTTTGGGGATTATAAGGGTCTGTACATAGGTACCCCGCAAATAGGTATATGTAATGGACAAATAGATCCAATACACCAATGTGCTCAGAACTTAAATATAATTCGTGTGCATCTATGTTAATAGGACTACGCAGACGCACCGATACAGTTTTTGCATTTCAATTGATCAGCCCGCGTTCGAATACCCGCTCGATATTTTTTTTTTCACATAATTTTCTGCATGAAATAATAAAAAATTAACATATCTCATGAGTGATTATATATTTTCGAACGCATGAATATCTTTCGCATGTTTCTTTATTCATCTATACCAAAATGTGTGAAAACACACATTTTTTCCGATCGGTTATTTAATATGCTGGTCGGGAGTAGATGTCAATAGCCATTCGAATGATTTTCCGGCCAAATTTTCCTTCCATTTGTGAACAAATATTTCATAAAATTCATACTTTTGAACATGGCGGATCGAAAATTCTTAAAATCCATCGCTGAGTATTTATGGAGCTCATTTATTAATTCAGCTACGATCATACATGGTCTTATTAGCGAGTTACAAAATTTACTCGAAAAGGATGAGCATCGTAGGCAAATAAACTGTTGAACGAATACACAATAGTCTAATGAATATCGCAAAATCATCGTTTTATAATTTATACTTGATTTTAAATCGTCTCGTTGACGAGCAAGAGTTTTAATACCGCGGCTGTGTAGCCCGATAGATCTGAATGCATTGAATTTGTATTTAAGTTGTGAGCAGACCTCTGGGTAAGGCTTACTTATTGCATTGCGTACGTATTTGGGGTATAGTACTGCTGGCCGTATACCTGGGTTTGACCAGGTATAAGAGCTAGGTTCACAGCTGATGGGCATCAGTGTCCTCTCGGAGATCACTAGGAAGACAAAGAGGGCAGTTCGAACATCTCTGCAGTAGGCACATTATATTTCCTTGAAGCTGACTAGAGCGCAAAGAGCTCAGTTTTTCCACTCCTGCTATATATGGAAACATAATGGAAACTAATACTATTGACTCTTGACAAAATACACATTAAAAAGCAATAAGATCATTATCGATTACAAGTTACTATTCACAAAAAAACTTTTGACAATACTCAGTTGAGCGATTTTGATAAGACCGATTCGGAAGTTCTTCATGATTGCAGGACTATAGCACATTGAACAACGTCTCGTTTCATATCTCAAGGTAGTACCCAGGTAAAATCACTTGAGTTAGAATTTTTCTGAAATTATAACAGATTATCAATTACATTAGGATCTATATCTCCTCAAAATTTTAGAGTGATAGACTGATTCAAGCCAGAAATAAATCCCATTAAAACTTGGTTGTTTCACATGTATCACATATGCTGTGTCGCTTATGTGCCACATTCTCACTCATTAAGCTTTTATCTCGAGACAGATTTTTATGAAAAACAAATATGTGATAGAACAAAATATTAGGAATTTTAGCGGCTAGATTCCAGAACCATCGTCTCATATGTTTCCGAAATATTAACGTTCAAAGTTCAAAATTCATGATGAAATTGTACAAGTAGGAGACAGGGGATAGCACGGCAACGCTGCAAACTCGGCACACGGACAGCCAACTCGTTTGCCGTGTGTGAGTCTGGCGGGCCATACGGACGGGCTGCTGAACCGCATCATAATATATGTGTGTGTGTGTGTGTGTGTATGTTTATGTGTTTGGTCCGGGAAACGTTACAAAAAAATGTTTTTGCATGATTGATGTTTGTTCGATATTTTATCGCAGCAAATTCAATTGCCTTGCGTAAAATCATTTATAATTGTAGAATTTATTTTGCGCATGAAAAGGTATTGAAAAAAAACAAAACTTCAGACCTGCCTTCAACATATGTGTATATATATATATATATAATAAACAAAAAGAACATCTTTTTTCAACACCAATACCAGTCATAATATATACAATTAATAGGAAACATATAATAAAGAAATTTGTCACGTCTCATCATTCTTATCGCGTGTCAAATTAAAACTATAACTCACTTTTAGAGAGAGATAAACTTTTTCAATCACTACAAGCTATACAACAACATGTGCTAGGATAAACTTTGTTTTCTCAGGACGTATATCAAATAAAGATTAATTTTTGGCGAGGTAATTGACTATCTTGTCCAATACCTTTTTGCATTTAGTTATGCGACATTTCTTATCAGCTCCCCGGTTTCTTAGGAATTTCATTATTCCTCCTTCTCCACCTTCCTCATATATGTTCCCCAATTGCTCGCAAGTAATTCCATTTATTGCCATTTTTTTATAATTCCAGGTGACACAACGTTTTTTAATGGCTCCAAAAATCGTACTCTCCTCGCAGATTTTTCGAGTTACAAACACACTCATTAAGCCTTGTGATAAACAATTGGCCATTCGTGTACAATTTTATTTTTGGTATAACCAGTTGACTGAGTTTGTTTACGTCAAAATTAAAAAAAATTAAATAATTACAGTAACTCGCAGAGTTTTTCGACATTTTCGACGACCAAACGACGTCCCTCGTCGGAAGCTCGCTGACAGCTTTCTTGCGTGATTTTTTTAATTGCAAGTGCAACTTTTTCTTCGTAACGTTTGTAGGTTTCTTCACATATGCTGGGCATATTAAAAAATGCTGACATTTTTTCCAATGCCATGTATCCCATCCCAGAATGTACAGCTCCTACAATTTGAGGTTAGAACGTCACAGTTCATGTTTATGTTAAAAAAATCGTTTTTCTTTTACTACAAAGACCGGAAGTAATTTTAACTAGATCAATAATACTAAAATGTACTTACCCAGTACAGCTCTTATATTTATATCGTGATAGTGATTATTTTCTGAACTATGCGATTTTTCCGAATGGATTGTCGTGAGTTCCGAACAACTTTCGCATTTCGTAGTCCATATGCAATGAAATCCCATGGTTTTCTCCTGAATTATACTGCAAAATGGAAGGACTATTGTGCAATTGTGACATATCATCGTTTTGCTGACTTCTTTTGGGTCAATGATACGTAACCCGTCCAGAACGCATGGATCCCTGCTTTCTTTCTTTATTTTCAGCTTGAGCTTTCCTCATTTCAATAAATTTGAATTGACAGCTGATACATCGCGGTGCTGTCGTGATCTACTATTCGCCCAACTAGACTAGTATACAACTACACTTATCTGTATATAGATTTCATTGTGTGGTCTGCCTGTACCCAACCAAAAATTTACGCTTCTCGTAAAAATTTAATCGACTGATAATCTATCTAATAAGCAATCAATTATTTCAGTATATCCCTACAAGGGTATATATGTATACGTATATACCATAATATATAATGCGATATTAAAACAGCTAATTTTATTTAATTTAAAATATGAGAAATTGGACTAACTTTTGCTCACTCCAGAATCTGGGTACTACCTTAAGGGTCGCGGGTCCAAATTCCAACCCTCTATGAAGTTTTTCAGTTTTATTTCCGGGTTGAAAAAGATCTATGCGAAACTATACGGTTCTATTACAATTTACGATTTTCTACTATAAACTAGGTCTTTTCTACACCCAGAAGTTGCGAATAGATTTTCATAGAACTTCATAAAAAATTTTTATAAATATCTATGACTTTTTATAATTTTTTACGTTATCAGGTTAATTTGTCATAATTTTTCATAGAAAACCATAGCTCCTCATAGTTACTATGCATTTCTATGCAAAATTGCAACGTTCTACTATGATCGCCCGCACGATATTCATGAGAAAGTAGGGTAAGCAATGGCATAGACTTGGATTATACCTGGTGGTAGTGTTCGACTCGAGGCCGGGACATCCGGGCCCAAATCCCGCTTTAACACAATTCATTTTTTTCTACGATTTCGTGGGTGCCCCCCCCCCCCCCCCCCCCCCTCGAAAAATAAACAATAAAATAATGATAATAATAATAATAATAGTTGTGAAACACTTCACATTTGTTCCCTTAGTCCTCCTAGGATTTCTGTTGGATTTTTTCGATATAGACAGTCATGACTTGTAGTAGAAATACGTAAAACGACATGAATTTTGGCGTAGTTTATCGTAGAAATGCATGCTTTTGACGTAGAAACTCCTAAGTTGTAATAGGAAATAGTATAAACAATGCGAAGAAATGGTATGCGAAAGTACGTAAACCCATTTACAAACCGTGGAGCAGTGAATCTATGAATTTCTATGTTTTTCTATGGAATTCTATAACTGGGTCCAAATTAATGGACTTTTCATAAAGAGTAGTCGAAAGTCGTAGATTTATGCATAGTTTATAATAGATTTGCATAGTTTTTGGCACACAAAGTCATAGGAAATCATAGATATTTTTTCTAACCATAGTTATTTATCAGCAAATTGTTTATTAGTAAATATTTGATGCAACTTATTTTGTTGGGTAGAAGAGTTAGTATATAATATTTTTGAATATTTATTCTCTTATTTTATGCATATAATTTATCTCACATCCAACTAGTATTTGACGAGGTCCATCTTGGTTAAAACTAAGTCAATTGTTTGCACAGAATAACTCAATAATTGTTTGGTCACTTTTGAGTTTAATAGGATCCACTGGATATCTATTGGCTTGTTTTCTGATCACACTGATGAGATCGGGTTGCAATGAAAAGTCTCATTCATATCGAAACATATGGACAGATATCGATGTATCTATGAATCATTTGCCAAGCTCACAATTACAGTACTTGGCGCTGTGCCACTCACACTAAACGCAGCAATGAAAACGTTGATAATAGTAATAAGGAATATTCCAACCACCATATAGTTATTGATCTTTCTGGCTTCCGGTGATTTAGACATGCCTTTCATATCAAAGCGCCCTTTGAATATAAGACTGACACCAACAGCGATTTGAAGTAGGAGACTGATGACAATAAGGAGAACAATAACGATAAACGTTGGGCTGTGTCGTTGATATTCCACCAAATATCGTAATTGGTTGGCATTTGCAGTGATGAGTGCTACATCCATCATACCCTGTGCAACAGTTTTTTTTGCAGCAAAAGTGTATTCTTCTTTCATATGTCGGCGGTTTCGTTTGTCTGTTGTATCGATGTTTAACACAGTTGATTTCAATGTTCTTACTTCGACGTCATTTGAGTTAACTTCAACGTTATATAAATTGCACACTTCAGTTAACGGCTGTTTATTCTGTGGATGTACATCATAAATCTCGTCCGCACAGTCTGTAGTTTCCAATCCCGCCATTTTATAAATGTTAAAAATATCCTATATGCATTTTCCAACGAATTCCGAACAATATATTCACGTAGAGCTTTCCATTGAATAATCACTTTGCACTATCATTTCATGATACTTTATATTTTACATCAATAGACATTTGAAATGTGTATTAATGGTTCTCGACGTACCAAAGGCTCTATGCTGTAGTATCATGTCCTCAATACAATTGAATACGATAAAACTTATATCAAGCTTCTATCGCAGTGACATACATCCGTTGCGGAAGTGGTTGAGGTCGATTTGCGGACGGTCCTAATTCCATGTGATGACCCATTCTGAAGAAAATCTGTGAATTCTAAAGCATATATACTGTTACGTCCAGAATGTAAATTCGGTAGAGGTACCAAATGTTACCCAAAAAGAAAGATGAAAACAGTTAATTATATCGATTGAATTTAGATTATAGTCCGAAATGGTATTGGGATCGTTGCTTGCTATGCCACGACCCGCGGTTGAAGTAAGAAGGAATTAGATTTAATTATGTTAACGAACTCACAAGTTGATGGTTTAAACACGTGAATGATTTTATTGAATGATTCACTCAAATAACAACAAATAACGTTTATTACACAATTCGCGATGTTCACTTATAACTATTGGTTTTCACTAACACTGTCGTTTATTTTGCTTAGTTGCACCACACACTAAATCGCTGAGGTTGCAACGTTAACAATGATCAGTTGATTAGCGAGAATTGATTTGATTTATTAAAAAAAAGAGAATGCGTTCACTGCGATCGATTGATAATAACTGTAGCGAACGGTGATTATTCCGATCGCTTATAGAATTATATTGTTTGTTGCGTGAATGATAATGTGATGAAGTTAATCACTTTAACACGTACGAGATACTCTTCGAGATCGATTTTTAATTGTCGTTAACTGACTTCTAGAACAGCTTTTGAGTAAAAGTGTTTTGAATGTTTTATGGTTTATATTAATGCGTGGAAGACGTTCATAGTCTGCTCGGCGGCATAGAAGTGAAGTTCAAAGAACAGAGAGAAATCCGGCTTGGTTTCGGAGCTGCGGAAAATTCGCATCAGCATTTTGGATCCGTGCGGACTTACTCTGATTGGCTTAATTCATTCTAGCCGTTTTGCTTCGTAATTAATTATGTAAAGTGTCAATCATTGGACAGAGGGTCCAAATGGTGGGGTTGATTTCTGAATAATCTCAACTCTATTCTCAAAAGCTGAATCAGCAATTTAGGTTTTCTCACGCTAAGATGAGTGAATTTAAGAAGCGTCCCGTACGTTTGATATTGCATACTATAAAAGATATAAAATAATGATGGCACAATGGCGTTTCTAGTTTTAACGGTTGAATTGGAGACGTAACATTTGTTCTTATTGTTTAAAACATTTCTTGTCTTTAAATGATTATCTCAACGGGTTCATATTCTGCCACTCTATGGTATTTATTTGTTAGCTCGTTTCTCACGATTGTTGCAAGTGCGCATGAGCGCGGTAACGGTGAAAAGAATTAGAAAAATGATACGTGACTAAATTATGAGTGGGAAATCGATTGAACGTAATAAGAATATGATAATATTGATTTGGCGAAAGGGGAATTATTGTTAATAAACGAAGAGGTCACTCAGGACCTAATAATACTTATTGCTACCACAACATATACAAGAGTTTTTGCGCCACGATTGTAACCCAAAATTATATTAATTCAGAAGTACTTCTTTCGACACGAATTATGTTCAAAGTTTCGTTGGAGAACGAATTAATGTGTTTAGAATGCAAAAAAAAAAAACAAAATGGGTTTTGAATTCAAGCTGAAAATTCATCTCGTTTCAACCCGAAAATCCATGTATCACAGCACGACAAGCTTTTCGAATGTCGATATTTGCATGTTCGTCATCAAAAGATAAACACACCACCATGTATCTTTCACTCTGGTCAAGTTTAAATGTCATAAAAATTGTGAAGATGTCAAATTTTCCGGAACGCGCCACACGAAGGTTGTATATCTAAAATTATACATGCTCTATCCAATACCAAAGTCACTAATTTCAGTACTACTCACAAATTCATATTCGAGATAGTGGGCGGAAAAGCGGAGAAATTCCCACCCTTTTTTGATCAATGTATTCCTTGCGGACAAAATCTATATGCAAAATTATCCAAATCTACACCAATCCACACATGATGACATGGAATCACACTTTTCTACAGAAGTTAGGTTTTCGTAGTAAGTTGTAGTTTACAGTAGAAATTTTCTGAATTTTCCCGTAGTTTTACTCAATTCGGGGTACTAATTATTATACGACCCGGGTGTAAGCTCGGTTGCATATTAGCGCGCCAAATACAACTCAGGGGAGTATTATCAAGCCTGGGGGAGTCTGATACAGAAGAGTTAATGTACCGATGAATAGGCTGGTATTGCCATAAAAATCTTGTCTCTGAAACTTTGTGGACTTTCTCAGATTTTACAGTACACCCCTGAACTGATTAATGAAACGTAAAGAATAATTGATACGTGCAGTTAACGATTGATCACGAGAATACATGACTTAACAATAGGTGCAATTTTCACGCTCAAAATAATGTAACAGCCAATGTATATACTTGTATTTTGAATGAAAATCTACGAATTGATTTCGTTGCTCGCTACCGCGATCCGCAACTAAAGTGATTGGAAAAGGAGTGTGATTGATTAGTTCAATTAATGATTGATTGAGATAGTACTCATTCATTTAATGATTTACTTGATTATTTGTTTGTTGATTCACCATTCATCTACACTGATTATGTGTTCGATTTTTAATTACTATTTGATGTTGTTCACAATTCACAATATGCACTAAACACTATGCAATTCAAATGATTAACAACAGATTCAATTATTATACGTTATTTGTAATGGCATAAATAATTTCACCTGAAAATGTTTATGAAAAATTGTGTGCCACGAAATGGTTTCTCATTTCGGTTACTTCGATCTCAATAATATCTTCATTATTGATGTGAATTGTCGACAGTATCGATATTGCCAACCAGGGACTAGTACTAATTTAGTCCAAAACAGTCAAAATGAGAAATAAAATGTTATTCTTTACGAGGATGTCAAAAAGAGAAGGAAATCAACGAGGATTACAACGACAACAGCAACATAATGAATTAAAACTTCAACAACAGTGACTGCATCAAAAAATGATATATACAAGATATATTTTCTTAATATAGATAAGAAATATTTTTTGATGACGGAACATGAAAATATATATAAAGAATATATAAAAAAAATTTAGACAATATTAATATATTGTCACATCTTATGTTTTTCAATCCTATTCCAAATCCCATTCAATGTAAAAATAGCAGCAATAATCAAATCATTCTGCAGAAATTTAGATAATTTATTCAAAACTAAATATAATCAAATGATTTTGTGGGATCTATGCACTTGCCTTTTAGAGTCGCAATGGCATAATAATTTTGAATGTCAGCGTAGATTAATTGCGATCGTTTTCAGTCCCATAGTTTAAAAGTCGACGAGAAAATGATCGCCAAGTGTGCGTTATGAATCAAAACCTAAACAAATTATCGACTTTTGTGTCCATAACCACGAAACTGACCGGAAAATGACCGTCAAGTTGTTGTTCAGAATCGTAATGTTGCGGAACCTATTCGCATCAATTCTGTGATTATGATCTGAAAATCAACGTTGAAATGCACGTCAAGTGAGGGTTAAGGATCCAAATGTCGACACATTTTACTCGCGCCAACTTCATATCAATTACCACGAACATGACAGTCGCATATGCGTTGAGAGTATACAAATGTCAACGTGAATTGTGCGCATCCATTTTCAGTTTGTTCTCGGGAAGTCAATGTGAGCTCGACCGGTGATGACGCGAGCATGTGTCGATCATCGAAAAGTTGACACAATAATACTCGTCCACCTATCGTCGACTTTTTAAAAAAGTTGACGTCAACTTCGTGTTGTCATGCGTTAACTCGGACCGCTGGGGTTGAATGTTTTTAAGATACAAAATTTGCCCTATAAATACAACCATATCTCATTTACAGCTAGAAACCAATACGATAAACGCCAAATATCTCGAATTAAGCTTGGTGCTAAATGGTTGGGTCTATTTACAGTATCTCGTGTAATTTCTCCGTTTGTCTATGAACTATATGAAGATGGAGTTCGTTATCCCCGAATTCATATACGAAAAACACAATTGAATCAACTTCGGAATAATTTTTGGCAGAATCCGGAGCAGAATGATGGCACCAGCAATGTATTACATGGGGTCGGATCGTCGACCCTTCACCCACGGTTACAAGCCGGTAGCAAGGGGAAGGGAGAGCATCCGCTTCCCAGAATACGAGGAGGTCCGCGTAGCGAGTCGACAGGGAACAGACCGTCAATCCTTTCACCCACATTATAATCTAGTCATGTGGTGAGGAGAAGCGTCTGTCCGTCAAGACGACTGGAGAGGCGCGGAGCCTTTCGACGGGGAGTGGGTCGCCATCCCTGCACTTCCCATTACAAACCAGTTCATGGCGGGGGAGGGGAGCGCTTGCTTCCCAGCAAACGACAAAGTCCTAGTGGAGAGGAGACGGGTGAGGGATATGTTGAAGAGAATAGAGACGCAGATGATCCTCGCTGTTCGGAAAGCCAGAGAGGCAAACTACGCCTAGTTATGTTCCTAGCTTTCATATTTTTTAAACTTTGATAAAAGTCAGTTATAAGTCGTAGAGTTTTCGAGGATGCCCTGCTTAATATGCTATAGTTTACTCTACGTGCGAATGAAGATGATCCGTGCTCCAACATTCACAAAGCATCATGTCAAAGTGAAAAAGAGCATATGGTTTTTAAAAATTGTTCCATCAAGAATGCTTCTACATCAATCGATTCTATTGGTTATCACAAAATATATCTAATTGGAATTGGGTGATTTCAAAAAAAATCCCATACGACATGTGAGAAAATTTAATATAATCGTTACTTCATTTACTCAATGCACTCAATGCCTTCATACTATTCATCAATTACGATGACTATATTTCGATATGCTGTCCTCTCTTCAGCATATTTATATGGCACATTCTATTAACAGCTGACGTGATAAAGCTATAGATATTTGACTATTTTTTTATGGAGGATTGTTATAATTATATTGGAATCGGGTTTTGTTGTTCGTATTATGGAGTTATTTTTTTCTTCTTTGTTCATTTTTGATAGGAAGTCCACTGGTTTGCTGAATAATATGGTTTCGCTCTTGTCAGGGTTAATTCTTAAATTCCAAATTTGATAATGTCTATTTATATCATCTGTTAAGTTTTGTAGTTTATTTTGAATGGTTACAGGGCTTCGATCAGCTACATATATAATTAGGTCATCAGCGAAAGCTATTGAGTATGTATTATTGTTTGTGTTGAGTTGGAAAAGATTCAGAATGTCACTATTATATATATTAAATAGTATAGGGGAATTGACAGTTCCCTGTTGTAAACCTTCTATAATTTTAAATTGTTTTGTTGATATGTTGTTATCATCCCATGTGACAAATGATTTATATGTTATCATGTCCCATATTATTGAGATAAGGTGTTTCGGAAATTTTTTTAATATCAATTCAAATAGGAGACCGTCCAGCCATACTGAGTCGAAGGCTTTTTCGATGTCAATGAGAACAGCACCCACAAGGAAATTTCGTTTAATGTTTCTATGAATATCATTCATTAATTTGAGTGCGGCATGATTTGTTGATAGGTTGTTTTGAAACCCATATTGATTTTCGGGAATTATGTTATGTATTTTACAAAATTTGTAAATTAATTTGTTGATAATTATTTCAAAAACTTTGCTAATTGATGTAGTCAGACTGATGGGTCTGTAGCTGGACGGGGTATTCGGTGGTTTGTTAGGTTTTAATATAGGGAGCGTCTTGGCGCATTTCCGGACGGTGGGGAAATAGCAATTATTTAGTGCGTTATTGAAGATTATTGTATATGCATATATATATTTATATATTAGATGTTTTAAAATTATTGGTGGAATTTTATCCAAACCGGTCGAAGTTTTGTTTGATAATTTATTTAATATGGTTTTAAGTTCTTGTGTGTTGCAAAAATGCGATTTTAATTCTTCATCTTTTAGTGGAAGATGTGACGGGTTTGTTTCCTTGAATTGTGTAACAGTTATTTTATTCATGTGTCGAGCTTTCAGCTGTTTTTTGAAATTGTTTGTTGCCGTTTCCACAGTGTTTTTGATGATGTTATTCATGTTGGTGGGTCTTGGTGAATTTATTGTTTCGTAATATGCGCCCATTATGTTTAATTTGTCAGTTAAGTTGGTTACAGTTATTATATTATCGTTTATGTATTGGTTTTTAATTCTATATTGCTGTTGTTTATTATGATGTTCTCATTAATATTTACTTTCAGATTATGTATTGATATATCTTTTTTAGTTCGTAGTATTTTATTAATTTTGGGGAAAAACCTTTCATGTTTTTTGTGACTTATTTCTTTAATTTGTTTTTCCCAGTAATTATTAGTTGAAGCTTTGAATTCCTTGTGTAGAATACCTTTTATCGTTTTTATCATGCATTTAGTTTTAATGATGTGTTGATTGAAATGATTGCTTGATTTTTTTAGGCGATTTAAATGCGTTATAAGTTTTGATTTAATTTTTTGTAGCTTTAATACGTTTGGATTTGTATATTTCAATACACTATCTTGAGGTCTGCAATGGGGGACTATTTTATGGATAGTATTTAATATATTATTATTCAGTATTGTTGAATAATCATCAATTCCTTCGTTATTTAGATTTCTGTTGTTTGGAATGTTGTCTAACAATATTTGGTTAAGGCAAATTTTAAATTTGTGCCAATTCGTTGATTTGTATAGGTAGATTGTTGATTCTTGTTTATTTGTGTCGATGCTTAGATTATTATCTTTTATAATTGCCGTGAAAATAATTGCTTTGTGGTCGCTGTCGTACTCCGCTGTGGAAATAGTGTGATTTTGGTCATTATCGATAGTTAGGCGGCTATCAATTATATTTAGATCCAGGTAAGAATTTGACCTTGTAAACGTTGGTTCATTAGGCGGGTAAATTTTAGCTTTATAAAAAGCAGCCAAATTTAATTCGCAGTTTCTCAGGTAGAGTCCCCGTTGATTGTTGGTTGAGTCTCCCCAGTTAATATTCCTAGCATTAAGATCGCCAGCTAGGATGAAATAGATATTGGGTTTAAATAACTCGAGGTTATCGAATAGTGTTGTGAGTTCCTCTATGAAAAGTTTATTGTTACTATTTGTTGCATATGCGCTAATTATGTAAATTTTATTATTAGCATTTAATTTAATTGATATGATGGTGAGTTCGAGCAGCTTGTTATTATTTAAATTTGGAATATTTATATGGTCGAAGTTAATGTTTCGGTTGATAAGGATAGCCGTGCCACCACCTTGCGTTGAATTGGGTCTATCGGTTCTAATTATTTCATATTTTTTACATTGTATTTTGTGTCTTGGTGTGAGTTTTGTGTCGCTGGGTAATACAATGTCAGGGTAATTGTTTTTCTTTATAAACTCTAATAGTTCGTATCTGCGTTGGTTGGTAATTATTGAGTTTACGTTTATTGAGGCGATTTTGAGTGAATTTATATTCTGATGTTTATTATTTATATTTCTATTTATTTGTTTATTCGATATCATTATAGATTTAAATGTTTCATTATTTTGTCAATTTTATTTGTATTGTCATTAATTTGTGTTATGAGTGACGAATTTAATTGTGTTATTGAATTGATGAGGGACTGGTGAGCCGTGTCCCATTTAGAGTCGAGTTGATCAATTTTTGAATCTAGCTTAGCCATAATGTCGCTGAAAGTTTTGTCATTTGATTGGTTGTTGAGATATTTAAATGTTGTGCCTTTAAAGGCGGGAGTGATGGTTGTTTTACGGCATTCGAATATGCATATTTATTTGTTATTGTATTATATGTATTGTCTATTTTAGTTTGTTTTTTAATATCGATTTGTTGTTTTTCTCTCTTTATGATTAAGTCCGTAAGGTAGTAATAGGGGCACCCTTTATAGTTTGCTGGGTGTCCGTTTTTTTTACAATTTACGCACCTAAGTTCATTTTTATCTGACATTGCTGTAATGTGGCATTTCCCAATGTCGTGACTAAGTCCACATTTGACACATCTATACGTCATTTCACAATTAACGCTGAAATGGTTATATCGTTGGCACTTCCTGTACTGTACGGGACCGTTTCTAATAATATTATGCCAAGTGACCGTTTGGTATACCAATCTTTTAATCTTAAGCAGTTGGTCTCGATTTGAATCGTTTGTAATTTGTATAATGAAATAATATATATTAGGGTTGTCTTTGTTATATATTATTTTGTTTATTTTGTTCATTTGTATATCTACGAGATTAAGATCTTTGAGTTCCTGTTCGATATCAGTGTTATTGTAATTTCCTTTGATGCCTTTGAGTATATATTAGGGTGGGCCAAAAAAAACTTTTAATTTTTTTTTCTTTTGTTACCATGAAATTATCGTCCAAGATGACGAAAGGAGAATTCTGATGAAGTTTGAGCTCTTAATATTAATATTTAAAGGTCGCTCATCGCGATTTTTCATTTCCCATTTAAATAACACAGGAAAAAATTTTTGTTTCATTTAGAATTTCATTGCGCTCGAACGAATTATCGGCCAGTGAAAGTGAGTACATATTCTTGTAGGGAATTAAACGATCTACAAAAAAAATCTGATATGATTTTTTGCTTACTCGACTCGTTTAAAAGTTATTCGAAGTTAAAGTTCAACCCCAAATTGTAAATGATGACTTTTACAATTTGCTATACTTTATCGCTAAATAATGACTCAAAAACATGAAATATCATATTTACCGTGAAGTTTATCGAATGTTTTTCGGTAAAACAATAAAATTTGTACGAAATATCAATAATAGTATTAGCGAAAAGATTTAACAATTAAAGACTTTGAAGTGAAAAACACAAACAGTATACTTTACTATACTCCGAGATAATTGAATAGACATGGTTTTTTTTCCTATGAATTAGTCGAGTAAAAACACAAAAAGTCACGAAAAATATGATATTTTATATTCTTAAGCTATTATTTTGTTATAGAGTATAAACAATTGTGAAAGTCATCATTTATAATTTGAGGTTGAACTTTAACCTCGAATAACTTTTAAACGAGTCGAGTAAGCGAAAAATCATATCAGATCTTTTTTGTAGATCATCTACTTCCCTATAAGAATATGTATTCACTTTCACTGGCCGATAATTCGTTCGAGCGCAATAAAATTCCAAATGAAAAAAAAAATTTTTTCCTGTGTTATTTAAATGGGAAATGAAAAATCACGATGAGCGACCTCTAAATATTAATATTAAGAGCCCAAACTTCATCAGAATTCTCCTTTCGTCATCTTGGACGATAAATTCATGGTAACAGAAGAAAAAAAAATTAAAAGTTTTTTTTTGGCCCACCCTAATATATATATACGTATGCATACATTGTGCATGTTAAAAAGTGAATGCAGCCTTGTATTACTATATACTGTGGGTTGCCAAGAACACTAGTGACGCCTGCAGTAGACCTGAGCACTACATCTCTGCGACCACTTGAAAGAACTATTTGAGTAGGGAGTGTCGACTCCTTCTCTCTAGCAGTGATGCCAGAATGATGATTCTGGCAACAAGCAACATGAGTGGAGGGGGTGCCGCACACAAGCACAAACCGTGTTGGTGTAAGCCCCGCACTTCGGCTCATGGTTCGGTCAATAGAAAAAGGCAGAAATACTATCCATATCTCTGTTCTTACCGAACTTGGCCGAAAATGAACGAAGCTATGTCGGTACATCTACCTGAGGGTATATGCGAACCCTTAAATTCAATTTCATGATTTCAGGTTAAAATAGAATATGAGTATTGAGATGGAAATAATGTTTCCACAGAATTTTCATTTATTCGTCCTTATGAAAGATTCATATATCCATATGTATATAAAATAAAAAATTGCATTGGGAAAATATGTAGATAATGTAAAAGGCCTATACGATGATGCCACGTGTAGGCAAGTGTGGTCCGAGTTCATATAATTGCTGCTGGACTTGTCAAACTATTCGCTCTGTTGGCACAATGGTACTGTGCTTGCAAGCGATCTGGTGAATTGCGAGTTCAAGTCACCTCGAAGTCCTATTTTTTTTTTTATTTTCATAATTTCCAAATTTTTCTACATGGAATATAACAAAAATCCAGACATTATTTTTTCAAAGTGCGGATTATTTTCCACAATTTTTCCAATGCCTTGATATAGATTTTGAGGTAGTCAACATCTCACGAGTTTCGAATTTCCAACACGAATACTGTGAATTTAGTACACTCAAAAATTGTATGTATGTATATTAATAAAAATAGTGCTCTTCCACACCACCTCTGAGGTTTCACCAATGGCGCGTTAGATTTTTTGAAAGTGGACCTTCGCCTAGAGCCCTATTTTACCACATTAAACGAAATATTTTGACTTTTTCAGGATGTTAAGGACAATAATGACAGGCATTTCTGCACAGTTTACAGTCGTTTCACAATGTGAGACTCGAAGGCAAAGATTGAGTTTGCAATAAATGTTAAAAGCTGATATATGCACAAGAAGTGTTGAAATATCTTGGTTGCACCCCGTCATTAATGGATATATAAATATTGGGAAATGGTGTAATTAGGGTTCTCTTTCAAGAATATGTATGGGACTGGGGAATCCCCAAACTTTTTATCGTACCAAAATGTTGAAAGTTGTACAAAACTACATCATATAGTTACGCAATTGCATAACAGGGTTTGTACACAATTTCGAAGGGAATATATTGAGAAGAAACTATTAGTCATGGATAAATCCGGCATTTGTTTCACCATGCTAATTCCACAAATATTTTTGCATGCACAAATAATTATAGTCATCGAAAAGCATGCAGACGTCCTCTATTAAAATCTGTTGTTTAATGTGGTACAATATGACTTTATGCAGAGATTCATTGGAGAAACTCAACGCGCCATTGGTGGAAGATCACAACTTGCAATTTATTTTCTATTGACGATTAATATTAATATTTCGATATACCTATGCTTTTAATATTTATTTCATTCTATTATATTTCGATTATGTCGAAAGCATTCCTGAAATTATGAAAAAAAAAAAACGAAATAACAAAACAAGTGGACTCGATTCGCAAGCTCGCAAACACGCTTTCAATGTGCTAATAGAGCGATTAGTGTGATGAGCCCAGCAGCAATTATATGAACTCGGACCACACTTGCCTACACGCGGCATTGTCGTATAGGTCTCTTACATAATTTGAATATTTTTTCAATGTAATTTTTGGGTTCGATCATAATTTTATTCAGTTTGATTATTGATTTCGAGAACGTTCGTCCCTTTGATTGCCTGACATCGTTCTATTTAGGAACTAGCTATATTCAGTGTACTAAATTCACAGTATTCGTGGTGGAAATTCGAAACTTGTAAGCTGTTGACTAACTCAAAATCTATATCAAGGCATTGAAAAAATTGTGGAAAATAATCCGCACTTTGAAAAAATAATGTCTGGATTTTTGTTATATTCCATGTAGAAAAATTTACAAATTATGAAAATAAAAAAAAATAGGACTTTGAGGTGACTTGAACTCGCAATTCACCAGATCGCTTGCAAGCACAGTACCATTGTGCCAATAGAGCGAATAGTTTGACAAGTCCAGCAGCAATTATATGAACTCGGACCACACTTGCCTACACGTGGCATCATCGTATAGGCCTTTTACATTATCTACATATTTTCCCAATGCAATTTTTTATTTTATATACATAGGGATATATGAATCTTTCATAAGGACGAATAAATGAAAATTCTGTGGAAACATTATTTCCATCTCAATACTCATATTCTATTTTAACCTGAAATCATGAAATTGAATTTAAGGGTTCGCATATACCCTCAGGTAGATGTACCGACATAGCTTCGTTCATTTTCGGCCAAGTTCGGTAAGAACAGAGATATGGATAGTATTTCTGCCTTTTTCTATTGACCGAACCATGAGCCGAAGTGCGGGGCTTACACCAACACGGTTTGTGCTTGTGTGCGGCACCCCCTCCACTCATGTTGCTTGTTGCCAGAATCATCATTCTGGCATCACTGCTCTCTAGTCTCCTTGGCTAGAACCGTGAGAAATGAATTAAAATATCAATGTCATAAGGTTGCAGAAAAAAAACCTTTTGAAATTACTTTTCAACGATAAGGAATATTATTAACAATTAGAATGATAATATTCCGGTGAGTGTAATTGTTTAAGACAAATCAAAACACCCATGAATAAATTAAGCCAATCAGAGTAAGTCCGCACGGATCGAAAATTGATGACACGGATTTCCGTAACTTTGGAAAAGTGTGAGGCTTCTCTCGGATATTTTCTCTTCACTTTTATGCCAATGTGTAAATTGACGATACATCTTGCAATAATTTAAGCAGCATTAGAAGTCAGTTAACGAATCGTCAAATCGATTTCAAGAAGTTTCCATACGCGTCAAGTGTGATCTAATAATATCATTGTATAATCATTCATCCAATAATCAGAATGACCTCATAAATAATCGATATTGATATAATTTATTATAATTACTAAGTGATTACAGCGAACTTATAAAAATCCAATAAATGAAATTAACTAACCAACTGATCATTATTCACCGTTGCAAACCCCAGCGATCTGGCACGTAGTGTAATCGAAGAAATAATCGACAATGGTAATGATAATCATTAATTATAAGTGGTCTTTAGGCACCTCTGGTATAAGTGTTCAATATTGCTGATAATCCAGTGAATTCTTTAATAAATCGATGATATATTTCAGTAACCAACATTCGAACACATTAACCTTTTTCCATCTAATTCCTTCTCACTTCAGCCGCGGGTCGCGGTAGTGGGCGACGATCCCAATACCAATTTGGATAATAATATAAATTTTCGATATGGGTATATTGAGCGAAAAACATCGAATAAATGCAATAAAATGGAATGCAGATGACACCCCATGAGAATTGATTGTGACCGCATTCGAATGGCAACGAAATGTCATTCGATCGAATAGCAGACATGAATATGATATTGATTTGCTTGGATACAAAATTCATAATGGGTGTGAATTCACCGCCAATAGCTAATTATCAATGCTCCCTGGAAAACGTTTTTTGGTATGAATCGAGTTACAATTTTTTCTATTTTTTGCAATCATAAAAATTTGACCTGATCGACTTCAATCTGGAAGTATATCGGGAAAGCAATAGACATCATCATTATAATTGTTTATATCACTGCTATTTCCATAAGTTTTTGATACTCCATTACATGTATCTATCAATACTGTTACGATATAACTTCTTATCAACGAGTACACGATGCAGTCATCAACAAAACAATATATACGTATATGAAAATAATAGTGCTGTAAATTGCAAGAATGAATAGAGTTCATTCTCGATATTACACGCATACATCTGGCGGTGATTCCAAGACAAGAAAAGTCTTGAAATTTTCTCAATTGTCTGGGGCGTTGAGAACGCCCCCTAGTAATCCACAGCACCGGTCTGGAATATTATCCTTTTCTGCCGTCTCCTCTGTTACCGACAGCGTGAACATTGATGTCAAGCTTCCGCTGCTGCAGTATTTTGTGAGGACGCAAAAAGCAATTTTTATGCTACTAGTAGATAGTAGATAGTAGAGCCCAGCCTTAGTTAATATAATTAACTGTTGTACCTTATGAACATAGACCCTAATTACTTTACGCGATTCTAGATCATTTATCTCTCTACAGTCCCGAGCCGGCGCAATTATAAAGCTTCTATCGTGTGTCACAGTCATACATATCTATATAATGTGTATAACCATGTATGACTATATATGTATATATGTAACATATATATGCAGATATGTTACTTGGCGCATATTGCAAATGGCCGCGAGTGCACATTCATCTAGTTTCTACATCATGTCAACAATTGATACATTTGCTTTACAATGAACAAACCTAAAGCGCGATGTCATTTTTGATCTTATTGTCATAGTACAATAGTGGCATTCTCTGCCACAGTTGTTACAATTATTGAATCAACGCACGAGTGAAAATTTTGCGCGGGAAATCCTGTTGAAAATGTCTGGATATCGTAGGGTAAACTATTACGAGCTGTGTAGACTCTGTACAAGTAGTGACGGTAATAAAATTAATATATTTCGTGATGATGGACGTAGACGACAGCTTCAAACAAAAATTCAAACTTATCTACCCGTTCAGGTTTGTTGGTTATCGTGTCAACAACTATGATAGTTTATCATTTTTGCTTCACAATTGCTATCAATGTCACAAAAGCATATTATCTTTCATATATGTTCATTGAAGGTGTTGGAAGAAGATTCACTGCCAAAGATTGTTTGTCATGAATGCATAAAAAAACTGGAGAGCTACATTGAATTCAGAGAGACTGTGGTGAGTGCAGAAAGTATGTTGGAGTCCTATTTCACATCATTGAGATTCTCGGAAGATTTTTTGAAAGAGGGAAAAGTGTATGTAAAGAGCACAGAGAAAGACAGATCAGCGTCAAGTCCACAAGAGGATCCTTTGAAATTAGAAAAGAGTGAGACTGTAGCTCATGATCAAATTATTATTAACGATCCGCAAACGCAACATCAACATCCTGTCGTTGTTAGTAATATAAATACATCAAATATCCAAATAATCAGCGGTGTGCAGGCTCGAGTTCAACAATACAAATGTGCCATGCAGGTTAGTATGTATTTTTCTATTAACATAGCAAAGTTGTATCTTCGCCCTCGTGCATTTGTCCTTGTAGTATGTGTTTGTGAATAGAATGAATTATACATTTTTATATTTATTCTATTTTTATGCATATTGTAGATGCAGCCAGGTGGTGTGGCAGCCGCCGTTGTAGAAGCCACCGCAGAAACGCATTACAGTTATCAACAACAAACTTCACAGCAATTATCGCCCCAACATCATTCATCACACGGGCAAGATCGCATCAACGAACATCAGAATCAGTCTCAATCAACACAACAAATTCATGTGCAAAATCAAATACATAGTCAAAATCAAATGAATCAACAGCTGCAAGCGCAGAGACAACAGACAGTTGTGACACAACAGTCCACACAACGACCTGAAATACCTCAACAGCAATCAAGACAGCAACAAGTAGCACAACCGCAACAGCAACCACCATCTCAACCTCAATATCACTTAACTCAACATATACAACAATTTCGTGAATTCGAAAAGCAGAGACAACTTCAACAAATTGATAAACCGGTTCATATTTCTCACCACCACCACCACCACCAACAACAACAACAACAACAACAACAACAAGAGGATGAGGGGACAGAAGAGGAGCAACAACAGCAAAATCAATTGGAAGTTGTACATCAAAATAATAATGTGTTAGTGAAGGATGTGAACACCGAACGGAGTCAGGTTCTATTGAAAAATGAAGTTGAATCACATAATGTCAATGCTTCTGATGATAACGTACAAAATTACACGACTGTTCAAGCAACACCTGAAGTATTCCTCAGTTTGGGATTCAAGGAGGCAACGGCACTCGCCGTCACTGCACAAACGCAACGCGATGAATCAAAAGATTTCAGGGATTACATGAAAAATGCTGCGGACACATCTGATGCGCTAACGCGCAATTCAATAGGTCAGATATCAGAGTTTTTACGTATTCGTACATGTCCAGAATCATCGTTAATAACGGTGAATCCCCAAGTTATTTGTCAAGCATCGCGAAATACCATTTGTCGCGATTGCGGTAAAACGTTTGAGACAACAACTCAGTTGAATAATCATCAATGTCCGAGCTCACCACTGATCAATGAGGTATTGGATATCGATGTTAAAGAGGAGCCAACGCAAACGAATGGTGGCGGTGGTACATTTAGTTGTGATATATGCGGTAAACCATTCAAACGAAAAGAACATTTATTTCAACATCGAAAATTGCATACGGGCGAACGACCATATGTGTGTACAACATGTACCAAAGCATTCAGTCGTAAAGAACACCTTGTTCGTCACTCAGTATCACACACTGGTCAAAAAATGCACGAATGCGAATTGTGCGGCAAAAGTTTTTCGCGCAAAGATAATCTTCATAAACACCGTAAAACGCATGGCGTATCTGGCCCATACATATGCGAAACTTGTGGTAAGTCATTCGTCGTGAAACATTATTATTTGATGCATTTGACGACGCACGCGCCAACAGTAATGGATGGCGACAATTGTCAGGATCCATTGCCATACAAATGTGATCTATGCCACAAAGCTTTTTCTGTAAAGCAATATCTCACGACACATAAGTTACGTCATCGTTCCAAAAATAATTCTTCTCATGGAAACAATATGCAGCAAGATCAACAGCAGCAGCAACAACAACAACAGGCACAATCTCAAACCCAACAGCTTCAACAGGCCAGTCAGAATAATGTGACAAACGGAATTACTGTTACCAGCACGAACGATTTGCCAACAACTAATAGCCAAAGAGTTGATGCGCCAGTTATTGAAATGCAAAATATCATTGAAACAACTGATTCACAGCAAACACAACAACAGCACAGTGCTTTTGGTAGTAATCAATTTCACGGTAATAGTCAACAATTCCAATGAGATAAGGGGAAGCGTGTGTACTATGTTCTCTTGCCAGATGGCAACAGTCACAAAATTGTTGTAGTTTGAGCAATGAGAGTCATAGAAATAGTATTGCACGCATGGTTGAGTCACCCCGATAAGAGAACTACTGTAAAATTTATTGCGCCTGTATATCAGCGTGCATTTGTTTTCAAACCAAACGAATAAGAACCCACTTATACATATTGCCATCAATTTTGATATATTCTATTTTATCAAAATAAATAGATTACGTATGTAATACTTCTTTTGCTCCGCGTGTATATTAATGGCAGCTTTTGTACTTTAATAATTTTGACGGAATCAAAAGAGAAGAGTCTCCGGATGCGCTGTTGTGGATAATGTGTTGGAGTATATTGACGTGTAATTTATCATGTAATTAACTACTACTTTTTCCAGTAGTCAAAGAAATTGATGAGTTGTGATGCAGTTGTACATATTTGATCGGAAATCACAGTACTATTGAATACATAAGTTGTGTGAACGGTGTTCACGAATGTATTGTCCGCAGATAAATTCCTTTTCTGTAAGGACCTCAGAATCATTAGTCTATTATTTTCCTTTTTTAAGTCAACTTTCTAAAATAAGTCGCATCATGTGCGTGGAAAACTGGAATACTACTAAAAAAAATGGTTATTTATGATACAAGGGCAGACAGTGGGCGATTTCCCACAAATTTTGAGTTTACGGCCTGAATCAACGACGAATACATCAACCAAGCATGTGAGACATTGTTCATCGGCACCTGTACCGTACACCATCTTTTGTAACACCCGTAGTTGAAAGTTGATCAACATTTGTTGATTAAGCAAATCAAAACAAAAAAAAATGACATGAAATACTACTGGGGAACAAAAAAGAAACGGCACGGTCAATTTTTGATGCTGTTTGCCGCCAAAACTAAAAGTCCGTTCACTTTACTACACTAGAAAAGAGAAGTGACGGTACAAAAGTAAGAGTCACGGCCTATCCGTAGTTTTCCATTTTCTGTCACGGGAGTTCTTGAATAGGCTACTTAACACACGAGTCAAATACACGTGAAAGTCAACTTTCAATGCGGATGTTATACATATAATACTGTAATCGAACGCGGCATTTCGCGGAAAAACACAGAGGTTAAAATAACTATTATTATTTTATAGAGAACAGATGTAGAGAAATGATGATAATATATCGAACGAATACCACCTCGCTGATTCAACGAACTATTTTTTCAGGGAACTCCACTATGAACACATTCGAATATATAAGACGCAATTTTTTGTTATGGTTCTTTTTTTGAAAGAAGCTCTATTAATAATGGACTTTGTGATAAATGTTTATCTTTTTTGGAGTCATATTCTTCACTCATGTGCCATAGAGATGAAAGTTTGATTTTACTCCTTGTCTTGCAGGAACATGAATTGGTGCAATATTCTATCGCTGGGCGATGAAAAATAAACAATGACATGCACAGCAACTTCATCATTTCGTCATTCATTTTTTTTTCTGATGTAGAATATGAAATCTGTGAATGTGAATCTCAATGGCTCATTGAATCGTGAAATGAATCAACAACTGATATGTTTTCAAACTAGTGATATACATATGTATGTATCGGTAAGGTAGTAAAATTAAGACCAAAGAAAATATTGTGTAAAGACAACAGGAATGAAAAATGTAATGTGTAACAACTACTAATAGGATGATAGTTAATTAAAAATTATATATGAGATAAATATTGAATAAAATAAATGTGAGTGGAGTATAAAATTCTGTAAGTCTTGGATACAAATGAATGCTATTGCAATGCTATACCAAACCAATAATGAAGAAAGAACAGAAAAATACATGTTAATGTTTCCATATTAAATTGCATATTTATTGAGAAAGAGTAAAAAAAAAGGACTCTATTAGGCGCACTAAAAATTGCGTGATAAGTGTAGTCCTATAAATTCCCAGAATTTTGTTAATGCCATGGTTATTATTTGAACACGATTACTTGATTAACTATTGTGTTTCCCACTGAAAGATGAATATATCTGGTAGATATATTGTGGAGTGGAAGTCACAACTGATGCTATGTTTTTCATTCAGTTTTTTCGAAAGAACTAATTCCTCTTTCCAATATCATCCTCGTTATTTGCCAATTCATGGAATAGAATCGTAATATTTCCACTCATGGCAATGGCTGTGAATTTCCGACCGTATGGAGTACTTCAATCTCATTGGGTTATCTGGCGATGAACGGATAAATTTTTTCTATTGGAATATGGAATTATCCCGGAAAAATTTCCCCCAAAACTTATGAATATACTTGAAACTATGTCATCTCATTGTAAGGTAGTGGAATTATCGAGTGTGATGGACAGAATACACAAAAAGTATTAATATCGGTAGGGGATATATTTTATTATTTTTATTTTTTTTTTACAAGGAAGATGTTTTCATCAATTTTCATATGAAATTTTACAGTATCAAATAGTGGCGGGATTTACCGATGGGTGAATGGCGAATAAACGTGAACAATATGAAGAATTATTTCAGTGATATTGCATTACCTATTAATTCTGAAAGTATACAATTTATTTTTCCACATCAGTAAATTATTGTATCATTTAGCTATCACACATAGTGGTTTAACCTCGTGATTAACTTTTACGTTTCAAACGTAAAATCTGTTATTAGCGTAACATGTTTTTTTCGAGGAATTGCTAGTTCAATTTATTATGTTTTGCTGACATTCATGGGAATATATACTAATATTAATTTTAATGGCGATGGTTATCGATAACTATTATACTCTTAATGATTGGGTGGAGAATAGTTTGTTATCCATATTGTGTGTATATTCATACCGTTGCATCATTATTTGAATTGCTAAAAAATTCCAAGCAAAATTTTTCAATTCACAAGTTTATTAAATGTATTGGGGAACATAGATACATATATCTGATTTAATGTAATACAGATGTAAGCAATGGAAAGATTTTAAATGGGGAATAGTTTTTTATTTGGTCCAATCCGTACACAAATCCCAAATAAATGAATAGTCATGAGGAATAAAAGAAGGGAAAAATATGTATCTCTTTCTTCGTTCTCAAATATCTTTATCGGGCCATTCCCTTTCGCGGCGTATAATATATATATATATATGCATATGCATACATGAAATGTAAACCCGTGTTCCCGTTACATGCAATTGAACTTTTGATAAAACCCACAATGCATTCAGGGCATTGCATTGAATTGGAATGAAACACATCGTGCTTCCATAAATATGCAGATTCTCATTTTCAAATAGAAATTATTCCCGTTCGATCATTCTATATCTAATAATTTAAGTTTCATCAAACGACGAAATAAGCGTAATATGGGGCTTCTGAGACTTGAATGTTTCTAGTCCATTCTTTGTTACTGCACAACCAGTAACATCCAAATATTCGAGGTTACTAGCATTTGCAGCTAAATGAACTAAACTTTTGTTTGTCACAAGTGGATAATTCCTGCAAAATCATGAATTATTTGAAACACATTATTAGAGTAGAACGCATAAAATGAATAGTTATAATGACATACCTCACTACTAACGTTCTTAAATCAGGGTTATTGAAAACCCGAACTTCTTCTTCAATTAATATAACGTCTCGTGCAGTGTCATCGAGAACTCTCCGATCACACACGTAACTGCCAAGGGCACAAATTGATATATCGCTTATTCTACAGTGAGACAAGTCATTCCAACCCACTTGATAATCATGCAATGCGTATTGTGCCAAAATATGATCTTCATGCGTTGGACCTTGAATGAGACCACGTTGATGACCCATTCTTTCAATTGACTCGTTAGTCTTCGATGAATTTTCCAAATATAAATGAGTCAATGTTTTAGTACTGCTAAATGATCGTATTTCACTGTCTCCAAATCCAGTATACCTTAAATCCAATATTTCTAATGTTTTAAAGCCAAATCGGGTTGCGAGACTCGCATAAGCAACACAATCACCCAAATGTCTGCACGAGTCTAACCGTAATTCCTTAAGTTTTGGCATTTTACTAATCACCAATAACGAATGACCTGTTAACCATTGACAATCGCTGACGATCAATGTAGTTAAATTTGGCATACGAAGATCCATTTCGAAGAAATATGATTTGTTTTTCATTAAATGACAAACTTGTGTTCCCTTCAGTGACAATTTTTCCAATGTCGATGGAAAAAACGTAATTTTTATATCTTTGCTAATAATTGAATAATTTTCGACAATCAATTCTCTGAGATTTCTGCAATTCTTCGCAATTTTGAACAAAAAATCACTCTTTAATTCCTCTAATTCCGCACCATCACTATTTGGTTTTTCGAATTTTCCGTTCATGGCTATAAATGTTGTTTGTGGCTGGAAATATTTTAGATATTTTTGCAGTTCAACAATTCTCATTGGCTTCGATCGAAAATCTGCAGTCCTCCACAGGGTCCTATCACGACATACGTGAAATAGCCTGTAGCAACATCTAAACATAACAAATATGTGAAAACATTACTCGAAATAATTCATCATATGTTGATGAAAAACTTACAAACTCAATGCCAGAAGATCTTGCGGTGTCAGAAACCTCATTATATTGAGTAATATATCATCGGAAAAATCCAAAATATGAGTTTCAGTGTTGTCCATTTGTTCATTTTGGAGTGAGCCATCGGATAGCTTTGGTACTTTGGCATCTCTACTGCTAGAAGGCTCGGGGGACAAAGATTTACTTCTTTTGCCTTTCATTTTTTTTTTACACCTGTAGCCACAATAGTCACGTTGTAATATTTTTGTATGAATTATCAATGCGATGGAAAAAAAGAGATTGAGGAATGGAAATGTTCAAAAACTACATAGCACATTGTGGTTGGTCATGAATAGGTTGACTTTTTAATACTCTCATCCAAAGAGCTTCAAAATGTTCAGCCATATTGTAGTTGATTCTGTTTCAACAACACCGAAATAATACTACTTCATCACTATTCAACATCAGATTCAACTCAACTCGGGGAAAATTTCATGTTGAAACTCTCACTGATCTAATTTTGACTACTCATATTTTGGCAAAAATTCAAAAACCACAATACTCAAGCACATATAGTTTATTTTCTGCCAACGAGAGTTCTTTATCTCAATGTCCTTGGATAAAATTTCTTTGTTCTGTCAAATTATTTATGTTTATTTTTGCACAACACAATTTTTTCCTTTCTTTTTTCCTCAACACCAATATTTATTATAAGTATTGTTATTTAGGTATTCTGAATAACCAACAAACACATTGTAATCGCTTCATGTATAATCTCTATCTTCTCATGTTGGAACCAGTAATCTAAAACAACCTGCCGATTATATTAATCCTTAACTCAACATTCACAGATACTCGATTTTTCATTGTTATTCCATGAATTAATATATTGAATTTTTCGGTGACGAGAGCGGAACCATAACCTATAACTGAGCAGTAAATTGTAATAATGACATGTCAAATCGATCAAAATGCCATCTCACCCCGTTAAACTGATGAATAAACGGCGGGAATAACTTGATAAGTATTGGCTGCTCAATTCAATCGCCACAATAACTAATTTTCTATTCAATTTCGTCTTCTGACGCTTCAATTAAGCGTCACACGGCATTACAAACTCTATCGTATATGTACACATATATACACTTTCGTCCCAATATAGCGAAGGAATAGCTTTCTATATGTTCGGATACCTTCGACTCCCCCCTTCCTCCATAACTGCCATTATTAACTGTGATTTATTTTCATGTACGCTTGCAAATACAGTATCGACTCACTACAAAAAATCAACTCAACATTCGTATTTTACATATATACATGAACATCCGAATGTAAGTATATTTATACCCATTAGAAAGATCAATTGTTGAACAGTTATTAAATTGCTTCACTATCATCGTGTGGATCGAGTAATGTCGTGAAACTTCAAAGAATTTTTAATATTTGAGTAGATTCATTTTGCCGTATCTTTTGCGATTGTTCTCTTGATAATTTTGAAAGTATCATACATACTGATAGTACACAAATGTGTGGAAACGTGCAACTAAAATGACACAAAAAATATAAAACGAATATATTATTCAAATTCATCATGAGCCAAATTCATACACTGAAAAAACAGTTTGAGTCGGATGGCGAAATTTTTGTGCCCAATCACAATATTCGTTTTAGTCTATTCACAAAAGTGTAGTTTCAGTCTATTTCACCAAACTTTTTCCTTCGACAAGAAACAAAGTTTTTCATAGAGGGCATATGGGGAGCTAAAACCGATAATGGAGATAACCTAACTACCATTGTATCAACTCAAATTATAAATCATTGAAATTCATTGTTTTGAAACATCATGAGATAAAAAAACTCGAGTCCTGGAGTATGTTGAATTGCACGATATTTTTGTGATGATTTTATTCACCATCTCTTTAGTTAATATTCCAAATGCACTTTGATCAATCTCTTCATCTACATCGAAAGAAAACAAAATATAAAAACAACATAACCAGTACATCACATGCCTTCACACGTATCGAAATTACAAACGTAAATTTGGAGGTTGAGTCATGACAATAAAGTCATATACGTTAATGGAAAACCGATTCTATAGTATGTTACTGCAACGCTACTATAGTATCGTCGGGAGCAGTTAAAGTCCCACGGAAAACTAGCATTTAGTACTTCACAAATTCGTTTTCGACCGTTAGAGATACGGGCGTCGTACACTTGGCTGACCAATTTCGACTACCCTTACATTAAATCATTCCATTATTTTCTCAGCAATATGCCGGTATTTGCCCGTCTAATATAGAAATCTAGCGGCTAATCAATTATTTATAACTAATTATTAAAACTTGGGCGTATACTTAGCCCACCATTTTTTTTTTTCATTCTTTCCAATATCTATTGGTCAGAATTCATTCATATTCTTTGCCGGTTCATCTTTCATCACTTGCATAATTTGCCGGTTTATAATTGTTTAAATATAATCAAATATCAAATCTGTTTGGGACGAAGTCCCCCCGCCGGGGCGCCTCCGCTAGTCACGCATGCGCGATTTCTTGCGCAATCGATTTGCCGTCATCTTGCCTAAGGGACAAAATCCCCATGACATTCCCGGACAGACAAAATCCCTACATATTATATTGGTGATAGGATGACATCCCCAGTTATCGTGTTGCCGAGTCAACGAGGCCCAGTTTTTTTAAGGATAAACCTAGTTAGTTAACTGGCGCGGTTTAAGTTAAGTTCCCCCACTTTGAGTCCCTTCCCCCAGGTTAAAGTTAACTAACCGCGGTTAAGCGAATTCCGAACCGGGCCTAGATGGAATAGCCCAGCCTTAATATTGCGTACACATAGTATAATAATTAAACCAGAAAAGATATGCAATTTTTATTGATACAGTTACTACATGACATTGTTTGTAACATGAGTAATAATATGTATTCATGAATAGGAAGAATAATATATTCTCCTATTACCGATTGATTTTCACCAGTTTAGTAGGCAAACCGGATTGCGCACGGCATCACGCATGCGCGACAAACGGCGGACTGTCCATAAACCACCGTTCGAAAACACATTAGTTATTTTATTATATTCGAATAATTATACATCGGCATATTATGAAAATAATGAAAGGTGCACCGACATATTGCCAGAAAAATAATGGAATGATTTAATGTGAAAATAGTTGAAATTGGTCGGCCAAGTGGACGACGCCTTTTCAGGGTACACATGATTTGTGACCAATGAGAAACGCGACTGCAAATCATTATTCATGAATTGTTTTTCTATAATCATAATCTCGGAAACAGCTGCTACACGTTATTTGGTTCGGACGACGTGTAGAATCAAATTCTTTATTTTTCGGATACAATATCATCATCTGAAAAGTAATTATTAAATGCGATATTCGACTGACTTTTTTGTTCTGTCAATTTTGTGACATTTGGGCCCAGTTTTTTTAAGGATAAACCTAGTTAGTTAACTGGCGAGGTTTAAGTTAAGTTCCCCCACTTTGAGTCCCTTCCCCTATCTATTTTCCCCTAACCGCGTGGTGTTTGTGCGACTGGCGCCATTGGCGGCTGTGTGATTTGAACTCTGTATATTGAGAATATTGTGATCTAAGATACTTAGTTGATAATTATTATTTAAATAATAATCTTTGTTATTATTCAGTTAATCAAATTACGTACTAAGCACTGTACACGTGTCAATAACGTTGCAAACTTCACAAGTTTAGAGACAATTACACAAAAATCACTCTTTGTTAATTAATAACTTGATATCACTGCATAAAATATAGGTTTATCCTTAAAAAAACTGGGCCTTGATGGTTGAACTCAGCCTTAAGGTTTGACCAATCGCAGTGTACAGTTGGAATTTTCAACGATATATATTGAGCTCCGCATAGCGGTGGGCAAGAAAATTCATGGACAAATAGCGTCTGATATTCGGTCGATATAACAGACTATTGAGCTTCGCTCTACTTTCCACATTCAGTACTATTTATCACATCTTGGTGGCGCCATCAAGCACTCCGGTTATTTCGCCTCTCAGTGGGTCGCGTGGTCCGTCATTTTAATCTTTTCAATTTTTGATACATTGGAGACGGTACGTGTTTTTATTAAACATCCGAAAATTGACATGAAATCTCAATTTTCGTACATATACTATGGTGTTGATTCCGTGTAGAAATGTTTATAGTTATTTACTTATGCAATATTTTTCGTGTATTATAAAAATTGTAAATAATTACGATATTAAAATCAACATATAGTGTCACGATTTTTTGGGGAAACCATTTAACTGGTGTTTACTCAAAATTCATTGTTTCTCTTTCGTTGCAGTATCTCCAATTGAACAAATAAAATGGCGATTCGTCCAGTGTATAGACCAACTATCATCAAGAAGAGGACGAAGAAATTTATCAGACATCAGAGTGACCGCTATGACAAGCTCAAGGTATATACATAACCTCCATCGCGGTTATAACTTGAGAATATCAATTCTCTAAGATCAAGTAACTTAATGGTACATGCATGCAATCTGTTGATATATTTGTTCATCGTGATACTGATCGTGTTCTGTTGTATTTTTATTATAGCGCAACTGGCGTAAACCCAAGGGTATTGATAACAGAGTGCGAAGGCGTTTCAAGGGACAGTACCTGATGCCTAATATTGGTTACGGAAGCAACAAAAAAACTCGCCACATGCTTCCTACTGGTTTCCGAAAGGTGCTTGTACACAATGTCAAGGTGAATACTTGTCGTCATTGGATTTCTCGCACAGTGTTTTCCTAATTCAACATAATTAATAATAATGTGGTCTAATTCTAGGAACTCGAAGTTTTGATGATGCAAAATCGTAAATTTTGTGCGGAAATTGCGCACGCAGTGAGCAGTAAGAAAAGGAAAGTCATCGTTGAGCGAGCGCAACAACTTTCAATTCGGGTGACCAACGCAAACGCACGACTACGCTCCGAGGAAAACGAATAAGATGGGGTATTTGTATTGAACATCCAATAAAACAAAAGAAATCCAATTCAATGTCAAAACACGTTTCATGTTATCCATCATCCCAATGTCCAATCAGTAGTGTTTTTGTTTTTTTTTTACTCTGATTTTCAAACACATGAAATAACAAATAACTAAATGAGAATCCTCAAGGCGCTCTGAGAAATTCTGACCGTTCAATAATGTTACTTCTCAAGTTGCATAGTTTATACCGTTCTTGCGTGCTTTCAACTTCTACGATTGCATCTAAGGCTGTGCCCACTGGATCGCAATTCACCACCATCACTAAATATTTAGTTGGAAAGAAAATGCGACATTAATAAACAGATTTTTTATGAACAAATTTTTCAATAAAACAAAAATGGGGCGATTTATTTATGACCTCATTTCTCGTTAAAGGATCATGAAAATAACCAACCTCCTTCCCCGAGTATTATTCCTGGATATATTCTGATAATTAGGGTGGCGTGGCTCCACTACGGTTTGAAATGACTTCATGGCTTGCGTGTCAAGCGTTAACTGACCCAAGAGGGGATGGGATTATCGACCCTGCTTGACCGTCTTAACTTATAACGAATGGCGACAACATACTTTGACTAAAAAGCTGTGCGGGTTTTATTTTACATATTCTGGTTTTCATCTACTGTATCATTCTCCTTCAACTCTACGACTGCCGAATATCCCATGAACTGATGGAAAGTGGTGCTTAATACTTTCAAATGATATCGAAGTAATCAACTATATAAAACTCATAAAATGATTAAATCATCTCGCCAGGATGGGAAAAAAATAATGCCATTCTCAATGAACAAACGCACTGGAGCAAGAGTCAACCGCCTAATCATGACAATCGACCGAAAAGATGACGCAGTTACATTATATTTAACTTATTATACTATCGTTAAAGGGCTGCGGTGACAATTTTCCTAGTACCGAGAATACAGTTACTATAGAGGAAGTGGAATGCATGAGCAGGCGGCTTTATATTATTGTATTCTTTTATCTATAATTTTGTACATGAAAAACGTTCGCAAATCTTACTTTTTAAATAACGATTCTATGTTCGCAGCAGCATAGCAAAAATGAACTTTCTAATGCCAATTTGTGTAGAAGGATGATTATCAATGCGCGCCAGTATCTTACATATAGTTCTATTTAAGAATATTCAACTATTTGCATCATTTTGTTGAACACTTTATTCAACATCATGTTCAACACGACAGAAGCTTCTAGATTTCCAGGTCAGACGAAGCATGTTGGAAATATATGTTTACTTGTCCAGGGAAATGTAGGACACGGAAGCCTATAGAGGAACTGCAGAGTTGTGTAGGAATACATTGAATATTCAAATTTTCTTTCATGAATCAATTAGTTCATAACACTTTTAAAAATATATATTGAATTGAACGTATCCAACCATAGGGCAGGATCAAAATCGAATTATATATCATCACTGCCTCTAATATTCCACAATATTAACGATGGGAATATTTACCAATACATGTGTCATGTGGTTGCGTTGCATTCAGCTCTATGATAAATTTATCTGAGTTTGACTGTAATTTCGCTGAATTCCATGTATAATTGCTGCTGTTGTGAATTTGCAATAAATTTAAAGTTGTAGAGTGAATCCATGACTAATGATATATTGATGGCATGAAGCCGTGACAAATGATCGTGCGTGTGAAATCGATTACAAGGCAGTAGGTTTCGAACATTAAACACCTGTACAAATTCGTTGATATTGTTAGGGAAAAAGGGCTGTGTATGCCAGTCTGGACGATACTTTTGCTGCTTCGACCGACCTCCACCGACAAGTTCTGTGGTGTGTAGTTCCGTCGACCACTCGGCCTCTGGTCAGTTCTTCATTGTGACCCAACACGAACAGTCTGAAATTTGTTGCGGCTCAGAACTTACATATTTTTCAACCGTCAATCTCAAAAGTTAAATCAATCGATTCAAGAGTGCAATTATAATATCAAATTTTTTCTATCGACCTAATCAACGGCGTTGCAATAAATCTTCATTATTCAGTTATTGTGCGTTGATATTTAGAAATTATGTCTCGATTGGTCCTATGATTTCGTTGCATCGAAATTTCTAGTGTTTTTCCGGAAGATTTTGAAAATTTCGTAAGTGAACTAATTCAATTGTTGATAATAACGCTCGATCATTTCATGCGGTATGTACATTCTTCGTAATGGATTACATATTGTCGTCTTTATCGCAATGTTGTACTCCCATAACTATTCATTGTACATAACAATGACACATAGAGTTTTTAATTCACTTCATTTTTCGATTGCCCGATAGTATGTCTAGGTAGTACAGAAGATGAGAGATACACATCCCATAAATTTCATTGCACAATTACGTTTTTCTTCCATTTTATATTTAATTTTTGGACATTGAAAGGAAGATAAACACAACCCCTCATTTACCAAATAAATTAGAGTAAATTGTTATCACAATTGTAGTACTCGAGCAACAATGATATGAACTTTACAAGAGGAGTTAATGTTCATTAATACATTATTTGCCTTCATTTCTTTTTCTTCATAACAAATAAAAAAAGCAGGAAACAGATAAAAAAACTGGAATTCATAGTGTTTAACGAGGTAACTCGGGTGCCTTTTGCGTTGTTTTTGGTTCACTGACTTCACATGAACGCGCACTCATGTGTAGTCTTTGTTGTGTTTTCCTGTGTTGAGAATATAATAGGAAATATTAATAACACGCAATATCGCTTCGAAAATCAATGCACCAAAATTATACTCACGTTAAACTTGTAACTAAACATTAAAAAATTGAATAAAATGATAATATATGGATAGAGTAAATCCTTGACTTTCACGTAGGAACGAACTATAAACTCAATGATAACGTCATGGAATGCAATGTGTAAAACAATTCTAGAGTTCTCACAATAAAATATTCAATCTCAACCTTGTGAAATGGTAAGCTTTCCACCGAACATTGCTAATCCTATTGATGAATAATGAATGGAAAGAAGTTATACGAGTTGTGTCGACGATGAAGGAGGTATTTGCTGGGGTTTACACAAGTATATATGAAATGAGAAGATAATTGTTCACAAATAAGTCAAATATTTGATCGAAAAAGTGTATGGGTTGAATATTAATCTATCGTTCGGTCAAGAAATTACGAATTGTATTCGTGGATTATCAATTCGGTATTGTCCGGAAGGCGACTGTAATTTACCCCATGTCATAAAGTACAAAATAAAATCGTATTTACAGTGAAAAGCTAGTCTGACAGTACCCCATTGGTCTAATTTGAATTTATAAGTTACTTTCGAAATTATTTATTGATGTTTACATAGGTCGTGAAGTCTAAGAATTACTCAAAACTTCCTGGATCCGAATTGTGGAGTCTGTCAGACCTAAACCAGTCCCAACTATGTTGCACAGGTTTGTAGTCATCTGGTCAAAAAAAAATTACTGAACCTACCGTACATGGGACTCCACATTTCTGGACCGTAAGCGAGCGGAATGACAGGAAACGGGCTTGCAGATGAAAATAATAAATACAGCGTTAGCTTGTAATGAGATAGAAATATTATTGAACATATTTTACTGGAATTGAAATATAGCAGATAGGGAGATGACAATGAATATGAATATCATTTATTGGAGCGATGTATGAACATAGATTGACACAACTAGGTATTGATGAAAAGTACGATTTTTGGGAGTGCACATTTGAACTTGTGGCATGACAACAAGGGCTGTCGATAATGCAGTGACCTAAGGGAAAATTCTCGTTATCTTAGGAGGATTCTGGGAATTCGAACTGCTTTTGTCGGCAAACAAGACCAGATTGTTAAACTTGGACAAACAAATATAGCGCTTGATCTTAGATCAATATAATATTCAAATTTAACGAGAGAAACAATAATGAACTAATTTTTTGCATCATTCCCATAGAATCAATCATTGAACGCTATGAAAAGTGTAAGAAAATATTGAATTTTCACATATGATGATAGTTAAATTGGAATCTGTAATGAGACACAATTTGGATGATACTAATAAGTGTCGCACGAAGATTGGATTATTACTAAATATTGATCAAAATCAACAAACAAATATATTATTGCCGAAAAGATTTTTACTATCGATATACCTGAAAATTTAGGATACAATATATATTATCTAACTTATATAATACGTAATTATATAGACTAACTTATGAATTATTTGTATCGATAAAATTGGATTTTCCAAGCAATTCAATTTTTTTTTCGCAACACGAGACAATTACAAACATTCTTAACTTCCCTCATCCACTTCTCTTAACCTTGCTGGATTCTATCCATCAAATTATTTACTATTGCATCCTGACGATGGAATACTGCGTAATGAAAAAAACAAAAACTTCTAATTAAAATATTATTGTACTGAGGTATCAGACCAAATTACGTCGTGTATCGAAACTACAATATCAATTATTTCTCGTTCACGGGTTTCGATATGAAAAGGTACAAAAAATTATTCGAATATAATAAAGTTCAAAAAAAAATTCTCATTGCCATTCAGATCAAAACATAATACTTGTTAGATGTGCTGAATTATAGAATCCTTTTTTTTATTACAACTTATCCTTTCAGTATCAGATAAATTGCTTGAAGGAATCTCATAAAAAATGAATAGAAGAATAATATAAATGCAAATTAATCAGTCGTGAGAATAGTAGGAATGTCACATGACTTTTCAAATTTTTAGTGAAAGAACATGGCACCATATATACATTTCAATTTTATGGTCGACCACCACGGATTGGTCTGCTGTTCAGTCGATGATAAAAATATCATGAACTGGGCAGTCGACTGGTTACATAAGACGATGGTGAAGAATCGACCGCGTTCCGTTAGGGTTGTGCCAATTATTTACAGAGATCAACAAGAATATACGTTCAAAATATATATTCAACGGCTTGGAATTAACGGTCTGTTGCTGGAGAGCGCTCGACTTGCCGTCCGAACATATTCATTACAATTCGGAAATTGGGTCATATAGTGACGTTGGAAAAGCCGAAGGCCCACTCTTTTCAATTTTTCCGTATTACAAGACATTATTCAATACTTATATTCACATGTATTTATCGCGATATATAGGTGTGACATATATGCAAATCATATTATTTATGTAATAATATGGTTTGACTTTGTAGAGTATATATAGGCCTCAAAGATAAAGACTCGCACGAAAAAAGGATTTATTTATTGCAGAATTACGATTGTTTATTAATTGATGTCAGCGATTCCGGACCGAGAAATTTTCTTCTCTCCACCACCTCTTGCACAGGAAAAATCGGTTGAATTCCAGTTGTGAGAAATCATGGGGGAATAAGAACATTTCTCATCCCAAGGTTGATCTTATTTTCAATTGAATAATTGGAATTTGTCACGAAAATTTGTTATTTTCTCATGGTAATTTTTGTTTCCTGACGCCAACTGTCTCACAGTCGAATTTCAATTTCGCAGACTAAATCCCTACAGGCTGAAGCAGGTCTCATGTAATTTTTTCAAAATTTTCATTTTCCGGTTAATAAACGATTCACATTTCGAGTAACTATATAGGATGTATTCCACCCCATTTTTCTCGTATGCCATGATGAAAAGAGATGGCCGTTTTTTAGTCTGCGATTTTTTATATTCGTTAATGAACAAATGCAATTTGTAGGATAGATACTTTTTCATTCTCGTGATAATATTTATCTGTCGATTCGAAATATACTTTACAGTCAAACTTTGATTTCCTGGAACTAATCGCCTAAGGCGGAAACGAGGATGGTACTACTTTTTTTATTTTTCAATTTTTGGATTGAATAACAGAGGATCTTTCGAGAAATATAATGATTTCTATATAATTCGTATTTTGCGACCAACAAACGTTTCTTCCCGTGCGAATCGTTATTTTTCGATCCCAAATATATTCTAGGAAGTCAAATTTCTCCCAGTTCCATTCTGTGCCATCCTCTGGAGTTGGATTTATTCTTTTACTCGATGACACGTGTGAACCTCTCGACAATCCCATTTTTGGTGCGGTCTGTCAAAATTTTAGGACAGCGTAGATTCCTGCAGGTGAATTTCTCCATTAATTACTCACCGACTACTATCATATGAGAATAAATCTATCTGTGTACTTTATGACGTAAAAGAAGTTTATGATCATGCCTGGTCGACATATTCGTGCATTAAAACATGGTTTGGTAGAGTATAGAGACAGGTTCGAGTCTGTCAGACCTTTGAATTCGCATGGCGGAAGTGATGAACTATTTTTTGGCGTTGGTTTCATTCTTATTCTTTAGAAGTAAGTAAACGTCCAAAATTTATTTCAAAAGCGGTCTATAAATTCAAATTGAACAAGTGGGGTCCCGGAGATGAGCGTTTCCGTTATCATCATACTTCCACTAAAACACTACACTTTTTCTTGTACCCGATGATAGAGTAAACGGCATCCGTTATCCAGCATGGTATTTTCATTCGACTCGCAGGAAATTTAAGGCATAGAACAACACGGTGAGCATTTGAAGAAGAGCCGAATTTCCTGGAATTTATGAAAAAAATACTATAAATATGATTCCAATTGATATTCCCTCAATACATTTTATCCCGATTTAAAACTTCCGAAAAGGGAAAATCGCGAATGGTGAGAGGATTTCACTGAACGTCTTTTTACAAATTTTCTGCTACTCGCGGTTAGGGAAACTTCCTCTACACTCATCTGAACTCCAAAAATCTAGAACATTATGCATGAGTATAAGTGTAGCTATATTTGACGGTAAAAGATTGCTCGAAATTCTTTTTTCTCACAAAATGCCTCTCACTCAAAATCGAAGTGTCCACAAAGTTACTGAAGAGAAAAAAACTTCGTACGCTCCGAGATAGAGATCTGTGTTTTAAATGTTGATCAAGAATTCCAGAGCAATTGGACCACTAAAGTGTGACAAACGGCAACTGCAAACACCAAGATCATAGTTTACGGAGAGCATACCAAAACTTCATAAACTTTAATGAACATATTGTCGCCCTAATGTTATTCTTTCTGAAAATTGAAAAAAGAAATGTATTTTGTGAATTCTGAACGCAGTGATCCCCCCTTATACATCCAATTAATAAATACAGTCAATGATGGTATGGAGTATTAATATTTATTATTGCTCAAATTTGAAATTTTTTCCGTGCCGACGATTATCAACTACAATTCAATCATACTTATTATTATATAATCGATTCGAACTTGTATTTGTTCAATAAACTATCCGGTTTCCATTTTATGCGCCATCAAGTGACACTATTTGTTATCAGTGTTACACTCATGACATGTTTCTTCTATTTCATATTGGAAACTATACATATCTCAGAAACCACATGACAAATGACACTTATATAAATTATTTTGCAATAGATTTTCTGCCGAACATTTCCAAACATGAAATCACAATCAATCACTCTCAGTCTTCTACTCATCGGCAAGTATTGTGTTCCCATGGCGAGGTCAGATGATACAAGTTATATAGATTATTGTTCATTTTTTTAATGTGAAATTTTACAATTTTTCAGGCGAGTTGGTGAATGTTGTCACGTGTCAAGGTTGTGCGAATGAGGATCATCAAAAATGCATCGTTTTCGCTGATCCACTGCTAAAAGATCCTCATATGATTTTTCCAGATAATATGAGAGATATAGATGTGGTTTGCAGGTACCTTATTACGAATATTCCACTATAAACTCATATAGTGTCGCATGAATACCAGAAATTGTCACTATCTTCCTCTTCTGACACGAAATATATACGTCAAAAATCGTTCGTTCTTCTTTGTTATGTGTTACTGAAATCTATCCGGAAACACTGCCAAACTCGAAAATATGTGAGGATGGGAAAATAAAATCGAAACGGCAATCATGTCAATCTACAAATTCTGATGAAATATTTCAATTGAATGATAGTATGTCATATTAGGGTGTGCCAAACAACATCGATTTTTTTTTCTCACTCTCCGCTCAAAATATCGTAGAAAATGTCCAAACGAATATCCTGTCCAAAGCGTTGCTCATAATTCCCATTTTAAGAAGTCGATCATCGAACCTGAAGTTTTCTCATTGAAATAACACAGAAAAAGGATTTTTTTACATTATTTATTCCTGCAAAGTATGACGAAATCATTTTTCTGTAAAATGAATGAAAAAACCTTATTCATCATTAAATTTTGGACAAAAAATTCCCTTGAGTCAAATTTCTATCATTAATATTTTACTTTCTACAGAGCCTTAAAATTTGAATTTTTTTAAATTTCGCATTTATTGCATTTTCAAGCTAAAGTATTGAAGATAGAACAAAAAGTTTAATGGCAATTTTGTAGTCCAACTGACGTACTACACAAAATTTTGCGACAAATTTTTTGTATCATGGATATTTACAAAGTTACATACCCTCAGTCTTATTTTTTTTTATTTTTGTTTTTATATTCTACCATCAATGGTACACTTGATATAAGTTAAAAATAAAAATGAACAAAATTGCCATTAAACTTGTTGTTCTATTTTCGATAGTTTAGCTTAAAAAGGCAAAAATTCGAAATTTAAGGCTCTGTAGAAAGTGAAATATTGATGATAGAAATTTGATTCAACGAAATTTTTTGTCCAAAATTTAATGCTGAATAAGGTTCTTTCATTCATTTTATTCAAAAATAGTTTCTCCATACTTTGCAGGAGTAAATAATGCAAAAAAATCCTTTTTCTGTGTTATTTCAATGAGAAAACTTTAGGTTCGATGATGGACAGGATGTTTGTTTGGACATCTTCGACACATATTTGGAGTTCTTATCACTCGATATTGTTTAACAAAAAAAAAAAAAAAGAACACCAAAAAAACTTATCAGCCAGAATACGTACGGCGTTTTACTTCTGAGCGATATATTTTCGATTTTCTTCGGAGTCATCCGTATTCAGATAAATTTCAACGGGGAAGAGTAGAAGAGTGTTGTACGCCCTCTTGGTTTCAGTCATGCGACATAAAATCATTTTCACTGAAGATGTCAGAACTATAGTTAAATTAATTGATCGCAGAACATGGGCCAAATTTGTCGACTGCATCAAACCTTACATCGATAGATGCTATTCCAAACGTAAAATAGATCAATTCAATGCCGCAGTTGAGGCACCCATCGCATCTATTCATCAAATGTGTTCAGTTCCATCCTACCAAGCTGGTAAAATTATGATTTGGTGTCATTTTCATTATTCTATTTGATCTCACCTGAGAACCTAAATCGAAGAAATAATATTTATTTGAAATGAATAGAATATCTACAGTACGCCAGTTGTCTCAAAGCAACTGTAACTGAAACTCAACACTGTGGCGAGGAATATTCAGCTCTGGTCCAGGAAGTATCCAAAGGTGAAATGGCTCGTACAACTCTATGCTGGTTAGTTCATTCTTCCTTTTTTCGTTTTCTCTTCATTATGATTTTTTTCTATTTCTCCTTAATATAAATATTATCAAATCGATATTTCACAGCACACATCATCATTTTCGAACGTGCGTGATAAGGGAAACGCGCAAAAGATGCGACAATGGTGATCGTAATGGCGCGGCCTCTCGTTTTTCCCGCCAAATTTTAGATCGGGCCTTAAGTTTTCTTCAAGATCAATGTCAGAATTATATGTACGTATAGATACTATACATAAAGAAAGAATTAAAAATTGAATTATTCGATTATATATATTCGAATTATAACCTTGCAATTCAGACCATTGAATAGTGGCGACTGCCACAATACGGTGACAGACAATTCGAACGTATTGGCTGCGAGTTCAATGGAAGGGAAAACTGACAGTCGAAGTAATGTCAATAACAATCGTCGTTCCCATCATCGTACATTATCACCAGATAATTATGCAGGACAAGCAAATAATTTTCATGGTGCCGGTACGAGCGCTGTGAATAATCCATCATCATTCCGGAGTACCAGTCGCTCCTTAAATGACTTGCCTAGTGAGATACATTATTCAGTATACAGAATAATAGATTAATTTTAAGAGAATAACACTGATACTATGTCACTTTCGGTTCAATATAATTTATAATAGTCACATGAAGTGGATTATCACTTTACAGAAAGTGATGAATTGGATAATGACGGGTCGCCGACAATCGTTACGTCAGATGCTGGCCATCGAACGACTATAAATACCATTGAGGAGGTCGTCACACCGAAACTTATTGAGGAAACCGAAGAGAAAGTGATTATAGGGGAAGAAAAAATGTCAACTGTTCGGCATATCGTTGAAGAGTCAGCTGTGGTGGTAACTCAACGTTCACCAAATTATGGAAGAGGTATTTCGTGGACATCACAACCACCAAAAACTACTACAGAAATTCCGGCTTGGGCTACGAGCACTTGGATTACATCGAATCAAGTATGTAACAAGTTTTTGTCGAGCGTCTACTACGAATCATGAGGATGAAAAATGTTTGAGAAAATATATATCTATTTTCTCCTTTCAATATCAATAGGATCCTGTCACAGATTCATGGTATCCGGCGGCCGGGAGTTTTGGCGGTAATAACATTGACGAACCGAATCAGCAAGGTCTGAAAAATGGACAAATGCATCTGGGAATCAATTTCCTCTTATATATTATAATCAGTTTCACCCTTGTTTTCATATAGAATTTGGGATTAATGAATTTCAACTATCTGATATCGAATAGTCCCACATAAACGGGAAAAAAACGAATATACAGAACAGCAAGAAAGGCAATATATACGTTATTTACATATGGAATTGAACAAAAACAAAAAAATTATTTATGATCAACGAATTGTCGTTTGAATACCGTTTCGCTATCGATCGTACAGCAAAACAAAATAACTTGTCTGTTTCCTGCATATGCATCAATTGGTGGTATGTTGCACTTGATACTCTGTATATAAGTAGGTTTGTTTTTTCAACGCGGGCAGTAACATATACCTAAACATAAGTGCAATATTTTATGTTTATACACGTGCAGTATTGATACTTTAGTTCAGAAATATCAGCATGCAGAATATGTAGAATGAAAAGTAGTATTATAAAATAAATAAAGCTCTTCTAGTCCTTTAATAGTACATGATATTTAATTAATATCAACGTATGTTTTGCATATTTGGATCGTGCTCCAAACATTATCTGGGCCAGGCTTATCATTGTTAGTAATTACGATACGTTACATATATTGTGTTTCAGCACATGAAAATTAAAACTAAAAAGATACTTAAATATGATTTTCTAACAGAAGAAATTGTGAGTAGATTCTTAGTATGACATATTTGGTATTAGTATCATTGATGAATTAATCACTTAAAATGAGCAATTTTGGGGCCAATTTCTTTTCGCATCGTACACATTTACGGAGTTATGGTATAACATTTTATCGAATCTTGAGTGCATTTTTTCAGCGGCGATCGATAGAAATTGATAAATAAGCATACTTTTCTCCAATATACTTGATAATTCTTTAATCATCACACGGAATAATACCTGTGACAATCATTCCTTCGATCAAGTGTCGCAATTATATACTTGTTTATTATGAAGACCTAAATACTACACGTTATGCAAGATGTAAAAGTATTCTATCGTTAAAAACTTGTTATTTATGATACAACCGGTTTTTTTTTGCAAAAACTGCACGTTTTCATTTCTGTGATGAAAAAATCAATACAAATATACATCGCTACTGACTTTTTATCACACTCAATTTCTTGGATTTGGGTTGTTAAGCCTTAGTGCGTTGAAAAATTATACATATATTGTCCATTATTACCTTCAACAAGTCAATAATTGTAATCTATCTAATATAAAATGAAATGACAATTATGATACATCGGCGATAACCTACCATGGAGATTTCTCATTAGTAATGAATATGTATAAACGAACTTATGTACAGTCAAATCTCGCTATCAGCCATCATTAGAACCAGAAGTTCCATCACAAATTTGATGACAAATTTCTTCTTAATGGGATTTTACCGTATATATATATTTATTTGTACATTCCTACAGTCCTCTCAGTTAATGTTGTTAATCACTTTTTTTCGTTATTCTCAATTTGGAAAATCCTTTATCAATAGACATTGTTTTCAAATTCGACACGAGCATTATTACTCGATTCCACTCCTCGAGAATGACCCGATTTCATTTTTTTCCTATATTGTTCATTAGGTATCTATATACATATGTGAACGATCTACTGAATGCACGAATACACAACGTGAATCAAATTCTTTAATATATGCTGTATATGTGATGTCTGACAATGTACATACATTTTTTCCGATTGTTTCGCCAAGAACGTATTCCAGAGATTTAACTATTAGATCTACTTTATCAGCGAGATGAAAAAAAATATTTCAATACAGTTACCGATGGTTATCAAAATAAATTATGGAATACTTATGGGTAATCTGTGAATCATCTTTACATGACATTATAATCTAGAACATACACATCTCTTCCGTCCAGGTAATGAAAGAGATAATAGAAAAAATAAGATAAACAGAGGAACGAAAATTGATGATTAAAATTTTTTCTTTTTTCTCACCATCAGTTTCCTTGGCTTCCCATATTCCTTGGTTGTCTCTCGCTCTATATAAGTGTAATATGAGTAAATTTATTATTGTTATCAATTGTAAATTCCATTTCGAGTTTACTAATTGTCCCAATCGTCATCATCACTAGTGTCACTACTTGAATCTTGACTGTCATCAGTATAGCCAAGCAATCGCGAACGTTCGGCGAGGGCACGCGATAGTGCACCGGCCAATCCACCTGGACCACCTGGACGAACTGGCGCAGTAGATTTTGGCTCATTCATCACCGGTTTGAGCTGTGTTCCTTGCCTAATTTGATTGAGCAAATCATTACGGGAGTCCATGATGGGATTTGGCTTTCTATCATTCTGATCAACTTTCTGTAACATTTATTGCAATAATGGATTAATAGTAATCAATTTTCCTCTCCTTCACTCCCTCACAGCACACCCATACATATACTTTCGTATTTACTAAGTTTCAATACGGAGGCTATTATTTTACCCCGGACGGATTAGAGACGGTGCAGGTATTTGAGATAGGAGAACGTGTGTATATTTGTTGTATGTTTACATATAACCATCCGGCTCAAAACCCCGCAACTAATTTTGATGCTTTTTCCTGCAAACTTTTTTGTGGTATCTTAAAGCAGATTCTCAGACAAGCTTTATTGGGAGAGGGGCAAAACTTTCAATTTTTTCATATTATTTCATATTAACGAACTTGCCTTGAGGGTGGTGCCACTCCTAATTGCGTCCATGAGCTTTGGTCGCCTATCAGTAGTGTCATCATTATTATTTCCATTATTAGTAGGCGACGTGATGGTGCTTGTCGAACTATCTGTAGCATTGGAATCGGGAAGCGGTGGTGGTAACGGTGGCGGTGGTGGCGGTGGTGCTGGAGCATTCGATGAATTCAATATATTCGATGTATTTGTATTATTGGAAGTGCTTCTTGGTGGTGGTGGCGGCACTGCCGGTATCACTGGTGGTGGGGGTAACGCAGGCGATCCTGATGGTAGGGGAGGCCTCGATGGAAGCGACCTATGGGCGGGTGGGGCGCTTGGCGGAGGCGGCGGTACAATTGTTCGCGCTGGTGGCATTGGTCGTGTACCGCGCGTTTGATTCTAAAAAAGAAATGCGATAATGATGATACACCATGTATTCAGCTTACAACTTTATTTATTTCGTACTCACATTGTTGACTCCAGGAGTAGATTCTGCCGAAAAAAGTCTTGCTGGAATCGGGGGTGGTGCTTCGGATATATAAGGCGGGGGGGCTAGTACGGGTAGAGTTGATTTTTCAGATGTTGATTCATTTGATAATTGTCCCAGATAATGTTGAACCGCACTAAGGCCACCTTGATTGCCAATAAATTCATAGATAAAATCACGAGTCTTGCGACTAGTCAATTGTTGTTTTGTTACACCTGCTACATCAAGGAATTGCATCAATGTCGGATCAACCGAGTCTGTTTCAAAACCTTTGTGATCAGTCCATCCCATGTGCGCTAGATGTCTGTAATTTATTGATCAATCAGCTGTCGACTATTAAGATATAATAAATGTACCAATTCTTCTCCGTGACCATACCTAAAATTGGATGGCAGACCAATATCTGCAGTTGTTAATTTTCTCTTAGGATCTTTTTCACGTTTAGTCACTCTCTTATACATGCTTATATTGGAAATCCCGTCATTTGTACCTCCTGATAATGGTGAACCATTTATCATATTAACGTTCGTATTTGAAGAAAAAAATTCTGATGTATTGTATGGGTTACGTCTCGGTAACGTTGTTACGCGTTGTTGGGTTTCAGAATCCATTTTCGCTTTCCTCTCTTGTCGCCTTTGACGGTTGCTATTTAGTCGCTCGGAAATGATACTTCTATTAAATGATAATACATATCAAAAATAAACGAAAAATCCCCCAGATGACAATAAACAATAAAGAAAAATGCACGAATATTGTTATACCGCATAATCATAGCTTCAGTTTCATTCGCGAAGTTGAACGCTGCCATACAGTCTTCACCCTCAAATGTATGAAAATACGTCATAGGTGCATCATAGTCCATCGAATTATATAGTTCCTGCTCCCACAACATAGCCTTCCGTTGCGGGCAATACAATCGCAAGAAGTAACTCCTTTTAGGATTATCTCTTATTAATGTTATCACACCCGTGTTCTTCCTCATCCATTCTTTGTGCGTTGGCGGTTCCGTTAGATATAATTGGATTACACCAGCTGCCAGGCACTAAAATGACAATGGAAAGGCTGTCACATAGTATTGAATCATTATTAAATTGAGTGAAAAGATGGGAATTGATGGAACGATTGAGTATATTTGGAAAAATATTTGGGAAATAATTTTTAACCATCTTATAAAAATTTAGGTCAGCGTTAAAATAATATATATTGTGTGTTGGCGCGTGTGTGTGTGGTAGGGGCCATCATTGGTCGCAATTATCTGTTATAAGCTTACCTGACAACGATTACCAATTAATCGGAAAATCTGTTCATTCTCCTCAGGCTTGAGAAGTACACATCCCCTGTGCTCTTTACTGCCAGTCGATTTCATTTTTCGTTGAGAAATACTGACACTTTATAGGTTATGTTCATTGGGCTGACCTGAAGGACGACACTTAGTGTCTGCTAAATGTTCAATTTTTCACATGCGACACTAGAACGACCAATGATCGTTGCAAAATTTACATTTGAACATGGCGTCGTGCTCCTTATGCCTCATCCAGACACCACAATATTTATCTCTGTGATTATTCGAACACAAGACAACCACGAAGGATTATACGCTGTTACACGCTCCCATATAATATAATCGCTTAGACATTCTCCACATTGTCCCACATTTTCCTGCTTTTAACTATCTATATCAATAAAATATATGTGGAGTGAAGCCTCCGTATATGTATGCATACGTGTATACACCCATGTACACCTATGTTGCATGACATTGCATCCATATCATAGCCAATAAGAGCCCTTTGCAAATTTATATATGTCATATATACATGCCAAAGAATATAGACGTCCATAAATGGGCTTGCATGCACAGTGCCAAAATTCGATGTGACGACAGACCCACACAACGAAAGTCGAAACCTCGAATGGTCACAGTACCGAATCCCCTTCTCGCCGAATGCTCATCTCACCAAATTATGTGGGCCAGTTTCCATTAATCGGTAATACAGAATAGTGGAGCAGGTTTACTATCATCTAAGAGTAATTTTAAGGAGCTGGTTGTGATAGGCATTTTCTTTTCTTTTTCAAAGACGCATTTCATATACTCTCTGTAGTACGTAGACTGCAGTCAAATTATTGTTGTTCATTATTTAACATTGTATGTGCCGAAATTGGTTTTCCATGTAAGAACGGATCTGACCAATTCTTATGTCAGGTCATATATAGTCATATATAGCCTGGGCCCAGTTTTTTTAAGGATAAACCTAGTTAGTTAACTGGCGCGGTTTAAGTCAAGTTCCCCCACTCTGAGTCACTTCCCCTATCTATTTTCCCCTAACCGCGTGATGTTTGTGCGATTGGCGCCATTGGTGGCTGTCTGATTTGAACTCTGTACTGAGAATATTGTGATCTAAGATACTTAGTTGATAATTATTATTTAAATAATAATCTTTGTTATTATTCTGTTAATCCAATTACGTGCTAAGCACTGTACACGTGTCAATAATGTTGCAAACTTCACAAGTTTAGAGACAATTACACAAAAATCACTCTTCGTTAATAACTTGATATCACTGCATAAAATATTGAACACTTTGAATTGGAATATTTGAGGTTATGATGAATACGCTGGACTTGAAACAGGCTTCGAACTTCTGATTAACGCTACTATGTGGTGCTAGTTTCGGGATCTAGGTGGGGGAACTTAACTTAAACCTCGCCAGTTAACTAACTAGGGCCCGGTTTTATGAAGGATAATCCCGGTTAGCTAATCCTGACAAACAATGGCGGCTGAAATTGAGTTCTCCCACCTTGAGTCCCTTCTCCTATCGCCCCTGGTGCCCCTAGCTGCGCGTTGGACGATTTTGGGTACTACTGTTTATAATACTCAATGATGGGAATTAACATATTTGAGGTTAGGATAAACTCGCTGCACTCGAAGAGGTTTCAAACTGTAGTGGTGGAGAACGCCACTGCGCGGCGCTTCAGTTTCGGACTTCGGTGGGGGAATTTAATCTCAGCCGCCATTCCTTGTCAGGATTAGATAATCTGGATTATCCTTCATAGAACCGGGCCTAGGTTTATCCTTAAAAAAACTGGGCCATTGTCAATTAAACTCGACTCGAGTCTGGTTATACAGTAGTACCCAGTATTACCATTCAATAGAAATAACATTTACTTTTCAAATATTCTCTAGCAATTGGTAACCATGTAATGCGCATAAATACTCGGACACCAGAGATGAGTAGTATTTTCAAAAATGCCGGGTCCATCTAGCAAGGAGTAGGAAAAGATGGCACTACATCATCTAGCGAAGAAGTGGGGGAAGTTGACTAACCGCGGTTAAGCGAATTCCGAACCGGGCCATAGTAGAATGTGGTCGAATTATTTGTTATGTTGGCATCACTGGATCTTAACTTAAGTTAAGGCTGGGAAGGGATTCCTCGCGTAAAAACGTACTCATTCAAAAGATTATAATTTTGCTCCCAGCAGAGGGCAGCATAGAAAGTGGTTGAATCATTCAAGCAAGTTTAGGAACACGGACCAGAGTTTAAATTCAAAAGAAAACATTTTATTGAGAACATTTTCCTCCCTTGCTTACAGAGATTTGACAGGTAAATAACAATTTGTATGAAATAAATAATAGGATATGAGGTACAATTCCAAAGAAATAGATATAATAAATTGGAACTGAAAATCGTAATTTATTTGAGATTGGAATGATAATTATTATAATAAAAACTCATAAAATTTGATTTTTTACATTTTTAGTATATTTGGATGAACAATGTTCGGTACAATAGCAGGAGTCTTTGCAGCAGAAGTAGCTGCAAATGAATTGGGGCGAAGAATTGCAGCAGCTATTGAAAGGCAACAACAGGAAAACAGAGATCGGAATGCTGCAATTAGAGCTCTTTGCGACCCATTTGAGATTTTGAATGAATCTCAATTCCGAAAAAAATTCAGGTAGATGCAGCTACCACATTGATCTCCCAAGATCGTATACTAAATAAAACTTACAGACGAATATTTTAATACATCTAAATATTTCTATTATAGATTGTCAAAAGACGTTGCACGACAGTTGTGTGAGCGAATAGTGCCGGCTCTCCCAGATGAGGGACGAACATCGACCATTCCTAAAAGGATTCAGGTAATTTCAAAAAGGCAAGAAACGTTCATAGTTTGAAAAAGAAATTATCAATTAAATGTTTAGATTTCCATCACGCTGCATTTTTATGCTACCGGGAGTTACCAGCACTCAATTTCCGAAATTAAGTTTTTTTGCGTGTCACAGCCTACTGTCAGTCGAATCATAACGAATGTCACAACAGCAATCGTTAATGAGTTAGCGAATGAGTTGATATGATTCCCTAACACAGAAGAAGAATTACAAAGAAATTCTGCAGCGTATGTTATAAATATCAATTTGCATTGAATATCACCTCAATTAAATCACTGCATGTACTGTTTCCATAGATTCCGAACTGAGGCACTTTTTCCTGGAATCGTTGGATGCATTGATTGACTAGTTGTATTACAACTATAAGGGATATTACTCTTTGAATATTCTAATCACCTGTGACTACAGAGCACGCATTACATCAATCGATGCTTGGCCTGGCGCCAATAATGATTAGACAATATGGCGAGAATCATCTGTAAAAAGAGAGATGGTGAGACTAAGGACAGAACTTCATGGAGCATATTTTCTTCTTCGTAAAGAAATAATCATTGTTTGATATTTTTGTAGATTTGAATGAATTCTGAATGAGTTAAAAAATGGCTAGTTAAAATTTGTAGAAAATAATTCTTCAATATTTATTCAATGAACAAAGAACACGTTCATCCACGTGAAGTCCGGGTCTTTTGATTTAAGTCCGCGTATTTTGATTCGTCAGAAAGTTGAGAACTGCATAGATATTGCTCCAAAATGGATTTACACATTTCGGAGCAATGCAACTAACGACCGTTAGTTATATTGCTGGCCACAATCCACACACAATTCCATCTCTCCAAAATGAGAGTGTTCCAAAACTCAATCGATTGCCCCCCCCCCCCCCCCCCCCCCCCCAACCGAATGAAATGCCCTCTGTCGGAAGTAAAATTATAATCTTGGATAAGCACGTTTTTACGCGAGGGAATCACTCCCCAGGGGTCTCGATCAAACACCCTTACTTATCTTTCGTCTTTCAGTTGATCGTGTGGTTTGTATTTCAATCTTCAATTCATGATACTCTGGAGATAGTACGTTTTTTTATTAAGGGTCGATTGGAGCACTCTATAGATGCCATTATTACATACTGATATTAGGTTTCCTAATGAACACCTGAAAAATAACAACTCTCTGAAATATTGGACCTTAAATGAAGCTTATCGCATTTCCTACATTTATCGCTATAGATCGAATATGTGTGAATACTCACATCGATGTAATAATTGAAGAATAATTAGTTAGCAAAATTTACTAGAATTTCCTATGGCACGCAGATCTTTTTTTTTAGGTGCTACAAATCGCATACTATGTCAATAGTTAGAAATAACCGTGCGTACTATTGAGTAGGTTATTGAAATTATAATATTTGAGTACGCAAAATTCGAAAATTGAGACATGAGTAGAAAATTAAAATTCGAGACGGCAGTTTATCAAAAAACCAAATATTAGTATGTAATAATGCCATCTATAGAGTTGTTCAGTCGAGCCTTAAGTAGTGGCACGCGGCAAATATGAACAGTTGAAAGTGATGCGTTTCGGAACACTACCAATTTTATACACAATTAAAGAAGATAAAGGAGATATACCCATATATGAACTACCATATATATAAATATATAAATACATAAGTCAGTGCAATCTAAGTGTATTATTCGATAGAATTGATTTATAAATCTCAATGTTATCTCATGTTTTGGTGAAAATATATATGCACTAAATTTCTATTTGGAAAACTCATCTTTCTGATACCATCATGATTTCCGTAAGACAAATTAAAATAATAAATTGGACAAGAGATTGGAAACGAACGATTGGCGTGTGATGATGTACGGTCACATTGTTCTGATATATTTTTTCATAAACAGTCTTATGGTGAAGGAAAAACAAGGGTTGGTAGAGGGAAATGACATTCCTGGTGACGTTTTGGATCGAGAGCGCTCGTCGACCTCAACTACAAGACACGATTGTGACAATCACGTCATTGTAAATGAGAAAAGAAAAACAATGAAAGATGTGAACTATTCAGTGATGTAAAGTAGAATAGTGTGAAATATCGATCGCAATACGCAAATGAGTATGGGTAAAAAATGGGGAGTATGAGTTAGTCGAATGACGGTGAAAATCTTATGGATGATAAGTGTAGATAATGGGACGGCAGGATGAGTTGATTTTGTGATTTGTGTATAGATTGGAAGAGATGAAACAAATACGATGGAAGCGAGAATTATTTATATGCATACGGAAACATTGAAAAATTGAAAGATTGGAAAATTGATATATAAAAAACGCGCGGCAGCGATGGGTTTTCACCCTTTTCACCTGCGATAAAAGCAACTAATGCAAGTAGTGCGCGGAGTGTGTGCGCATGTGTACTATTGTGTAGCAATGTGTAGTGTGTGTCTGTGTGCGTAGAGGGGCAATGCACCATGGGAAGTATTTGCCAGGCGCGCGTGCGCAGTTCAGTTTACAGTTGGAGCTTGGAAGAAAATGGCGTCAGCTAAGTTTCTGGAGGAAGCTCTGAGCACGGACGTCGATGAATCCGCGGTAAACGCGATTGTGGGCTCGCTGGAGACGCAGTTGGTAACGACGACACCAACGGTGACGAGTCATCAGGCAATAACCGCGACAGTAAGTCAACAAAATCATCAATTAAACAGTGGTATTTCAAACGGGGGCACCATCCCCACATCGATACAGAAACATGGGGTTGCCAACGGTGGCGGCGGCAGTACCACCTCCGTGAATAGCCTGATGACTCAAGAAGTCACCAAGTCCATCACGACGACCACACTCCTGCCGGTGAACGTCGTCACATCAAATGCAGTTGGGTCGCAAGGGTCGCAAGTCGTCGTGACAACTCAACAGCAGCACGTATCCCAGGCAGGAGGTGGTATACCACCACAATCACCAGCATACATAAATCAATTGACTGCTAATCAGGTGACGACAAATCAAACAAACATAGCAGCTTTATCCAAGAGCCATGAATCAGTCAAAATATTATATCCATCAACGGGTCAAGTGATTGCAACTACCGGTGTTGTGAATGTAAATAACAAACTGTCTTTCCCCGCGCAAACTGTTGGCCAATTAGCTAATGGTACCATAGGTGTTACTTCCCAAGCTGTGCTTCAAGCTACCTCCAATGTTGTTACAAATGTTACGAATGTCGCAAATATTGGTTCTGTGACGCAAACAAGTGGACATACAGTGGCTAATGTTAATAAACCAACAGGTACTGCACTTGTTATTAAAACCAGTGGAGCACCCGGTGGTATGGTGTCTGTTCCAATGTCAGTACCAGTCTCTGTGGCTGGCAATGCCACGAACACAACATTACAAACGAAAACTGGTGTTACGTCAACAATTGTACCAAGCAATGTCCAAATTCTCAATGTCAACGCTATGAGACCTGGTACACCAGTGGGTGGTCAACAAACTGGCAAACAGGTTGCTCCGAGAGTTGTTATCGGGCAACACATCGTTGGCACACGACCCGGAGCACCAGGGGTAAGTTGATTCCATTTATTTGACAATATTTTCATGTTCTCTATTCATTGTTTATTCAAAACTATTTAACCCGAATAACTGTCAAAAAATGTTTAAAACACTTTTCAGATTACTTTACAAACTCTCCATGGCCTTCAACCGGGTGCACAGGGTCATTTGATAGTTAAAACTGAAAATGGACAGTATCAGTTGTTGAGGGTAGGACCAGCGCCACAAGCTGGCACACCAGCTGGTACTGCGGTTACACCAAATAGTATAGCTGGAAATGCTGTTGTTGGTCCATCAGCAGGAACAACATATCGTCTAGCGTCGGTACCGGCGGCTGTAAGTAGGCTGAACGCACAGTTCACTGGCCCACCACTCGCCACCATACGAAAACCCGTTCAGGTGACGCACCTCCGATAACTTCTTCTGAGACTCAATGTATATTTTGCTCGTGGCAGAGTTTTATTTTTGTTTCTGTTTTTTGTTCTTAATTTTTTTGCTCTGAACATTTTATTATTTTGATTCCTATTATTTCCATCAATCCCCACTATTTCCAACAGTTCGTAGTAGTGAATATTTTTTGGTAAGGCAATATATATTTTTCTACCTCGTGTATTTTTTTTTTATTTTTTCCAATTGGAATCTCATTGCATTGTGTGTATTTGTTCACTTCGATAATATATATGTACTTCATAATTTTGCAAACCGTAATGTGCATGAGTATACTTGAATGATGAGTTATTTTGCTTTGATTTACTATATTTCCCAAATCAAAATCGCTGCATGATGCGTGTTATTTGTTTTTCATTTCTATGATACAAAGAAAAAATTAATCGCGTAGACTCGAAAAAATCTAATAATTGATCTTCCATAGACTGTAAAGAATTTTCGAAAACTAATACTCCAACCGAACATATCTGGAGCATTATTTAATTCAAGTGGTTGTGTCTCGCAGATAAGAGCGTCATATTCATACCTTCGGCATACAAAACTGAAATGAGATATCAATGATTATAGTTCATCTAGCCATAATTAATATTCCCTTTTTCGTATTTTTAAATTGCGTTCCATCTGTTCCAAAGTGTAATTTCTGTTTTGTTGTTCGAAAATGTTGATATTAGCACCTAGTTTCACTAACCTCCAAGTAAGTTTCTGCATTGTTATTTTTCTAATGCTATTCTTTCATTAGACGGTAGCGGCAAATGTTGCTACAACAACTGTAACACCGACAACTGTGGCTGCTGCAGCACCAACGACGGCTACACCACCGACAACAACGACTCAAACGTGCGGTCAGGTAAAAGTAAACTTACATTACCTCTTTAATGATGAGTAAATATGTTGTATGTGTTGTATTTCCTAACATAAAAAATATTATTTTTCAGCGCCAAACTGCAGATAATACCAAAGAAAAGTGTCGTAAATTTTTAGCAAACTTGTTAGAATTGTCTAGTCGGGAACCTAAATCAGTGGAACGTAATGTTCGGACGTTGATTCAAGAATTAATTGATACAAAAGTTGAACCTGAAGAGTTTTGTGACCGACTTGAAAAATTATTGAACGCGTCACCACAACCATGTTTAATCGGCTTCCTAAAGAAGAGTCTGCCGCTTCTACGACAATCCCTTGTCACCAAGGAATTGGTCATCGATGGCATCAAACCACCACCAGCAAACGTCGTGTTCTCCATAGCATCTACAGTACCAATGGTTCAACAGGTGGACAATCATTGTCTTGATCAAGACATCGAGATATTTATACAGAAAATATCTTTTTTTTTATATTGAAAAAAATAAGCAAAGTATCAATAGATCAATTGATTCATATTGATCCATGACTTTTCAGAATCAAATGAGGCCGACGGTGGCTGTAGCAGCTCAGTCCGTGCCTGTTGTAGTCACAAGTACATCAACACCGTTGAGAGTCATGGCCCCACCACCGGTCATACCAACACCCCAAATAACACCACGTGCACCATCTCAACCTCTACAACAGAGATTGATTCGACCTGTATCGACGATTGTTCGAACGCCAATGTCACATACGGTTAAATCAACTGTAGCAATGACGAGTGTTAGGCCACCACCACCAATTAATGTACAAAAACCGCCTGTAATCACTACCACTGCTGTTAAAGCCGTATCAACTACACATACTCATGGAAAATCCGTTAACACCGCCACCACGATTAATAAAGCCACAGTGCCTTCTCTTGTAACAAAACCCACAGCTAAAGAAAAGGAGAAAAAGACTTTTTCATCGGCAGGTTACACGTGAGTATTCAAAAGACGTTTTATTTCTTTTTCACATATTCTATCAAATCAAAGACAAATTTGACAAATCTCAATTGATTAACTGTTTCTGACTCTTGCGTGAGATGAGTGTTTGACGATCGTCAGCCCCAATTGTATTTCAGATGGAATATTAATAATTTCGAGTATGTCCATTCATTCATATACTTATGTACATACTCAGTAACGCAACTAACTTCTCTGGAGTAGAACTTATTGAATGTAACAACAGTGAATTGGAAATCTCGGTGAACCCCGCAGAACCCAAGTGGCGTTTGAAGCCGAATGTGACCTATCACAAACATAATAAAACAATGGCACTTATTAGTTCATCTTAATAATTCTAAAAAAATGAACCTGAAATTGATTATTTCTAAATCCCGGTCGATATTACATTTTTAGTCTACCAACTTTGGTTGCAAGGTCTGCAACCAAAGCCCGGCTCATTTATTCCATAATCGCTTCAATCGGATTGAATTATTGGGTATTTTTATTCTATCATCACTGTAGTAACGTGATCGACTTTGGTTAGATTGCAAGAATTTTATCCATGTGGCGCTACGTCGCAGTGTAACAGACAATATACCGGATTTTCACGAAATTAATATGAGGCTGAAATGTGTGATAACAATCAAAAGTTGTAGTTTCCAGAGTGGGCTGTATAAAAATCGCACTTTTTTTTGTCAAATTTATTTGTCAATTACATCGAAGATGCTTTTCGTTTTATAGGGGAGACGACGATATAAATGATGTTGCGGCAATGGGAGGTGTGAATCTTGCCGAAGAATCTCAAAGGATTCTCGGTTCAACTGAATTTGTTGGAACACAAATACGATCTTGTAAGGATGAGGCATTTTTACATGTGTCACCGTTACAGCAGAGAATCAAACAAATAGGTAAAAAATCAGCTCTATTTTCAATGAAGAGATCGAGTAAACAAATTATTGAATTAATCACTTTTACGGAGTTTGAAATTAATTGGATCATTTAACAGTCACCAGTTATGGGTTAGAGGAGCCCAACCATGAAGTAGCTGCATTAATATCTCATGCAACTCAGGAGAGGTTGAAAAATTTAGTCGAAAAATTGGCAGTCATAGCTGAACATAGAATAGATTTTATAAAGGTATATTTAGTATAAAATTCTTTATTTTCATTTCGGTTCATAATACGAATGAATACAAATTATTCCCTTCACTGACTAGGTCGACCCACGATATGAAGTAACGCAAGATGTACGTGCACAGTTGAAATTCCTTGAGGAACTTGACAGGGTAGAGCGTAGAAGACATGAAGAACAGGAGCGTGAATTATTGTTGAAAGCCGCAAAAAGCCGTGCAAAAACGGAGGATCCGGAGCAAGCGAAATTGAAGGCAAAGGCTAAAGAGGTGATTCATGATTGGTTAACTTACAATAATTATGGAAATGGTGTGAAGTGAAATTTTCACACATTTACATATATTCATTGGTGTATAAACTTTATACTATAGATGCAACGCGCAGAAATGGAGGAATTGCGACAGCGTGAGGCAAATTTAACGGCGCTACAAGCAATTGGTCCTCGCAAAAAACCTAAACTTGATGCAAGTGGTACAACAAATAGTCCGGGAAGTAGCGTCAATCCAAATACTTCGGCTTCTGGCATGAATCGACAAATGCCGATGAGGCCGCGTTTAAAGCGAGTAAACTTCAGGGACCTCTTGTTCCTCCTTGAGCAAGAAAAGGAAACGTGTAGGAGTACAATGCTTTATAAATCATATTTGAAGTGATGTTCCGTGAGGGGCAGTAACGCGAGTCGTTTGCCCACTAACTGGTGTTCTAATTGCACTCTTATGGGTCAGCTGGTCTTGACGAGCCTCCTCTATCATTGCGGCAATTATCATGCAACAACAATGTGCGGTATTGTTATTGAAACGGGATCACATGAAATAATGGTTCATTCGATATTGAAACGTTATTTTTACGTGTTCTATCCAATGTTAGATTATTGGTAAACCAATGTCTATGACAAAAACTTCCCATCAAATGTAAATGACTGAAATTTTTTTTTATGTAACATAAATAGATCGCTCCTTATTTTTCAAAGCAGAATAGAAAAATCCACAAATAGCCACGGAAAATTGAATCAATAATAATTTTATGTAAGAAATTATGAGCGATAGAGTAAAAGAAGGGGGAGGCGGGTAATAAGCGGGATGAGAAATGAGAGTGTCAGCAAAATATCATCGCAACGATTATTCAGTTGTTTGTTCCAATATGATAGTTTCCAGGTGAATGAATTCGGTGAATGATGAAACAATGAGATGACATGTGTGTATGCTATAAATAAATTTTGTGGATGAAGACAAATATAATATTGTGAATATAGAAATGAAAAAAAAATATGGTTCACAAAAATCAAATATATATGTACACATATTTACATACATGCATATACACATACATACATACATACGTACATACATACATACACACATGCATACATGATACATACATACATACACTCATCCATCCATACATATGTGTATATTCATATACATTGCCATGTTATGTATATGCCTGCTCTTCATTGTAATACTTTACCTATACTTTTGGACATGTAGTGCTAGCATGTAACATAAGCGTAAAAAGTCTCATTTTTCATTTTCTTTTTAGGAAATAGTAAATTGTATTTTTGCAAATATTAATAATTAAAAAGTAACGATGATTAATACTATAAGTGGCGCACTGTCCAAAAAGTATGGAATAGTTTGTACCATATACAATTACATTATATATATACACACATTAAAAGAAAAGATAGTGATAATTTCCATGTTGGTACAACAAAATATACCTAACTACTCGATTATTCTTCACCATAAGATAGAATTGTTATCAGTATATTCTGTTGTAATGTAGATTTCCATTGTTTATGAAAACAAATTAGCTGTTACGTTTTTTATTAAAGATATTTACGAAGTAAAAACAAGCAGAAAAAATTATGATGAATACGGCACGATTATGTCGGTTCTGTAAACTTAATTCTCATCATATTGTTGTCAAAGTTCTATTTCGGCATTGAGAAGCATGATAAAATGAAGAACACACGGAAAAGAACGTGTTTTGCAAACAATTAGCAAAAAATCATGTACCTGATTTTTTTATATCGATGGATTGACAAAAAAAAACATAAACAGGACGCACAATTGATCTGCGATGTTCATCCGTTCTATTCGTGCCGCAAACTGCAGAAATGAAGTTTGGCCATCGTATCAATTTTTTTTTTTTTGGTTCGGTTTCTCAAGACTAACTATTAAAAAGATACGTGAGTCTTGAATCATTTGAAGCTATGCAACTTTTCGAACAGGTGGAAACATAACAAGCTGCGATGTCCTCGTGAATTATTGGAAATTGTTGCATCAATTTAAAATTATAATTTACCTTGCAACTGCAATTACTCATACCAATTTCACGGTTCTATTCAATTGTGAAGATTAATCGTGGGTGTATCATCGGTATTGATTAAATGAAAAATCAATCTTTGAAACACGGATAAAGCTCGAAACTCGAGTAATTGTAGTTTCGCGTAACGAAACGTTTGTTTGTATAGTGCATTGTACAGTTAAATCCTAATGTGAGCGGTTGTTCAAACAAATGGGCACTTGTAAGTTAACGATAGCTTAGGGGAAAAGAAAACACTATTATTTACTGCTCTTTTGAGTTTTTTTGTTCTATAAAAAAGGCAAATGTTGTGTTTCGAGACAATCATAGTTGCCCGATGTCTGAATAACGAAACACATAATGTAATTAAAGAAGAATTATACAATAAGATTTCATTTGTGAATGAAATAAGAAAAAAAATCGCCGTTACATACCAAATTTTTCGGAAACTCGGTTTCAGTGAAAGACGAAAAGTGCATCGCCATGCATCGTCAATGTAAATAAAAAATTGAATAATAGTTTTGATCAAAAATTATCTTACATGTCACTAAGAAAAGCCGATTATCGTTGTATATATGTATGTACATACATACTGAGATTGTAAAGTGTGCAACAGCAATACATGAGCGAGAAAATGTCAACCCTTGGTTATATGAAGAGGTGTGTTTCTGAATTACTGCCACACACACACATCCTCACATATGCACGGAACAAATGTATAGATGAACCCAAATCCACATACTATAGTTGGAATTTATTAAAAAAAAGAAAGAAAAAAGAAATAAGGAACCATGGATAAAAAAACATTTTTTAATAATGGTATAGCTGTTTTGATACAGCAATAATATTTTTACAAAAATTGTATGCGCAAAGATCAATAGTGCGAATGAAGAAATAAAGGTACAAACGGCATTGTTTTGACCTAAAAGAATTGCTTGTGACTTGTCATTAAGATCCAGCTACATGGAAGAAAAACTTGCGACAAATTTTGATTGTTTTTTTTTTTTAATCGATTGTGAATTGAGGAAAGGGATTGAAATTGAGTAAATATCCCAAGTTGATGTTAATTCAATAAACATCGAACATTATTGACTCTTCAACTGGAGTTACAAAGGTGTTTGAACGCTCAATGCGTACGATAATGCTCATTGAGGGCTTTCATCTGACTAGATGGACCGAAAAGGGACTATATTTTGAGATCTTTTTTCACTGTAAATAATTGTTTCATTCGAAAACTATTTTTCCTGTTGAAAAGAACATGTATTCTCGTATGTATATGAATTTTTCATAACAATTTATGAACAATAAATATTGTTCATAGGAGTCAGCGTAAATCCCGTTTTGCGGAAAGTCCTTTGCGATGTTCAACATATCTCGAGAACATTTAAAAGAATTTCAACAAGCATTTTAAAAATGCATTGTTAACTCTCAAAGTAGGTACAAAATTGGCATCAAATTTCAAACAGCCGCCATTTGACGAATTTTTGTTTTTTTTTTCCGTTGGTTCGAAGCTAACTCTGTTGTATATTACCAATTAGGAACTCAAGGCCTATTGTCGTTTCAAATTACTTGTCAATCCAAAATATTGAACACCGCAAAGGATCTTTCTCAAAACGGGATTTACGCTAACGCCTATAAACATTATTTATTGTTGATAAATTGTCATAAAAAAATTCACATACAGACAAGAATACATGCTCTTTCGAACAGAAAAAGAATCTCAAAATATGGTCTCCTATTGAGCCATTTACTCAAGTGTGAGCCCTTGATGGATTTAACAATTTATACACTTTATCTTCTCTCAATATCGAATTCATTTTTTCATACACGACTCGTGATGTCTTTCCTCTATCATACGTGCGCGAAATTTTCTTCCAAAAGAATTACATGTATGCGGGGTGGAAATGAGGGTGATGTATGGGCACTCCATAGGAGAACTGTGTTTGGGTCCTTTAATTTTCAAACTGTCTTCTAGGCAAATGTGCCAGAGGCTATTTTACATGCCGAGTATCGAGGATCTACGAGTCTCTCATGCTCTTTCTGAGGGGCGATGCTTTGGGCACTCCAGAAATGGAATATAATCAGCTAGATGCTCCGCCCACGTGGGTTCAAGGGATGGTAGCTCGGGGCAAGTGCGATACCTTTAGGCCATACGCGGATATTGAGTTCATGGTAACCATGGTAACATGGTCGCTAGAGGCACCGACGTTCGTTCGCTACATCCCTTATGTTCCTGCGGTTGAGTTATCAATGCAAAGAGTAGGAGGAGGAAATAAGAATGGCATAACTGCGCTATTTGCATTATCCAATGTTACATCTGTATCTATTTTTGTTCTTAATCAATGTAACAGCGCCATTTTTCCTCGATATTGAATGAGGAGAGGTACTACCATGAAAGATATTCACATGAATATATAATCTATCTATATATGTTATAATATATTTATTGATTCAAAGTAACACTGCAATGAAAATTGCAGAAGCCTCGACATTAAAAAATGGACTATTTAACGATCCAAAGTGCTAGGGTGATATAACACAGCTACAAACTCAAGCGTTACAATATACTCTGTAAAAACGAAAAAAAAATGAAATCTTTCCATTCATTCAGAAGATATGAAGCCATAGACAGTCAATCACAGAGACGTAAGCGACAAACACACAACATCCCTACGTTTGGGACGGAAGGTAGAAATCAAATGTTTTCAAATATAATATGGACACGTATTATACTCAAACGCGACGAAACCACTGCAACGATTACCTCAGAATTCAACATGGATTAGGCTCGATGTCTAGTTCGAGATATATGATATGCCACAGTTCACTTGGGATTCGTGATACCATGTTCAATGAGAAATAATGATAATCATGTCGATTGTGATACACTAATTTTATTTTTATATTTTCGTCGCCTATTATATTGATCCATATTTTCATAATGTTTGAATATTAGGTTCTCTGCTAATCATTGGAATTTCCAATTCGTAGTTAGAAATCTTGTGTTACGTCATTCAATGTAACATTGGTCCATTGGATACTGAACATGTGTAATTAATTGGCAAATTCTTCATTGCGATCCACCCTTCCGATTTTTTGTTGAGTAATATTTAATTCATTCCAAAATTTATGAAAATATTTTTTCGGAGTCATTGTACTCAGAGATATCTTAAAGACATTTCTCCTGTTCTAGGAACGCAAGAAGAAGAACTCAGTCATCATCCTGATTCTCAGCGCTATTTATCTGGTCGACGCGGTGTGTGTTCAGTTTTCGGTTTTCGAATGCGCAAAATCTTCACGTCGCCGTTCAAATAAAAAATCATATAACATCGTCTACGAAAGTGTTCCATTCCAATAAATAAAAACAGTTATTGCGCAATTCATACATATTCAATCACTTACAATCTGTCGAATTTTTCGGTAATCGTTGCAGACAACCCATGGAAAATTTTTCCGATAAGCCCTTATTCGGCCATACATGAATCGTCCATATCAGGCCTGATATGAAAATTGGCCAGATCTGGTCTTATATGAAAAATCAATTTCAGCACATTCAATGTTAAATTATAAATAAAAATAATTTTATTACATTCTACGTACTACAGAGGGTATATAGGAAACGTGTCATTAGAAGAAGACAGAAAATACCTGCCGAAGATGGGATCCGTTTTTTCTTTGTTGAAAAAGTTAGTTTATTATCGTTTTTTTTTATTACATTATTGCTGCTTACTCGTACAAACCTCTTATAAAAGATACTTTAGCTATATGATAGATTTAGATAGGAATGTCGGCAATTATTTTTGTTGCTGTGTTTTTTACGTTATTGCGAAATACAATGATGCATAACTTTTGTATGTTGAATATTGGAAAATCTATGAAAACCAATGATACTGAAGATGGAATCCGCATTATAACAATACGGTCACCCACCCATATTATAACCGCACTCACTGCTGCTTAGCTTTGATGATTGGTGATGTTCTGGAGTCCCCGGTTACTGCATGTCCTATATGTGATGAAGTAGTTATTCAGTCCAGATATTGTAAAGTTCATCTGCATCATTCATATACTTTTGTATTATACTCAATCATTTATTATAATTATTCCTGGTGCCCCTGAAATTATATGGGATGAAAAATTCATTATGGGCAGCGTTTGAAGCCCGTGAAAATATTTTCAGATAAGCATATATATAGTAAATACATATGGCCATATCTGACCAGATACCACCGTACATATTTATATATAATTTTCTAATATATGTCTACAGAGAAAATATTTTACTGGAATATACAAAATCATATGCGGACATATCTGGTTGTATATATATTAAAACTTGATTTACTCAATGACATATAATTCTATATATATACTCAAGTGAGTTTAGAACTAAATTTCTTGAAAAATATGATCACTTCCGACTCGCACCAACTATCTGGAATCTCCCCATTGTCTAAAACCTTGTTACACAGCTCGGTAATGGTGAGACCCTAACGAAATGCGGCCGATTCTTCATCATCGAATTATGCAACCAGTCGACTGCCCAGTTCATGATATTATTTTCATCGAATGAACGGTCGGCTAATTTGAGGCGGTCGATCATAAAACTGAAATGTATACATAGGGATATCTACATGATGGTTATTCATTAAAATAATTTTGGAAATTCACGTGACATTCCTATTATTTTCACGACTTATTAATTGGAATTTATATAATTCTTCTATTCACTTTTTATAAGATTAATTGATAAATTATAATTAGTTCCCGTTGTAAATTATCATAATGTTTAGAGGCTATATCAGCGGCAACACCGAACAAAACACCCGTACCTGATGATGTTAACATCAATTTCTTCAAGACGTTACCGGATAAATGGATCCCCAAACGGAACGCAATCGACCATTCAGTTGATTGTCAAGTTATACAGTAGCATACAACCCGCATACGTCTGTGTAAAATTGATAATCTCATACCCGAAATAATTTTTAATACATAATCGCACCATGGACTATAATCCTTAACTGGAAACAGGTTTTCGATTTATTATTCAATGGCTATTCGCGTCGATCCATACGGCAACTCATGTGAACACATATTCAGTCACAATTTCGGACCAAGTAAAAATGTCCACAAATCATTAGCAAACAACAGTGAAATTTCATTGTTTTCTGCAAACTTTGCTGTATACAAATCAGTCTGAAAAGTAGCAAGGTTTCTTCAAGGAAACCAGAATTTGTCACAAAAAATCCTACAACATTATATGATAGAATTGAATACCTACCATTGCGGAACCAAGATAATTAGCTTTTGAATATATTTCATCAATAATTACATTATGATAATTTACAACGGGAACAAATTATGAATTATGTATGAATATTATGAAAGATGAAGAAAAAAAAAATATAAACTTCAATCGATCAGTCCTGAAAATAATAATGAAGTCTTTGTTTTTCTTAATTTCTACACGTTCCATGTCTTTGTTTCCCAATTCATAGATTCCCTTCTTCAGAATTTCATTCTTTGTTGTCCGCAGCGCTTTCTGAGTGTGGAAATCGTTTCTTAAAACTTGGATTTCTCGTAGCACTTTTTCCGTACTCACGTTTTCTTTGCTGAATTTCTTGACTTCAGCAGACCATCCATTTAGCATGTCTAGTATTTGGCGGTATTCGGCATTCGGCGAGCTATTTTTGGAAGCATTGGTGATTTTACATTGATCATTTTTTCTAGTACTGCTAAATGTGTTGATAGTTGGACCTTTGCCCTCCATTTTGATGCCGTGTGCAAATTTATTTGTTTTGCCGCTCATATTTTACAGCTTTGTCACTACGATCGCTGCTATCCGCCTCACACTCTAACCTTCAAGCGCCATAGTGCATGCAATACTAGGGCCCGGTTTTATGAAGGATAATCCCGATTAGCTAATTCTGACAAACAATGGCGGATGAAATTAAGTTTTCCCACCTTAAGTCCCTTCTCCTATCGCCCCTGGTGCCCTTAGCTGCGCGTTGGACGATTTTGGGTACTTCTGTTTATAATACTCAATAATAGGAATTAATATATTTGAGGTTAGGACAAACTCGCTGCACTTGAAGAGGCTTCAAACCGTAGTGGCGGAGAACGCCACTGCGCGGCGCTTCAGTTTCAGACTTCGGTGGGGGAACTTAATCTCTGCCGCCATTGCTTGTCAGGATTAGCTAATCGGGATTATCATAAAACCGGGCCTAGATATTTTTATATCCAGGATAAAGTTGTGTTGTCTTTATAGCTAAGATTGAAATTGACGATTTTTCGCATATGCCACAATAAATTGAATATATAATGATTTTATAATTTGAGTTTTCATATAATATTCTTCAAGAGCAATCACAATAACGTGTTACACCACGGACGCCACCTATCGAACCCTCTCACACCATAATTATATGGAGACGTTTAAATTACACATAATTCAAATAAAATGCATAAATTATTGAATATAAGTGAAATATAAGTGAAAGATAAAGGATACAAAGAGATCGAAAAAGAAGGCTTAACATTTACAATTATAAAAATTTTGATTTAAATAAATGAATAACTTGCAATTATTTCTATTGTACAATTGATTATATACTATTTTGTAATACTTATAGCAACATCATTCATACACAGCCATGAGCATTTGTGATATGGAAAAATCACCCATGTTCAGGTATGAACATGTATGTGCATAGACGTCGATGTGTGCTAATGCGTGGATATGTCTGGTCAAATAAACTCATTGCTGACCAATATTTAAACTTGATCTTGCGTGAACTTGACGAATGATCATGCACGTTGATTTTTTCCCGGGGTGTCACATCTAGTTTGATCTGGCTAGATCTAATAAGATACAGTCATATATGTCTAGATCTGGAGATATTTTAATCTGATCAAACAATTATGCCGAGCCAGATCTAATTTGATCTAATGCGATCGAAACTTTTCTTGCCGGGATATTAATTCATGATGGTGTATTCAATAAGAAGAATCCTGCAGGAATTCAATTCCTTTGGGTTGATTTCTTGGGGTATGAAAAATTACTCTGAATGGATTTGGTAGGCTAGGTGCGAATTGAATTTTCATTCCCTATTTCAATGAATAGTCCATAAACATAAATATCAAAACAAACGTGAGCGTTCTTGCGCGGAAAAAACATATATGTTGAAAATATATTTTAAATATATATCAAAGGTATACGGAGAAATTTTTCTGTTAAAAATACTACAAAAATTATGGTGATAATATGACAATTCAACATTGTACAGTATATTGAAGTGTACTTTTGTTTAATTTTTATTATATATTAGTGGAAAGTATGACATACACACCCCGCACAGCATGTTTCTCGAGATGATATCCATGAGATGTCTTTTCTAAGTTAACGTTAAGAGTTTTGTAAAAAGACATCAAGCGGAGGACTATTTAAAGATAGCTCATTTTAGATATCTATTAGTTAGATTTTTCAGATAACTATCAGAGCTCTTATATGAGATATCTGTGCGATATCAATTTAAGATGGTTAAACATATAGATATTGGATTTATATATATATATATGATCGTGGTTATATTTCAGTAGAAATAAAAGCGTCAGACGGAGTGCAAGTATGACAAGTGTAGAAAGATGCCAAAAAGAAAATCATTTAAAGATTTATCCAAAAGTAAAAACAATAGACGTCTTCAACAACAAGTTATTTCTCTTTCTCGTCAGGATGAAATAAAAGATAGTTTTAACGAGAATGAAATCGTAATCAATAATTCAACGGAGATCAATCAAGTGAGTGAAGTTAATAGCAGCAGCAGCAGCGGTGAGAGTGAAAGTAGAGGAAAAAATTCTCTTTCAATCAGTGATGACGAAGAGAATTCCAAATTGAGAAATTACTCTACAGTCAAACCCGATAGCGATGAGCATTTGAGCCAAAAACTTGCCGGATGGGTGTGTGACCACAATATAACACACAAAGCAACTGGTGCTCTTCTGAAATGTTTAATAAATGCAGATGTGAATCAAATTCGCGATCTGCCTCTGGATCCTCGAACATTACTATGCGCACCAAAGTCGACGATAATCCGAGAGGTTCAACCAGGATCATATTTTCACTATGGTTTGGAGAAAAGGCTTGTTCGATCAGCTGCCTATTATGTGCGATCCATTGCCAACAATTCTACAGATAAACATAAACATTGATGGACTACCTATTGCGAAGAGTTCGAAGAGCCAGCTGTACCCCATTCTTGCTCAGATCTATCCACAAGTTTCCGAGCCATTTGTTGTCGGAGTTTACCATGGACACGAAAAGCCTCATTGCTGCAACGTTTTCCTAAAAGATTTCATAGAGGAATATAAAGTGCTAAATGAAGAAGGATTTTGGTACAAAGGAAAAAAATCGAAGTGGAAATTAGAGCTATAATTTGTGACAGTTCGGCCCGATCCTACGTTTCTCCAACGAATTCACACAATGGCTACTTTGGATGTGCCAAAAGGAGAGAAGAGCGAAAATTCTACAAAGATCGTATGATATTTTTGAATACTGGAGCAGCTTTGAGAACTGATGAAAATTTCGCGGAACGTGTTGATATCGATCATTATACGGGTACATCACCTTTTCAAGAAGTAAACGTACGAATGGTTCCCCTTCTTTTTTTATTTTGACCGACATGAAAACTAAGAATGTCAACGCACGACCTAAAAATCCAAACAAAGTTGAGGAAAATAAAGACAATAACAACGTCGTAATATTGCAGCCACCCGTGGTATGAAAACAATGAAGAAAATATTCTTGAAAACACCAGTGGTGCAGTACCCAATTTGGACAACTCATCGTCATTGAAGTATCCAAGTGATTATTCACTTGATAATTCACCATTTGGCGTGCAATCTGGCGAACCAAATAATACTATGCTGAAGCACACTGAAAGTACTAAAAAATATTCGCATAATCGAAACAAATCGAACAATAAACATACATTAACAAAAGAGACAAGTACGAAGGAGAAACCAAAGATTCGTAGCGTCGAAAGCATAAGTAATGATTTTTTTTAATATTTTTTTTGCATATGTTCCCAATTTAATTCTAATGTTTTTTGGTTCTAGGTTTGCCACTAGAATATCATCAAAATAGACTAAACAATATAAATCTGCATTCAAAAGAAGAGCAGAGAAAGCTAGTCTCAAAAACTAACAGTGGAGAATATTCACGAAAAAAAGAGAGCAGGCATGACCATCATGAATTATGTTGCGGTAAGAATCTATATGGAAATGATATGCGGTAAATAAAAGTTTAGCAAAGCATGCTATTTCTAGTAGTAAAGAATGATGTACGTGTATTGTTTTTTTTTATTATTATAACTTCTTCTAATTTGTCCTGATATAGAGCCGTGCCGTGCAGAGATGGCTGCAATAAAAAAAACTGTCCAATCGATGTTCGCTATGATGCTGGAAATGCAGAGTGATGATCATCGACAATCCAACATGGCATCTAGTCAATTGGTTTTTAATTCATCAATATGGACAGAACGAGAGTTGAACAATTTCGAGAAATTATTGTCAGAGGATAACAGAGCCCGTGTCCAATATGTAAATGTGTATTTTTAACTTCTCTTTATATTTTTTTCTCTCGCGTTTCTTTATTTACTTCTATTTGCTTTCTATATTTATTCTATTCATCAATTATCCTTCCAAATAACGAATATAAAGTATTTATTATTATTTAATTATTAATTATTATTTATTATTTACAGAAAAAAGTCGTAAAAAACGTGGGATACATGAGCTTCGAAAAACACCTTCGTAATGCTCTCTCAGCTACCATACCGATGCAATGGCGTACAAGATGTCATGGACTTAAAGAGCTCAAAGGTTATATAATGGCAAAAAATTTGAAGCTTGTTGATTTATTACTTGGTAAGCATTCTATTTTATTACGTTACATAATTTTAGTTTCATCGAAATTTAAATATGAGAAAAATAATTTAATTTTTTGGCTTGATCGGGGAAATATTTCCACATTTTATTCTCATTTAGAAATGCCGTTCAAAATACTAATGAAATATGTAAACTATTTCATTTTCAGAAGGTGTAAGAGCCAATTAGAAGGAAGTTACCATCGATTAAGGGCAACGAACAATCAAAAATTGGTTGCAGCACGCAGGAGATCGTCTACCAAAGAAACACTAAATAACAAAGAAATAAACCAAAATAATATATAATAATTTTATTTTTGGTTTTCATGGTTTTCTAATATTTGCTACTACATAAAAAAACCTTTTTTTATCTTCTGTTTAACTTCTCATACTTCTCATATATATATTGTGTACTGTTGTATTTTAAAATACATTTTGTTTTATATAATTCTGTGTATAAAACACATTTCTTCCTAACCTCGAAAATTTGTATTTAAAAACAACTAAAACTGATAAAAAATAGACATCACAATTCTGAGAACTTTTTGTTTATTCAAAAAGATATCATCATTTTGATAGCTTATGGATATCTATTTTTAGATATCTTATAGAAATCGATTATTGGCGCATAAGAGATCTTTCTGATATCCTTATGTCCACCTTTTGAGCCTCAATTAAGATATCGTAATCTTAAACATGATATCTTTTAGAGTTCCTTCTGACATCTATTTGCTCTGCGGGAAGTTTTCTTCACTGTGATAATTTATTTCTTTTAGTTCTCCTGTTACCTATTACCAAATTCAATATATTCATTTGCCACTGGTTTTCTCGAAAATATATCATTATTACGATGCCAATTTAACATGAATTGAATCTGTTTTCAAGAGTGCTTGTGACTTCAGTTCGGCGCTGTTTACAAAAAGTAACATGCTTCAAATTTCTTGCGAAAACTAGCATGTTTCGGTTTTCACCGCGAAAACTAACATGTTTCATAACACTGGATATGACTCTGATATTTTTTCATCCTTTCTTTACTTTATGACTACTTTTTTTCTAATTTTTTGAAACTAGCTTTTGTCACTTCAGAGTGACAAGTTATTTTTTACTCATCATGATATACTGTTTTTATTTCAAATTTATTTCATACATATTTGACGTCCTGAATTGTTGCCTGATGGGCTTGTTGAGAATAAATAGCGAATAATATCTCATCCTTTTAGAGTAAAGAAGCTTTGCGAAGAAAAAGATTTTTTTACTTATCTCGCGAAAATCAGATCGACTCGTAACACCGAATTTATCGGTGGTTTTTTTTTTTTCATTCTTTTTACTCTGCGACTATTTTTTTCCCCTATATTATTCAGCTGGCTTTTTCTACTCGAAAATAATGATATATTGGTTTCTGGTCATTATATCGCGTTTCATTTTTTTCTCGACAATTGTTTATACACATTTGACTTCTGGAAACTCCGCGAGCGGAAATCGGGCCTCTTTATTACATGTCCAAGCTTTGTGTTTGGAATTTCACCATTTGCGACATGGCCAATCACGAAGGGTTTTGCAACGTGTGGAACGAGACCGTTTGGTTCAAGAGGAGCAAATGGAATAGCATCGCTTTTATGGCGCTATTTCAACGAGAAACAACTGGTTGGTGTTCGTGAATTCGCATTGTATACAACGACAACTGCGGTGGACAAAACCGAAATAAAATTGTTTTCAGCATGTTCATCAAGGCTGCAAACGATTTAGGAATCAAAATAACTCACAGGTATATTATTTTGTATAAATGTATCAATATAAACATTTCAATAAATTATTCATTCTTTATCATTTTACAGATTTCTGGAACTTAGTCACACTCAATGTGACTCCGTACATGCACGCATCGAGCAGCATTGTCGGAACAAATCGCTGTACAGCCAGCAACAATGGTGTGCCCTTATGAAAAAGGTCAAAATGACAAATCCGTACACTCTAATGAGGTAGCGCAAACGGATATTTATAATTTCACCGACCTCACGAAGTTTTTCAATTGGCCTTCGATTGAAATTGCGAGTATTCGGGAAATATTGATCGACATGAGTGATGTTCACTTATACTCATTGGAACAGGCTTCGAAAAAAAATTGTCTCTTGCGCCAAAAAAAAAAAAAGATATACAAGCAATGCTTGACAAAGGTTTGATTCCGATAGAATATCGCCGAGATTTTTCTAAAATCCTAGAAGAATAATGCGTCTGTAAATGTCTATAAAAGATCACGTCTGTAGAAAAATGTTAAAAAATGAAGCTACGAGTTCATTAAAAAATTTATCACGCAACAATATTTATATAGTGTTATTTATTTATACTAATAGTTGATTTTTTCAGATTTTTACCCAGCCCGAGCGCACGGCAAAAAACAAAACGTGCTAGTTTTCGCGGTGAAAACCGAAACGTGCATGTTTTCGCGGTGAAAACAAAAACGTGCTTGTTTTCGTGGTGAAAATCGGAACGTGATGGTTTTCGCGGCGAGACTGAAAAAGTGTTAGTTTTCGTAAGCAGCGTCGAGTTAATGTTTACGTCGGTTAACTCATAACATAAAATTATAATTAACGTGTTTATTTTGTTAATCTTATATCCATTTCATCGTTTTGTCCATAAAAATCGTATATATTCCTCGGAATATTTCTCATTGTGATATTCTTGATTGCGATATTTCTGTAAGTGATGAAATCCTGTGATATTTCTGTAAATATTATCGCAGACGTATGATATGGTGTCGCGGCACCATACTCGTACAGCATCAGTCTCTGAAAGATATCTGAAAGATGTCTTTTCTCCGTTGATATTTAGAGCTCTGCAAAATGATATATTTTTGACGGCTATTACAAGATGCTGAATTAGAAGAGATCAAAAAGAGATCAGTCAGAGAACTACTTTAAGATGACTATTTCAAGAGATCAAAAAGATATCTTTTTTGAGAGTTATTTAAAATATCGTTTAAAAGATCTCAAAATGATATATTGTTCGTGATATTTTATAGAAGCTATAGATGGCGCCACTTCTGTCATTATGAGTAATACACCACAGTTTGCCACAGTGATGCACATAACCTCAAAAGCAGAATCACAAATCGTCCGGCCAAGTTAACACACCTAAATTTGACAAATGAAAGTATGTGTGCAAATGTAGTGAGTGAAAAAAACGAAGTAAATAAAAAGTAGTCGGAGTAGGTAGCTGTCAATGAGAGTGACCGGGAAGAAAGCGGCAGCAGCAGTGACCGTGGAGCAAGCACTCCTGAAAACAATAAAAAAGAAAAAATCTCTGAGAAAAACGATCTCGAAGAAAGTGACGAAGATGAATTTGGTGCATCGCTTCAAGAATCTCACTCCATGGAGAAGACCCATAATTTACAAAAACAACTTGCAACATGGGTATGTGAGTACAACATCACTCTTCAAGCAACGGAAGCTCCTTTGAAAGAACTTAAATCTAAAATAAGATTTTTAAGTTTGTTTCTTGTTGTATAGAAGGAAAAATAAACCTAAACGTAATAAAAATAAATAATAAAGCTTTATTTTCTGTTAACCTTCAATTTAATTGTAAAAAAAAGCGTGGATAAAAATCGTCCGAAAGGTCTCTAAAAGATATCTGTTTCAAGATATTAAAAAGACATCATATTCATGATATCGATTTTGTCTCTTAAATCGATCTCTTAAAGTTAACTGATTTCGATAACCTTTAGATATCTCAAAAGATATTGTACAGATATTCAAAAATGCCGCATAAGAGAACATATCGATATATTTAAGATAACATTTGGGATCTTCTTTTGTTTAAACAAAAGATATCGGACTTTCGAACGTGATAGCTTTCAGATATGTTTCTGATAACTTTTTGCTGTACGGGTAGTTTTGATCCAAATGTATACGAAATTTGATTTAAAATCATTCAATAGAAAGTTTATACATGATTAAATCGCTATTTCAATTCAAAAAATCTCAATAAATGTTTATATTAACCCTCAATCCATGAAGGGGGGTCATTTTCGTTTGTGCGCTACCACACCCACAATTATTGATAAAAAAATCTGTAAAAATTCATGGTTCATTCTTAGAATGTACTTTTGAAGGACAAACAGGAGTTTTTCGGATATTGTTATTTATAATATATTTTTTTTTAACAGATATCAAGCAATGCGCGGGAAAAATTTCGACAAGTAATTTTTGCCCGGACAGATTCGACCCCCCTTCCTGGATTGAGGGTTAATATTTAGAACACCCAATCCAAAAAGTTATAATAATTGTATATTCCCATACGGAAAATGATTCATATATACAATCATGAAATCGGCGTCCAATCACTAAATAAGTATAACAATGTTTCATAACAAATGGCGGAGAGTCACATATTTTTTATTGACACGGGCTGTACAAATAAGAGTATGGGCATATTGCTGACTGAATCTGAAACTGTTACTTGGCAATATTCATATGTGGCAACAGCCTCGTATGCTTGTGATAATGTAAACTCGAAGAAATAACATTATAACATATTATTACCGAAATTGTCTGAGATTGATCAATTGTTATGTCGGAAATGTGTCCGACTTACGACTATTCTGATTGTATTCTAACTACTGCAATCATAATTTCTTCGTACCGGACTTATATTGTTATAATGTTAATTAAATATTGTTTATATATATTCCTATACTACCGCATATTTGTATTTGAAAACATAAATAATCTGTAAATAATAATTCTAAACTTCGAAAAAAAAGAAAAAAAATTCTCAACAACCAACCTTATGAGTAATACCATCATGACATTCAATGATTCATGCTATTATTGTGAACCATTGTTGCTACAGTTATTCTATAATCTCAATTTTGTTCTTTTCACATACTCAACTATATTACCCCATTTATCTGTATTCCACGGTCATAAGTGAACGACAGCTCCGAGTTTGCATAAACCCTCTTTCTTTCTATCCATCTACCTATATAATATTTTTCAATTTCGCCAAGAATCCGAAAAGATAAAAAATGTCCGATATTGAAGGGGAAGCTTCCAATGTGGTGTCTATCGAGAATGCTAATGTAGTATTTGCCATTATTTCCGAGGTATTGAACGCTATCATGCAGTTTCTCAGATTTTTCTATTCGAATGAGAGGTATCTGGCACTAGGGTTCAAATATTTTTTAGATTAAAGCACAATACAGTCGGTGAAAATGCGTATAACATGTCTTTGTAACGGGTTGGATGGCGGGAATGTCATGTATCAGTATGGGTAAATATCATATTCTCAGTTTTCCAAATTAATTAATGGGGTGATATTTGGTGGACGCGGAAATAAACTCATCAGGACTTTGAAACAACTGTTGTTGAGGACGCACAAATTGATTTCGATCCCAAAAAAAGGTCCAACGGATTGAATGAGTAAGTTTCATCATGAAACGTAATAAAAATGTTGTAATTGGTTTCCGTCAACTTTTCTCTTTTGAAACTATGCAACCACATCCAAAATAGGCGAACATTTGGGGGTTGATTTCATCCCTTAAGAACCGTTTCCCGCTGATGAAAAACATACTTATTTCTTAGATTTTGGTGTTGAATAACGTATTGAAAGACAATAAAGTCGGAGATATTCGTCATTGTCCTAATTGCAAATATACGAGGTGACTGGGACACATTTTTATCACTTTTGTTAGATGTCGTTGAATCATGAGACTTGACTTTGAAAATGTATAAGCGTAGTCTTCTTGCCGTTGAATCATTGTAGAGCATCATACGAAAACCCACGAGTAAAATGAGATCGACTCAATTCACAATTTCATTCACAAGAAGACGGTTACAATGTGCGAAGGAACTTCCAAATAAGATAATTAATGTGTTCCTCATGGCTTCCTCATGCATTTTGTGTGAAATCATTCGATTTTATCAGTTTTACTGTTTCGATGCTGATCTAAATCAGTAATGAAAAACATCAGACAAACACGAGGGCATTCTGGAGAGGAGAAACATTGATTCTGTTTAGTGATGTCCAACCGGTGCCACTTTAAATTACAAATTTTAAAGGACTTATTTGATATTTACATCGAATTTATTTTTAGTGTATAAATACATTTGGATACATCTTCATCATCTATTATCAATTGTAAAATAATTATTATTATCATGAAGATCATTCATTCGCTCTTACAAATTATTTAAATGTCAAGAAAAACATTCTAGTCGTCATGAACCATAGTTTTTTCAATTCGAAATTATTCGTTCAGACGTGAGCGATTCTCGAGCACTGCTGCCGCTGCTGCTGCTGCTGTTACTGCTGATGCTAGTATCCGTGGCAGTAGTGGTGGTGGTGATGGTGGTGGTGGTGGTGTGGCTGCTGCCGATAAACGCCGCTGGCTGTCAAGTGTTTATACTTTGTCGTACAAAGAGATATTCTGAGAATTGTTGACTCTCAACACCACCGCCATTGCTGGCAACAACCCGAAAGCCAGCATTCAGAAGCCTGGTGATTGCCTGAACGGAATTAAGTTTACAATAGCCATTGAGCGGAAAACGAATTACATGACGTGTGTCTTGATGATGCCATGCAACTCCCGAGCGGGCGTCAATGACGGCCTGGGTCGTTTCGGGAAATACTTCGTCGAGTAAGCCACGTCCACCTGACAACATTACACGCTCACCCAAATCTGGACTGACGTGAATGGCAACGCATTCATAACATGGTGTGGATTTTTTTTCCATATCTCTTGTTGGTGGCGCCACACCACTACACCGCCCTGTTAGCGCTGTCGAAATACTGGACGATGTCATTATCGTCCCATTTTTCACTCTCTCCTTCTTCATTTGCTCCAATTCTCGACACATAGCTGTGAGGAACGAATGAAGATAATCAAAAGTTCATCTACCATCACATTAATTGGATGAATCGACATTTGGTTTCATACTCACGAACAATATCAAAGTATCTCGCCTCTTCTAACAGTAGATCCAAATCCGCAAAATCGTCTGGAATTAGTAATCGTGAATTTCTCATAAAATTGAGGATGTGTCGGAACATACCGCCGTCCCTGTCAATGAAGTAATGTTGCTTCAATGAGTCCAACATTATTGGGATGCTGCCGTTGAATAGTTTGGCCAGTCTAGATTCGGGATATCTGAAATCAGAATGGACATTGCGATAATCGTATGACTGGCGAAGAATGAAGTTTTTTTTCTGACAAAGTCTCGACAAAACTGAAATACATTAAATTCATTTTCCTAATAGTTTGGTGTATGTTCTGTTCAACACAGATGGAAAGTCACCTGTCCAAGTATCTCATGACTGACTAGACCATAATTAAGAGTTCTTTTTAACTCGAGTATTACATTAAATTTTAAAAAGTTTAACTGAAATTAGTGAATGGAATACAGTGACATGTACATCCTCTCGGTTGAAGTTTGGTTCTCTATGGCTCATCGTTTGTTTCAATAGATTTAATTGACAGTGACAGATTTCTTACTGAAATTTTCATCGGTTACTCGATGTTCATCAATTTATGCCTAAAAATTCTACCCTAAGACACTTTTCAAATACAATCCTACATTAAGTCGCTCATTCCGGCCTATTAGAACAGACTTTCCTCAGGACAGGTGAGACGATCGCCTCTATCAGGTCTATACATTGGCACCTGCTGTTCAAGTGCGACCGAGATTCAAAAGCCGCGGGCATCACCTCACAGCAGCAGCTGTTTCAAAATGCGAATATCGCGACGACCTTCTCTTTGCTTTAATTAACGCTCAGAGTGCCTCACGCCCTCAGGCCGGAAGTCTCAGAATTGCCTACGTGAAATGGGTGGACACGTGTTTGAACCTCATGATAATATTGCAGATAGGGACATAGTCAGACATAACCATGCATGGATGAAAATAAATCATGCACATATATTTATGTTCACATTTCGCTATATTATTCCTTCCACTCTTGTCCTACATTCTAGTTCGCTGCTTTTATTTTTGTTGACAGATGATTGTTATTGTCGCCGCACGAGTATATGAATAGAAGATCTGACCACTATGTTAACACATAATGTTAACACATTACATACATAACTGATTAAGTCGATGTATATTATTCCCTCTCCGGGAGTTACGGCCCCTTGTGCTCGGGAGGGCCTGCATGTCTCCTCTTTATATACAGACTGTATATGCTACTCAAAACAATTGAAGGATTTGTCATATTTCTAAAAAAAAGATAAAAATTCGATGGTCGTTAACTCTGTCAATAATCATTGCCACTAGTTTGCTGGAGGATCGTTCTGAAGCTCTAAATTGTTAAATCAGATATTGAGGATCAATATCTGAGAAACAAATCACAAATCAACGCCATTGGCAAGGGAATTTGTCGTACAGCATTTTGAAAAGAGTTTTCAGGAAGCTGATAAAATTCACTGCGAAATGCTTACATTTTCATTATCATGAGTCTGCGCGCGTGATGTATGATTGAATTTGAAGTTTCTATGAGAAATCGCAATATTATATTTTTTAGTTCGACTGCACTCTGAATGCGCAAAAATCATTGGAGTGAGAGGAAGCATGTTTCATAAACCTTTTTGGTTGTGGTAAAGAAGAATAATTCCCAAATTTCAACTTTGAAAACCATTATTATTTACCCAACCATTACCCATATATAAATTACTTACACATATTTACAAATAATAACATAAGTCCATAGAGAAATACTGGCCCCAGGCTAGATTTGAACCAGTGATAACCTCCTTAAAATAGTTTAGCTATCCGGAGACTTGTCTTCAGACTTGTGAATCAATGAATATATTGTGTATACTGCCAATTTCTCACATCACGAATATTCCGCACCGTTGATTTGATTTCACCCGTCACTGTCCATCGTACGGCAATTAAAAGTTTAATATTTTCGAAAAGTTTTCTCAAGCGTTTACTGAATAATTGCAATTCATATAAGATTTCATTGTTGCTCTTGAAATACCAACAATGTGAGTGTGTGTGCACACGACATCGATTCAGTGGTTATTTAATAAATGGCAGATATGTGAGTGATTGAAAATTTATTTATGGGACGTCATTGTTATACCTAAACGTTACTGAGTTGCTTGCCCACGCATATGCAGCATTGTCTATTGCTATCTAGGCTTATACTTCGGAATTATGGCGTGGAAATAAATTAAAATTTAGAAATTATTCCTTCTTTACCAAGACCAACTTTTTATCATCTCCAAAACATCGAATACAATCATTTTCCACGATGTATGCGTGTGCAAAACTCGATCATCACAATTATTCATAATAAGCGCAAATTACCGGTGTCAGCATTTCGGAGGAAAAACATTTTTTTTTCTTTGTCAATCGACATCAAAACACCTAAGCAATATGGACTCATTGCAATAATTATGGACTGAGTTAGTATACATTGAATTTTGATCTTTTTTCATGAAAAAATGAGCGATGCTTTAATTATTTTGTGTAGTATAGAAATCGATTAATTGAACTGTACATATATGAGAATATTCGTAAGCTGGAGGCTATAAGTTGTGAAACCATGATGAGCGAACAAACATTAGGCTACGGCTTGTCGAACATATGCGGAACTCATCGACGAGGAATGCTGATTGCATTGAAAGATATGAAAAAGGTATGTGGTTATTGAAAATTCAGAGGCATCAAAATATTTAGGGAATGAAAGATCAAATCGTGTTTGACTGATCGACATATTCACAAGTTCGACTTCAACTTTTGAGAGCACCTGCCCTCAGCATACTTGGAAAAACAAACGGAAGAATCAACTGCTGAATTGTGTCGAGTTTCGTTCAGTTTTACTTTCACTTTTCATCACTTTAGTGGTAAGAAAAGTATTGTAATAGGCGCGGAAATGACTTTCGTAACTACTATACAGAATCAATTCCTGCCAATGTCGCCATACATAAGAAGGGTGTAGGAACAGTTGTCCGTCTGTCTGTCGATGCTCGGTCTGTGTCACATTGGGGTCGAGTGATCTCAAGAAGGGATGAACCGAGAAAATTAAAGCTTCGTGGTTATTCAGTGTGAATGGGAGAATGAAGAACTGCTTAGTGTCACCTCAACTCGACCTCCGGGTTGATCGGAAAAGAGGTTTTGTACGTTTTTCAACGTCCAAATTGTGATATACTCGAAACAGCTCAAGCAAAAAGTATGAAACTCGATCTTTCTCTATCTTCAATATCGAGAATCGAGAAGGACTATATAATTCATCTCTGTCTTACTTCCAGTTTCACCGAAAATACTATTTCTATACGTTTTTCAACGTTCAAACCGCGTTGTACTCGAATGGGCTGGAGTGAGAAGTATAAAACTCGATACTTCTCTAACTTTGATATCGAGAAAAAAAATTACTATAATTCATCATTGTCTCACTTCTAGTTCCACCAGACATAATAGTCTTATACACACGCAAAACGGCTGGAACGAGGGATTCAGAATACAATATTATCTTGGATTTGATACGGAAGATGATGAATTTCCATCACTCATTATTTATCGTCAAACTTCCTGTTTCATCTGAATCACCATTTTTATGCATTCTTCCACGTTTGAATAGTATGATACCGAAAACGACTGAAGCGAAGAGTGGAAAACTCGATGCTTTTCAGGATCTGATACAAAATATGAGAAATCATTATTATTAATCATTGTCTTACTTCCGGTCCCACCGTTGAAACCGTATATATATACGTCTTCCAATGTTTCATTCAAGTTGTATCTAGATTCTAGAACGACTGAAGAAGGGGTCTTATACTTTTGAACCTTCTCCAAATCCAATACTGAGAAAAAAAGGATTATCATTCACCATTACTCAACTTCCGGTTTGACAGTAAATACCTTTGTCATACTTTGTCAACGTTTTAATACAGTCGTATACCAAACGACTATAGTGAGAATTACGACAATCGGTACGTTCTCAGATTTATTACCAAAAGGACGATAATTTGTTATCATCCATTATCACCAACCTTCCCATTTTACCGAAAATATCACTCCCATATGATTTTGCACGTTTCGATGGCGAATTCCAATCAGTTGATACCAAAAGTTCGTGAAACGCATGAGGAAATCAATCCAACCGACTTTATGATCTTTTCGAATGAACAATAGATGTAACTGTCAAACTATTAAACATGGAGCTTATTTAGAGCCAAAATACTAAGCGCTGGAAATTTCACATGGTACTTGGGTTCATCTCACTGATTTTCAGGGAAGTATAAACAAAACAAAAAATTGACATAATAATGTAGCAGGACTTCTGCTATTATGGATTTATGTATGGGTGACAGCGTGGGTAAACGGCGGGAGTGACCTCAAGCCGCTTGAGGTCGACCCGACGCCGCTCCGACGCTGGGCCCACAAACCCCTTGTACACCCATGGTAGACCTTGCGTATACATTCGCTACCGTCCATCATACGGCAAATTTAATAAATTAATATAATAGTATAGCAGGACTTTTGCTATTATGTATATATTTTGAACATATTGTGTAGAATTCAGCATCACAACTTCCAAATTTCTGCATTGTCTACATAGTGTTTGAATTTGATTTCTGTTCGACCGTTCATTTTTTATATGAATTATATGACTTCGAAAGTTAATCGCATGCTCTCTAAAGTATATATTGCGCAAATGAGGAGAAACGCGCAAAAGTACTGGAGAAAAGTACTGGACAAGTCTACCATTGCCAAATTTTTTGAGTATATCGAACACCGTCGTTCATCTTATGGTCAAAATCCCAAATTTCTTATATTTGAAACTGAAGGGTGATAAACGCACTGTCTTTTTTTGTTCAAAATTTCGGGATAGAATTGAGATCAATTCGAGACATATGTAGCATATGAAATCAACAGAGACACCGAACCAATTGATAATTGTGACAATCCTATTCTTGTAATTGCTAGAGAAATTAATATGTATCTTTTATCTTAGACTTGGGTCCGCGAAACATACCTCTTTGCATTGAATCTTAAACAAACCGCATGTGGTGATTAGCCTTGTTGATGATTCTGATGAACGTTACAAGAATGGTATCGTTGATATAATTTCTGACTATTTTTAATAGGACTAGATGATATCCGCTTTTATGACACAGTATACACGCAATAGATAGATCATCAGTGAAATAGTATTTATCCTTATTTTTTGAAAATTTCTGTTAGAAAATGGGGTAAAATAATTGGTCTAATTAATTTTTTCGAGACAACTCATTGGCTGCTTTTAATACTTTTGGGTTTTAGAATCAAACAATATGGTCATTGGTATCTCCAAAATGATCTTCTTCAAAGTTTTTGAAGATCAGAACTCTTCTGTTATGAACAAAAAGGGTTGCCTCTGATGGCCGATTTAAGGTCAGCCTACTTCCCGGTTATTAAAAATCGATTTTCGTTTCTTGCGCATTTACTTGAAGATCTATATCTCAAGAACGGGAAGTTGGATTCTCATCCTAGAATACAAAAAATTTACAGAGTTGCACCATCTTGTAGCGGTTATTGTCCATTTAAATAGTGATTTTTCTCAAATACGTTCTCCCCCAAGACGTCCGTCCCTGGGGAATTTCGTTCTCTAGAAGCTGATAGATTTTATTTCTCCGATTGTCCAATCTTCGTGTCCATCACGGAATCATGGCAATTTTTCAGCCGTCTTGTATGTTTAGTGGTGTACCATCACAAAAAAGTTCTTTCTCCAATAAAAGTTTTATCGACCATATGGAGGCTATGAGTTATGAAAAAAATCGATCAACAAGTAATTACGGAAAAAAATGATGAAAATCATCCATTTTTAGGAATGCTGGGTTCCCTCAGATGAGCCATGTATAATCATAAATACGTAATATTTCACATTTTGAGTGAAAATTGATGGTAGAACATCTATAGAGATGAAACGGGTCGATATTCCAAGGTTCGAGTCCCTAACTACCCTAGTTTTTGTTTGATATTAACTACAAATTGTAAGATTTTTCACATTAAAATTAAATAAATAAACATGAATAGAGCCGAGGATTTATCTTATATGACGATATTATAGAGTTTAAGCGTGAGCATTCCTTCTCTATCGCATGCGTTTTATCCGGTTGATTAATTATTTATAATGGAAGGGTTTTCACTTTTTTGAATACTAATCGTCGTTTGACATAAAATTGATCGAATATTGCAGGTATTGGACACAGAAAAAAAGTTAATGGTGGAAATATTAATCATATTTTCCTCACTAATTCTCAAGTTTATAAATTACTTGAAATGATTAAGAGTTTGGTAATCATAAACAACTGATTCTTGAAAATTCCCAACTAGAAATTGATCTACTTATTGAACTTACGTCTCATCCACTCGTACTGTAGTAATTGAATAGCGATAAAGAATGATATTTATTATACTCATTGAACACTTGGGTGACGAACTTTCGAAATATTAGCTCATATCTGTACCGTCAAATGGGCGTTGACGACTAACTAATTGGATTGTCATGGTGTGGTCATGACGTAACTCTATGTCATCCTGCACAATGTCTGTCAAGATACTATAGTTAGAAGACAAGTGCACAAATAGCTCAGTGGGTAAAAGCGGCTGGGTCGCTTATAAGGAGACGATGGCTGGTTCAAATCCAACCTGGTTTCAAAATTTTCTTTGGGGCCCGTGTGATAAATTCATGAATTAGAAAATATAAATGTGATATATCGTTAATTTCTATGACAGGGAATATAATGCAAAATAATAAATGTCCAAAACGGATGGCTTATATTCAACAAGTAACCACTGAATATAATCCGATGGATAAGTACACACACACACGCACACACATACATACACACTCTAGTGTAGAAAACATTCGCGAGTTCGTTCAAAGTGGCAGTACAAATACTTTCGAGCTATCTTGTTAATACATCAGTTATCTCATAATTTTCCCACGACATCGACATTTTTTTTTTTTTTCAATTGTTAGTGAAGCACGTTACGCCCACCACTCGCACGCGGCATTTAAAATCGCACCATCTCGATGCCTACGTTTGGGCACCTTCCACGTCCCACCTATTGATTTTAACCTAGGGTCGTGCAGGACTTTTTGGTAGTTAATTTTATGCTCTACAAAACAAGTTATGTACATTTCTATCCTATGTAGCTTTGTTCTTGATACGAAAGTAGTTTCATCTGAAATGAACTCGGTTCTTCGTAATATTCACATTTTTTGTGATTGGTGCCAATTTTATCAAGAGAAAAATTTATTTAAACTCGCGCTTATTTAGTCCGGAATCGTCTGATGACGTTAACAAGTGGGGGACAAAAATGTTTTGGACAGTAGATATGTGGAAGTACGCTCAGGAGTTAACTAATTAGACTTTATTGTATTGATAGAGCGTGCATCCACACGGACGAGGAAATATCAAGTGTTGATAGTGTTGTGATTCCATGTCAGAAACATTATATTTGGAGGGCCCATTCACGGTTTGGGATCAACTGGAATAGGCCAGCAGTGATTTCTTGTCTGAAAATAAAGAAAGATCGATAGCGAGAATCGGGAGGAGCGGTAGATATTGTAGCTTGCAGTTGCTGTGTGGTGGGTCAATCGGATAGACGAGAAGCATATGTTCGATTGTGTCTGGTACATGGAGATTACAGACTTTCCCGTTGGGGTTAGGTAATAATTCAGGCCCCGTATATTTTTTCAGTGATGTGAAGATGTACCAGTTCGATAGTCTTGATTGCACCTGGATCGGCAAGACATGTAGTGGCAGCTTGATCAATATGTATCGTGACTTAAAGTCGTTGAGAGATCGAGGTATTGCAAGTTGTGAGGAAGTAGAATTCTTGAACGATCTCAAGTCTTTGTATTTGCGAGAATTACGGTTTTGCAAAATAGCCCAATTGAATTAGGATTTGACCCGTAAAAAATTAAACATAGCAATTTTCCTTCGGAATTCGTGCGAGGGGGGGGGGGGGGGTGTCACTGGCACTCTATATTTTGTTTTACGTGGTATTCGACCTGTTGCGTCATCCGCCATCTTGATTTTAAGGGTCAATTTTTGTATAATGAATAACTCGTTTATTTTGAATTTCACACGAAAAATGGTAATCACAAAAGTTGTTTAGAATTAAATTTCCTATAATTTTGGTTCTCATCAATTTCTTCCTAGGATTGATATTTTCCGATTTGTACCTGAGAAGCGGTGGGGGTAAAATCTTAACATTGTATTATCACGTTTATTGTCAATTTTACGCGAAACATGGTTATGAACAAAGTTGTTTAAAATAAAATTTTCTACCATTTTGGTTTCTATCAATTTTTTGGTAGGATCGATATTTTTCGATTAAGACCCGAAAAGACGTGGAGGTGAACCTGAATGTTCTATTATCGCCTTTATTATTGATTTTTTCGTATTATTTTTTGTTTATTTGTTGATCGTTGTTGAAAATTTAATTTGATAAAATTATGATGCCGATTTTGTTTTTTTGTAAGGTTCAAATTTTTGGGACGTTCGATTTCGGTAAAGGAAAAGAGGGGTGTAAATAGTCAGTTTTTCGAACAGTATAACTTTTATAATGAAAAAAATGAACTTTTGTTTTGTTTACACTTTTGAAAGTCTTCCGAGATTCGAATTACGTCTGATTAATTGAAGACAACCAAAATTGTAGGAAATTCAACTTCAAACAACTTTGATCGTAACAATTTTTCGGCTAAAATTGAAAATGAACGTGATAATGCAATAATAAAATTTTACCTCCACCGCTTGTCAGGTACAAATCGAAAAATATCGATCCTACCCAAAAATTGAAAAGAACCAAAATTGTAGGAAATTCAATTTTAAACAACTTTGTTCATAATAATTTTTCATGTAAAATTGAAAAGAAACGAGTTATTAATCAAACAAAATTCACCCCCTCTTTTGGGGTATAAATCGGAAAATATCGATCCTAGGAAAAAATTAATGAAATTGGTGAAACCCAAAATTGTAGGAAATTTAATTCTAAACAACTTTTGTGATCACCATTTTTCGTGTGAAATTGAAAATAAACGAGTTATTTAATAAACAAAAATTGACCCTCAAATCAAGATGGCGGATGACGCAACAGATCGAATACCACGCAAAACGAAGTTTAGACTGCCAGTGCCCCCCCCCCCCCCCCCCCCCCGCGAATTCCAAAAGAAAATTGCTATTTTTAATTTTTCCCGGGTTTGCCCCTTTTTTGAGCTAATTCTATTGGGCTAGAAAAACCACATGCGCTCCACTCGCCCAAATAGCTAAACCCATTCGGCGCCCGTAATCGGGAAGAATAGATGTGGGAAAAAAAGGTCGCGGAAAAAAAGCTGCTGGTGTTACGTCTGGATGAAATATTCGATTGGTTATTTAAGTCACAACGTGAATGAGAGCGTCAATGGACAAGATTGGGACTGAAGTAGGTTGATTGAGAAGACGAGATTGATTTGAAGTTCGATTTGGATGATTCACCTTGACTTTGTCGGTTGATTCCAGTGTAAAACGTATTCAGAAATAATGTAATTCAGATTGTTGTTTCCGAAAATAGTAGGGGATCGTGTACTGGCCACTGCTATGCATAGGTAAATGATTTGGAGGCTGGATGGTGTTGTAGTTTAATTGATTGATGTTGATGATTTAATTGGTATTTTTCACTAACTGATTTATTATACTTATAAATTTGCAATTATTGAAAATACACTGATTAGTTGATTTACACCGTTTGAGCTCAGAGTTTCCTTTTTGAGTTTGAACCCCTGAACTGAACTGACCCGAACGATAGAGGGAATGTAGTAAGTGAGTGTGAAGTGTAAATCGTAAAGTATGAATCGTGAATCATGTAGTGAGTCTGTAGTTCAGACGAGCGGTGAGGTTGCTTATATATTGTATTGTTGGTTGCATCACCACGGTGTGGCACGATATCAACGAGGAATTGGAATGGAAAGTGGCATAGGTGGACAGCACAATTGGATGAATTTCTGGCGTCACTTCGGGAAGCTATTTGCTTGGGCCAAGGGCACATACCCCAGCATGGAGGGCGTTCCCCACATGCCAGGACTGTAAAGAGTAGGTTGTCTTGTTTGTGTAGCAGGGTGGTCGGATCTATCGACCCAAACCTGAGTTGGACCGAAGGCCTTCTACGACCAAGGAGGACCAAAATTTCCCCGAGTGAACTGGATTGAGAAATCCGAAGAGTACCTCCTTCTTGTTCGCTCTTTTGTATTGTACTCGTACCACCTGTCTCATTCGGTTTTAGCGGCACTGGAGTATACGAGTGCATTAATTATTACACCAGATTTGACTCGAACCAGAGTTTAACTTTTATCGACGATAAATATTTATTAAATTTCTAAATAGGAAACCCATGGATTGGCACATGGCAATTTCACTACATTACCCTACTTTAAGCAAAGACCTTTGCGGATAAGCCCCATCGGGATTCCCTACCGCTGAGAAGTCTGCATGTACCGAGAACTAGTTTGGCAACCTGGACGTCCAGGGTGTTCCTATGAGTTGCCATCCTGAAGGGATCAATTTAAGGGTAACAATCAAAAGGAGGAGTAGCGCCCAAAATATGGAATCTTCACGAATGAGATAAATTAGGCTCACGGGACTGCATGGATTCGAATTTGTGCCCTATGCGATAATCGTGCGGTTTCAATATCAGGTCCCCTTCCATTCCTGAAGAATTCAAAATTGTAGAGCGCTTCACTTGAATCACCTTTATCTTCCTGAGATTAGTTTATCAGATGCATTTAATGTTTTGATGAACCAGGACGGAACAAGCCTCATTGCAGTCGGTGTAACCTAATCTAAGGCTTATTCAAACCCAACCCATTACGGGGTAGTTGGGATAATTTTCTTGTGGTAAAGTAATTGGGTAGTTTCTAATGAGTTTCTATTGGTTAGACCCTATGTAGACAAATCGTACAGCATGACAGAAGCAATTATACTTTCATAAAGTGTTTTCTAGGGGTCTCAGGAATTCGATTTGGGTTATGCTAAAACTGCAAGCACCCTGTTGCACGTTCGTTTTTTTTTTGTGAGTAGCTTCAGATGCCATCGCGCCCAATACAGATAACGAAAGTTTTTTTCCAAGATAGGAATAAATCTTGACGATTTCAAGTCAGCTATGTTCGTGTATTCAATATTTAAGGTCGCAGACTTCAAATTTATTCGCCGTTTTGAAAATCATAATCTCAGTCTGCATGCAAGCGAAACATGCTTTTTGTGAATGCATTCATACCGCAGTTGTCTTCAAGTGGTCTGAGCATACGATTGACCCCTCGTAGGTTGCAGTCGATAGTTGAATGACGACAGAAAGACACAGGTCTGAACGCCTAAGCCGCCACGATGATGAATAAGGTTTTAGGTGCAGTCTAGTTTATGAAGTTTGGTCGTGTACTCGCAGTGGTTAGCTCATGTAGACGTAAGTCAGTTTCAACCGGCACTGATGTATACCAATTTTGTATACACCAATACATGCATTCATGTATGTATCTGTTTTGTAGCAGGAGAGTTGCACTTTTGTTTAGGTTGCACGTAAATTTCAGTATCGAGCCCAAATGACAGCGTTAGTTCATCGTTTATGCCATCAATGTTAAGTCCAGACTGGCCACTCTTTCTGAAGTGGAGTTCGAACTCCCATAAAAATAAGAGAATTAAATCAGGGCTTGGAGGTATGCCCTGCAGTACCGCTTAGTGATATGGAATAGACGAAAAAGATAATTTCTGTATCTGACCTGGTTAATAGTTCGATCATAGACGAATTTAATAGCTTGGTTAAATTGACCGTTGACTCCCAGGTGGTGGCGCTTCTCCCAGAATTTGTGGCACGATATACAATCGAATGCTCTCTTGGACTAAAAAAATATGGCATATATTTTTCTGTCATCCTCACGCCTCAGCCGCAGTTTTGCCGAATTGGTCAGTGTAAGAATTGCGTCGGGGTAACCTCGCTCTTTTTAAAAGTCCATTGCGGCTGTGATAGAACGTGTTCACTTTAGTCCTATTTCATGAGCTCTTTGTTCAGTACTGTAGTAAACATTTGGGGTATGTTGTTAATGAGAGTGATGCTGCAGTGATTTTCACGGTGCTGTCTGGCTACTTTATTGGAGATCATTATGGCACTGGCTCAATTTTCTCGGATATGTCCATGTTGTAAATTTCTCGTGTCAGTTCTCTTCATAGTCCTTGTGGACAGTTTATAAGGATCTGGAGGCATAGTTGGTGAAAGTACCAAACACTTTACATAACTTCTCAAGGGAGATCCCGGAGTCTAGAGTGGCTTTTGAAATTCTGTGTATTGAGTATGTGACTTGAATCATGAAGGGTTAAATGTGTGAGTAGTACTCATTCCAGGTTTCTATCGGTATTTTCGCACAATTCCAGTGTTTGGAATGGTTTTTCCTTACAGCACTCCAAAAGCTTACTGGGTTTCCCACATTAGAAAAACACTCATGTATTTCTGCTGTAAGGTCATTTGTGAACGCATGTATGCGAAGGATAAGTATCGGATCGTGTATGTGTGATAATTGATATCAATGCCCTGGATGTATCAATTGAAAAAAATTCTGAAAATGGATATGGTGTCTCGGGTCACCTCGTCAGATTTCTGTGGTTTTAAAAAAATCGGTGATCCATTGTGGAAATCCATGTACACTTTCGAAAGAATGACCCATATATATATCATTAGTTCAGAAGAAAATTGACGACTTAGAGTATAGATTTTGGGTTTTGTACGAAAAATTACTGCTAAGAGGTTACAGTCTCGGCATAACAAAGTGTGGAGTTGTTGGCATAATTGGACTTTGAAAGTAGAGAAGGAATATTCAGGATCGTTATCTACACGTACGACGTAAAGTCCGTGGATCTGCCTGTCAGTAGTCGAAGACGCGTGATCTAGACAACTGCTGCTGCGAAAAATGCGGAACTTGACAACTTTTTAGGTATGGTGCGTGAGATGAAAAATTGCAACGTCTGATGAATTCCCAACTCACGGTTTGCTTGGAAAAACGGTATGACTGCGTTTTTTAACGTTCAAATAGAATTGTACTTGAAACGGGTAAAGCGAGGAGTTTGATACTCAAATCTCCACCAGTTTTGGTATCACGGATAAAAAGTTACTATCATTTACCATTGTCCAACCGGTGTAAAGAAGAATAAAATCTTTATACGTTTTTCAATGTTATAATTAAGTTGTGTTCGAAACGGCTAGAGTATAAAATTTTGAAATTCGAAACGTTCTCAGATTTGCTACCGAGGCCGATAATTTGTTATCATTCATTACCATCTAACGGCCTGTTTCACCCAGAATATCGCTGTTATACGATTTGGGACATTTTAAGGCGCTATGCGATTGACGGTCAAAATTTGAAGTATTTCAATCAGTTGATACGAACAGTTTGTAGAATGCATAGTATTAGATCCAATCGAACCAACTTGATGATCTCCGAAACAACAATAGTGGGAGTTGACCAACCACCAAACATGGAAATTGATATCGAGCTGGATTACTACGAGATGAAACTTGTCGCATAGGTTCATTGTACTGATTTTATTGAAAGTATGAATGTGGGCCATACTGCTTCAAACGAAATTTTGTCGATTGATTTTTCATCCCAATTTCCTAATTTTTGATATATCTAGAATGTGTTGGAATTCGTTCGTGCCTAAGTATTTGATATGAATTATATGAGTTCAAAAGTGGATCGTACGCTTCCAGGAGTGTATAAATTGGGCAAATGAGGAATACGGGCATAGTGAACCGTCGATTCATCCTTCATTTCGATGATTAATACGTTTCTATGACACGATGAGAAGTACCGGGCAAGTTTACCATTGCCTAATTTTTTTCCCTTTCAATTGAATTTTTCCATGGATAACTCGTTCTCAATATATTTCGTTAATCTTTTCTACTCATGGTTCACGTATGGATGAGCGGTATTGGCAACTGAGCGATGTAACCCCCCCTGTATCTTCATCAATTGATGTGCGAAAAAAATTTTTTTATACCAAAACTTGTTGTAGCTATAGGATCATTACGAACAGTTCGAAAATTGGCAGATTCATCAAAGAAAAATTCTTGTACATAATAGGCGAAGACGCGATTCGTAAGAATGGTTTGAACAATTTTGACGAATTGAAAAATATATATCGCCGTATTTTTACAATGACCTAGGATAGAGCCTTCCCTGTTTATTCCTTCATCTCGTTGTCACAAAAATAGTAATATATACTTTTGTTTAACTTGATACAAAATTTTGAAAAAACTCCGACGTCTAAAATCTACTTGAAAACCTGTTATGAGAAGTCAGAAAACGCAACAAAATTAGTTGCGATGTTTTATGAAAAAATGGTAACAGGCAAATACCCTTACATGCATGCATACGTCTCATCTTCGAAGGAGTCCGACTCTCAAAGAGTACATCATTTGATGGCGAATCGGAGAACGTCCTAAGTAATATTTCCGACGGATAACGGTGAAATGGAACGGCCCTTGCTGCCAAATTGGCTAGCGGAAGGCACCCTGTATATGGACCAATTACGAGTATTGTTCATCAATAATCGACTCTCACGCGGTTTTTCTCCCGAATGATCGAGAGAAAAACAGCGAGCACGCAGCTGGGGGCAGTATATGTTTAGTGTATCAAAAGACCTTGTTAGCGACAGTTGAAAGGGGATGAAGTCTTCATATTTGAATCCAAACTATCGCAAAGTGACGCATGACGACCCCATGTAGTCTACGAGAGAATGCAAAACTGATGGTGCAATACTTTCAGAGCAATATTGGAACGGGGATAGATACTCATAGGAAAAAGACCGCTCTATTAGACTAGTAGTTCGGGTCGGACCGAATGAGTAAATCAGGGATGGGTTCCATACCACTGAACGAACTAATTGAATGCTTTAATCGGTTCTGGGCCAGGCGACTTCGAAACGTGAAGAATCGCGACCCTAGTATGATCGTCGACATTATGCCTGGACTGCTGGATGGGGAAGCTTCATGACGAACAGACGCGGACTGGCGCTACTGCAGATGTTCTGAGCTCGGAACGTTGTCCTACTGAACAGTGGAGCATCGCTTACGTTCCAAGGAGCAGGAACAGGTTCAATCATTGACCTAATGTTTGCCATAAACAAAAAAAAAATAAATCATGAACATGCTGACCACAGCATGTGACGTTTCAATGCCACGATATCATCTCCATTTCGTAGAGCGTGAAAAACGAGTTTTTAGAAACATATCTATGGCAAATCTTCGGCAGCCTAATAGCTCTCTTGAGTATGGTGAAAAAACTTCGAAAGACAAAAATTCAAACATTGAAGTTTTCCAGAAATGTTTAATTGAATGACGATCATTAATCATTGAATTAATTCTCAGTATTATGCATGAATTATGAATTATTCTTTCAAGCCTCAACGATATTTATGTGCACACATGTCGAATAAATCGTTGCTTCAGATTAGATGGAAAGAGATAGAAAAAAGTTTATATGAAAACGTTTAATCATATATTTTTATTCATCACGTTCAAATAGTGAATTGGCAGTATCAAAACACTATTAACAAGGTCAAAATTGTCTGTATTGGATTGAGGTACTCAATTAATGGATTTTGGTGATTTATTTGACATGATAATCTGATAATAAGAATGAAGGCGGAGAATTGAGTTGTTGATGTTCATCAAAATGAATGTAGCATCAAATTGAAAATCAACACCTCAATTTATCTCAGATGAATAAAACCAATTTTATTCTCTTTGCAAATAACAAAAAAAAGCATCACTATTATTCATTTCTCGTTGAATGTTTTTCACCTGAATGAATTATTCATTATTTCTCGATTGCGTATCATGTAATTTTCAAATGCAACTGCACCAGATATGTTTTTCGTCAGTCGGTCTCAGATTTACCAATAAAATGCAATAGTAATCGAATGGTCATCAACACGTCAATGAGTTTTCAAAATCGTTCAACCTATATTGAAAAATTTGAATTTGTTAATGACCTGGATCATTATTATTGTCAAAATACAAATTGATATGCTGTCAATGGATGAAATAACATTCAATCAACATTAATTGATCAATAGGAGGTTTTGGTAATTTTATTCCAGGTAAATTTCATTTTCCGTCCCCAATGTTTGGATTTAAAACCACACTAATAACGTATGTCCAACGAATTTGGAGCATGCAAAATCTTATGAGCAATGAGAGAATCTTTTGTATGAAATTCAATTACCTCTTGGTCCACTAACTCTCCAAAACTAGGGAAAAAATTGGATTCTGGTTTTGGGTGGATCATCATCCTGAATACGATCAATCCCATTTCGTTTTTTAGGGAAAATAAGTTGGTTAAAGGTTGGCGGGCCAAGTCTTCTTTTGATTCTTTCCGGATCCGCAAATGCGATTTCGCAATGTCTGTGTGAAGATTTGAAAATCTCAGTGTCGCCTGGAAATATACCAAGTTGAAAAATTTATGTTTTTCCAGTCAATGATTCAAGAACTGTTACTTCTGGAGAAACTGGCTAATCACTTGCAATTTCACAAACTCACAATACCTTTCATTTGGCCGTTTTCTCAAGAACTTTTGTTTATTAGAATGCAGAAATTCAGATCCGAATAATACTTATTGTTAGCAGTATTGAATTCCTAGATTCCCACGTGAACATCAACTAATTTTTTGATCCACCAATTTAGATAGTCACTAGATATCTCAATGAAATTGTGATGAAAAGGGTATGAATTTTTTTCTGGGTATATATCAAATTGAATTCAGGCGGGTAACACAGTCCCCGTGTGCCATAGGCCTGAGGACCACGACACATACCAATATCACTCTAAAAAGCACGTTTCTTAGTTTCAGGAGATTCAGAAACGAACAGATTCGTCCAAATAGCCCAGTCAAATTTCAGCCAGAGAGTATGAATAAGACTTGGGAACTCGCCTTCGTCTTTCGTCTCGCGATTAGTGGCACCTGTTCGGCTTTCGATGCACTTTCTATAAAATAATTTTTTTCCCGAAATTTATTCATGCATGTAAATACCATGAGGGCCTTTTGAAATGTTAAAAGGTGGCGGTGATTTCTCAATTTTTTTTTCTATCTAGGTAACGATAGGAACTTTAATATGTAAGAACGGTCACGCCTCATTTATTGAGCTAGGTATGGAAAGTTGAATGACCCTGTACAGCAATACTACACTTTATATTGCAAATCATCGGCAAACGATTGTTGATGGCACATGTAGAAATCATAGAGAGGAGATTTTTCAAGGTAGAAGTTCGCAACTGCGGTAGTTTTTGTGTAATACCTAACCCAAATTGCTAGAATTGTTGCATTATAGTTGCACTGAAAAAACTATTGGAGTCTGTCGGCGACATTTTTGTGTCCAATCACGAAATTTGTTTTAGTCTATTCACAAAACCGTGGTTTTGATCTACTTACTAAACTTTTTCGTACGACAAGGAAACAAAAGTTTCAGCAATTATGAGATGAGAAAAGTTAAGTTCTAGAGCATTTTTTTTTTTTTTTTCATCAAAAATCGTGAAATCGTGACACACAAGCAACTTTTTCTGTTGTGTCTGTTCTAGGTTCTATATTTCTAATGAATCGTGAAATATTAGGTACCCATCAATGTATGAATTTTTCGGTAATAGTGATAAATGAGATGCATCTTCTGATTGGTCGATCTGATAACTAAAGATTTTCGCTTTGACCATTTCAGACGAGTATGAGTAACTTCGAATGTAGGGATTCCGGAAATTACAATCTGAGTTGCGATGAGTAACGTATTTTTCAGAAAATTCGAAATTTCACCAGGAGAATGAGCAGAGAAATCGACGTTCCCAATAGATGATAAACTGTAAGCAACTATAGCTAATACGGAGTGTATGTGGTCCTGAACTTCCTGAATTCGCTATGTTATTATCATCTCGATTTAATCCGAAAGAATGAAAACAGAACTATATGAGAATTAAACGAATAGTTAAATACAAATGAAAGTTGGGAATGATTTGAGAAACTGACGTCAAAAAGACAATGTAAATTGCCATGGGGAAGGTGGAGAGCCAGCGGGAAGGTCTTAATGGCGCAAGGTCGTGTGCGGCGTTTTGCATTTGATATAGCTGCGCGCGACGATCCCAACAACACGAGGACTTACTGATGATGAACAACACATACAAGTATAAAACGAGAAAACGTAAAAGGAGGAGCGTAGCGAGAGATGGGGGGGGGGGGGGGGGGGGGACATGGTTAAAAATGAGACAACGGTACGAAGGTGGAGGTGAAAAGGGATATGTATATATGTATATGCATCTAGCTATCCGTAGCTGCAGGCTCATTCCCATACTCTGCTCTGTGATAACGTATAATAACGACGACCGCCACTAGCCTCGAGATGTTCGACTTCGCGAGATATAATACCGTGGGGTATATAGCATAAAAACCCAATTGCCATTGCACGAATTTACTTTCTCAGCTTAATACTTTCAACTGGGAAGGAAATCAGGCGAATGATTAACCAATGTTGCGTAATGATTTTTTTTATTGAATTAACAAATTAGAATGTTCAAGTGGAATTAGCAATAACGCAGATCTTATTATGTAGTTATATATGATCAGTATAACTCCGATTATTCGTCCTGAAAAAAACTCTGGCGATATCCATGCAAAGGTAAACTAATTCATTCATGGATAGTCGTATTATAAAAGGAAAACATTTCTTCAATTCATTCAACACATCAAATTGTAGACTAACCCAATATCACATCAGGAATGTGCCCAGTCTTAATAAATCCGCCGATATTCATTTTCATATTCATATTTGTTCATATAGGGTTATTCAGAAGGATAATACCCATAATTTTAATTACCCATACAGCTGTGTATTGACCCACAAAATTCACATTTTTGTTCGCGATCTAAAAACGAAAAAAAACTGAAGTTCTCGAAAGTTTCACACTTGTGGGATGTGGGAGCATAAGCAACATATTTGTCAGGGATACATATATTATTTTTTCATATGATAATGAATAAGAACTTACATTATAATTTTCATCCTGAGACATCATCAATATTCCAATGATAAATCGGAAAACTTTCATACTATTCATCAGACGAGATTTTGACGGAATACAAGACCGTCGTAGTTTCCACCTGATTTCCCTGTGAATTTTTGATAATATTGGACTCTAAATGTTTTTCTTTTTCCTGGGGACTCTGTCGATGAGCCTTTTTTTTTGTGGTTTCGTTTCTATAGACTTCAGATAGTAAAGAATGAGGTGCAGCCAATGAAGTTGAAAACTCAAGAAGAATAAGATGAAGCAGCAGAGATGGAAGAGGAGGCGATACCGGGGGCGGAGGACGAATCAGCCGTGATTACCTCAGGGCATTTCTGGCCGAGGTCTCATCCCGGGTCAGATCCGCTCTCGCTATGGGAAAACACTAAACGATCGGCTCACATCACTCAGGTTCCGCTCTGCTTTTGTACATATATACATATCGATACATTTTCATGTACATATATATTATATATGTTTGAAAATCATCGTATCGGAGTGCCGGAATGCCATACGATTTTTGTGACCGATGCCGGCTTTTCAACGTGTAGAAAATTTATGAATACGTTAATATTGATGTTTCCATCAAATCCATATTTACTTCAATCCATATAATTCATCTTTATTTCTGATAGCTCTGAAAACAAGGTACTTCGCAGATGTGTCAATGACCAATGAGTTGCAAGTTCAATAATCGTGGACTTGAATTATCGGTCATTGAGGAGAGCGTTTGCCAGTAATTCAAAAACAGCTATACGATGATTCAGGGTAAATTTCAAATTGGAATTCATGTTTAATACGGTTTTCTCGATACCTCGTCGTCTTTTAACATTCGCATTTATCAATATTCAGATGCATAAAGTTTAATAGTGACATATTCTTATTCTGATTCTGTGTTTTCTCCTGCTTCATATTTCTCATTGCATAATTTTCAATCATGGTGAATTTGTAAACAAATGGTTGAGATGTAATCCATTTTCTTTTTGCGGGAAAAGCAATAAATATTCCATGAATTAGGTTTGACCAAATTTTCACACCGCGGAAATTCTCAAATAGGCAATCATGAAATCACTCACGCGGACTAGTATACATGTATTTTTGTATATATGTGGATAGGCTGCCTGGACTTGAGGACGAATTTTATATATCAGAAGGATATGTACTCATGCAGGTCTCCATGTTCGAGCCTATATACAGCACAGTAGCGGTATAAACTCGCTTGCAGAAACTCAATACAGACTCGCGCGATTAGATTCTGTCTCACTGTGGATCCGAAATTCATGAAGCATTAAAATGTAAAGAGATTTTATGCTCAACATCGAAATCGTTAAATTGCTGAAATGTTTATATTCCGTAAAATTCGTGAATATCCGCTAGTATGTATCGAGATGTCTCACAATATAAAGTGGGAAATAAACTCTATATAAAATCAATGGCCACGTACCCTAATTTATGAAGTGGACTTTATTTTTTTGTAACAACCCAAACAGACCTTAATTCTCACCTTCCTCGTCATGTTTTTTTATCTACAGCCGCCATATAGTCCCTTATTTATTTTCCCAACGAAAAATAATTCATCATCATTTCGAGTTTATTATAAAAGCGACCGTTTTTCCAGAACTAGTTTCTGAGAGAAAAGTCATAAATCTGACCATTATTATAAAATACTTCCCTGTGCAAAACATAAATTCGAATATTTCGTATAGAAATGTCGCGTCTCCCGCTGACGTAAGATTGTATGGAAGCAATGATAATGAAGTGGCAGCATCCCGTGAGATTTTGCGGTTTCAATAAGAAAAAAAGACTTCGATTGGACACGTATCTGGTACGTTTGATGTTTTGAACATTGTGTTTCGTATCTGGACCGGATTTTGACTTTACGTTTGGATTTTTCTCCCCTCGCCTTGCATGATGTTAAAATTTTATTTATACATATAATATACATATTTATTCGATTTTATACACTCAAATGTTTTTGAATGAATTAAATTGTTATGCAGCATTCGCGACGAAGTAATAACGTAATAAGGTCAATGACATATAATGGAGCAGGAATGGGCAGTGGAGCGTGGAATAGTGAGAAAGGAATGGAATGGAGAGAGAGCGGGTTGTCTCCATCAAGGCCTGCATGAATCGCCGCTTCCCGTGTAGAAATTTTCATAGGCGTCAAACATTTAATGTTGATTCCACACAGGCACAAATGAGGCATCCTGAGTACAGGATGCGCGAAGGTTTTCTACATTGGTCCTGTATACGACCCAATTCTTCAAGAAAAATGTTGGTGTGCAAATATATTTGATGTCATATAATGTTATTTGGTGGAGTTGAATAAGTTTTCCAATTTGCCACATTTTCGTATTATATGAGGGACATAATATAAATAGAGAAAATTAATGAAGTATTTGAAACGCTGCCCATAACGAACTCCTCATCCCATATAATTTCAGTAATAATAATCATAAATGATTTAGTGTAGTGCAAAAGTACATGAATAATGCAGATGAACTTCACAATATATGGACTGAAAATCTACTTTATCATCTATATGATATGCAGCAACCGACGACTCAAGAACATCACCGATCATCGGAGCTAAGCAGCAGTGAGTGCGGTTGTTATTTGAATGGGTGACGACGTATTGTTATAATACGGATTACATCTTTGACAGGCATGTTCTCTCTTGTTTTGATGACGCGTTTCGTATACTCTCTGTAGTACGTGAATGCAATCAAATTTTTTTTGTTCAGCATTCAATATTACATGTGCTTGAAGTGATTTTCCATATTCGTGGCTCACAGATGTCTTTGGTTGGACTAAGTTCGAAAAAAAATGTTGGTCCACACTTAGAAAGTTTGACATTCCCATATGGGACCAACACAGGTGTCCTATCTAGGACCTACTTTCACTACAGGAATCCTGTGTGGGACCACTATTTATCCTCGACCGAATTTCTACACGGGTTGAATATGAATTCATTTGCTTCATGTATTTATTGGTTATATCAGCAAGTACTTTACAAGACGCCGTTGAAATTATCGAATTGGGTATGGCTGACTTACAAAGTTTCCAATTGAAAAATTATATTTTGGAACATTTTTTCTCAGCATGTATTAACTTACTTTGTAAGTGTCTCTAACGATGATGTATAAATTGTACCGCCAACGTCAATGTGAACAGGCGCTGTATACCTGGACGCGGCAGCAACGCACGGGATACCTGTCATTTTTTGGTTGTACGTTGGCGCTGCTGGTGTTGGTGGCGTCGGTGACGATGAATTTGACATCGTTGGTGACGTTGCTGGCGAGCTGCTTGGCGACAGCAATCTGATAAATATACTTTCGACATTAGATGTCATTAGATCGGGCATTTCACTAGCTATAAAGTTACACCGTCACGATTATATCTTTGTTACTAATCCAATTACGCAACCAAATTCGATAATAGTGAAATTTCAACTCTCCTAACAACAATTTTCCACGATTTGATAGTACCTCATTTTTATTTGTGCACTAGGGTACATATTGCGTGATGCCGTCAGTTCGGCTTTTGCCTCCTTCCCATCAGCTTCACATTTCCGTCTGGAACCAAAAAAAAAAGTGTTCTCTATCGGTGTTTGAAAAGAATTGGTAAGTGGTGAAAACTGGCTCACAACTCCACATCTCGTTAGGATATGGATTAAATTGCCAAAAAAGTTTTTTATAATTATATGTATAACTTGTGACCAAAAAGGAAATCGGATTCATATTTGAGATAGCGATTTATTATCTCAATATAAACTTTTGCTAAAAATGAATGTTTGGAGCTCCAAATACGTCGAAAAATGCTGCGGCCATCCAAGAAGCCTTTCAAACATTTTCAACCCTTTTCTCATTACTATCAGTGTTGACATTTAACCGGTCCATAGAAATTTCATCCGTCCACAGACAGACATGTTGAAACGGTGAAAGAGCTCCTATTTTAATTTCGTTTCAACATGCTTTGAAGCGGTCACGTTGGTGATCGGTCGCCTACCTGCCAACCTGGTTTTCTCCTGTTGGGAGAGTGAGGTACTTGCGTCAATATATATTACGTACGACAAATTAGAACTTTTTAATACAAATTGATTAATGCTCCCGGAATACGGAAACGATTCCGTCAGAATTTAGGTCTCATTCGGAAATAATATAATCCATGTCGGGCTGATATATGTGTAAATCACGAAAGGTACATCAAATTCTAATTAATATTTCATACCTCCATATTTGATTTTCAATCTTAAAAAAGAAATCGTTCGAATATTTCCAACTTTAATTTTATATCGTTCGTGCATTTTCGGGATACAGATCGATTGATAATATCGTCGGCCAATATGTACATAATCTCGAGATAAGGGCTGTTTCACCCTCTGGCTAACATAGGAAAGCTAGCATGTCAATTGTAAATAATGACAAATATCAATGAATCTGCAGGTCGCTACGTGACTTTAATTAATACAAGGTGAAGTTAGGTAATATCATCCACTTGATTAAATTGATCTCCTGGGGCTTTCATATCTGAAGAACAATTTGGTAATGTCACGGATGATTTTGCAGAGTGACTCAATTAAATATGAGACCGCAAAATATATCTAGAAATATGCTCTAAGATGTGAGGAGGCTTTCGGTAAAGAGTGCTTCAAATAGATTCAACCGTATAAGGGGGAAAAAGGGAAACAAACGAACACGCACACTATTAAAAATACACCCACTCATCCCGAACGCATATGTCATCTCCGTTTCGTTGTGGGTATAGAAGGTAAATCACTAATTTTCACCGAAAATCGTTTTTTCATATTTTGTATTCATTTGCATTGAAATTAGACTCCTTCGCTAACACTGCCACAATTTGGCGTCAGATCGATGCAACAATCCGATATCATGCACTTGGAGACTCACAACCAGTAGAAAACTTCAAAATCCGATTTTGCCGGCTCTCAATCCTTACCACAAGGTCTCTATATTCCAGATATTTAAATATCAAGAAAAAAAGAATTTCAATCCAATAAGCCGGTCCTATATACGAATGCCGCGCTTGGTAACGCAGAACCAATATTGTTTTTCAACCTAGGACACCTGTGTGTCACCATTCTGACAATTGATTTCAGTACATCCAGTGTTGAAATAACAAATAAAAAAAGTTGGGTTCCCTCCTATATATATCATATACGGTATATGTAACACAGAGCAAACTGAAACAACAATGACTTGATACGAATTTGATCAGTATTATTACAAACAGTTTCGATAACCGCGCTCAGTGATACCTAGCTTCGGTGATTGATGAAGTCTTTCAGTTCGTGTCCACTGCGCCTCTTACATATAATGAACATCATTCATATATTTCTGCACTCAAGCATTTTTAATAATTGCATCAGGTTTTCCTGAAGTTATATAGGATAAGAAATTTCCGACTGCTTTTAGGGAAATGAAAATTTCAGTTTGACTCCGATGATTCTTCTTTTCTTCCAGAAAATCAACTCATTTTTGCCTAGGTCACGCGTTTTCGTTAGATGTTTATAGCAGCGTTATATTTTTTGCGAAAAGCAAGTGCTCTGTAACCTTTAAATCGCATTTACTTTCATGATGTTGTCACATCCATTACCCGTCAGGATCTATTTTATACTGTTCCTCCTCAATTCCTTAACTCCTTGAATTTCAGGCATTTGATAACTCAATCTGTGAATTTGGCGCTTGTTCATTATCCTCAGTTAAAATAACATCGAAATGGGCTCGAAAGATCTCGGTGTATCAGTTTCAATTTATACAATTTTGAATGGATAGAACGGTTAACAATTAGTGTATCTAGTGACTTTCCGGGGTATTAATATTGAATTAGAGATGAAAGAAAAATAATTGCTTCATACAATGATTTCTCGTCATTATGCCATGACATTCAGATATAAATCGTTTTATAATTTTCTACGAGCACGTTACGATCTCATGTGTGGCGCAACTCGTGGCACTCATTATCTGTGGTCAACCTCCGTCAGGGTTAAGGGTATTGGGGATTGGTGGATCGGGATAAAGAGTGGAGTTACATACAAAGAAAAAATGTAGTGACTTTATTTTGTATAATTGTTAAGAAGTGAGGTGAATGTAGTATGCATATCTATTCAATGGATCATAGGTTGCAATCAATATCCTAATTATTACAAGTACCATAACCTTACGTTGGATCGATCAGCAAATCAAATCCCTGGTCCAAGTTGAACTTCCGATTCAAGTATTGGAATTCTGAAGGATATCATATACAATGTAACCGCATGATTGATAAATTTGACATATGATGAATATGATGGGTAACGGTAGACTACACATCTCCCGCAATCATAAATTCAATCTCTCCCGCCTGCAATTTCCTTATTTCAAATCAAGCTTCATTGATATCCTAGAAGATTAGGTTTGGTTGTGGGTAAACAAACATTTGATTTCAGCAGCATTCACTAAATCGTCACCAAATCGTGTGTGAATAAGTAAGCCTTACCAACAAGTTTAGTTCAAAACTGAAATATAACTTCAATGCATTGAAATTCAATGGACTGCACAACCGTGGTGAATAATGTAGTGTGCGTGCATGGTATTCTTTGTAAACCACCGATCCAAGTTAAGAATATTTTGGCGAAATCGCTTGAACGAATCAAACCACATAGTCATGAAAAAATGAATGTTTAAAAGTCGTCTCATCAGTTTTTCCAGGTGTACTCGGTGATGTGCAAATGTTAAAGTACAATTAATGATAAAATATCAATGAAATGAGCCATATTAAGTACAAGGTAGATGAATTCTTAGCCAGAATTATATTGCTTGAATTAATCACGCGGCAAACACAAACATCGACTCGAAGAATTGTTTCGAAATTAAGTATAAATCATAAAGTGATGGTTCATTGATTTTCATTAGACTATTATGTGCTGATGCAACAGTTCATTTGCCTACTATTCTCCTTCATTTTCAAGTCGATGTTGCGGCTCACTAATGAGACCATGTATGATCGTAAGTGAATCAATAATTAATCTCCGTGAATACGCAGTGATGTATTTGAAGATTTTTTTGTTCTTTCATGTTTAGAAGTATGTATTTTATGAAATATTTGTTCACTAATGAAATATTAGAGAGGAAAATTATTCCAACGGCTATCAATATCCAATTCCAACAAGCATATTGAATGCCGATCGGATGAAATGTGACGAACTCTCCTGATGGAAGACGTCCACCACCTTCCTGTGGTTTTCATCGAGCAGTATTTCGTATCCTGGCCGGGAGTAGAGAAATATGGCCATTCCAATCGATCCGTACTTAAGGGGGTTTGGTACACTAAACGAAAATGATTTCGATTATTTTCAAAATTTTTCTATATGTTTCCCGATAATGACAATGCTCATCTGCAAAAATTAAGATTGGTGTCCAACATATTTTCTGACAAATGCATTTTTTCAATCAAGCCTCTTAACACAGGATGGCATGGCATAAACAATATTTTATTTTGTCACAATTTGAAAAAAGCTTACAGGTTAACAAATTAAAATACGTATAAAAAAAAAAATCTTGGAACTTTGGTAAAATAATCAGAATACTGCAACATGTCAATCCATTTTCCATTTTAATCTGCAAGCATTTTTCAAATGATGTCAAAATGAAGTATGATTTGTGCCATCTGATGATACCATGTTAAAACGCTTATTTAAAAAAATGTATTTGTCAGAAAATATGTTGGGAATTAATCTAAATTTTTTCAGGTGAGCATTAGCATTATCGGTGACCATATGAAGAAATTTTTTAATTAATCGAAGTGTTTTCGTTTCCTATATCGAAACTCCTTGAAATTTGGATGTAATATGTCTCATTTGTGAATAAATATTTGTGTACTGTGTGACAGCATTAAACCCCTTACGCGGCAATGACGCCCATTAATTATTTCGTGATTCAGTCAATTAATTTTCACGCAATTTGGTACTCAGGGGGTTTCGAGGTCGCTGATTACGATTCCGCCCTTATAATTTTGAAATAAAAAACGGCGGATCCATTATGGGACCTACTTTTTTCATATTGATTTTATGTTGAGCTGGAGTTTTCAAAGTACAATATTTGTATAAATATTACACAAATACTATTCAAAATTGCTCCGTGCATTAGCTGGTGAATCTGAATCCACGCCCCCAGAGTGTACCGCGAGGAGGTTACATTCGTAGGACTCTACACTCCGTTTGTTTTTAAAAATTTTTTTTTGTTTTTTTTTTATAATATTTTATGTTTTATTAAAATGTTGTTTTTATCATTTTTCGTCGTTTTCTTTTTGAATTGCTCTGTACCCTTCATTTTTGCAAACTTCTGAATCGTCAAATCCTTTTCTAATTATTATTTATTTTTATGGAATGAGCTGAAACAATCCAAGCATAGGGGTACATCACCACACTCTACGCAGACGGTTCTTATATCTTTCCTCTTACCGGCGGCGTGACAAGAAATGCATCGTTTTCTAAATCGTTTCTTGTCTGAGGATGTCAACAAGCTTGGAGTATGTGCAGTAATTTTTGTTTTAATCACGCTTTGATTAAGGACTGAATATCTTCTCGTCGTGGTTGTGGCTTTTTGTTTCAAATGTTCGTTGATACGTTCTTCGATCAATGATTGTCGAAAACTCAGCTGATTTTCTTTAGGTTTATCTGAATGCAAAGCATTGTACACAATGGTAGCGTTAAAGATTGCAATATCGATAAGGTGGTAAAAAATCTTATGGTACCACTTGCGAGATCTGCGCAGGAGCTCATACAGCCGTAATAATTGATCTGAGCTGAACCGAGCACGCTTCTGGAGATTGCATTGCCCAAAACTGAGCCGACCTTTGAATTTCAAAAGAGATTCATCGATAGTGATATTCTCGCCAGGTCGATAAACTGCCTTGAATCGTTCTACCAAGTACTTCAATACTGGTCGAATTTTTCGAATTTTATCCATGGACTGATTGTCATTCTCAGAGAAATGAAGTAATTGCGCAATGCTCTCGAACTTTCGTGAAGACATGGTTTTAGCAAATATCGGGGTTTCTAGTATGAGATTTGTCGACCAGTACTGCTTTATTTCCGGTTTCTTAACACTAGATATACCACGCTTTTCGAAAAGGCTGGTTTTACCGTAGGAAAACCAGTCAAAATGACTGGTGTGGTAAATCTAGTGTTAATAAAACCCATGAGAATTCTCAGTGCAATAAATGTATACATTTCGTCGGCAATTACCGGTGTCCATTCAAGTATCCTCGATCGAAGTTTCAATTTTCCACTTTCACGCAACGCATTACCTTCTTCTTCCTGATATATGTTAGTTTGTGCGCAAATCATTTCAATGAACTATGGAGTGAGAAACAATTTCAAAGCTTCGATAGGAGAGCTATCTTCATTCAATTCGACTCCTGTTTGAATACCCGCATTCGGATCATTGAATGAATGGATGATTGGATCAAGAATTCCACTTTGACTCCAAGTCAGGTCAGCTTGAAACTTTTTCCAACGTTCTGCGGGTGGTACATCGTCGTCATCATTATCGGCATTTCGAATAACTTCAATTTTGATTATTTCACTAGATTGTTCAGTTTCTTTCACCAACCATTCATCATCATCATCACTGTCCGGTACAGAAGTATCCATGACGGAATCATCGTCGGAACTCGACGAGTTTGATTCTACTTCTCTTTTTGTTTGACTTGTTGAAGCTGAGAATGAATTCATGTTGAAAAAAAGGTTTTCGACAAAATTGAACTTTTACCTATATTTTTTCAAAAACTAAATACATATGAACAAATGACAATTTTTTCCATTTGGTAAAAAAGTTAGAAAGGGTAATAGAAGCAAAAAAACTAACGGGTCTGTTGAAACAAGCCACTGTGCATTACAAAGTATCGATAGAAACTCGTATGCCTCAGTTATATTTGGACATTCAAAAACAAATCCATTTACGTCACTGCGAAACTGCAACATTCGATGGTGACTTGGTGTTAGACATCAAACCTCAATTATACCCAATGCGTCAAATTACAAAAAGTTTTTCAAGACCAGAACAACTATTGTTTGTTTCACGTAGGTATTATTTAACTAAGCGTAATTTTTTTCAGAACGAAAAACAGTTTCTAGCACAAAAGAGAACTATTCATATCTTCTTTCAAAATTATATTCTTCTGTGACCACCGACATAAATGTCTGTGGAGAGTTTATGTGTATCTTACCGACGGTGATAAGAATCAGTGAAAACGACTACCAACAAAAATTGGGTGATGTTTTCAGAGGACTATGTGTTGTTTCTTTGGCAAAAGTCTATCAAAATATCGAATGCTTCGCAGTTACTCATTATCGTCACCGTTCGACCTAATGTCATCTTATGATATCTGAGTACAGATTCATACTCAGCGACCTCAATAACTTCAAAATTTTTAATTGCTGCATTTTGGGAGCAGTTTCATCCAATTCAAACGAATTTTTACAGTCTCAACCGTCATATTGAATCCGCCATTTTGAGTTTCGAAATTTTTAGGGCAGAATCGTAATCAGCAACTCCAAAAATCCCCGAGTACGAGAAACGAAAACACACTTTTTGGTAGAATTGAATGCGAAATTATGCTAAAGATATTCTTGTGTTTCAAAATATATATTCACTCATGAGATGTTTTAATATTTGATTTATTTCATGCAGAAAATTAAGCGAAGGAAAAAAGAAAATATCAATCGCCCGCAGATTCGGACGCAGGTCATCAAATTGAGAAGTGAAGATTTTGTCGTTGCGGCTGCATGGTCATTTTAATATAAATGCACAAAAGATACATTCAAGTTCTGACCACATCGATGTACTGGAGCTACTTGTTTTTTCGGGATACCTATGTACTGACGCTTATAATCCCCGACCGTCATAAAACCCAATCATCATTAATGGGGCTGCAACCAGAATCTGTTGGAGTATATATTAACTTTGAAAATTTTATTTGCCGCAAGATGGACGGTGGCGGTTTGTGTCCATATTCTTTCAAAACAGATTGTCACCTTTCACATTTTAATAATTTAACATCTCTGGACAATGTCCAATAGTAGGGGGTGCGAACATCTGAGGAAAAAAGTATTGAACATCAATCAAGTCACAGAGTTTCATTTCTGTGCTGCTTGCCTAGCCAGCCGTCAGTTGATAATCGTTTTAAGGTCAGTAACCTTCCACGTCCACGCCGTTGACCTGGTATTTTGCTGAGAGTGGACCGGAATTGAATTCGGAATAGAAGCGTATCTCGAAAATCATAATTTGATTAATTTTCATCATTACGTTGTGAATGACACTTTTATTCTAACAAAATTTATGAAAAAATATTATAGATCCCATTACCCATACAAAGTCACCTAGAAAAATTTGGTTCTCTTTTTTTTGCGACGAATACCGTGAAAAATTATTGTGTGATTCCATGAAGATTGAATATTCTACTATGTTAACATCACATATGATGCTTTTATTCTCAATTATCGACACGCCGATAAACAGTTCGCAGTGAATTTTCTGTGATTTTTGAATGAACAACTTCGAAGTGGGAACCTGGACAATTAAACTATTATTTAGAATTTTCATCTCTGAAATGATTTGGAGTAGGACAGTAATTGAGGATCTAAACATTGTAGAAGTTATGGGAATTATGCAGCTCAAAACGTAAAAACGTTGATAAATTTCGATTTGCTTATGAGTAATGAAATTTGCAATAATTGAATGGCTCATCCGGAGAGAATAAAAAAAAATGTTATCTGAAACTGACTTATCGGCCGATTTTCAATTTAACACCGTGGAATACGAATATCAGAGCGCGAATCAGTCGGGAAACGAAGGTATCAATCATTCCACATAACGGCGGTCAATTGTCGTGGATAATTGAGTGGTTTGCAGTCACTTTGCAGTGCATTTATTGGTCATACGCGAAGAATTTAGGATCGAAAAATGTTGTATTTGGAATCTTATCGATATGGTAGTATAGAAATATATAGATTCATCAGCATCGTAGCTGAAGGTTTAGAATACTTATACAGCGAACAACGAGAGCATGTACGCGAAACTTAGGAGGCAGGTAGTAGCGAGATGGCAGGCACGATGGACCACTTCAGACCGCGGCCGTGTCGCTGCTGCTTTTTTCCGGACATCGCAGCCGGTCTAGATGCAAAGTCGGTTCGCCTGGACCATTTGGTCACCCAAATAATTATGGACCATGAGGCGCCCAAAGAACATCAAGCGCCTTTCGGCGACACCGAAATCCCACTGTGCGAATCGCGCGGAACCGAAGATAATGCGGTTCATATGCTTATGGATTGCGAGGACTTTGAAGCACCGAGAACGTCCATGATGGCGATAAAGCTACGAGATGAACCTTAGCCAGGACTAGCGAATGTGCTGGTCAAAAATGAAGAAAATTATCAAGTGTTTGTAAATTATTACAAATCTGGTATGTTCATTCAACAGGTAGAAAGTATGACTCGCTTGTAGCTCCATTGACTCAAGATGTTTGATTAAGTATAGAATCAAACTAGACTGCGTGAAAAAGAGTTTTCCATCATATCAGATATGTTGAAGCAGTGGTAATAGGTTGTAGTCCCGTAACCTTCGCGGATAAACTGCAACCTGGTGTACTCCGCGGGCTAGGCAACTTTTAATTTCGTTTTCCATTTGTTTATCTTCATTCCCTTTCCTTTCTTTCTACATGATCATCATAATAATCATCAATATCATCATCATTCAAGTACAAAAGTGTCGCAAGAGGGCTCAAGAGCTCTTGGGAAATAAGCAACCCCACGACATGTATCCCAACTACGTAGCGGCAGTTCGTCATAACCAGGAGATTAATTGTGCGCGTCTTCTCGGTCCGCTAGCAGGGTGCCAAACCCAAGTACCTCAAAAATGCGGGGAGCATGGGACGGACCCTAAAGTGGTAACCATTAGAAAATGCAGATCGATTTGAAGAAAGTGACATCATCAACGACCCCTAAATGCTCCTCATCGTATTTTCTGTAAATTTGGAAAGAATTCATCAAATAGTTCTTGACATGTAATAGTGGATTCGAAAACTGCATCATCTGCTGGTGGCCATGTTTTTTTCATTTTCTATGCTGGGTAATTTTTTTTTCATGAGCTCTCGCACATATATCTTCGTGTTGAAGAGATGCGTTTTATGTTCACCTATCGCTCCTCAGGAAAAAAATTCCAAATTTATACACTTTTTTCGGGCCTCTAGGTAGATGTAGTATATATAATGTAGATGTAATATATATAATGGAGCCCTTTAACCAAACAACAGTCAAATCGGTATGGTAAAAACATGTTTTTTCTTAATGCTAACCTATATGTGTCATGAAATTTCACGTTTCTTAAGTCTCCTGAAAGTGAAATTTATGCTTTCAGAGTGATGTTTGCCACTCGGTCGGTCTTTCAGACTGTGTCGTATCGGAACCTCGTGACCTCAATGATGAGAGATTCGAAAAATTTGAAATTTGGTGGCGTTTTAGTGCGGTTGGGGGAAATTGGAAGTTCCTTGGTACCGTCTCAATCTGACAATCACGAAAATCGGCATCAGTCATTGACAAGTATCCCTAATTCGTCAATATGCTCACAACTTAAATATAACTTTCGTAACGTCAGCGGAACTACCAGCTGTGACGACAGAATTTTGTCTTCTCTATTCAAGGATCTGAGTTCGAATCCTAAGACAATTAATCTTTTTTTCTTCGCCAAATTTTCCACATGAAATATTTCACATGAAATATCAACACACCCCGTGAATGAATATATATATTTTCAAATTGAAATAATATGTTCAAAATGTTTCCTAATTCTATTCTACAGGAAAGTATGTTTATGTTACATAGGGTCAGTGCAGTCTTGTATTACACGAAAATACTTACGAATATAAAATTTTATAACTGAATCCTGAGTGCAGATCTAATTGAATGGCTATATTTATCCGCCCACGCTCAGTTTACGAAACATGGCTCGATGGCAACCACGAAAAGATGGTAGACGACGTCCATCAGGAGAGGAGGAAGATTGAGAATGGATGTGGGGAATAAAATTTGCGGCAAGTGGAAAATGGAGAATTACCCTGCAAAGGGAACAAATCTGGATGAAAATTGTACAAGAAGTTATTTATGTTGAAATGAGAATTCACAAGAATATGAAAAATAATAATGAAATCGAATTTACATACGCACGAATGAGAGTACAAAAGCGAGATACAATAATAATATGAAACACTTGAGGCATTGAACAAAACCACGATTACTCTATGCTAGGCCAAGAGAGTTCATATTGTGATCATACATGGTCCTATCAGTGAGACAGAAAATCGATTTGAAAACGATTTGAAAATAGTAGCTGAACAAATGGATGAATGCACATATAATGGTCTGTTGTGCAGTTCAAAATTATCTCTTCATTATGATTTATAATTGATTCCGAATTAATTTTCATAGTTGGTGTATATGTTTGCTGCGGGATTTATTCCAAAAACTATAATTGTGCGTAAGAATTGATCTACCTCACATTATCATTATTTGTACTCTAACGTTCATACATCTTCGAATAGACGTGAAAGAACTGGTAATGCGATGTTTAAACGTTCATTTGTTCATGATTATATTATTTGATTTGTTCGAGTGATTCTTTCAGAATATTGTCAATTCGAATCGGTGGTTCACAAAGAAAACCATGTACTACCACTTCATATATATTTTTTTAACCTCGCAAGTAGAATTATTACAGATGACAAATATATGAAAGATGGTTTGGGCAGATGTAAAATTGCGAATGATGGCTTCGATGTTGTATATCCATACCCGAGCGCCATTTTTCCGTATGCTACGAAATTTTTTAAACTGACTTTTTCATGAACGTCGAACCTTCGAGGCATTGTCTACTTAACTTTCAAATATTTCATGTCAAATTTAATTGTTTATGTTTTTCATGCGAAACTGCATGCCGTAATATCCACTTGGATATGATTCCCAACGCCTATGGGATATGGTGAATTGCCACTCAGATATCAATATATTAGTATCCCGCTATAATATGACTTCAGGCTCGACCGGAAATAACAACATGCCAAAAAATTACTCTTCAGAGGAATATGAAAATTGGTATATTTCCATGTTGCGCTCTAGGGTTGTTAAATCTTTGCATAGAGTCTTGAGATCCATCTCATGAAGATTCTTGATTAACCTAAGCTATTCTTATTATTCTTGCAATTACCTTGTATATATTGACCACTCTGTCCTTTTTAATCTCGAATGTGATTCTTAAATATTAATATTTTTGACTACACGGTAATATATGAACATATTTAGTTAAAGAATTTCGGTACATTAACCGAAAATGCTCTGATTATTCCACATGTTCATCGATAATGTCATGCAACACACGTTTCGACAGTGGAATTGACTTGAAACTCTCTCTCGATACATAATTACTAAACAACGGCGCAAGTGACAAATAAATTCTTTTTACAATTTTATGCAGTTGATAGTTAATCCGGAGTTAACTCGAGGTGGTAGAACTTGCCCTAAGAAAATGGTTTGACGTATAAATAATACGTTCCAATTGAAACGAACAACTCCAGTAATAAACATCGACTATGCCATATTACACGAATTTTTCAAAAATTGGCAAAGGTTTGAATTTATAAAAAAAATTCATATGGAATGTGTGTATTTGTATAAAACACTACTAAGAGATCTTATAGCTGAAGATACCAAAGACAAGCTATCCAGAATTGAGCAAAAACAATCGACATTGCGATTAATCTACAAGAAGTGCGCCATGTGAATGAAGGTAAATAGTAAGACAATGTATGATTTTTTTTCTAGTGCAGAAATTTTGTTCATTTTCATGAAACAACGACAAAACTATACGTAAAAATTTTTTAGTAGAAATTTGATGATAAACGTCGAAATGTACATAAATGCATCATCATACTGACGGGACGAGTTAGTATACGGTGTGTCTGTCATAGCCTAGAAAGTAATTTTTAATATTGTGTCAATGAAAAAAAAAAAATAACGCATCTCAAATTCTATGATCTACAACATAAAAATGATAATTTCACGATACAAGTGTAGATATATGAATAGTGAACGGTAATTGGGAACATTTGCTTACATCCATTCCTTTATTCTGAATGGCCGATAAACGATCCTAATACATTCAATCCATTGCCTATAAATTTTTAATGATGGAATGATGAAAAAGAATATTATACATTACATAGAGTAGTGAACACTATAAAGGGTAAAAAAAATTAAGAAGAAATACTTAACGCGCTGTATAGTGTTAGAGAGCGCGATTGAAGAAAAATAATGAGTGTGTAACTTTAGGAAGTGCTCAGGCGACTGAGTTTCAGAATTAGCATTTTAGAATGAGCGAAAAGAGCCCCTGGGGCGAGTAATGTCCCCGTCGCCGTACAAACATACATATGTAGATACATCACAGGGAGACGGGTTGTGAGTCGTATATTTAGTATACATATACAGTATAAAATACATCTACATACGAGTGAGAGGGAGAGAGGGAGAGAGACAATATAGACTGAGCGAAAATGCTAGAACGAGATGGAGAAGAAAATAAAAAGAAGAGAAAAAGAAGAATATCGCCTGGAAGTTGTCATTGCCCTGGGCGTAATGTGGAAGAGTCTACCTGGTCTGTGTGGCTGGCCCTCGGGGCCAATGTGTGTTGTGTTGTGTGTGCGAAGGCGCAGTCGCGGCTGTTGCGGTCTCTTCGTGCGGCCGCTGTACATATACCTATATATCTATTCCTCATCGTCTATAGTCCGTGCATTTCGCCTCAACAAATACTTTGCCGCCGTCTCTTCTGTATCCATGTGTCTCGCTCTTTAGTTACCACGCGCGTTTTGCATGCATTTACCGACACATCACCTGCGGTGATTTGCCAGCGAGACGGAGATATGCAATAGAGAGAAAGAATGAAACAGTGGGGGGAGAGAGTGGAGGCGAAGAAGGAAGAGATACATGGGAGAAAAAAATCACACCACAGGGAAAAACGACTTGGACGAATTGTCTCGAGAAGAAGAAAGGAGAAAACAATATAAAAATATAAAAAGTCGAAAGATGAACTCGATGATGTATATCGTTGTATGACTTTCCAAGGTGTGAGTGCAAATGATATTTCATTGGTGAAAGTACGTATTCAGACTTGAAATTAGTATGATATACACACATATATATATATATATAGGGTAAGCAGACATATACATACAGGCCTAAAGCATAAAATTATCATGAGTATATATGCATATGGCAAGGAACATTTTATATTATGACTATTGATGAATTCTTCCCAATAACATCGACCGCGGTTGAACGCGACTACTCACTCGAATGCTTTTTGTTGTACGCCGAGAAGAATTTCGCATGCGCGTTATTTCACCAAATAACACGTTGCACTATATTCACATCACAGCAGAGTGTCGAATAGCTTTCGGCGCTCCCGAGGAAAGTCCTTTCACTGCAATTGACCCTGCTTAAACTGTCAAATTTCATGTAGAGAGGTAATCAACATCAAAACCAACTTGACCTAACAACATTAACGCCCAATTATGGTTCTGCGAAACAATGATAGCAATATCAAATTCAAACTTCGGAACATTCAATTTTTCTCGTTTCTGAATACGGAGATAGGGAATAGAACCTAACACTGTGAATATTGGAAAGATACCCAAGTCCAAATCACAATATTATGAAGATAGCATAGACTTTTTTATCATTCTACTATTTTGCAAATTCTTTTTCGAAGATTCTTATCCAAATTAGCATTGTGGGAATGTGTCTGGATAGCTTATACTGAATTTTGTACCCATACGCACTGTTGCGAGTTTCTAACTACGGGTTGCCTGGAGGCACCAAGCATTGGTCCTGAACGGGATGCGATGTGCCATCGAGAATAATATGATTTAGGGGAGCCAACACCCTCGCCTAAGTCGTATTACGTTTGGGAAAGAAAATAGGTCCAGCGTTATCAAATGTGACGTTCCCATATGGAAACATCACGGGCGTCCTTACTAGGACCTGTATATAATATAGGAATTCTATCTGGAACTGCCGATTCATCTCGATGCAATTTCTAGATGGGACGCGACTGGATACTGAATGACAATATTCATAATTTCGACGGATATCTATTAATATAGAGAGAAAGCCACATATTTATGACTTTCTACATTATTATATATTTTTCAAATTTGTACGTGGACGCCTTTAATAGTTGTCAATTCACTAATGAATGACAGCTCACTCGTGATTGACAGCTCATACATTGGCATTCAGAACGATGTCATCAATGAAGAATATATGAAGCGACAGATTTTAATGAACATTTTTTATCTTTTTCACGTAATTATCACTGAGAATTCATTATTTGATGTTGCACCATTTCGCCGATTTTTGAAAGACAATATCGATATTACCAAATAGTTTGAATTTTTTTTTTTTATAATAATATCTAGAAATTGATTCTATTTAGAATTGGAAAGGGCATATAATGAAGTTAAATACTAATTTTACAGTATTTATCACGAAAATTGTGAAAACTCAATAATAGAACATTTTCACCCACGAGGAAAATGAATTTACGATTCATACAGTCTGTGTATTCATAACGAGAAAGATTATGGAACTGACTACATATTATGATACGTGAAAAAGCGAATCAAATAATTATAATATTCCAAGTTTTCGCCATTCGTGAAGAAACCAAAATAGTAGATTGTCACAAAATCATAATACATATATTTAGTAATAATTCAATCAAATCCAACATCCGAGAATGCATGTATTGATTTATATTTTCGCTCTGTGTCGGTGCAATTGTCCAGATCATTGTTGAACATAGATCGTCAAGGTTCTACATTGATGAGTATAATCTATAATTCCATGAAGTCTCTACAAAATGAATCGGAACGTATGGGCTGGCACACAATTAATGGGGACACACAATTAACTCATAAAAATAATTTCAGAGTTGTCGCTGTCATTGATGTTCGAAAAATATACAATGATGTAAAAATAGTAACTAATATGATTCAAAATTTTCGTCGCAGTGTAACACGTCAATAGTTACTGTGTTGGCCAGTAATACCCACGCTCATCACACTATATATTCACAAATGTGCGCCAAAAATGTTGAGGAGAACATGATGGGGAAAAGTTACTGTGGAGACACCAGGTATTACTGTTATGAAACACAGATCATTACTGCGTTGATCGTGATGAGTTCCACAAAACTAATTTTTATCCAGTATTCGGACATTGAAGGTGCTGAAATTAATTTCTCACAGTGAAGAAACACGGACTTGTACGTTGCATAAATTTGGGAAAAGAAAACAGGCCATGAGTTAATAAACATGACGCCTGTGTTTGGACTAAGATAGGCATCCTATCAAGTATTTATACATATTATGCGTAACCTGTACGAGCCGTGGTTTTTGCGAGGCACACTGAAAATAATGAATTTTTTGCTCCCAGAATCCAAAGTATCACCGAGCCATTTTTCATATGGTGAGGATACGTATCTTCACTGCAAGAATACTGGTATATCTCCAGCAAGAATACCAAGTTTACTGATACCGCTGAAACTTCAACTTATGTGACCATAGTTGTTATATATGTGTTTGTATTCTTAATACAGCAATACCAAGTTTTGAGGTGGTAAATATTCGTTTCATCTATTAAGAAAATTTTGGTATTTGTACTATAGGAATACGAGTATTGCTGCAAGCACAAAAAACATGCCAGTAGTAAAAAGACGGTATTTCAGTGCATGATTGCCACACGAGTGTTGCCAATTTTTTAGAATGCTACAATTTGAATTGGATTTGAAACTTATCGGATCAAAAGAAAAGAAAGACAGAGGACACAAAATTATTTTTGATGTTTGAGTAAACGGTTATCTCGTTATAAAAATGTTATATGTATAAAGGCTATGAGCATAAGGACCTATAGAAACTACAGAAAAGAAAATAAATTCGCTCCCCATGCCTTATAGATGTTCACTAACTTTTATAGGTAGTTTTACATTCCCCATTCTTCTCTCCCTTCCCCATTCAACTACCTGAATACTGTATTTATATCTGAGTGACAACTGCAATCGCAATCAGTAGTATATGAAATAATTAACAATTATTAAACTATTTTTGTTGCTCATATGCGACCCACTGTTTCATCAGTAGAGTATATGTTGGATGATGGGTGTATTGGATTTACATTATTTCGTTATAAAATGTTTGGAGAGCAGCGTTAAAATGTAGAATGTACACAAATGAGATATTTATAATACAATTTCTCATATGGAAAAGTCAATGAGAAAATATAATGTGGCCACTCACTCACCTCTCCTCTTTCAATATCCTGAGGAGATATATCATTAAGCATATCCCGCGCATTCCAAAGTGAAATTCGTAGCGCGTGACCTATGCAACTTGAGTTATATATATTTATATATATGTATACAGCATCGAAAGTGGCGTAAATCTCTCTTGTTGCCAGCAGCAATGCGGCTTGTACATGTGCATATATACCTCGAGTCTTACTAGTAGAAATATATATGCAAAGCAAAAGTAACAAGACGCAACATTATAGAGAAACACGGATTTAAAGTTGTATTGAATATGAGTATCTATCTATAAAGTATATTTCTTATTCATATACATGTTCAATATACATGTATAATATGCAACGAATAGATTTGCTCTCTCACTCATGGTATTTTTCATAGTGAATATACGAGAAAAGAAGTCGAAGCGTCAAGGCACTCCCGACACGCGCCAATGCACGTCTTGCTCCATTTCATCTAGCGCCTTTTCCCATTCCACTTACTCACCTACTTGTTCACTAGACGGAAACACAATTTTTATTTGTTTCTCTACCACGATATATATGTACGTCATATGAAAATAACACGAACGTTTGTTAAGTTGATGAACGATTATAAAAATTTATTCGAACATGACATTAGTGATCCAAACGTGTATAAAAAAGTAATATAGTAAACATAAATTGGCCAGTACCTTCACTTCCCGTTGTCGTAGTTGTTTATTGAATCTTTGCATTGGTCGTTCGTATGTTCGATTAATGCAAAAACCACTATTATTCTCCATATACGTTGTTGTTTCATAAGAAACATAGAAACAACAGCTCAAATTTCAGACGTACCCTCACGAATTTTTCCAATTTTTCATTCAATCAACACGCAGTGAAGAGAATGCAGTCATTCCCACATGGTCCCCATGTTTATCTTTCCGTTTTGCATAAGCAGGAGAGAGGGAGCCATTTATGTGCTTCGTTTCTCCCTCTTTCGTCATCTACTTTGATGAGAGACGAATTCATCTCTCCATGTTTCCCTATTATATCAAGCTCGGATCTGGCAACTCGTGGAGGATTGACTTGCCCTACCTCAATGAAATGTCTTTAATTTCAAGGAGTGGTGCTTGAAATAACTGTTGGTAATCCGATCACAATAAAAATATGTGAAAAACCATTGTAACTCGTGATATATTATGGTGATCTGTGGGACCACGGGTCGGTACTCATCTTAGAAGAATCGCGTCTCGGTACTTGGTGGTTCATAAATATACGGTTTGGTCTAAAGCGGTATATTAGTAGTTATCAATCTAATTCTGAGACATATCATTCTTTTCTGACAATCATTTCCGCCAGTCTATATTTTTCTGAAATTATCAAACCTGCATCGTTATTTGGCCCTATTATACTTTTCTCTCCATCCACGTTGAATAAATATTCAATTCCAAATTTGGCAATAAAAGAGTAGATTCACGTTCGAGTGAAAATCTAGATGGCTCGCATCGAGTCGCACCATACTTGCACAAAGCTTGACTATGGTGATGAATGATGATGAAAATGTTAATTAGTCAGCATTACGAGAATAGTGGAAGAATAAGCGAAAATCAATATACGTAACTCGCCAGTTATGATATTCATTTTATTTTCAAGACTTGACATCGGTTGTTATTGACATCTTTAATGCGGTTGAATCGATACATCACTATGAAAATTTTCTTCCAAAATCCATGTAATTCAGTTGGAGCATTAGGTCTTTGAAAGTTCACTTAATGGACTTGATAGTTGTTTTTGAATTATAACTGGGATGTTCTCTATATAAATAAGATTTGATGCAGTTTGGCAAGAATAAAACCCATTGAAATTTATCAGTATTTGAGCTTTACAATTTTATTTCTAAGTTCCTACGGGCAAGCGACACTTTGTTTGAACATTTTTCATTTGATTCTGGCATCCCTTATGAACTCCCAAACTCTCATTTTAATTGGAGCTCTGGCTCGTGAAATGAACCCTTACCGATAGTTTTTATTCCAACCGTGTGATGAGAAGCCAACGATATTATAAATTATCAAATTAGAACTTGTAATTCCAAGAAATCAACACCGCTGTTTCAGCCTGCGGTCCAATCAATGGACAATACAATAAGTACTAGAAATTAACTGATTTGAATATACAACCGAATAAATATTTATTTTTTCCATAACCGAATGCGGTAATTAAACTTATGATGTTTTGGCAGCTGTTCTGTCGTAACCACCTTCTCATTTAATTATCCGCTCACAATTTACACCATGTACTTGCTGGAGGAAGCTCACATGAAATTATAAATTAAATTATTCAAATATGATCGATTATATATTTGATTTGAGATCCAATGAAATTAATATTCAATATTGAATATGTATTTGGCGTACTGAATATATAACGTTTGGGCCTGACTACGTGTGCAGGCACTGACCCACCACGAAATCATATCGTACCACGCTGGAATAACCGATGAGCGACAGTTCATTCCTATGAGATAATGCATCCCTAAGTATGAGGCTGTTTAGTATCAGTCGTTCAATTTAAGTTTCCGTTCGCATTACATCCCAACACTTTTTCCATATCTGCCATACTCACAGCTACAGATGCTCGCATTCAACTGATATTTTGAAATATCGATGAGATTTTCTATCAGGACGACACAGACTTCGCTCTCGAATTATCATTCGATTAGTTCTATGCCTCGAAATCGAGTATTTATGCTAATATTTACAAAATCACTGTCTAAGTCAGTCATATAAAATGGCTCTATTATTGGGATTACGATTAATGAGAACCCGGTGACCAATATCTAATTGTGCCAGCTGCATTGAGCATAGGTCAGCAGTGACTCTCCAATTATTTCTGAAAATAAATATCAGAAACCAAACTGATAATAGTTGGCTATAAAGAGTTTGCCTTGTAAACATAACAGCACATATTGGATGTTGACATCGGTGCATTTCCTGATATTGGCGTTCAGCCGTTTCCATATATATTCGTTGACATTGTTGAATTATTCCCAATCAATCCAATAGTTAATGAAATTAATAATAATTAATGTGTGTTATTATTATGGTCCTTGTGTTCGTTTTGTTTGTTTGTTTGCTTCGTTATTTTTTCCGAGCAAAACGATGGTTGAAAATTAAAAAAGAGTGAGACAAAATATATTTGTGGGAAAATATATATGCCTTCTAGCGTATTTCATGAATAATTTCGATTCACCGGAGACTCGTCGGCCTGGAGGGGCATTTGCCTGGGGCGATCGGTTCTAATTACGGCAACTGCGAGCGCATATAGCGAGTTCGTCCGCGCCTCTGGGCATACCGAGCTCCCACCCCCCGGGGGCCTTGAGCACCATCCCTTCTCCCACCCTACTCCTCCATCTGCCCTATAGGTTCAACAAAGTCTTCAGACCCTATAGGCATCGACGGAGGAACAAAGTTTCCTCTCCTCGTTCTCTTCTATACAGTTTTTTTTTCCATGTACGTATTTTCGTTCTCTTCTCCTCTCTCTTTCATTTTTGTACCATTCACTCATTCTCACTCTTTCACACCCACTCAATCTCATATGCTTCCTCCTATGCCTCTTCTCCCTATCTGTCTTCCTCACCATCACTAATTCGTTGAACATGAGTATATTCAAACTTATCTCCGAACATTATACATATTTGTCCACGTAGATGTGTACAGGGACGTGTAATTTTTTATGACGCAGTTGGTCGTGTCGTATATTGTCATTATTTCACATGTTTCCTTTTCATAATCAAGGACAGGGTAAACCCCCAAGGACAATCAGCAAACACAGTGCACTACCAGCCCATACCCACATACATACATATATATATTTCTGATCCCGCGACAATTTTTGATCGACAGAAATTAGTTCCTCGATCAACATCATTTTTTTCGCGAATTGATTATTATATTGATGTAAATAAGAAAAAAATTATCATTTTGGAAAAAAAAAAAAAATTCCATAATTTTCGTAGTACACACGTACTTGGTATATATGTATATGAGGATACCTATATGCTTAAGAATATACAAACGACGCCCGCCAGGCATTCCATCGCTAATTACGGCAATTGCAAAGTGCGTCACAGCACTCCCCGCGGATACACGACCAAACCTGACATCTTTTTTCCCCTTGTGCTGCCGGAGGTAGTTAATTTTCACCATTTCTCCTCTGCAGACATCCCCCTTCTCCTCACCCTGTTCAATCGCCTGAGAATTTCCTGCCACGATAATCTATAGCCATGTGAATACCTACCGGGCCGGATGAAAACGAGCGTGATTATTGAATCGAAACAATACTGCGAATTTTGGGATCAGAATAACTTGAAATATATCAAAACCTGCTATTTCCTGAAGAATTAACTATCATATATATCATGTTAGCTATTTAGACAAATTTTGAGTAATGAAATAGGTATCAGACTGTACAGACATGCATTCATATATGTTTGATATATGCTCGAATTGTCATTTCTCGTGCAAGATGTTTACGAAGTTCGTCGTTGTCTGTGTCGTTACGACTATTGGTCAGGAGCAAATGACGAAGACTGGAATTTATAATATTCATTCTTAAGTTTATTCTTTACTTGGTTGAATATTCGTGACAGATCGATTCCAAATATTTACTTTTTCGAATATAAAACATACGTGCACTGCAAACCCAAATGCATTACCAAACGTTTAATTCTCTATCTGAAGCATTCTAGTCACTCCCAACAAGTCAGTGTGTGGCGTTTTCCACATGAAACTTAACATATTTGGAAATGTGTTAAAAGTGACCACAATGCTTTAGGTAACTGTACGTTTGCTAATATACTCAGGTTTGTACTGTATGTAAGTGTACATATTCTCATATGTATGTTGAATATAAGTTTTCGTTCCTGTTTTGTATGAAAGCTTCATAAATTACTCTTTATTCCTTTATTTACTACAGTTAATTACAGATGTGGCGCCCGCAAATGCAAACAATTCACACCGTACTCAGTTCAGGAGATTTCAAATTAATTTATGAGCCGTACAATTTCTGAGCTGCTGTCGAAATATACAAGAGAAAAATCAAAAAAGGAAGGCGAAAATGGAGGCAGACGGAGAAAAAATAAGTAGGTGAAAGACTTGAAACGAGAGATAGAGATGTATCGATTATATATGCATGTGTCTTTAAAAACTGGTAACTGACGCTTTGAGTCAACCTCTCACTTACTATACATCTATCCATAATTGAGTATTGATGGAGTATTCTGATGTTTGGAAGCACAACATACTCGAATAATAACATATATTTGCTACTTCTCAATATTAAACTATAACTCTATATGCAAGGGCAGAAGGAAATCCGTTCATCGTTTGATGTGATTGAACTCTTACTGATAAGGAAGTCATTGATCATAATCAATTACCGTTTCTGAAAAGACGGCTCCAGGTTGACGGATTTTGGATCCACCACGTTCACAAAAAAATAGCAAGTGAACAAATAATTCGATAAATGTCGAGAGATATATCACCGTCAACAAATTCCATTCATGAGTATAGACATGAAAAAATAACTATTCCATTATTCACTTTCACTTACAGAAGAAAAAGAAATTGAAAACGAAAAATATATTTTAAAAATGTTGTAATATACCATGAAATATAATTAATGGCGATGTAATAATTCCGTTGAGCAATACCACGTGGTGGTTTATATGTGGAATAACAAACACGAAACGCGCGACTCAACGTTCTCTATGCGACTGAACTCAATCATGGACTTGGGCAAGCGCGCGCGCTCTCCCTCCTTGTAACCGCGAGTCCTATCCATCGAAACACCGAGCGGTATACATGGCAGTCATATAGGTGAGTGCGCGCGATTAAAATGAATGACACAATCACACCAAACAAATGTTTGCCAGACATCATATAATTTTTTCATATTGCGACATGATGTCATCATCATTATATCCATATCAGAAGTGGGAAAATTTTTAATTTCGGGGACAAGTTATTTTATCAAGATCGGATTCGATATCGGCCAAGGATTATAAGAGTCACTATGTTAGCGTCCTGCAAGTGGGTGCATCAGAAAAATAAATAACGCTAATACACAAATGTATGCTCGAAACTCAAGCATAACCTTCAAAACTATATGCATAACATTCAAATAGATCACATAGACGCAGTGACGAAACTTTTTCTTGTCAGTTGGACGATCAGACGCCGATTTTGAGGTATTATCAGAATTTTCTGTTATTTTTATTGTGTTTTTCTATGAATTATTTGATATCTTTGATTTCGTACCAAATATTGACCGTTCACATCTCTCATCAATGAATATATCTTTTCGAATGTAAGCAAGTATATATATTACTTGAATACATTTCCATTATATTTTACGAGATTAATATCGTCAGATAATATAAAATAGTCGTTCACAAATAACATGTTTGAGATTCTAATGTTATTTCAAAATCTAGTAGAATGGCAGTTTTTACTCCCAGCCAGTATATGAGATACTGCTGGATGAAAGTGCACAAAGGGGGTAAATGTCTTCCATTAGGGAAGAAGAAGGAAAATATTTGCCTGGAAGATAGTTTTTTTTCAATTCATGTAATGTTGAGGATGGAAGAATATCAGAAACACAATGAAGTTGAAACTGAAAACTGAGTTGAATTAGTAGATAGATAAATGATTTTTTTTTTTATATAGCTACGAATAATAATAATTCTTACTATACTATTTTCATTTTTGTGCCTTTCTGTTTTCTATAATTACATGCTTTCTTGAAAATAGTCACACGTATAATTATATATTGTCATATAACTTATACATCATGTTCAAGTTCGAATTACATTGCAATCACATCTTGTAATCGTATAATACATGTTGACTTTATATGTATACCCTATATACTGCTACCAATTATGTCACAAATATCAATTTTCACAGTGCCATTTATTTATTGGGCCAAACATTTTTCGGTGTGTTGAGCTGCGTTCTCTATTTAATGAGTATAGTATTATCGAAAATGTTCGCTGTTAAAGTTGAAATGCTTCTATTGGACAGATATTTTTTTTCTAACTCCCACATATATGCGGATAACTCGCTCTGGTTCATTTTTCAGCAATTGAATCATTGTTCAAAGAGGGTCGGTAGAATCTTACGGTATATGTGATTTTTAGTAATCTGGCATTGCAGAGTTTCCTAAATTGAATTGAATTTGAATCGAACAAAAATATAGTATCATCTGCGAATAAAGAATGAGTAGAAATTAATCTTTGCCACATTTTTCTCTCTACCAACCCCGTGCTAATTCATCGAAATCGGATTCAATCTGAATCGTTTGTGTATGGAGGCGATTTTGCAGATGTTAATCCCTGGAGTGCATCCTGAGACTGGATTGCAGATTTTCCATGATCGATAATGTCGATTGACATCAATGTGAAAAGCCGAAATAGCCGCAAGTTGTTCTTTATATCATTAACTAATGAAGGCATGGTACTTGGTCTTGTTTTCGCCGGATATAGATGAGGAAGCCAACTTGAGCTCCATCTTAATGAGTAGCGCAAAGATGAAGAGACGAAGAACGATGCAAGGATTTTTTTTCTTTTAACTGCAGTTTCCAGAAGCTTTTCTACTTTCGTTCGATCCGCTTTCAGTTTCATTCGGTTTTTAGTTTGAAATTGATTTAGTGTCCAAGATATTTTCACATCTTCAATGTTACTCAAATGTCATATTCCATTTCTACCTTATCCTTCCCCTTTCTTAATAGAAGATGCCCCTCCCCTCCTCACGATATCCATCGACCAATATCTCATATACTGGCTAGACTAGACCAACTTCACCACTCTACTTGATTTATAATCAACATAAACATTTCCAACTTTTTATTCATAATCATTTTGTGTTATCTGACTGCATTAATCCGAATACTAATAGAATATAACGGGAATGTATCTGGTCGGTATTGCCTTACGTACGTCCGGAAGATATATTCGTGGGTGAAAAGTGTGAACGATAAATATTTTGACGAAATGAAGGATTTTAAATATTCGATGAGTAAGATCCGAGTCGATAAATTTGTTTCGGTTTCGCCTTGATGCAATAACACTCGTCCTTACTTCGTCCTGATGTAATAAAATTCATCACGGTTACCCAGATCCAGGCCTGCCAATAATAATGATTATGCGATCTTCAACATAGTCTCACCCTGCCTGTTTACTGGCACCCGTTTATTCGTCATTATCTTATCGTGCTCACATTTATGAAGTGCAGTTCTATTTTTTCAACTGATATATAATGCTATATTCCAATACGTCATACATATACGAATGGTAAATAATTAAAAATTTGCGGATCAAATTCAGTAGAAATAAACGTGGATGTATGAAAAATAATATCATAAACATACTTGGCAGTCTAATTCTGGATATATATAATTTCTGGTTAATGTGTGGCGTTTTCACTCCTGTACATCATCAATTATCAGATTGATATATGACACCAGCGCCCGAGATTACCGACGAAATAACTCTTGTAGGGGTGTGCGTACCGCTGCTGAGAATACGAACACTATATTGGCAGTGGTAATACATTGCCAAGAGCCTGAACGGCTCTACTGTAATCGGCCCGAGCATGATGTTCAAGTACTTCTGAATTGGCTCTCCTGGCGTTTTATTATGTCGGAAACTCTCAAAAAGTTGGAAAATTTGACGATAGTGAGCGTGGTGATTCTAAGGCCAAGATCAAATTGGGTGATCTTGAACTCAACTAAGAATGAATCAACGATTTATATAATATACCGACGGACATATCTACGAAAGATGCTCTACACGGAGAGAAAGTTATTGAAATTATGCATAAAAAATTAACTCAGATTGAGCTTTTTTCAAATGACAATGCAACTGCATGTTGGTTACGTGACGTGTATGTGAAGTGTGTGGTTATATAAAATGATGAATGAAAAGTGTTTTAATTTTCCTTTGTTTTTGAGGTTAAGGTTCATTGTTTGAATGCATAATATTTTATTGGAGATTGATGTCGATTAATGCGCATAATTAACTATTAGATTAGTGCCAACAAATTGTTTTTGGGCTAAGATTCAAAAACACTTTTCAATTATCAATGTTCGTTCATTAATTGTTTGTTTTCTATTCAATTATAAATCCTATTAAAATGAATAAATTAACAAATATTCATTGATTGAAACTCAATAAATCAATTTATAATTTTCTCTTGTTGTAACAAGAATATTATAGGGTGGCATGTATAGATTAGTACAAATAAATATCTTCGTCTAGGCTTGATGAGGTTTGTGGTGTTTGATAGTCGTCCTTTGATTACAATTGGCGGAAAAAAATTAACTAAGTCATCAGTATGCATAAAATTTATCAGAAATAATTTTCGATCCGTTCATAAAAATACTGATAAAGACTTTTCTTTGTTGTTCATTTAATTTCTTTATTATTTATACGTCTTCATAACTTTATTTAACCTACGACTTATGTTTTGTTCAATTTTATTGTATGGATTTTTTATGAATCAATACGCATTTGTCTATTACGCTTTAATAAAATATTTGTATTATTTATTTCAATTGAATTATCGAATTATTTGGATTGAAAGATATTTGACAATTTGATTGAAAAAGATACCATATTTATGGTTGCTTCAGAAAATGAGCCTCAATTCTCGGATGTTAATCATATAATTTTGCCGTCAGATAAAAATGTTTCATTTATTTTAAAGAAATTGGATCACTGTTATTTGTGTGGTCATTTTGAACCATATAAAATATGTGACCAAAATGGTTATACTCATCAAATAACGACAAGGAACCAATATTCATTAACAAATGTAACAATTATCAGTAAAATAAGAGCTTCCAATAACAAATCATATATTTGTACTACTTGGATGTAAATAGTAAAAAAAAAAAGAGATATTTTTATGTATTTTCATTACAAAATTGAATATTCGTTTTAATTGAAAAAATATGAAATATATCATTTTATAAGCCTGACAACTATTTGTTGAACGTGAATGTGTGTCTACGCGTACGTCTATGAAAATACGCTGGCGCGTGTTCGGGTGTGTATATTTGCAAATAAAAACCACTATATAATGACAATTAATATTTACGATAGTATCATTATTTACTTAGTACCGTAGTAAAATTTGAACAAGTCAGTAAGTTCTCAGATGTCGCTGTAGTAAAGATCCTCAAATTCTTTACTCAAGGATGTATGCCCAAAATATACAATTGGAGTTTGACCGTCAAATAAAAGATATGTCGTCGATTGAAAAAAAAAAAAAAAATAGACTTCACCGTATAATTATTAAACAAATTAATGTTTTCAGTCCCATTAAACCGTATGTTATACGTCTCGGCAGTCGCCTAATTTGAAAGAAAATAAGAAAATGAAGCCCGTTATATGTAAGTGTACATATTGAAAAAAATATTATTAGAAACTTTATTTTTTTCACCATTTAAAGGAAAAAAAAAACCGATGTCACCGTCGTATTTGTTCAAAAATTTCAAGAAAAAGTAGAGTCGTTTGGGTTATGTGCGAAAACTGCTACTACAGCCGCCTTGTTAAATGTACGAAACGTGGAAATATGGCGACGTTGCACACGCGGGCAGTACGAACCGAGCGTACAGTAATAGAGAGAGAAAATGCATACAAGCGTGATCTAATTGTGAAATATCAATGCAAATATATAATGCAAGATGAACATGAGCTACATAAATAAATTAACCAAGATATGTTTTTCATAACTTTAGATCAGTGAATGCCAGGGAGGAAAAAGAAAGTATGAAAGAATGCATGATTATGGAAACGAAGCATGCTTATTTATAAAAAATAAAAACTAATTAATGCATATCAATCGTGTTTAAATATTGAAATTGAATATCATAGTTTGCATTCAATTTTTTCACAGGTCGCGACTGACGCGTTAAGCCACAGACTCACCGGCACGGGAAATCACAACGCATTTCACGATGCACGCGTCGATCCACGCAATACTTTCGTGCGTATTGGACATTTTTTTTTCCTTTTATTGACTAAATTTTTTCTATCACTACCGCGAGATTTGTGAGTGCCACAAACAGGGTTTCTATCTGCTCTGGTGCATTGCTGAGCACCGACAGACATTGTGCGGCATCAGTGTATTGAATTAAGGGTCACCCTATGCAAATTGATTTAGGATGAGAAGTGCAGTGATTTTTGATTAATAAAAATAAACAATGCCGAATGAGTTTTAAAACGGCGAAATCTCAGCGGTTCCTCACGTGAGCAATGCAAGTTTGAGGATGCCGTCATTTACTGTTGAACGCCCGACGTTTTGGTTCGCGAAACTCAGATCACATTTCGCCATTAGAAAAATCGAAGACGAATCCGCTCGTTCTCATCACACCGTACTACTCATCGATACGAACGTGGCTGTCGAAGTGGAGGATTCCATTAACACACTCAACGCAGGAACAGCGTACTCGACCCTGTAAAATACATTAATAAACAGGCTATCCAAATCAAAAGAAGCAAAACTTCGACAATTGCTGGCTGCGGAACAAATCGGCGAACGCACACCATCACCGTTCTTGAGGCATCACCGAACGCGGGTGCCTAACATGAATGATGACGTCATCAGGGCCCGATCGCAAGTCACTTTTCCTACACGGAAAAATAATCTCACTAAAAAGTACCGAACTTCCTTACTAACCGCGGGACTTTCCGGTCGGTATACAAAAAGTTGACAAAAGCTAATCAGAAATTATTAAACACATACATTATTTTTTCAAGCACACTTCTGAAATATCACTGAAAAGTTCGGTAATTTTTTTGGATAGATTAGTTTGTAATGCGTAGATTTGCGAAAAATCAAGAATTCACTTTAATTTTTTCATATTTGGATAACACAAACTGCCATATGCATGTCAACTTTTACCGAACCTTTTATCATATTTCCATAAACACAGTTATGTGTGAAAAAAGGATCTCTGTTGAGTAAGAAATGGTTCAACTTCGTTTGAAAAAATAACGTGTAGTTTAAATTAGTTTTTTCGATTCTTATTCGTTCAATGAGTTTGTGGTTCAAGCCAATGTTTCTCCGCACCATCGTCTATTTTACCAACGGCCAGTATGTATATTTCCGATTCGCGGTCTTTTCACTTATGTGCGACCAGTGCGGCGTGATAGTGAAAACGTGGGAATAAGAATATTGCAGAACACCGTAAAATCCTAAATAAATATCATTGATATTTATTTTATTGAGATAAAAACTATCGAAGTCAGTTAATAATATACATTTAAGAGTAAAAAAGACCAATCGGCCACTATTATCTCATGGAGAGGTTATGTTGGTTATGAAGTTATGTCAACTTAATAAAAAACGTCTTTCCTCTTTGTTTTATGCTTATTTTGCGATGCATTCCTTGATGAACACACTCAGCGCTATAAAATCATAAGTCCTGAATGTGTGTCATGTAATGAAATCTTCTCAATTGTATGGCAGTATTATTGGTCACGTAGTTGATGTGCCTCGTATTGGTACATTCATTGTTAAGAAGTAGGTGTAATTAAATAATTTAAGATTGCTTCGTGTTGTATTTTTTGCCTTGTTTGTGTGAATACGAAATAAAAATAATAAAAAATTTCAATCATCAATTATTTCGAGTCCATTTATGTATCCTTCATCCAATTAATTAATTCACTCGTGGAAAAAATTAAAAATGTAAAAAATTCCAAAAATCCCAAAAAGAATGTTGTTATTTACAGTTCAGCGTTGGAATTATTCACTTTTATTCATAGGAACATTTGAAGATTTAAACCTTTTTTTAAACTATTTCAGAAGAATAATTAATGTTTATAAGTATAAAATTTTGAAATTTAAGCTTACATATTTTCATATTTTCTTAACATTTACAGCTATTCATTGCCGTGAAATTTTCAAGTATATGGTTCAGTAATTTTTGACTGGCTAACAGCCTCATCTTCAGTTATACTACTGAGTGATTGTAACCTCACCGATTTTCAAAATGTCTTAGACCTGGTTTTATGAAGGATAATCCCGATTAGCTAATCCTGGCAAACAATGGCGGCTGAAATTAAGTTCTCCCACCTTTAGCCCCTTCTCCTATCGCCCCTGGTGCTCCGAGCTGCGCGTTGGACGATTTTGGGTACTTCTGTTTATAATACTCAATAATGGGAATTAACATATTTGAGGTTAGGATAAACTCGCTGCACTCGAAGAGGCTTCAAACTGTAGTGGCGTAAAACGCCACTGCGCGGCGCTTCAGTTTCAGACTTCGGTGGGGGAACTTAATCTCAGCCGCCATTGCTTGTCAGGTTTAGCTAATCGGGATTATCCTCCATAAAACCGGGCCTTAAGCCACTCTTTAATAGTTTGCATGCCTCACGAAGTGTCCCGCGGTCACAGAATGGTTCGGTACTTTTTACTGAGATCTTTCGTTATATTTTCGTCAAAATTTCTCTCCGTGTATATAACTGCAAGCGTGCCTCGTATCGCAGTCGAAACTCATGCTCGACCAGTTGAGCACAATTGCAGTCCGTGTGAACGAGTTAATATCGCCATTAAATATACATACTGCTGCCGTGGAAACTGCCTCAACGAGTGTATAAGACGAAATCGCATGACTTCGTAAACGAATAGACAGACTCACAATGAGGCAAACCCGAAGTAGAGATTGGTCGAATACACACTCGAGGAATTCTTCGTCATCGCGCTCCCGACTCATCCTTCAGAATGTGTTACTTCCACAATAAATTCGGAGACAATGCAAGACCCCGTGTAGAAATTTTCATGGGCATCCAACGTCCAATGTTGGTCCCACACAGGCACAAATGAGGCGTCCTAAGTACAGGATTTGTAACGTCATCACATATCGGTCCTACACGGGCACAGTTGAGGAGTCCTAACTACGGGATGCGCGAAAGCTTCCCACATTGGACCTGTGTAGAGTCCCATTTGTCATGACAAGTGTTGGCGTTCCAACATCCAGTCCATGTTGGACCAAAGTAGGAATCCTTTAATCCTCCTAAATATGAACCATTGTGGCATATTGGGATTTACCAATATAACGCAAGAATGCAAATATATTCGTCACACTATGTTATGTGGTGGAGTTAAACTAGGTTTCCAATTCGCCTGATTTTCGTATATATGAGGCGTATAATATGAATAGAGAAAATAAACGAATTACTTGAAACGGCGCCCATAACGAATTGTTCATTCCATATAATTTCGAGGAAACCAGGCATAATTATTGTAAGTGATTTAGTATAGTGCAAAAATACATGAATAGTGCTGATGAACTTTACAATATCTGGAGTGAATAACTATTTCATCATATTGTTAGGTCTTGACCGATCTCTCCGCTACATTTGTCCGCCTTACCGACGTCACTCATTCTCATCAATCACGCTCACACATGCTGACACATTAAATGCGTTCATCATCCTTGCGCTTTCACAATGGCTGCACGCGCACGCGCAATTGCCATACCGCGAACATTCAACTCAAATTCTTCGCCGTTATGCTACGTTGCGGGACAGGACCATTTAAATAATTAAGTTAATGGTAAAGGACATTTATAAACTTTTCAGACAATCACTCAGCATGTAAAACTATATCTTTATAATATAATATTTCGCTAACACTTCCAATATCGAGCGTTAGAGAACCATTTTCCGGCGACAATAACCTGTAATCGCCAACTCAGCTCTCAGCAATAATTTTGTTAATCAAGAAGTCATCCGTTATCGGACCTTCTGTCCAATGGCGGGCCCTCAAACTTTCAATCAATAAATCAGAATATTGATGAACAATCTGAACCAATCAAAACCAGTCCGCACGAACTAGGAACCACTAATATATAAACCTCTTCGAAATCATCAAGTAATAGACTTATCACTGGCTTCAATTATCGAGCAGTCTCAAAGAATTCAATCTTCTGCCAGTCTTAACGACTTCAAAATTCACACATCCTATTGTCTTAACTTCAATTCAAGACCAGTATCGACGACAAACTATAGATTTCATTTATCAACTATCTCAATACCATCCAATCACTATCAACTCTAGATCGAAGACACCAGACTCCACTGGAGGAATTATATAAACGGTCAAAGTTCTCAACGCATCAAATATTCAAGTGAATCGACTAAACAACCAAAATATAAATCTATCTCTATATCATTAGGATTTAATCTGATAAAATCATGATAATTCAAAGAAGGCCGATAAAATAAATCGTTATCGACAAAAAACTCATACATAAATCAATATCAGTGAAGTGTTTTAATCCGATAAATATTATTCAATAATTCAACCATCTAATTCATCCTGATCAAAAATCATTTGCTGAACGCTTCTGTCATGTCGACTTTATCAAATTGCGTTACCAGAATTTTCCCACGAATCTTCTAGAAAGGAAATACCATAAAAGGTAAAACATACACCTTGATGCAACCTAGAATCAAAAACAAACCTATGTACTTATATTAACATGCATCGCGTTATACCGAATTTTTCTAATCGAATCATGTCTGTAAAAATCCTCAACATGATATCAAAATCGTCTCATTTTCTAAATGCAGTTGAACGAGTGAGGTCCGTGGGAGCATCTACTCGAGAACTTCGATGGAAGCCAGTGAGCCTAGATCCGCGTATAATATTAGTACATTAGTCTGCACTCGTAGTGTCGAATTGAACACGAGTTAGTTCATTAACTCAGATACGTTGAAGTTGCATCATCAACATTAAAACAAATACATATTACGCACTCTCGAGGTTTTCTATAGAAAAGTGTAAAATCATAATTTGTTATTAAACGCTTACGCGGAGTGTAAACACCAAGAAGAAACGACACCTCTCCAAACATTATAATTGGTAAGCAATCTATGTGAAACATTGTAACCCATCTTAAAGTGTTTCCAGTATACGCATGAAATCTATTCCTGTCTATCTCTAATTATTTTCCTAAAAGAAAGACAAGATCTCTCGAGGTTTCAAAGTGAAACAAATCTACCTACTCCTTTTCTATCCATCATTTAACATAATCGCCCCGCGGGGTGTCAATCGACAAAGGGTCGAGTATTGCGTACAAGCCGCTCGGTATGTAACTTCTCAATAAAAGGCGTCCAACCCCGGACGTCACACTTCAGCTATGAGTCGCAATGACCACCTACGACTCCTCTACCTATTCGGACAATCATTCAAAATCTAATTGTTATAATTGACTGTTATATCAACCAGAATGCGAGGATCCTCCTCTCTAAGTACAGTTAATCTACATGTACCAATCATTCAACGAATAAATATTCTACGATAATCTCCATTCTTCTTTTTCGGTAGACCTGTCAACCTCTGCGCTTAGGACGCAATCGGGTTTACATCCGGCTCGTAACAATACGTAGAATATGTAGCAACCGAGCACTCGAAGACATTAGCGATCACCAAAGCTAAGCAGCAGTGAGTGCGGTTATTATTCGGATGGGTGACCACTTGTTATAATACGGATTTCATCTTTCACAGGTGTTTTCTTTTTTTTCAGTGACGCGTTTCATTTATTCTCTGTAGTACGTAAGAATGCAATAAAAATTTTTTTTTTATCATATAACATTGAATGTGCTGAAAATAATTTTTCATATTGGTGGCGCTGAAATGTCCTGTATTGGACCAAATTTCTACAAGTATTTGACACGTTACAACCACTGACACATCGTGGCATCAGATATGTTCGGCCAACAATGAACGAAAATTGTCGCGAATGGGCAAAGACATGCATCGCATGCCAGAAGAATAAAATTATGAGACACGACTCAGCACCATTCGCGAATTTTCAGCCACCATCACAACGTTTCGAACATATCCACACGTATATAGTCAAATTGCCATCTGCAAAAGCATTTCGTAATTGTCTCACAATAATAGACCGTTTTATGCGATAGCCTCAATCCATTCCAATTGAGAACGGTACACCAGAGACAGTGGCACGCACGATTGCTCTTCATCTGAGTCCGAGTTACAGCGTACCCCAGCGCATAACATCTGACTTGGGTCGTCAATTCGGATCCTCATTATTCCATCATGTCGCGCAATTATATGGTATAAACCATCTACGAAGGACATCATATTATCCGCAATCGTACGGAATGGTTGAACGCCTCCACAGGCAACTAAGGCCCGGTTTTATGAAGGATAATCCCGATTAGCTAATCCTGACAAGCAATGGCGGCTGAAATTAAGTTCCCCCACCGAAGTCTGAAACTGAAGCGCCGCGCAGTGGCGTTCTTCGCCACTACAGTTTGGAGCCGCTTCGAGTGCAGCGAGTTTATCCTAACCTCAAATATGTTAATTCCCATTATTGAGTATTATAAACAGAAGTACCCAATATCGTCCAACGCGCAGCTAGGAGCACCAGGGGCGATAGGAGAAGGGGCTAAAGGTGGGAGAACTTAATTTCAGCCGCCATTGCTTGTCAGGATTAGCTAATCGGGATTATCCTTCATAAAACCGGGCCTAAAAGCATCAGTGCTTTGTCACGATGAAAACTGATACGATGCGCTACCAATTGTATTAGTGGAATACGCGCTGTGTGGAAAAATAACGTTGGCTCAACTGCAACTGAACTCGTTTACGGCGAACCAATAAGGTTACCCGGCGAATTTATCGCACCATCAAATCGCGAGTATGGTCACGAAGATCTGATTCGAACGCCAAAGAAGCATTTTACAAATTTAGAGCCAGCTCCGATGTCATCGAAAGACATGATAAATATTTTGTTTTGAGAACACTCCAACAAAACACCGCGATTCTGCTCGATCGATTGAAACCAGTTCATCAATTGGCAGAGGACATTATCGAACCAAACCCACAACAAACGGACGAGCAACCGCCAGACGACCAACAACCAGGTCCCAGTGGCATACAATGATGACATTTGCCGCGCGACAGCGATAGGGGTGATGACGAACGTCGATGGCCTGATCCAAAATGCCGTCGCGTTCGATTTAACATATCAATAATTTATTTTCTCTCCCAAGTCACAGGCTGCACTAGGAATCGACTATTTATTTGACGAAAATCGAAACGCGCTTCTTTATCTTTCTACTTCTTTTTTCAAAGCCATCCAAAATTAACTTTTTGAATTATTTTGGTTCATGATCAAATTTTGTTCAGCAAAAAATTCAGAAAGAGAGGAAGTGATGTAGCGGCTCTGCCGCATACATATGACAATTCCGCTTGACGACAATGAAGATTCACGTTTGTCGCTCAATATTGTGACAATTTGCATAATTATCAGCGTGGCGATTCCATATTTCTGTCCGTTTCCTCCATTCCATATTCGTTCGACTTCTATGTATATAGCCCAGAGGTGTGTGAGCGCGGCCGAACTTGAGCGACATCCAGAAAATGCCCATTACGCATCAATTATGCGTCGATTTGACTGAATGGGGGCTTTCTTCGACGGTCACATCTTGATCAGCCTCAATACCAAGAATTACTCTCCGATAGTTCCTTTGCCAATTGTATTGTTTCCGACCGGCTTCAAGCCATGGAGATATTGGAATATATTTGGTGGACGCAGTAAGTTCCAACCGATAGTATAATTATTTGTATTAGGGCCAAGCAAGCAAATATATCAATATGTTCCGTCCGATTCTTTATTCTAAGGGAAATCGTCATGACAACGAGTATTCGAATGTTGTGTTTAATTGTTCAACGACGCAACTCGCATTTCGTGCAACGAGGCAAAGAAAGGTAAACATGATACATATAATTGCTTGTTACGTTCTTCCCTTATTTCCTGCTTAAATCACATCTACATTCGTCGTGCCTTCTCTGTCTGGAATCTCCCAGGTGCTCAGATTTAGAAGATTGAATGGTTTTGATTATTTGACCATATTAAAGTAATCACTTATTGAGACATTTTGTCCCTGTGCCATTCATATTGCTATTATTCCATCGCTTCTTATCAGCACATATGCGGTTCGCTATTAACGCGTTACAAATAATTAAATGGTTGATTTGTTGCATATATTGTATTCAAATAAGGTTGTTAATTGACTAACCCGTGCTAGGATCGGGAATGGTGGATCTTCGATCTTAATTAGTCTCAAGCCGACATAATAGAATGATAGGATAGCGGATCCTCTGCACATCGGATGCGCATGCCGGTGTTTTACCAGATGGATCTGGCGCGGTGGTGTATTACAATATGTCAGTCAATATAAAGTTCGATCATAGACTGCACGCGTCGAGAATCAGTATATCGATTAGTATAGAAATAACTAAACTGAGTCGGTCTCACAGGACGCATGGCAAGTACTCCCGAGAATATCGTACTGCATTGTAATTGAATTTAACGCATTTATTTAGTATATTTATTTCGTGAATATCAATTTATTTTGTTAGTGAATTGAGTGAATCCCTGACGTCCGATTATCTCTGACATAATGGAGGATATATCACTATATTTTATGATTGAGAATTAATGGGTTCATTTATACTCCTCCAAATATTGAATAATGCAGTATTTGAGAAAAGGAGAAAAATTGATCATGTATAAAAAGGAAAAACGGACAAAATTTCTCCAACATATATTGTGCCATTATTAAAAAGTTTGCATGTATTATACTCCTCTACATATCGATCACATCTAATACGTGTTACACGTACAATGATCAAACGTAATCGCGTGATTCTCAATTTGAATCTCTTCCGATCACGAGCTGCTTGCCCCCATGGACCACAACGAGCTTCCCGGTATGCATATCCCCATGCATATATTATATGGATTTGAGGTGTATAGTTGAAGTGAGCAGTCATTCTTTCGCACTAATTTTCGTACAATGTCACTAATTAGATCGTATTGAACTATACGATCATATGAGAGTAGACAATGAGCAGACGTTTATGCTGGAAATTGATCAGATGATTCAAACTCAATTCGAACATCTACCGCCCTCAATTTTAGATTTCTAGATGATCGATATTATTGAGTATATATTCAACTATTTCAATACCAATTTTGATTGAAAAATATTAAATACTTACAAAGTTATGAGCTTCCATATGACAATAAAAAACAAAATTCCGCTATATGGTTCCATCAAAATTTTGGTGAAGGTTTATCCGAAAACAAACCAGTTTGAGTTTTTCAATATCCATATGAATGTAGCTATCGTTACGCGTGGTCATATATTTCACAAAATGACGGCGATTTGGAAAATTTTCCATTATTAAGACCTTGTTTTTTATTCAAGAGACGCCAGAAAATAATAATAATCACAATTCGGAAAATGGGCCACCCATAAACTTAGTCAATGCGATTTCGAAATTTTGGAGTAAAAAAAATGCTTCAATCCGTTCATTAGCCTTTGAGTATTCGCTGAGACAATGTTGAAAAGATTCATTCCGAGAAAAACGCGTTAAGAGTTTTAGCTGCATGACAATTGGCCGCCCTATCTGTTCACACTAAACTGTGACGCAGTCGATTTTCGGAACATTCACTTGAAATTTGTTTTCACATACTTTTGAATGATTGAGTGATAAGTGCTAAGATTAGTCTTACCACAATTTGATGGACCGCGAAAAATGCCATTCATGCTGTTTGGTAATAAGCCCCACATGACGCTCTTCTTTACCATGTCCTTGTGGAATCTGTTCATAAAAATTCATAACTGTTAATGTTGTCGTCTGTTCTTGAAACTTAACCAAGTTGGTTGCTTTCCATTGGTTGGACTCCATTGCGATCACAACTAACAATAACGAAATAATAATAATCCCTCATATATCAGTGATGATGTTCACCCACCCCTATATAACCCCAAGTGATTCCAGATTTGAATTGTTGCTTGACAATCATTGCATATACACATGTTACAACAGAAGCACAGTTTTAGTGATGAAAGTCTCATCAACAGTTTTATCAATATGCTTCCTCCTGCATGGCTCAGAATATCAATATTGTACTTCTGGTACTAAATTATCAAAGAGTTTAGCACATGATGGTCCGGACATCAATCCACTTGATTCTACATATAAGGATCACGATATTGTATATACAAAGTTCCCAGATAACGTTTTGGAGAGGCTGATAGTGTGATTGTTCAAAGAGATTGGGCTCGTGTCCTTGTTAAGGATGCGAATATTAGTGAGAAACAGTACAGTACCTTGGGGTTCAACCCACATTGCGAAGATGAAGAATGAATTCGGGGTTGACATCAAGAGAAAACGAGTCAATATAAAGAAGAAGGGTGTAAGGTATATAACACCATTCAATGATATTTGGAAATGAGCAACAACTCGATGCACTCTGTATCGAATATGTTATCAGCATTGAAAGGAGTATATGTTGCTGTGGAAAAAGCTGGTTGGGAGATCAGAATACGCTTACTACCAAGAATATGGCCTGTACCATCGAAAATTGGTGATACCTTACCATTCCTCATACCAATGTTTGCCGGTTTTAGTGCGATAGGGAATTTGACTGGTGGAGCTGCAGGTACAGCAAAGCCTGTTAATGATGCGAGTGCAGTCAATCATCGGTAGGATGAGAATAAGCGGCACAATGTGAAGATGGTAGATATCACTCTCGTTCAAGAAATATGATTGAAACGTTTGGAAACGATTGAGGTTTCGTTAGAAGCCTGCAGGAAACTTGAAAACCCACCACATTGAACATCAACCGATGCTGATCTCAAGAAGTATGCGAATATAATGAGAGTTTCACACTTTCGTTAAGTTTTCATAAGGAATAATTCACCAGAAAGTGGTCCACGGAAGCATGAATCAGCAATTATCAATCTTGATGATACAGATTGACCGAACTCCCGTTAGGTGGCATATGGGAAGAAAAACAATGACGTAACATATTTTGACAACTTCGGCAATTCAAAACCTTCTCAAGATTTAATCGAATATCTCGACGTTGGTTGGGTTAAATATATTCATAAACAGTATCAAGACTGTAATCCAGTCATACGTGGACATTTAGGCTTGAAATTGGTTGCCAAACAACTATAAAATGAATGAAGTCCGTTGATTCAGCACCAGTCATGGATGATTAATTGACATTGACAATTTCGAGCAGATCCTCTGTACTTCAGGCTCAATATTTTCCACCAATCAAGCTTTTCCCGAGTAAAGTTATGCATTGGGGCTCATTAAATTGCTACTTTTTTATTCAATTCATAATGTCGATAGAAGCAATAATATGTTTTACCTGGTTGGCGAAAAAACTACCACTGGTAGTTATGACATCGGAGATATCGAACATTTCTTCGTTGAAGGCATCGCTTGATGTCTCACTCTCTCTTAAGCCTGATAACAATGTGGGTTTTCCAATTACGCAGCACGGTGCCGCACTGTGCGACTCAGTGCGGCACGGTGCGATAGTGCTTGTTGGAACACAATTTAGATCTGCAATTCTCCACCAGACTACGCTTCGAGCGCCATTCTTTTCCTGAAGTGCGAAAGTCATCACGAATTGCTTGATTATGAGAGATGGGCCCAGTTTTTTTGAGGATAAACCTAGTTAGTTAACTGGCGAAGTTTAAGTTAAGTTCCCCCACCTAGATCCCGAAACTAGCGCCGCATAGTAGCGTTATTCAGAAGTTCGAAGCCTGTTTCAAGTCCAGCGTATTCATCATAACCTCAAATATTGCAATTCAAAGTGTTAAATATTTTATGCAGTGATATCAAGTTATTAACAGAGAGTGATTTTTGTGTAATTGTCTCTAAACTTGTGAAGTTTGCAACGTTATTGACACGTGTACAGTGCTTAGTACGTTATTTGATTAACTGAATAATAACAAAGATTACTATTTAAATAATAATTATCAACTAAGTATCTTAGATCACAATATTCTCAGTACAGAGTTCAAATTAGACAGCCGCCAATGGCGCCAATCACACAAACATCACGCGGTTAGGGGAAAATAGATAGGGGAAGAGACTCAAAGTGGGGGAACTTAACTTAAACCGCGCCAGTTAACTAACTAGGGCCCGGTTTTATGAAGGATAATCCCGATTAGCTAATCCTGACAAGCAATGGCGGCTGAGATTAAGTTCCCCCACCGAAGTCTGAAACTGAAGCGCCGCGCAGTGGCGTTCTTCGCCACTACAGTTTAAAGCCTCTTCAAGTGCAGCGAGTTTATCCTAACCTCAAATATGTTAATTCCCATTATTGAGTATTATAAACAGAAGTACCCAAAATCGTCCAACGCGCAACTAGAGGCACCAGGGGCGATAGGAGAAGGGACTCGAGGTGGGAGAACTTAATTTCAGCCGCCATTGTTTGTCAGGATTAGCTAATCGGGATTATCCTTCATGAAACCGGGCCTAGGTTTATCCTTAAAAAACTGAGTCATGGAGGTGGAGACTACTCGATCACTGCCACGCACGAAATACGACTGTTGGTATCATTAATTGTTGTTTTGTTGGTATCACTGCAATCACAGCGTGCTCGGACACAGCAATTTTCTGTGCTCAAGCGTGCGGCACAGTGCTGTAGTTGGAACGCGCACCGTCGAGCACTGTGTCGCACAGTGCGATAGCGTGCTGTAATTGGAAAACCCCCAATGAATTGCGCTGTGAAATCAAACGTGATGTTGATATAAATTTCACGCCTGGAAATTCAATTGGACGCCTACTTGAATTCAAGCAACGTATACTTGAAACATACTGAGAGAAAAAAGTTCCTGAATCAAGACGCAAATGTCTTGGAAATTGACATAGACTTGACGCTTTGGATCAAAACCACGAAGGATTGGTGGCCCCTAAACCTTAATGGCTTGATCCAAGACGTTGTTACCGTGATGGCAACCCGTTATTTGGCTTCGCCTGATATTTTTCGTCTCGTTTTGAGGTTAAGGGATCGGTCCAAACGCGTACCGTTTTGAACTAAGACATTATGTTCTCGAACCAAGGCCGTCGCGTTCTAGAATCAACCCCATATGTCCTTGGATGGTAAATGATGTACCCTTCCGTTGACTCAAGAACACGCAGTCTTGACCCAATATGTTACGTCTTCGGATCAAGTCACTGAATAGCTTGACTCAACGGCATAAGTCTTTGTCAATTTTCAACAGCTTGAGACATTGGAGCAAGACATTTGCGTCTTGATCCAGGAACTTTTTTCTCTCCGTGCAGGACACCTTCGCCATTTTCAAAAATAATGGACCTCGTGCTGTGCGCAACATCACAACGGGTGCGTACATTGATGAGCGCCAATGACATACAATTCATGAATTCATTGCCGCCGTACCAACAGGATATAAAATAATTGGAGTGCCATCAAGAATCGTTGATCAAGACGGCGAACCTGTGAGTTTTGGAGGTGAAATTGTAATTATAAGGTTGCATTGAAAATCAAACAACTATTGGGGATCGTCTATGATACGGTAAGTACCATAACAAGAGTATCATCAACAGTTCATAACAGTGGTTGTGGTTATAAAAGTGAGGGATTATGACGAAAACCTATCAGTCATCACGCAACATATCGAAATATTCAACTGCTCCAGAATCTTGGTCTAAAACTACCTAGAAAACAATAAAATTCCGTTGTTTTTGCTTTGAGTGTCTAATACCATGGAAAAAATATTGGCAACCCACATCGAAAAACACTATTGAATACTATTGGATATCCAATAGTACCCAATGTCTCGCTTAACTTTGTGTTTAATCAAAGGAAGTGGGGACAACCATACTACAGTTGCCAGCGCCGAGCCGGCAACATACTTCCCACATGTTTAGGTACCTGATGAGTTGGGTACCATGCTAGCGAACCGAGGGGACGCGCGGAATTGTCTCTTGGTTAAGACGAATCTCTGCTACGTAGCTGGTATGCGTATCACGGGGTTGTTTATTTCCCCAGAGCACTTGAGCCCTCTTGCAACGCTTTTGTATTTGAATGATGATGATGATGTTGATGATGACCAAGTTACATGGTGGCTTGAGTTCCTCTTTTTTTATGGAGTGAATTCAAAACTATTTCTATCTTGAACGTGCCTATGCTCAGTTCATAAACGAGTGTCCAAGTAATTTTTCTCCAGTTTGAGAAACTTGTTAAAACTAGTGTCATTAACCTCTTTGATTTTAATAGAGTATTCCCTCAACGCATCTCTATATTCTGACACTTCCACTCCCACACTCTCCCAGTCTCTACTCCCACACTCCTCGCGTTAAATTCCATACAATTATACGTAAATTCATAAGAGGTATAGTGCTAGAGATATAGATCCGTAAAGGACATAATTGGGCGCGGTTATATATGAATCTTCTTGGAAGCGCCAGATGTCAATTAGCGATCTTCTGCAATATGGTCCACAAAGATCAATATTTGAGTGGAAAAATGATAAAAAAAAGGAAATTCGAAACTCGCCTTACAGGAATTTATCGAAGATTGAATTCATAGAATGTAAATATTCAAGTATGAAATACTCAGAAAATGAGGATACCAGTATTGTAGTTGGTGCGCAATGTGCGGTATTGGTTGGATAATTATCCAGATCCCATTTAAAATAAATGAAATAAATTCCTGTTTTCCACCAGCTAGTCTCACATACAAACAATAATTATTTACGTTACAATTTACTTATAAACGAATGAATTAAACATATTTCGGACCAATTAAACAAGCCCAAAGAAAAATATTGGCCCCAGGCTGAACTGGAACCAGCAATGACCTCCTTAAAATCCGTTCAAGCGCTTTACCCACTAAGCTATCCGGATACTTGTCTCCGGACTTGTGTATGCAGACATATTCTTACATTACAAACACCTCGCACCGTTGATTTGTTTCCAACCACCACCGTCTACCGTACGACAATCAAATAAATTAATATTTTCGAAAGTTCACTCAAGTGATGATTAAATAATCGCAAATCAATTTTCCATTGATTATTGGTCTTGAGATACAACTGTGAGAATACATGTAACGTACCTGTTAGATTGTCAAATTATGACATGGCACAGTAGAATTTGCAGAAAGAATTATGACACTTGAACGATATTTTTTCATTTTCATTATGATCGCAATAATAACCGTTGATTTTTATGGGGGATACCTTCATTTAAATTTATTGTGTGGAGAATCTATAGTGGTCGTGATTCACAGAATATTCGCATCTAAGTAAGTTCCATTCTGTATGTCATGAATTTTGGATGCGAACTTTTTTGTCTTTTAACATTTGAATTGTTCATAAAGATTAACTGCCCACTCTTCATAGGAAAAGTATTACCGATATTCTCATTCCCTACATTGAAGTATGTCAGAATCGAAAAACTTATTCTATGGCGATCATTTCGCATACAAAAGTGTTATCAGTGAATAGACTGTTCTGTTCGTTAAGGATGTTCAGGCATTACGACGAAAATTATAAAAATGTTTTAAATTCGAGTGGATTCGATAAATTCTATCTGAAAAAAAATATCCGTCAAAATTTGAGATTGATTAGGAAGCTTGGTACTCAAAACATTGAATAATGAAATAACATGTGGTGTTATGAGGAATGACCAAAAAATAAAGATATCTCAATTAAAAATTATTACAAAAATCTGAAATTTCACATGTAGAACGAGCAAAACTATATCAATCATTCACACCATTTTCAGTTTGATTAGGAAACGCGTTTTTTGTTCATTCAACTATTCGTTCCAGCATATCTAAACGCGGCAATGTCGCAGCGGCTTTAGTGAGGCGGTTCCTCCGAAGATATACTTCCGACGTCAACTACAGCTGAGGCTAGACGTGACATGCGTAGTACCGACCACCACGCAATGTTGCCACATTTCGAAAGAGGACTAACTTTTCAAATTGATGGTACCTGGGAAGCCAGATTTTTAGCAAGGAAAATATACGTGTATTGCCTGAACATCCTCAAGTTGAAAAGTTCAATAAAAAGTAACGGTATATTGTGGAGAGTGCAGTAGAGTGCCAGTCGATCTGTTATTGCCGATCCTCACCTGAAAAAACCATTATGTTATTATGAACGAGATTCGTTTATAGTAAATCAATTATTCATCTCGATACGGCCAAACGATTGTTCTATAGATTAATCATTCATAAATATATTCATACTAACGAAACCAAATGCTTGTCCATTTTTTGCGATCATTTGTCGAAGTATAACCATGGTGATGGTTATACCCCTCAATTGCAGTTGGCGAATAACAAATTTACGATAAACCAATATCTATTTGAAGAAAAAACAAGTTTTTCATACTGACGTTGGTAGCTTAATTGTTTGTCTTGAATGCATTAGACCAAACCATGAAGTTATGTAAGTAAATACTGTACTCGGGAAAAAATACGAGCGACTCTGAATGACGTATGAAAAAATATTCGATTTTTATTTCATTATATTTCATCATTTTTTAAACTTCAATAACGATCTAAAAATACGAATATCATACTTGATTTTGTCACATTGTCTATTGAACTGTAGTCTTGATTACTGGCAAATGCATACGTTCTCATATAGATTTACGTCAGAGGTGTCTAACTCGACGACACGAGTGGACATTCAGAGAGCTGGCGTCTTTTGGGTATGGGGTTTCATGACGGTCAGGGATCATAAGGGTCAGTACATAGGTACCCCGAAAATAAGTATATGTAATGGACAAATAGCTCGGGAATACCAATGTGCTCACAACTTAAATATAATTTCTGTATATCTATGTTGAAAGGACTACGCAGCCGCGACGACCCAGTTGTTGAATTTCAATTCGCCAGTCCACGTTCAAATCCCCGAACAACCATTTTTTTTTTCCACATAATTTTGGCCATGCTATAAATCAAATATTAAAATATCTCATGAGTGAATATATATTTTAAGACGCAAGAAAATCTGTTGCATTTTTTTGCCAAATTTTCCTCCTATTTGTGAACGAATATTTCATAAAATACATACTTTCAAACATGGATGATCGAAAATTCTCGAAACTTGTCACTGAGTATTTATGAAGCTCAATTATTAATTCAGTTACGATAATACATGGTCATACTAGCGCGTTGCAAAATCGACACGGGAATGATGAGCATTGTAGGCAAATAATCTGTTGAACGAACACACAATAATATAATGAATATTGAAAAATCGTCTCTATATGATCTATACTTGATTTCAAATTAATGTTATCAGTTGATGTATATGTTTGTCGCAAGATAAGTTCAAACAATATAATAGTGGGTAATAATTGATTCACCTCGTATTCGATATTGCCCATTTTATTAGAATTTTATCATTAGTTGTACTTCAATGTTTGTACATCACTGAATAGACATGAAAAAACTGGTGAGACGATTTTTAAACACAATTTTTTTTCATGACTGTGTTGTTTGATTCGTTCAAGTGATTTTGCCGAAATATCTTCAACTTGGATCGATGATTCACAAAAAGAAACCATGTACGACCACTATATATAATTTTGTTCCCAGCAGAATCATCGCGGTGAACAAGTATGTGCTGTACAGTTCAAATACAGAATACTTTGTATTGTACAATTAATGGGGAAAAAAAAATGGGGATCGAACGCTGATCGTCTCGTTGACGAGCAAGAGTTTTAACACCGCGGCTGTGTAGTCCGATAGATCTGAATGCATTGAAATTATATTCAAGTTGTGAGCATACCTCTGGGTAAGACTTACTTATTGCATTGCATATGTGTTTGGGGTATAGTACTGCCAGCCGTATACCTGGGTTTGATCAGGTGTAAAAGCTAGGTTCACAGCTGATGACCATTCGGAGACCACTGGGAAGACAAAGATGACAGTTCGAACAACTCTGCTATATACACCTTGGGTGTTCAAGATCAGCATCATTTATTGTTGGTAACGAAACTCTCTAAGGTTGTAACATAACAATTGTTCACACCGTTATAAAGTATTCACCAATTTTTCTCTTCCTAATCCCTATGAGAGCTTAAAACATCTAATCGCCAAACCGAAAATGGTCCTTTCTAGTCTGGTTGGCTCACAGTGTAAACCAAGAGAAGAACATACACAAATAGAAACATCTTGTAACACCTATCTGAAAATCCACTCAGTATGTGAGGAAAACGGCTAAATGCGAATGTCCAAGAATCAATCCCGGTTTCTTCGAGCTTATAGTGTAAGCCTTATACCTCAACAGGGGAGATCTGTACTCATTTTTTTGGGACCACGTTTCCATTCTGACTAACAGCAAAAAAATAAAAGCATATAAATTAATATATCGCTAAACACCATATTTTGGGAAATTGTTAGGAAATCTTAGTATCGTTAAATCTCCAGACCACCTTCCCAGTGAGATCCATATAAAAGATAGCACCCAGGCTATTCTCCGAAAGGGGATGTGGCTTATAGACGAGTGTCGGTCTTCTATATCGATTTCACTGGAAAGGTGATCGTAAAATTTATTCCCATCAATTATTAATTTTTTTAATAATTGATATGTCTGATTATATGACGAATTATCACTCGATTTATACTCTGAATGTGGAATTATCGCTTTCCACACCATAAAAATGAATATAGTCAAATACGATGAGTGATTGAAATAGAAAAAGTGAAATCAAAATAGTGTAGCAAATTGAAATGAACATATATTTGTGGGAGAACAGAAACATCTAGAATGTTCTATAAGAGCGCGACATGTCGGCGCCAAAAAGTAATTTCCAAGATCATGGGTTTTCCATTGACTCAATGCTCCCTCCAAGAAATATCGTAACGGGCGCTCCGATCGCGGCACAGAAACTATTATCACCACCACTGCACTACTGAACAATCACGAAGCGAGCAGGTCAGTGGCTGGGCAGTTATAGGCTGGTCACAGACCCACCAACAGGAGATAGAATCCAAACTACCTGAAAGGAGCCAGAGCCGAGAAAGGTCAACAATCATTCACTAGCGCACATCCGGAGTCACACATATTGTGCAATACTTCCACTCAAATACGCCATATATGTAGAACCTTGTATCATTCTGTTCTTACTCTGTCGTCAATAAAATCGAGGCACTACATATAGTTCCTTCCTTTTGTTTGCAGAGTAAATCGGTAATTGAGCACTTGTATTATTCTTTCAACCTTATCCGACAAACGTATAAACTCACCCGAGAGTTCAAGATCGTAAATAGCGTGGCTCTGGAGGACAAGGGATAAAAAGCTGAAAAATATTAAATGGACATGAATAAAGAATGGATGCATAAACATAACAATAACACATAATCTTAAAATAGAACGGATTTACTCTCCAGAGTAAATTGTATATCCCATGATTAGCACGTGAACAACACAGCGTGGTCCATGGAAAATTGGCGCGCAACAGTGAAAATATGAAGGAGTTCAGTGACGTGGCGCATGCGCTTAATCGGAGAACATCACCATATCAATCTCGAATGCGATAGGTTAACTATTTACAAATATACGGTTGAGTCAAAGTAATATGTTGATAGTTATCAAGCCAATTCCGTTTTTTTTTCCTACCAATCATATTTTGTTCAATATAATTTTACTGTTATTGAGCGGTATAGACATAAAAGCGTTTCTATGATTAGAGAAGTATGTACAATCATGGCTAAAGTAACGCACGAAAAATGAATAATTGATGTAATCCGAAGCTTATTCATAAAAATATTCACAGCCCCGAATAGACTGCGGTTGAAAAAGAAACTGAGGTTATTCCTCGTTTCCCGCAAGCCGTTCCATTAAGTCGCCAGTTTTACAATTGGATGAAGTTGCATTCTGCTATGAAAGTTCAGCAGCCAATGAACCCCTATTCACCAGTGTTGATCCAACTGGCAGTTTAAGGTGGAACGCTACCAAATTAAAAAAAAAGGGATTTTTATGCAAATTGGTAGATACGTTTGAAATTGACTAAACTATTTGGTCGAAAAATTTCAACGGGTTCGACCGTACCGTTTCTGAGAAAATTAAAATAGTTTTTTACATTGGTTCTTATGGAAAAGGGTAAAAAACCGCAGAAACATTGAAAAACTACTGTTGAAAAAGCCACTTTTCGATGAAACTAAAACAAGTACATGAATAAACTGTCACGATCACTCTCGCACAATTCGCAGCCATTTCACCGCACCAATTATCTGCAATGTGCAAAAGAAAATTAATAAACACAGTTTTTCTCTCTCTTCTGGTGGACATAGCTACAAGCGCGGCAACGTCGCATCGACCAACGCGCTCTCGTATACCTATATATACAGTGCTCCTCTCTGCTTCTCTCGAGATTGAACTGGGCAGCCAACAGTTAAAAACTGAAATCATTACGCTGCATTGCCGCTGTCGAAGCTACTATTGTGAAATGTTTAATATTTTCAAATATGTAACGAAAAGCTTTTTTTCGCAAAAATCAGGAATATTATGTTTGATATAGTTATTAACAATAATTTTTTCATCTAAACATACAGAATTATCATCTTACATGTAAATTGAAAACCAGAAAATAAATTCATGTGCAGTTGGTAACATGAGAGGCTCCCATGTTCAAACATAGGAGTACCCCTCTCACTGCCTGTCCCGCAAAACAGGTAGCGTTCGACCTAAAGCACCAGCCGTGGCACTGTTCATTTACACCGTAATCTTGTGTTTAGGTACTTCAGTCAACATCACGTTGATCACTTTGAATGATTGGACATGAAAGTTTGCCCCATTGAATTGCTGCAAAATAATATCCCAAATTATTGTCGATATATTATCGGAATTTTCAAACTGATGGATCATGAATGACGATTGCATGCCATATGTCAACGGGTTAGCCTATTAAAGAATAAAAGCGTATGCTTGGCAGTAGTGGTGTTAGTAGCGCTTTGGCGTTGCAAACAATAAATTCATTGTCGGGTGGAAAAAATTGAACAGATTTTGTGAGCAATGTTTTCCCAAGAATCTACGGCAAGTTTGCCGCAACCAACACCTGGTTTGAGACAAAACTCAATTTAATTTGAGTGAACTGAAACTCAATAAGATAATTAGAGGTATGTATGATTTTTTTTTTTGTTTCAAAAAGTGTTGAGTTATGCTCCGACGAATATTCTATTTCCAGAAGCTATCCAGTCTAAATATGCAGACTTTACAGAAGCGAATTTTAACACAGAGAGGATGGAGTGGTTCAAACTTGGTGCCCAACGTCTGCAAAAAAATGAGCAAGAACTGACTCACGCCTATTATCACAAAAAAAAAATAGTAAAAAAGTATATACATTTTATTTTTGTTTCATTGTAATTTTACAAGTTTACTTTATTTCATATTATACTTCATCACAATAAAAGTAGTCTTTAAATATAATTTTGAAGATTATTTTTTCTGTATAATTGATTAAAAGTTAACCAGCAACTCGTGATATTCATAACATAGAAAAAATGTTAATGAAGCTTGAAAAATTCCGATCAAAGAGGATTTAAATTTTGAATCTTCTCACTGAAAACATCTTCATTTGCATTACTTTTTTTCCAGTTTTTTTCCAGGTTAAACAAAAGTATTACAATTTTTTTTGTCAAAATAGCGATGACGTCACCGATATATTCTTGTTTTCTAGGTACTCTAGTGGTTATGTAGTAATCATAGTGGCAGCTATCACGAAATTGTTTTTGCAGGAATCATGTCAATCGTATTATTCGTTGCCGCGTTTTGGACGACCCGTTCCGAGAGACACAGTTTCACGTGGAGTACCATAAAAGTTTCACTATAGCCCAGATTACCCCATCCCTGGCCTAAAATAATTTGATATATCCTTGTCGTTCTCAGAATTTCGATACAATATTATCATCACATATTCTCCCGAGTAATCACTTTTGTTTATATGGTTTAATCATCAATTCTCTATAACAAAGGAAGAAAAATCTCAAGAAAATTGGGAAGAGCATAAATTGATAATTGTCAATTGCGAACGAATTTTATGTGTCATTTTTGAATGCAAATATATCTACAACCAAGGTGAGACTCAATAAGAAAGTAGCCGAGTCTGTTATCGTAAAGCTGCGGGTCCGCACTCGTGTACAAGTTATCGAAGTTTGTTCATCGTTTCCCATTCATTCGTATCCGCAATCATTAATTTCCGACAAGTATACCGAGCGAACAAAAGTTATTTTTGCGTCAATATGTTATATGGTTAACAACGCGAAGTTGATGATGAAAGTATGCATGCGATGCTATAAACTTACTTGGGGTATGCAAATATATACAGCATATATATCCATCGATCACATTCGGTGCAGACGAGAGTTAGTAATGGGCGAAATAGGCATCGTGATACCGTTGGCCAATAGTAACGATGGCGCAGGGATGCTTTGCATGTAGTGGCTTGCATCAAGAGAAACAGAGATGGTATATGTATAAGCGCTTTCGTACATATGTGTAATTGTGTATACATAGCACAGTATGTAAAGGGAAGTTGCGAGGGCGAAGGTACAAGGGAGAGAGCGACACAACACCGGGTTATACTATATACATATATTGCCAGTATTGAAGGTATGAATGTCTGCAGGCGAAAACAGCTACGGCCGACAACATCGTTCCATGATGCCTTAGGCATTACTTCGTCCAAACCCAAACGTGAATGGTTGCCCGATGCATCAGGTATACACGTAAAATGCCCAACAACTTTCAGGGACGAAATGACATGATCATACAGTTGATGAAAAATGTTTCACTACAGCATGTATATTTTGAGTGATATAAGTGCTATGAAGTCAGACACAAATATCTCTCTTCACCGATCACTATTTAATCAAAATACTATAGGGATGAGATATTATAGAGGAAAATATATATTGTAATGTCTTCATATTTTCGATAACTGGTGTGCAAATATTTGAGATCTATCTATTGTTGTGGATACCTTCGATGAAGTTGAGCAGTTTTGGTGGATACATTTATTATGGTGTGTTCGCCATAGCCCCAAGGAGTGTATGGCATCGAGAAAGTATAATGCGTTGTTTTTGTATCATACATACATACATACACATAAATATATACAGCACAGTCCGAGAGAGTCCCTTATGGCGTTTGTACAGTCAGGATATGTAACGAGGAGAGTCCAGGGAAGTCGCCTGCGGCGTCACATATTTTAGGCCCCCCCTCGTTGCCTTATCCCGGTATACGAGTCGCTGTTCCTTTGCGAGTACGCGCGTTATATTATTCGTCCACGACGTCGGCCCTAGGCCGTTTTATGTATCCTCTATGCACCTATCCTTCCTTCCACTGCACCTTCACAAATCTTCTGATTATGTATACTAGCGAAAAATGTGGTGCGTGGAATGACGAAATATTACTGTATTCCCAACATATATGCATGCATAGTAAATTGATAGAAATGAATACTTAATACAAACAAATATTGTAATCCACGTCAGATGGAATTCGATTAATGACAAAAATACACCTTAGATTATTTCATAGCACGTGAATAATGGCATTGCAAAAATTTTATACCAAATTGCATAGGTCACTCGAGAAATTGGCAAGAAAGAGTGCAAAAGTCGGAAAATTTTTCATTTAGCCAGAGAGTATTGTATAGGTATACATAACTTCTCTCTTCTCCACTCACACTAAGCCCTTCGGTTGTCGAATACATATATATATACATATTGGCTTATCATCCTTGCATCGAACTTCGCGCGAGTCCGTGCTTGCTCTAGGCCATTTTCCTCTTTTTCCTCCCTATATATTCCGTCATACCCATTTCTCATTGCATTTTCATAATGCAGCATTGGAAGTAATTGCGATTAGATCTAACTGACAAAATCTGCTCTGCCCTTCAAGAATATCATTCATTTTATTTTCTTTCCGAAATTTTTTTCCTTCATTTCTGTATATTTTCTCTCATTAGGTTGATTACCTGGAGAAATAGTATTAGATCATAATTACTGAGAACGAAAATTCAAGTATCCATATTGGTAGAATCGAAGCTGCCACATACGTTACGATCATTCTCCACACGAAGAGAATGATCTAATGAATATTACCGAAGAAATCAATGAAAAGTTACAGTATAACTGAAGGACGTTAATAATTTTCATGATGGTAATGGAGAAAACAACTGAGCAGGTCATTTGTCATTTCGAAAAAACCAAATTGGAGGGATTAACCCGATAATAAAATAATTCAATTCAGCTATGTTGATAAACTGTAGTCACTACAGATTCTAAATATCATTGAAGGAAGATTGACAAATGTATGAAACCGTATGAATTCGGTGCAACTCAGGAAAACCAAAAAGACCAAGTTGACAATATTTTGTCTACTCTCGATTCATGATTTTGATGACGGACAAGCATTAGACGAAAAGTTCATCGTATGGATATCTTTCACGATAGTATTCATAGAATCTACGGATGGTGGTAAGCCGCCATCCGTACTGACAATCTCATCACTACTCTGTGCTTCTTTCATTCGCCTTCGGCCTTGTTTCAAATTACCTAATGCCGAGAAAATTGAGAAAGCAGATATCTCATGTGATCACTTATGTGATCATATTCATATACTTCTGCACTACACTTAATAATTTATTATCATTATTCCTGGCTTCCCGGAAATTGTATGGGATGAAAAATTCGTTATGGGAAGCGTTTCAAGTAGTTTGTTAATTTTTCCTATTTATATTATATGTCTCATTTATATCAAAATGACGCAAATTGGAAAACTTATTTAACCCCACCAAATAACATAGTATGACTTCAAATATATTTGCATTCTTGCGTTTATATTGTTACATCCCAAAATATTCCATAATGGTATCCATGTGTAGAGGAATTGAAGAATTCCTACTTTGGTCCAACATGGACAGGATGTTCGAATACCAACATTTTTCATGATGAATTGGATCCTACACAGGAGCAATGTGGAAAGCCTCAACTGTCCCCGTGCGGGACCCACATTGGATGACGTTACAAATCTTCTACTAAGGACGCCTCATCTATGTCTGTGTGGGACCAGCATCGAACGTTGGACGCCTATTGAAATTTCTACACGGGATGCGATTCCCACTCATGTATTTGCACATTTATCAGTTTTTTCGTGTGAACTGTACAAAAACGTTCCGTCAATTGTCAGTATCTATACTTTTTCCTGTTTTTGTAGAATAGTCGTTCACGAGATTCGTGTGATGGTGACAGGAGAGTGCTGAATGATATCATTATTCCACCAATAATCTTGGATAAATCATTATTTACAGCACTCCCATGCAAGAGCTACGAATCGTTTTGATTGGACGGTAATAGTATAGACCGCAAATTTCTAGCGAACAAGTTTGTAAAATTCCGTCACCACGAAATTCAGAATTTTCATTAGAAACCACTCTTAACGTGACGACCCCAAGCTAACGAGCGAGAACGTGGTGGTTCAATGGCTCCGTGAATGAGTAAACAAAACGTAAGGTCTTGATAATCAGCGCATGGGAGTTCAATGCGTTTTAAAAAATTCAAATTATTATAGGTCAAGTTTGCAAACGGCCTTGTCCTTTTAATGTAATTAACTTGAGGTCAGCATTGGTGTCGTTATCATCCGATGATACAATACGATATATATACTAGGAGTCATCTCTTTGACACCACCGTCCATCTTACAGTATGAAAAAATTTTATAATTTCAGAAAATTCAATTGATTTCCCAAGGGTTAATAGATGTTCGTAAAGAACAATATTAAACGTGTAATTTTTATGACAGCACTGAGATGGAAGTCGGAGAAAGAAAAACACATAGAAAGAATGAGTGAAAATAGCTTGAGAATTTTGTGCGTAGAAAAAACAATTCTTCGCCTATGTTGTCGACGAGATAATTACGGAGTACAACAAATTTATCAATACGTCCTGTGATGAAGTAAAATTTCCGACCATATTTGGGAATGTATTGCTTGAAATCCCTTCAAAGTCTCTCGATTGAGTCGGTATGGACACGTGTGGCAGTGATAACAAAATAACGATTATGGTTTACCATATAGGGTGTGAACCCGTTGTCTTTTAGTCTCTTGTATGCTTCCTAACAATCGGTGTGAATGGTGGACCTAATATGAGTGTACTTCTTAATGGAGCACAATGGAAATGTTGACGAATGATTTGAAATCGTTTCCATGAGAGTCGTCTTAGAGAGTCTTTCCATGTCGCCTACCACCCACCCTCCATTCATTTCATTAGCCTTTACAAGTCTTTGATAAATTCTATGACACATAATCCAGATAAATTTCTTAACACGTATAGATGTTGTATTAAAAATGTGAGGATTGGTGCAAATAAAATTACATGTAGGATTTAACGTTAAATCGCATGCCAGTATTTTGCACACTGTACACATGTTTCGCCTTATGGGATGGAACACTGAGTTATGATGTCCGCTTCATTTCAAATCACAGCACTCATTCCTTCCTTCTTCCACGTTTCCGTGGATAATATTGTATCAATTAGGGTCCATATATTTTATGAATTTGTGACACATACTGCACTTCATTTTCACTTTGAAGAGTTAACATTTAGTAAGGTGCCTAATAAGTTCATCCTTCTCATCGCAAAGAGTAAAAAATTCGTCAAATCTCATATTGTCACTCGGACACCGTAACGAAATAATACACGTGAATGTATTTATTATATATCTCTAGAGGAGCTCATGAGAGGGTCAGCAGTCTTGCAAGGCTCAACTTGAACTGTGCCGACTTTGGGGAGAGGTGATAATATCTATTAGGATCGACTGAGGTGGGTTGCTACGAGTGAGATAGGTCCTTAGCAACAGAAATCGAGCTATGGCAATGTTGATACAAATTCGTGACTTGTGTTGATTCAAAGGTAAGTCATACGAGCGGCAGAGACGAATGTTTATTGTTCTATTTGCGATCTATACTATTACCGATGGGAGTTACAGACTTGCATCTAATCTCATCTGCAATAACTGCATATTTTAAATAGTATCCATTGATTGAATAGTAAGAATTGATGAAGTTCCAGAACGACGAGTAGTTTAATCGTTCAAATGTTTTTCTTGTTGTCAGTTTGAGTGAGTTGTGCGTGCCATTGAGCGGCCAGTTGTATAGATGATTTTGTACATATGGGCGACTTTGATTGACCATTAGTGTTTATTGATTGAAAAAAGTTCGAGAATATTAAAAATGAACCAATATATTATCAACCAAATACATTCACTGCAGAAATGTTTGCGTCTATGATCTGTTGTATTGTATTTTTCTCTATATGTGACGCCAGGTTTTATATGTGGTGTTCATATAATTTGATGTTTAATACCTTTTCTAATCAACTGATTTTGTCGTGCCGACATTTTTATTCACCATTTATCTCATTCCGATTAATGTCATTGGATTGATTTGTAAAGTTGAGTAGACATTAATGTTAAGATTTCATCGAATCTTATGTCAATCATTCGCACTTGACATGTGAGACGCTGGGCATGTGAAATTATACGTGAGCACGACATTTCACATGAGTATATCGAGTAAAAATTGCGGTCCAATTTGGATACGTTTCACATATGATACCTTCTGTAAATCTTACACATCAACGTGTATACTACACACATTTCATACCCGCTTCAGAAACTTTACCGCCATCTCAACAAAAAAAAAACCTGTAAATGGCACATACAATATCAATGTTGCCCCTAGAGTTACATGCCACTTCTTCAAGAATGACACGGATTCCTGTTGATTATCCATGAGATTTTTCTTCGTGTGTATCATTAGGAACGGTTACTGCCGATTTGTTGATAAACCATAGTAGTTTTTTGGTTGTTGACTTTAATATAACGATATTTATCATTCTCAAATCGTTATCCACGAGAAAACGAAGAATTTGGATTAATTTTTAGATCGATTGCAATTACTTGGAATTATTTAGGTTTTTGGGGTCAATAAATCGGTATACAAGGTCTAAATCAAAATTTCGGAATGGTGAATCAAAATGGCCATCGAATCATAAAAAATTCCTCCAATTGACATAAGATCTGTGATTTATAGGGTTTCGATGCCGCTGAATCCCAATCAGGAATCGGATTGTAATAATTCATCATGCCAGATCCAACATACAGCGGCACCAAAATCCGAAAAAATATTAGAAAATCTATAATCCGAAAAACTGCTAACTCCCAGTTTTTGTGTTGATAACATTAATTCGTTGATGTTCTGCTACTTATATTAATATGACGGTGTTTCGAATTTTCGCCCGGCATTTAAAACAGGAATTCTGGATTTGTAATTTTGTACCATGGATCCCGATTCAGCGACCGCAAGATCTTTTCAATTTTGTGTTTTGTGTTGACTGTATGGAATAAAAAAAACTTGTGTCCGCCATGTTGGATAAGCCATTTTGCATTTGTAAATTTTCACCTAGAATTTGGAATCGGCGACGCCGAAGATTCATTGATATACCCATTACTAGATCCCATATAGGTATTTTGCAATATTTCGACATCAAATGTGAATGTATGGGCAATCGTATCTTTGCCGGGCGCCAATGTACTACATCGTCATGTCACGTGTGTTCCTTGCTAAATTTACTTCTGTTTATATAATTTTGCGTTCTACCAATTGCTGCATATATATATATATATATATTTGACCTCTCCTAAAACGAGTAGAAATGAATAGACGCCTGGACTGGACGCATGTATAAAATGTGTCGAGAGAGTACTTGAGAATGGTGTGAGAGATGATCACCCACGCGAGCGAATGTAAATTACCGGGGGCTGTGAATCATTTTGAGAAAAGACTGCGTGCGCACAGAGAGCCGACGAGCATCAGTGATCTCGTACGGTCTCGCAGTTACACAAGATGAAAATGGGCGCTGGAACTGACGAACAACCGACCATAGGGAGGTACCTCGATCCGCATGAGAAAGGCAAACGCTGCACTCATACCACCACATATATACCATATAGATGGCCGTGGGACGCGCTTGAGGTCTCAACTCCCACCTCATATCCACAAATAATCCTTATTACATGTATTTCGAGTGAGTTGAATTTTAACTTTATAAAAATCATGAATCACTGATCAAAGGGTTATTTAACGCTTCAGCCTCCAACCACTCTACAATATAGTTGAAAGAGTAATAATGAAAAATATCTTTGTATACAGTACAGTAAAGAACTAGGTTTAGGTTATATGTACATGTAAACATTCCAATCTTTTTTCATCCGCAGCGGGATCGTCGTAAAGTCTACGTACATATAGAATTCAGTTAAGTATCCCGCGGCGATTCGTGAAGATCGTGCGCGTGAGGTAGATAGGCCTATAGCGGCTTCGGATGGATACATATACAAAGTGCGGGGGGATAAGAAAGGTGAGGGCGTCATGCAGAGCATTTCGAACAACCGAAGCGAATATATATGTATGAAGAAGAGAACAAGATGGAACAAGAGGTTATATATGCACGTGTATATCGTGAACGTTTGTAGATATCGTAAAGGTATCAGACGTCACCGGCCTCGTTTCTTTTTGGTATGCAATTATTGAAAAAGAAACGCGAAATTGAAAATATAATTTCGAGTTCGAAAAATTATGAACTTCGATTCATCACGTTGAAATTTGTCAAATGAAATGACCAAGATTGTTAGCTCCCATTTTTTATGTGAATGTCATTGCTGTTGACGTTGTCGTTGGGAGTTAGAGCGGGTGATCAAAATGCCCTTGAGTATGGTCGGTGTGCACCGTTCATTAATATTTCATTTGGTGCTTATCGTTTCTATATGATGGCGCACGGCACGCCTGCAGGGCATCGTTACTGGCTCTGTAAGCGTCGGAGACGCAGAGAGCGAGGACTTGGTCGGTCGAGTGCCCTAGGCGCCAAGAGCGCGCGCAGAGCATTGTTTCGCTTGTGCCTACGGCAAACGCGAGTGTTCCCACTCCCTTCAGCCTGCTTCAGCCCCTCGCGCCGTCGCGTCACTTTATATCCCACTTGCCTCTATTTCGCATCTGGATAGCTTGCCAAGCGCTGCAAACCCCGAAAACTCACCGCGCGTGCGGTATCCACCATATCCACCCGTTCTCCTTTTTTTAAGCTCACTCGTGCCCTGCGACTCGATGCCAACGCGCGCGCTATCTCCAACCGTTTGCGTACCCACTACTCACTACTCACAGCGACCAACCTCGTCCCCGCTTCGGGGTTTCCTCTTTCTCTCTTCCTCTCCTTCTCTCTTTCCATCTCTATCTCTTCCTTCCTCACATGCACCATCATGCCACAGCACATCCTTCCATGCGCGGCATTATTTCTACCTTGCCTGAGGTGACCGAAATGGCTCTGCCTCGCGTCTGCCTGCATTGCTCCAAGCAATAACCTTCTCGTCGCCGTCGCTGTTCTCTTCTTCTCTTTCTTTTTCTCCTTTTTCTCCTCCTCCACCTTCTCCCTCCTTTCCTGCGGGCTTAAGCTCAATGGCTTCGAATTTCCTTCCATGTGGAGGCGGACAGAAAAGTATTCGTGGCAGCTTTATATTTATTTACTCGTTATTTATTTGTTTTGCCAAAAATAAGTACATATATACGATGGTAAGCTATATGTATATATTATGCATCTAACATATTTTATTTTTTTCTGTTGTTTTAGTTTCAAAGATCAGTCAAACTAGGATGCAGCAGACGGTATTAAAAGGACAATCCCTCGCAGCTAACTCTTGAAGCCACGGCCTACAATTCGCCTTGCATTCACCACCGAATTGGCGGCACTTGTCCCGAAATTGTTGTTTAACTATAATTGAAAAAAAAAAAAAAAAACACAAAAAATATAATTAATAAAAGTTCATAAAATGAAATTAGATCTATCGTTTATGAAAATGTGTAATTTGTACACTACTAGTCTCGAAGTGTGTTTGTTCGTATTGTGCAAAAAGTAAGTACATATATGCGAGTATAATACTGCCCGTATCAAATATCATTTTCTTATGTTTACCATATACCGACACATACCAACCGAGCAATGGTTGAATGGCATCATTAAACGTGTAGTTACCTATCTAAAGCATTGTAGTCACTTTTAACACATTTTCAAGGGTGTAACATCCTATATGGGGAATACTACACACTTGCAAACAAGGAAAAAGTATCTGCTATTTAAATAAATTATCTTTTCATATTCGAGTTCGGAATAAGGTCATCACTTTCATAATAAAATATGTAAGTTTGGCGCTTGTACGGATGGTTTGTATTTAAAACCGTACAAAATATCACAATAATGTTGTGTCAAGTTGCTGACAGTGGTGATAAAAAATGTTGAAGCATATACGCGCCACTTTTCATATATTCAATATTATGTTACGGGAGTTTTAAACAAAATTTGTCTATGTGGGCACTAAAAATCTAATTCGTATGTTAATCTGCAGAAACAAAAACTAATACAAAGATCAAATTTCAATTATGAATGTTTCATTTTTTCGACAATTAATAATGAGGAATGCAGGTATTAACGACAGTTGAGGTAAAATTTCAACAGACCTACACCACGATTGATGATAAAATATTCCAAGCCTTAATGTTTGTAACATGTGAATGTTATCGCTATTATAGTGATGCTAAACCGAAGCTATTTCTTGCTTACCCAGTTGACAGCAAACATCACCGGAATTTTGACATACTCCTTCTTCATAAACTCCATCACACTTTTCGCGGGTTTGGCAGTTATATTCGGCACATGGTTCAGCAGCTGAAACATTTTCCAATAATATCAAACGATTATTTCTTTCAGTACAATATAATTTTGTATTTCAGAAAACGTAAGAAAACTTACTCGAAGTGTGAGAAGAAACAGCGAGAACGAGTAACAAGAGGCTGATGGAAATTAAACGAACCATTTTTTTCAACCTTCGTATATGTTTCTTGTGTGTACTTGTCAGTTGAGCAGTCAACGATATAATAACCTGAATCACGCGTGCACAACCATTTTACTACACCACGCATGTGAATAGGCACCCGTATTTTGCACATACCGCGCCCGTCATTTGATATTAATTATCACAGCCAGAACACGTTTGTTCATGTTGATTATTTTACTGAGATAACGTCGATTATTTTTCCCTGAAATCTACTAGCAACAATTGAGTGTGTGTTAATCAGTGAAGAAGACGTCTGCATAAACACGCACATGCATATGTATAAATATTGAAATTGTGATTTGTCAGAATGACCTACTTTTATTATCTCTAAAAAAAACTTCATACATAATTGTTATATTATTATTTTTTTTTTATAGACTTGAATTTCCACTTCTCATCGCATAGATGATAGAAAGTCACTGGAATTTTCCGAAATTCATCCTCAACATTCTACTACGTGACACACCCGGAACTCTTGATGAGTCCGAGAATTATGATTGTAGCTTGTCGTCTGTTTGCCTGTGTTTAGGATTTATTGATATTCAAGTCATAAACAAAAAAAGATTCAAAAATAATGTTAAACAAAAAATAAAACAGTGATAAATATTAATTTAATATTGAGTTTCACGTCAAGAAATATGAACATATTCATAACTCTACTTCAAAATTTTTAAATGTATTGTATTATGTGGTTCTAAAATCGGAGTGAATTGATGTCATTTCTTTTGAGAAATACCTCAACTGAAACATCAAATTGTTCTTTCATATTGTAATTATGTATACAAAATTATAAAAATCAAGTATACAGAGTACTTATATAATCGAAATACCGAAGTCTAAATCACAGTCATGATGAATAATTTATTACAGATAACCATCGAATTATCTGTAATATTGTAAAGTGCTAAGCAGGTTGTCATAAAAAAACAATCACTTCATTATTTACATTTGGGTTTTCGGTCTGACCCAAGTAGGGTATATGCAGAATATACACAATGAGTCTACTTTTTCCCCTATAATATTATTTCAATTATGGAGTTTAATTCTATGAACACGCTCATAAATTTTTTTCATATTTTCCTAATTTATTTGTTTATAACCATTCTGAAGTACGTGAGTCCTCACAATATTGTTTGATTTCCCCAAATGTTTCAACACATAAAGATCAAAATTTATGATCTGGTCAAGTGCCTACATTTTTGTCTTTGAAAAAACTTTCAACTGAGTAAAGGCATTACTTTTTTTTTCCAAATATATGCTTACTGAAAATAAACTTAAATGAACTCACTTAAGCAAGGTTCGAAATACGATTTTATCGCTTGAAACACGTAGACTTACATATATTTTTGAAATAATTTTCTGCTGAATTTTTTGGAATGCTCATTCAACTTTATCGTTCACTGCACATTTTTCCTGCAGATAGTTTAAAATTCAACACAAATAATTGGGCCTTTTTGAGTGTGTGTCAATAAACATTGATACTTGAAATGTTCTGAAATTATTCTCAGTCAGAGAATTCCTCAGCAATAATATATAACACCTGCGTATTTCTGACAATCACAACAAATAATTTTTTCAGCGGTATGCCCATAAAGATTATATCATTTGCCGACACATACCGTATTTGAATGATACCAAAGGTATGTTTTTCCGTTTGAGTCACTTTGTTCACAATGACGAAATAAATTGAGTAATTGAGTAATACGAGCATCACCGTTACAGTCAACCGCAGGCATTAACGTACGTGCAATTTAACTCAAGTCACTGAGTCATTACTCATTACTGTTGTTCTGTCAATTAATACGTTCATTTTCTATATGAGAAATTTTTTATTTTTACCTTCATTTCTTCCGCGCTCTCATCCCTTTCATCAACCAGTTATATACCAAAACTCGTTGGCGACAAAGGATAGTTTACGGGAAAAAAAGAGAGACGAAGAAACAATGACTGTTGAGCAAGAGATCCATAGAGGTCAAGACATTATGTGTCCATATTAGACTGATTCATAAAAATCGACTATTTTTTTTTCAAAAAGTATATCGAAAATATTGTTCAAAATGATGGCAAAAAAATACTGTGAAAGTTTGAGCTCTCAATATCAACATAAAGAGGTGCATTATCGCGATTTTCTATTTCTCAGTTGAACAACATGGGAAATTTTTTTTTTTAACTCCGGAATTTTGTAACTCGTCAACGAATCAGTATAATGATATGACCAAAACATATTTTTGTTGGAAATTAAAAGCTCCACAATGAAGATCTCTTATTACTTTATGATAAATTCACTTTTTCGAACGTTATTCAAGGTCAAAGTTGGATTCACAGTAAATTTCAATATTTTTCGACTTTTCCGGCGAAACTGTCAGACTTATCACAATGTGTCACAGGACCTTTTTTGTAAACCATTTCATTTCCCGAAAATGATGTATCACAAATTCTTACAGAATTCTCAAAGGGTCTGTACTTATTTGCATTTGAGTGTGAATTAAAAAAAAAATGTACTGATCGTTTTTAACTGATTATAACAATACCAATATCGAATTTTTCAACTAAAAGTGATTTATCTATGATCATAAAATCATTGTGGGCAAATTCATATACTTATTTTAGTGAAAATCACTGATCATCAAATATCTTTTTTGTAGAGCGTTCAATTTCCAACAAAAATATATCTTGATCGTACTATTATGCTGATCCGTTGGCTAGTTACAAAGTTCCGAAGTTAAAAAAACAAATTTCACATGTTATTTAAATGGGAAATAAAAAATCGCGATGATGCACATCTCAATATTAATATTAAGAGCTCCAACTTTCACAGTATTTTGTTTTTCATCATTTTGAACAAAGCTTTCGATATCCTTTTTGAGAAAGAAAAAAATAGTTGCTTTTTTCAATCAGTCTAGTCCATATACATATATATATATATATAGTGTTGTAAGTGCGGTGGGACCGCTTTTGGGACTCCATTTCGAGCGCCTTATGGCGAACATCGTCTTGAATTGATTGTACAGGATATCGTGGAAAGGTGTATCGGTGCATTTTGCATTCATGCAAAATTTTATCATCGAAGAATCGAATAAATGTTATTATATGATTTAAATTAATAAATTTGAATTGTCATCAATTGTCTGAAGTATGAAATGATATGGAGGATTAACATACTAACTCATGATTCTACACTTCCTATATTCCGAATAGGGCTTCACAATCGGCCCATCCACGACATGACTAAAGTCCTCGTACTTTCTCGACACGCACATTCATAATTACTAATTCATGAACAAATATGAATGAAAAATCGAACTTAAAATTTTTCATCAGTTTTCAACTTCCCGTCATTTTATTGAATATTTGTTTGATTGCTTTGCCGCGATTTTTACAAGAGCCCATTATCCGTGGATACAATAGTCATGCTGAGAATTATCAAGTTAATTCTAATTGATTCATTTAACCTATCATTCTTTTGCACTACAACCATCTCCATCATACTTATCTCACTCTTTATCAATTCAACCAACTCATACGAAGACACGTGAGTTGCTTGTGTCAACGTTTTCCTTTTCTACAAATCCATCACCGAATATTACGTGAATTGGGTATCAATATTTTGCATTATATTTGAGCGATATATTTCATTTTTATTTCAAAGTATGTTTACCTAATTACTTCTCCAATATTAAGTTGCTTCAGAATCAAACTGTTTCAAAATTGAATTGTATTAGAACCAAAAGTTGAGACTGGATTCGCCATGGTAAATTGACGCGTCACCAAAAAATTACTCATTTCTGATGATTATGATATACAAAATATAAAATCTAGTGATAATATGCAAAATAACTGTTGATGAATATTGATTACTAATCACAATAGTCTGAATATATTGAGAGGAATGGATACGAATTAAAAAAGAAATATCATATCATATAATTTAAAAATATTTTAGAACCCCAATTCTTGTGAAATTAAATGAAATATATTGTTCCAGATACAAAAATTATAATAATTATTCATTGAATATTTTTAATTATATATTTCTAATTTTTCTCACGTTAGTCAAGTGCGAAACGGATTTGTAATAAAACTGCGTCGAAATCAGTATAAAATATCTTTCACTGATCAAACTAATGAGAGTTTCATGTGAATATAAATATTCATGCAAAGAGGGAGAGGGAGGAGTCGAAAATATAATTTGTTCTTTTTTTTTTCTACTAAATAAGTCAGTGGACATAAATGTAATGATTAAGAAGAATATAAGAACACGACACCTTACCAACACATTTCTGGACTCAAGACCAGCTATTAATCCACGTTCCATTACTTAGATTTACACATTTTATTTTCGTGTAGTCGAAACCTGTCAATTGCATAATATCTCTAGTGTCAGCGTTGATCTTTTTGACTTTCTAATGCTAAATTTTATTCATTCACTTTATCACATCATTGAAATTTAATCAAATGATTGAAAACTGTCAGTCGTATCATCGATATCTTTCGATCGATCTATGACCTGAATTTGCACTTCACGTAATACAAGTTCATAACTGTTACATGTCAACGAGAAAAATCTGCTTTTCCAAAATATCACTGTTCCCGTGTGGTCATATGAGACGGTGTAACGGCTAGCATCATCCGTTAATAGCCTGACGATTGAAGATTTGAGTTTGTCACCAGATAAAGTTTTTTTACCCAACATTTAATTGATTCTTTGGACCGCAGGCTGCAATAATCAAGTGGTTATAATCGAGAATCATTCTTCTTCCGATGATTACTTCACGATAATTACTTTTTCGAAACTGAACATCCTCATTATTTTATGATATAACATGTTCCATTTCGACGAGTCAAACCTTTATCAGTAGTATGTCGTAACGTGACGTGGGGACCAGTGATGAACATGCAAGTCTTATAAAAATATTGTATTCCTTCCGAATAGTTTGTAACGATTACTTATACGATTTACCATTTTCTACAATGAAACATATCTTTTGCACATAAATACATGTAAAAAGGTTTTTTTCGTTCATAAATACTTCAACTATTTTGAAAAATATCTCATTTTCGACAAATGTGTAAGCCAGAGTAAGCGTTAGTTATGGGAGAAGTACAATCTTGGGGCAAAAGTGACGATTTCCGGAAAAGTTGTAGTATATTTATGAAAAAAACAAAATATTCTTAACATTTCTTAGCCTCGCATTGTTTTTACGATGCGATATTTTGGCTGATGAGAGCCTAATTCTGTATCGAATGGTGTGACACTTGAATATAGATATTATTCTCAAAGTGTAAAGAGTTATTTGAAGTCGTTGGTATTTATAATAATTTCGTACAACATATTATGACATACTGATATAATGAGTGATGACGTTTTTGTCATAGAATTTACGTAGTTGCCCATAGAACTTGATTCAACAAGGATACCACATTTCGAAATTGCGCCCATTGTAATTGTATTGCATAAAGTCTCTTCAGATATTAGATAGATTGAGTTGAAGGAAGGAATTGATTTAACAGAATGACATATGCTTCAAGTGGAATTTTCCTGATATAATGATCTTCACAATTCAATTCTCTCATTATATTCATTGAGGGAATTGTATACTATAAATTCGATATTCCCATCGATACATGTGCTTCTGAGTAGTGGAATGGGTGCCCAGTACATGAATAAGAATCTACTATACCTTTGGCATCAACGAAAGAACTTACAAATTTTCGATATTATTTAGTGGGCGTTTAAAAAAAGTTCTAAATCTCACATTCTATTGTAATAAATCACTGTGTAAATCATCCGCGCAACTTATTATTGTGCAACATAACTTTCAACGACAAAAGTAACGGAAATTCATACCACCTGATACCTGATAACATCCTCATAAGATCATTACCCACCGATTCTGATTAAGCATCCAAATCTGAAATAATCCGATATACCTCGGACGAAAATCGGATCGATTCAGATTTGTTCTAATTCATATTTCGACTTGATACGAATTAATTATTCTTTTAAATAGGGCATATGTATGTCTTGTCTCTCCTTTTTTTTTTCCATTACTGATAAAAAGTGTAGACTTGGGAATTTATTTTTGTTTAAAATTGAATTATTTATGAAGTCCACGATAAATGTGATAGTCATTTATTTCCAAGCGAAAGTTCGTAGGTATATGGGTTGCGGGTACCCATATACCCATATTTACGCGGACAGTATTCTCTTGTAGATTAATCATTCAGCAGAAGAATAATGCAATGAAATAATCTATTTTTTGTATACGATTAGCCGTTGAATAAACGAGTGAAATATGAATGTCATTGTGCTATTTTTGTTTTTATACAAATATGAATTTCATCAAGTTATTTCTGTGTGATGTGCTGAGAAGTAAATGTATTCAATTTATTCCCTGGCGTTGATGACGATGGACAATTTTGTTGTGAATTCATAATTATATAATAGAAAAGTCATAATAAAAAGGGGGTTTGGGGCTCACCGTGCCCATCCATACAGATTTCAGAACGTTAGCCGGTTACCGTGTGCGCCCATTGTACTGTTACAGCCATCTGTTGACAGCTCGGTGTACTCATATACGATTTCACTATATCGTTGGAGGCTGCACATTCGCTCATGTTGATAGAACATCGACAGAGGAAACACTCGACTTCAGATGTAATAAATGTAAAATTGTTATCTTCATTTTCCATTATTGTTTATTTATTGGTTGAGGCTTTTTTCATCTATAAAATTGTCTTGCATTATACATGTCACTTGTATCCTTAACATATTTACTTGCGCCTCTGTTATTCAGATATTCACACAACATATTGTGGATACCGTCCCGAAGTGTTCTCTAATTTGACCCCCAAAAATCACACTGAACGCTGCATTTGCCGGTACTTTTTGTTCACACGTATTCGAATTTTTACCGAAACACGGGACAATTGCATAAAATCCAAGCTGAATCCAGTGGTTCCGTTGTACTTCGTGCCTTCACTATGGAATGTTGAGTCGCCGATTAACTATATACCATCAGTATTATAGTAATGTATGATGAAATATAAATGTAGAATGTAGCAATGCAAAATAATGTTTTATTCTAAGATTCCATTTGTGTGTACGCATTAATCAGACAACGTCAATTCTTATTTTCTGGGAGAGAATCAATATGGATTGCTTAATATACTAATTGTGATGGTTATTCAGCGCAAAATATCATTTGTACATATAAAAAAAAAACAATTTCACAGAGTATTCTGAGTATTTGAGATTCCATTTCCACATTTAAATTATTATAATAATGCACTATGTACAAATAGTAAGAAAATGTAATTGTGTACATTAAAATTTATATCTATATGTATCCATTAAAGTGTCGGTGCGAGACATAAAATAGTCGTCATGTGTAATAACAAATATCGAATGGAGAATCACTACATAATGTGGTGTCACTACATTACTCATGTTTCAATCATTAGAGGAACTCACATATCAAATTATATGATTTTCGACAAATTTTGAACTATATGAAAATTGCAATGTTTGTTATATCTATACTTATACAACCTGATTTCCAATCATCTATTCCTATTATTATTAACATAATGAAAAATTGTCGACGCTTTATACAATGGATGAATATGATTAAATATAGTCACAATGGATAATTAATGATCATATAAATCTTAATAAGTTCAATAACTTATAACAACTTCAAAACATATTTTTGCTTATTTTAAAGACAATAATAGCAGAATTGAATTTCAGGGATGGCAAAACGTCTGTTTTCGTACATATTAATATCACAGTCACGAGAGGCAGAGAGGAACGAAATTAGGAACAGGAAAAAAACAAAAGACAACAAAAATGCTACAAGAATTAGATGGATGGCGATGAAGAAAGGGATGAAGTATGCATGAAATAAAATATACTCCACAAGTTCCGTACGAAATCTTTGGTGAATTATGTACATGAAGACTACGCGAATAGAAAAGAATCTATGAACACGCGCACTCCAATACTCTCATGTTCTTCCAACTGGAAACCTTCAACTTGGTCGGATCATTTTCGTCAAAATAAAGTATCTCTAACTCAGCGAGTTTACTTGGGGCACAGCATGGTCTTGGTGCTTTACGTCTGTCCTCTTTCCAAATGAGACTTTGTAATATTGCATGATGATGAGCTGGATTATAACGCGGTGGACATCGACCCTTGCAATATCCCGCATCAAAATTCTTTGGTTGTACAATAAATTCAAAGCCTTTGAGATCTTTAAATACCACTGACATTTCATGTCGACAACATTTCTTGCTTTCACCACGACATTCAGTTCTTCGTCCTTTGTGTAGGGACAACAACTGTTCCGGCGCCGCACGCCGTGTACGTGACAATGCATCTAATGTAGAAATGCTTGAAATCGTAAAGACATTGAATACAGGATTGGTAAATGCTACATTGGCGCCTGTCATACTCTCAAGAAATAATTCTAGTCCATGATTGTCCGTGATACCCTCATGCCATAAAACTGCTTGAACAGTTACATCTAATTCAATCCATCGAGAACCATCGAGTCGATTAATTGTTGTTCGGGATACCAAATGCTTCGAAGTATTCATCAAACGATAGATTATTACATCAACTTGGTCATTCCAATTGTCTGAATGCAATAGAAATCTCAGACTTGCATGATCCACCAATGAATGTTCGTTGTCAGGTATTGCAAGTGGAAAATACATTTGGTGCGAGCGCTCCAAATCTTCTTGCTGAATTTGTCGGCGAGTTCTGTTGAATAGCTCCATTGGAATTTCATCTGAAACAGAATGAATTTTTGATAAAGTCATCAGAGATAATGAAGAGAAAATTTGCGTCAACTTCAATTACTATAATACTAGGTTAGTGGCGCTTTGTCAGTGTACTTGGGAGCAAATTTCGAGAATCACAATGACAAAGATTGGAAAGGTGCTTCACTTTTTTCGAGACATTGCCCCATGTCTTTCGTATTAATTGATGACTGTTAATCACTTTCTTATCAATCGTGTTATTATATTATATTTTAGTTTGCCAATGTTATCTCAAATTTCACACTAACAGTTCGGAAACAATATTCATATGTTCGTGGTATTGGAACGGTATGTAAATCAAAAGGTGTGCGTGGGTGTAGTGCGTTCATGAATACTCGGAATTTAGGATGATATTCGAACGCAATGGAATGCAATAATGATGACTCGTATCTCAAAAAATGAACATAACAAATACATATAGATTGTATCAAACACGAGAAACGGCCTTTGATGATACTTATCTCAAATAGTTTGGTGTTACCCGAAAAATAGTCATATAGTATTTATGTATAGGTACTTTATCACAAATCCACGCGACATTCGATTGAAAATAGATAAAATTCAACGACTTGTGGCGCCTTCCCACTCGCCTACGGGTTACCCAAGCCGCCTAATTCTTAACGGTGGGCGATAATACATGTGTCAAGAATCAACATACACGTCTTCACCTTCACATTGTTCTCTTTCTACATATATAGTTATATATCGATACAGATGCCAGCGCTCAAATAATCTTCCTCTTCTTTTCGTGTTTCAAGGAACTGACGTCGTAAAGTCATTTGCCTCTCGTAAACGTGTAGTTTATAAGAAGTATTATGTGCCGTTGGAATAATTTTTTTTTTTTTCACGCCGGAAACTGAACTAGACATTCACGACTCTTGAAATATGAATTCCGTTCGGCGCCCTTACATCTATTATCAAGGCAAACATCTTAAAAGGATGTCAACTTAAATTAAAAATATAATTTATGTATATATATATTTATGTATCGGACGTTATCCGGCTCTCAACATCAGCATTCATTATCTGTTATTCTGCAATATATTCTTATGTATCCGAAAATATCATAAATAAACAAAAATACACCAGTATATACGTAGATATTCATGGAAAGTGTGGATGTATATATGATGACAACGCATACCAAAGATGAGGTAACATCGCGAGACGAAGACACCAGCGAGAATTGATAAACCAGAATGTTACTTGAATAAATAATGATAATAATAATAATGATAATGATAATAATAATAATAATAATAATAATAATAATAATAATAATAATAATAATAATAATAATAATAATAATAATAATAATAATAATAATAATAATAATAATGAAATCGAGGCCGCGGGACTTCGGTCCCGTCGCAGCAATATCATTATAATTATATCTGACAAAAAAATACGCGGACCGGAAATGCAGGCCCCAATGCTTGACCCGTACGCGCATTCAGTTTTAAACACTCATCAAGCAGTTCCTCTTTTTCACTCCTGTATATATGGTATATGGAGATGACATGCGCGGAGATGACCGAGAACGCGCGAGAACAAACAGGATGCGCGGCATTACCATTATATTTGGCTCTCGCGCGCCTCTGCACGCGACCAACGATGAGTAACGAATAAGTGAGCAACGTCGCATAGAACCAAAGAAGTAACATGGGAGGGGGGGTTAGTAGTAGTGTGGTAGTAGTAGTAATAGTAGTGAGAGAGACCACGAACATAGTTATTTATGAAAAATCATACTCATTAGGCACAATTCCATTTTCGTGGATAATAATTCATTCATATGGCACCTTCCAAGGTAACATTTCATTTGGCATTAAAAATTCTCAAGTAATTCATCGAGATGTGACTCAATAGTTGAAATGATAGTTAAATTTTTACGTATATAATGAGCAATCTCATGCTGGGTCTTCACGTCCTTTTTCAAAAAATAACACGCATCTGATGGAAAGAGAAAAAATTATTGATTTCATCATGACGAATTAATTCGAGACAACCAAATACGATATTACACTATAATACAATATCAAGTTTAAGAAGTATACATTTATTAATATATATACATATATATATATATAATGAACATATAGGCTTGTATTACCTGTAGCATGAAATGTGTATAATCGTCTTCGTCTACTGTCTCCAGGTGCTCTCGACATTTCCAGTCGATTCAGGTACTCTTCATGGGCTCTTTCATACTCAGCTTGGCTCACGTTCGCCTGATAATTGTTAAGGGACATATCAATGAAACGAGATACATTTCGTCACATTTATATAATCAATATAGTTATATAGAATACGATGATGGAGAAAAGGGAGAGTGAGCGGGGTGGAGTGAGATGAATTGAACAAAATAGGGAGCATATAGGGAACACAATGGCAGACAAACGACACAAACGAAGAAAAAAAGAGGTATGTGCGGATTTTTCATGCTAATAAGAAAATATGCAGCGGTAGAGAGATACTTCGTGTGGCTGCGTGGGTAGATAAGTGTAATTCGTCATCCTACAGGAAAAGAGAAAAAAATCGCGAAAAAAAAAAACAACAAAACAAAGTTGGGTTGTTGACGTTGAGACATTGAAACGTTGACCCGACTAGTAAGAGAGTAGCCCATGAGAAACTTATCGGGTCTGGGACCTTCAATTGATTTATGAAAACGATTCACCGATTAAACTTAGTTCTCTTAATTGATCCTTTCCTCACTGTTGCTGGTTTTCTCATACCCGAACAAACGATTATGATTGACCTGTCTCGGTCATACACTGATATTATCTAAATTTACTGCAGGTCACAGCATCACTTGGAAATACACTTGCTACATTACACAATATATGAAACTAAAAAAGATTAATAATTTTCTACTCAATTATTAATCAGAGATCTTGAATTTATATAGGGATTGTGGAATATATTTTTTGAGAGATTGATTGCTTTGACCAACCCCCATAGAGATTGCCTCAAGGCGAATCAGCTCATGAGCTTAATGGCATTTGTGTGTGTCTGCGTGCAAGGTAACGTGTGCGGAAACGATGGGCGGGTTTCTTATTCCGGCACAGCACAAATAAAGGCAGCGAACACATATTTTAATGGTAAAATTCGGTGGGTCACTTGACTTTCTATGTATATACATATCCATGATGTATATAGAGAAACAGACTGAGAGACAAGAGAAATGAAGAAAAGAAAAAAAAACATGCAAAAAAGACGAAGTCCTTGCTCGAGGGAATGAGCCCGCTACACGTGAATCGTAAAGGTGAAGCACCGGTGGTGGTCCGAGTACCGTGTTAGCTCGAGTGAGTCATATCCTCTTTTCTTCCATTTACCGCAGTGAAACAATGAACAAAATTACAATATGTAAGGATTAAAAATAGAAAACATTTAACCGAGGACCATCTTTATTATACTGTCTTGTTGCGAGTTATTTTGTTTCTAATTTTTAATTTTGTTCAAAATTCCAACAAAATCTGAATTCGACACATGTTATTATCAACATGAAAAAAATTGTAGATATTAAGGAAATAGTCGAATCACGTATTTTATGATGAAATGTATATACATTCATACTTCCAGCCATAATTCACTTCTTGTATTCATTCTATATAATATTTGTGTATTAGTTATCGTAATAATTTCATTTGATCGTTATTTAATTATCATACACGATATCAATCAGATTTCAACCAACCAAATCATAGAGTTCGATTAATTTTTTCATGCAATATCTGCCACCTTTTCATTCGTACAACTTCATAGTGAACTATATCTTTCATACGTATATATACCCAATATCTATGAGTGCTTGAGGATTGTAAATGAATGCAACATAAAGACGTTAGTTGTAAACAAAGTCTCAAGGACTTCTTCCACGCTGGACTTATAGGCATGGCGAGGTCAATGCTACATTCAATATACACACTTCTTTCTCTCACTCCTGGCATAAGTGACTCTTCAACTACTGTTTGGAATTTCCTAACGACATTTTTCCCATTTCGTCACATCTTTATGTTATCACATCTGTACGCTATTTTTTCTTCACTTCTATTCATCGAATCAACAGCGATTTTCTGTCCCTATGTCTATACGAGGAAATTACATTCGATGACGTGTCACGTGACACCTGTTGCACTACAATGTATAGGCAGATACGAATACATGAAATATATATGTATATTGAACTTGTATGATGAGAAATATCGATAAATGTTTATATATTTCGCTGCCTAATACTGAGTATCGTATATATATACCCCTACACGATACCTCCTCTCTTTTCCGGCCCGAGGCATAGGGTGAGTTGCGGAGATGCGATTGGGGGGGGGGGGGGGGGGGGGGCGTAAAATGAAAGTAGAGAACAAATAATTCTTTCTGTCCCATTCTCGGGAAGAGAGGCAAAGAGGATGAGGGAGGGACAATGTATATGTGCAATTAATAATGTTACTATTGGTCAAGCCATTATTGACGGCTGTAATACTCGTAATATAACATCTTCCAGATCTGTTTTTTGATACAGACATATTCATGAATTTCTGAAGGTGTCATATAATAAACGGCAACAACGAGAAAATGCACAGTGAGCGTAAAAAAGTGTAGGGAAGCGACGGTGAAATAAGGTGCGTGAGAAATACCTTTGAAGGATCAGGTATCCTCTCGAGACCGAGACCCTCCACGATGCTTCTCCTTATGGTTTCAAGCTCGTCATCATCATGTAAAAGTGCATTGTCGTGTCCCCCATCACGATTCTCAAGAGTCTCGACTCGATGATGATGATGATGACGCTGATGACGAGGTGGCTGATTGGGGTGGTGACGATGGTGATTGTGATGATTGTACTGTTGTTGCTGTTGTTGCATTCTTGTAGGTACCGCCAAAGCTGGCCTGAAGAGACCAATGATGAGGAGACTAATGAGAACGTAGCTAGCAACAAGAGTTGAGGGTCTGTTCGATGTATGGTGGGTGAATCCAAGCAACGGTAGTACAAGTACTACTAGAGTACTGTGTGAAGATGATCGTGGAGAATGCTGCAGTAGTGGTCTAGATGGCAGTGGCTGATGTTGCTTCTTGGTACTTGGGTCGCTCTCACGTGTCACCTCAATGCCTACGTTGATGTCTCGATTACTCGCCGAGATTAAAGTTGGATGCTCGCCCATAGCCAGCAGACACAAACTCAAGGCGAGTTTTAGTCGCCTGGTAATAATCCTTTCACGCTTACTTTCTTTTTTTTTTTTCACGTTTCGTTTTGTTATGTTTTTTATTGGTTTATATATATATATATATATGTACATATATATCCATGATGGATGTTTAATTTTTGAAATGCAATAGCGCGCGTTACACCACCACAATGCTCGACTCTATTATAACAGGATTTTTGTATGTCCAGTATATTTTTATGTCCATGAACCAAAAATAAATAATCAAATAAATAAAACAAGTAAATAAATAAATTAATAAATAAATAAATAGATAAAAGTACAAATATGTGGCTAAAACTTTTTTGCACTCAAGTCTGACACCATTCACATATCACTATTCAACACTATTATATAACATCGTGAGTAGCGTCTCTGGTCTATTGAATCGTACCGCACATTTGGCTATATGGCACACTGTAATATGTTGTTTTTAATTTATCAGCTAGAGCGAAGGAGAGGGAGAGAGAGGGAGAGTGAGAAAAAATAATTCCGTCAACAACCCGTTCACTGGCGCGAAGCAACTGGAAGAGAGAGAGAGAGAGAGAGGAAGCAAAAGAGTGAGAAGGGGGAGACAAAAGAGAGGAGAGGGTTGTTTGGGTCTCACTCACGTTTGAAAATACGCGGGAAATACGCGCGCAACTCTCAGCAAGTATTTCGATAACTTGTTATTATATCGGGTGATTATGCGGTAATACGACATCTCGACAGAACACTCCAATCACTCATAGTAACACTATTTATATTCCTTTCCTCAGTATAAGTCTCTCCTCTCTCTCCCACTCTTATATCGGTCTAATACGTTAAAATATCTTTTCCTTTTTGACGTCTCCTGCGACTGCCGTGTGTCGACTGTTTGCGGGCATGTATGCTGGCCAGTCTATATAATACGTCGTCGGCTCCCGCTTCGCTCCCGTTCCCGCTCATGCCGCAAGAGTCAAGGCACGAGGCATACTTTCTGCCCCCGCCGTCAATTCCCCACCTCGCGCATTCTCGCAACCCACTTCTGTCTCTCTTCGCGCTGCTTCACTCTGCCTCACTTTGTCCTGCTCTTACTCGTTTTGCTTCTCTTCTCTTCTCTGTTTCACGAGTAGCAAATGAATGGGACACGTAAAAGCTCATGCCTCTTGTTCACTCACATAGTGAACCCCCCAGAGACGCGGCAACATTCAATATACACGCGTGCTTCTGTTGCACCCTCTGTTGAAACCTTCAACTGAACTGGTATAATCAACCAAATAAAATTGACTTTTCCTCGAAGTGTGAAGGACTCACGACAATTTGTGGTAAAAAACGATACAGCATATATTACTCATCAGGGGATGCCCCGATGGTGATGCATGGAGTGACTAACTTTCAAGGACCCGCCACTCAAGGAAACTTTGAAATTATTATGTAAATCCATTTGATATCTCTGAACCATCTCTGAATCATTATTTTTATTTGTTTATTTATTTGTTTATTTTCATTGTTCACAATGACATGACGATAATACCGAAAACCAAAGAAATCGTTCGGAATAGTTCTCTAAGAGTAATTGAGTGTACATACTAAATGACGTTTTGTAATCGCGTCAAGTATTATACGAGCTTTTACAATTTTGTGTTTTTCCATAGATTACATAATAATGTCAGATAATTGTTCATTAATCCATAATTATTATATTGGACAGAGTAATATAATTTGTAACGTATCGATTTATTACTTTTCACACTTTGTTTAACTGTGTTTAAATACATAGTCTCTTACAAAATTTGTAACTTTTCATTTCATTTGAATATTTTTATTGTACTTTCGGAGAAAAATGTGGCTTCTCTACGAACTCGTAGAATAAACGGATCGAGTTGAGTGAAGGGGAGAACCGAGAAGGAAAGACGAATCAGAGATTGTGGGAAAATTGAATAAATTCGGCAGGAGGTAAAGGTAGTTTGAAAATTCATGTGAAAACAACGATATATAGAGAATCCAGGAATGGGGGTTGGGTGCAACTACACACACTAATATTGGAAGCATTAGGATGATTTCATATAAAATTCTGGGATATTATCGATCGACGAATTCTCTAGAGTCAGTGCGGCAAAGTTATTTTTAACTCTGGACATATTTATAATATAATGAATCTCATAAGAACATCATTAATGATATACCGTTAATGATTTTACTATGATTGCCAATAACACAATTACATAAATACATATAAAAAATCAGGTAATGATGATGCGAATATTGTTTACTTAGCCATGTGGCAAGTTTGCACAGTAGACGGTTGCATTATCAACGTCATATTTGTTATCGCTACCTCTCTGATGATTGTCTTGACCAACTTTATCGTGCGGATTAGTCATCAATCCAGTCGAGTCTAATGGCCATCGCGTGTCGTCTCTCTCACTCTCATATTACCGTTCAATTTTGTCACGCTTGCTCTTCATAAATTAGTCTATATATATATATATATAATGGCTTTCATGGAAGAGCGGTTGATGAGCCGCGGTCATTGCTGCGGACACGAGCGAGATCCATTCAATTGACAATAAACCTACTATAGATCAGATAATCATTTTTTGTAATTGTAAGTTCTGTTTGTTACGCAAGACAATGGTCAATTACAAGAAAATGTGTATGATGAATCGTTAGTTACCGAAAAATAAGGTTCGTATTATTATACAATATTGTACTCTGAAATTAATATATTTCACGGGAATAACCATTGTGTTGGTTATTGAAGAGAGTGTCGTGGAAGTAATGGATGAATTCCAGCAGGTGGACAACAGCCGGTAGGCCGGTGGATTTTTATCGTATCGTGAGTAGGTGTGTTCCTAGAAGCTGACAACGCATACTCAGTAATATCGCCAGGTAAGGCAGAATGAATCACCACACGATAAATACCCTCTTCCAATTGCTATACTTAATGTCGCGCGTATAATTTTCATTTCATCCCAAGGACTAATGGCACATTTTGCGCTTAAAAACCATGAATGAAATTATGCAATAAAGCACTTGACTGTGATTAGAAAACCATTGCGAGCACACTGAATGCTGTATGAATATAAACATTTTCACCAATTTTATCCATTTCCATATTATAAATTTGATCGGAAGGTCAACATGACTGTATAAAAACTAATGTATATACCACGAATACATATATACTATGTGGACGATGACTAAGCTGTTATATTTCTTTCAACAGGCGGTTTACTTACTCCCCCTCGCCATCTCGGAAATCGTTTAATTCGATTTCCAGGTAAGTTCCACCTAACTGCTTGTTATTAACTAACTGATCCATAATATTGTGATGTCCTTGCCTCACATTACCCTTTGTCCCTGTCACGCACTCTTATATGTCGTCCAAGGCATGCTTGTTTTTAACTTTTTTTTCTTTTTTTCCATTTTTTGTCTCTCTTTTGCTTCTCTAGAGTGATGTGATGAACGTAAACTAATCCCGCACCCACAATTTTCCATGTATAGCCAACACTTTCTTCGAATCTCATCTATTGATTAATTCTTTCACACATATAGTATGAACGAATATATATCAGTTTGGGGAATATATTCATTTCATCATTCTAATCATAGTACCAAATGAATCTCTAGATAATTGCTATTTTAATAGATAAAAAGAGCTGTATGAAAAATGGAGTAAATGTTGCATGTAGTGTTATCAAGAATTGCTTATTATCCGAATTCATCGGAATTTATGTAAAGTATTGTGAAAATCACAAAGTGACGGAATGCAACTTTGATTATGTACATATATAACGTCTATATTTAATTGACGATCGCCACATTACTTTTTCGATTGCAATAATTACGATGGTAAAATTGGTGGAGTATGAAAGAAATACGCATGGCAGAACGCGTATTGGGATTAAATCACGCGTTATACAGTGATTTTACCACCTCTCTCACATTCTCCTGTCTCTCATGAGAACGACGGAGTTAAATGTATACGTTTACTCTCGTGTCCTACGTCTCCCAGGGTTACCTCTGTAATTTTGACAGAGCCCGAAGCTGTAAAAGTTAGAGAGTCCGCACAGTACATAGTTCATCACAACTCACCACGACCATGTGTAAGGTCGCTTAATTCATCTTCGCCTCCCGTGACGCTGTTCCACGGATTCTCTCTATAATTTACCAAGTATGTCGTCATGATTATCAATCGAAGGAGAAATGTGGTGTTATACAATTCGAAACAAAATCGAATTCTCGACAAAGTAATTTTATACATCTGTTTTGAACATATAGGGTCAATGGATTCCGAGTTATTTGCCATGGTCAGCTCCATATCGATGAAAGAAAAAAAGAAAAAAAAAAAGAACACATATTTGCCTATTCATAGCTCGGTTCTGGTGACATCAACTGGAAGGGAATTTTCTTGAAGCAACGGGAGAATAATGTGCTCATCTCAACAGACTAATTTTAGTTATCATCGTTGTTACGACTATTATTATTCCATTTGATTTTATTTATCCATTCGTTCACCCACTTACTGCTGCTCAATTAATACAATTGATGAAAAATTCGTCACAGATGGAAAGAGCATTTGGGATTCATCTTCAGAATTGTACGAATGATCAAGTTCACATGTTATATTATAGAATTGGGGGCGGATAATTTTCAAGCATATCTATATGCCTTAATAACTTATATTTAATCAATAAACGCATAATAATTTAACACATCCCAATTTCCAAATGATAATGTTGATTCTTTCAAACTCAGAAAGGTGATGGCCTAATTATTTCAAACTCCAAGTTTTATATTTTTGTCGGTTTTCCGAAATTCTGATTGGCTATCAGCTAAAATTCTATTTGATATCAATTGCCACGTGATTTGTATTTTGACATTTCGACGAAGGCTAATAGTGGTCGGATTCTCCTGACATTCTCTAGTCCAACATTGTTTTATTCAATAATAGTCGGAATAGTACAAAGTTGTTGCAATATTCGTGCCACTTCTTTCTCTCAGTAAACTCTGAAAATTCATTGTGGAAATAGAATTAATAAATATAAACAAACATTCTATTATTAAATTTATCTGTATGCAAATGTGCATATACATATACTCATGCTTGTATTTTTTTCTCATGTCTCATGGCTGTTTCTGTTTGTTTTTCTTTCCCGCAGTTATGATGACGGAGATAGAAGTAGGTGATCCCATTGATACGAGACAACATGTTGAATATACACGTTTTGAGCGTATATGTGACTGAATAGAAAGTGGGAGAGAAATGCATGATGAGTGTGTGTGTGTGTGTGTGTGCGAGTATGTGTGAGAGCAATGGAAAGAGAGAGAGTGAGAGAGAGGGACGGGGAGGGGAGGGGCTATCAGACAAAATTTATTTCTTCCTTCCAATATATCTCTTATCATTTGGACATGTCCAATGATTATCGGTGTACATATATGGCTAACGAACTAACAGAATACATAACTATCACAATTAAACTGATAGAGAAAATAGAGAGGAGGAAGATGGAAAAAATTTATTTGCAAATGTAATTCGATTGTTGTTCCTTGTTTCCTTCTCTCCTCCCTCGTCAACTCTCTGGTGAATTGAATATAGTACATCCGGTATCCAATAACTCGCACACGAATGAGTGTATTCAACATACTTAAATGCTTTCTCACCCAGTTTTACATTTACTTCCATGATAAATAATTATTATTTTTGTTTTCATATTAGTCGTTGCACGCGTGTTTCAAGCGACACAACGGTAATGGCCCCCTCGTTTCAACATTTCATCGATAAATCTCATCACTGTCCAACCGCAGCACGTACGCCCGTATTTTATTGTCACCAATTGTACCCACGGGACAACGGGTGGCTCCTTAAACTTTTACCGCGTTCATTCGACATATGGCTATTCTAGTACCAATATAAATATATACACATATATTTATGTATACTGTTAACGAAATTTAGAAAAGGCGACTGAAGTTTCGTTCAACACAATTCCCAGACTAGGCCCATTAACCACACTGTGTCGGCTTCTCAACCAATAAATTATTTAAATGACAAAAATATTTATTTTGAAGCTGTTCAATTTTTGTTATTGAAATTTTTAAGTGTTCCAATTTAGTTTTTAATTGTTTCAACTCAAGTCTCGTTTTCATTTCAACATAGTAGCGTTCATTTGCACTAAATTAAGCTGCCGATGGGAATAATTAAATCCAAATAATTATGAATAAAAGCTTTTGTTCGAATAAATAGTTCTTTTAACCAACAATAGAGACAACAAAAATATTGATAATTATGAAGCTCGGAAAAAAATGTGCATCCGGTCATGATCAAAGAGGAACATAAATTAACTGTGGAATAAGTGTATACAAAGTTGAAAAATTGAAAAAAAAAAAAAAAAAAAACAAGTTTTGAAAAGTATATGTGTATAACTGAGGCGATAAAGATTATTTCTTAGCTTGTAACCCTGACCTGGGGACTACGAAATCGCTTCTAATTTATTGGACAGTCTCTGTGGAGTTCTTATATTGTTACGAAACCATCAGTCCTAAAAAGACTTTCAGTAAATCTGTAAAAAAAAAAGTATCGGATGTGGATATAGAAAAATGAAATTTATTTTGCCAATGGCGTATGAATGTAATTATGCGTCTCGGTTATTATTCATTCACTCTTGCTACTATACGCTCCATTATCTTGCATTGCGCGAAAAAATAATTGGAGTATAGATACAAAAATATGTACACGATTACTTACATACAAAATTGCCGAATTTTTTATTCAATTACACAAGCGATTATCAATAATTGTTTGTATGTCATCAATTTCTTTTTTCCTTATTTCCGTTTCACATACATCAAACGCATGCTATTATATAAAATGAATAAATGCTAACGATGAATATAAGCGAGATGCAATATTCAATACAATGTCGTCATATATACAATACGTAAACCTATACATCTTGAACATAAGTATAGTAGAAAATAAAGTCGAGTGATGGTTTAATTTGTTCGTTAACGAGCCGCGTCGGTTGTCGTTGTCGCTATATCCACTATCTTCATTTCTCCTTTTTTCTCTATCTTTTGTCGCGGTAATTATGATACGGGAAAGCCATAATTCACGTGGAGAAGAGAAATGTACGGCAGTCGTAAAAGAGCGAGTGGTGTGAGAGTTGATTATAATAATGGGTGAGCGAGAGAAAAAATGGGCAGCATCAAGGAAGCGGCGGTGATCCCAGCATCTCAATCGTGTCTTCGATATAACACTACACTGATACACCGATACACGTTGATGCTTCATTCTCTATACGCACTATATGCACAATCAATGCAACGTGAAGGAGGGATAGTGAGTAAAAAAGTAAGGGGATATAAGAGAGGTGAAGCCCCTCTACTTCATCGCGGGTGGTCCATCGCTTCTCTCATGGTATATTAAATAAACATATACATACTTGAGTTTATATCTATAGATAATTGACCTCCTGTAAGTTGTATGTATGGGCCGCAGGTGGTTTTTTACTCTCAGAATTTCCACAACCGAATATTTCTCAATCAATGAAAATTGATGTGAAGCTTCGTCACACATTTTCATCCAACTATAACGTGAAATAACTTCACATTTCATTTTTAGAACCAGAATGTAGGAAGAAATGAAAAATTGGCCAAAGTATAGAGTCACTTTGCACTTTTCATCACATTATAATATCATTATGCAAATTGAATCAATCTTTCTATTCAGATGGCAGGACTTTTATAGATATATATATTTCACGTACACGCTCATCAAGTAGACAAACCAACAATGGTTTCGAAATGCCATTTTAAATGCGCGAGGCTGATGAAAGAAAAAAGATTTTGCTCTCACATATTAATCAATGTGACAACTTTGAAGGGACATGATGATACGCCTCGATATGCATCATTAAATAACACAAGAATATCATCTCAATTTTTTTTTCTCCATTTCCTCATTATTACGTGGTGGGAAGCGAAAAATATTTATGCATCAGTTTGTGTTGGTACATTGCGCAAACGAGTGGACATACAAAGAGAAAGGTTTAATAATAGAATGCAACTCATTACACACACACACACACACACATATGTATACATACATATATACATATATATCTTCTGTGTTGGGTACACAGACGAATGTATGATGGCCGGCGGCGAATTCCCGGAAAGCTACGAACACGTTCGATAAAAAAAACCTATAGACAATACCTATGAGTGCAGTAAGCTTATTCCATATATACATTATGAGCTATATTGGACATGGGCAAATATAACATTGGAGTACCAAAAAAACGCAAGTGAAGTTACATATACACATAAAGAAGGAATAAACGTAATATATTGTCATTTTTTGGTAGAGACTACCAGAAGTATATAACTTTGATGTATGATTTCATGTATCTTGCACATATAAAATCATAATTGGACTATCTCACAACGAGGAGTCGAATTTGTCTCTTAAGTTTTTCACAAATTTTTTTTCAATATTCTTGGTATAGCGACAATGAATCGTCGATATGGTGAATCAAGGATGTGTAAATACAGAGAAATAAAGTGAAAAGTGCCTATAAATGGAGGCATGTCTATGCAGAAATAGATTAAAAACCTATAGAATTCTTTTAGTACAGGTTGGAAATATTTCTATTGACGACCTGCTCATATTGCTATATACCTTTCCGCATCATATCGCGAGGCATCAGCAGATCATTAATTTATCAGGATAAATAATAATTCGTCAGACTAAAATAGCGAATCGAATATATATATATAGAGGCCATTATTGCGATCACTATCGAATTCCCCGTTTTCTAATATCTTTCCGCGTGGCGTTATACATTTTTACCTCGCAGTCGGGGGGGAAAGGTCTTGACGATAAGACCGGATACATAATTCTAACTAATGAATACAATCTTGGCGCATAATAAAAAAGTATTCTTCATTGAACACATACCAATCAATGATGTCCTACAGTACTACACGGGTTAATTACACTTGGAAGCGGCAAAACAAAATTATAAATAAATAAATATAAATAAAAATGAAATCTTGGAGCACGGATTGATAAAGAAAATTTGTTTCAATTGCTCTGATGGTATTATCGAGCGCGGTTGTATGAGTTTACGAGTTAAATATGGGAAGTTCAACGACTTCCGGAGGACCGCGATCGATGCGAGTGAGAAATAGCCGAGCGTGAAAAATTAGAAGGATGCTCCCTCTGGTAGTTTGTTGTTCACACTTGGAACAAAATCAAGACAAATAATTTGTGCGTCCTACTTTTTTTCTCGAAATTGTGTAACATAATTACACGTTCATATCTCGTGATTATTTTGTGATATTCAAAAAATATATTCATACATTGACGCTCAGTTGGATTGATGAAGTTTCGAATGCATATTACGCGACCATCGCCATACTGCAAATCCAAGTGTGTATTTTTGTGTGTTAATATATCAAACATACGGCACTTCAATGATACGTAACTGAAGTTTAATACGCAAAATTAATATATATTCATATATGCCCGAATTAATATATTTCATTCATATATAATTGCACTAACACACTCAAAGTGTTTTCATAATCAACACATCATATTGCGATACCGCCAAAAAATATGAACTTAGCACACTCAACATCCATTTGCAATTAAAAAGTTAAATACACCGGTGATAATAACACATTTTACGAGTATAAAATGATAACGAAAGTTAACCATCAGGTTATGTTGAGAAAGGTCATTAGTTCAATTTTGTTTCATTCATTCATATTGATAAACACTTATAAACTTATCAGTTGATTCAGTTGAAGTGACTGTATTGTGATGCAAATAATATGTGGGGAAAGTAAATCATACATAGACAGACAGTGATATACCGTAAAACCTCTTCACCATTCACTCCTTTATCTTTCCCGTATGAAGAAGCGATAGAGACAGAGGGGCAAGGGGCAAGGGGCAAGAGGCGGTGCAGGGGGTGGGCATAGGGGAGAGTAAACTCTTGTTCTCCCTCCCCATAACACTAGTCTCTGCTCTTTGGTGGGAGAGACATCGATTCCGTAACTTGCCCTGAATCCCCGAGCCCTGAAAACTAAACAGGTTGCCGTGCATATATGAGACTCGTGAGAGACAATAACCTTATATAGGACACGGGCACGGGAGAATCACTATCGGTATAAAAAATATTCAATGAAATTAGTATTTGGGTGAATAGAAGACCATCATCATATCAAGTTCAATTCTAATAAAAGATTCATTCAGTTTCAGCCATGTAAACGGTATTTCGGACGTACGCAATTCACTATTATCTATTAAAATATCCATGAAACAATAATCAATTAAAGATATGTCATTATGCAGATTCCTGAAATCAGACCGAATATTGAGCGACTGTCTGACTGTTAGTCTCGGGAGCCAATACCAAAATAAATTTTTAAGTTCTTCACTATGATATTTTTTGTTTTTCAAGGATTATCAATTTCGATAATGCAGTGCCTTCTCATTGGTTTGATCTTCATGTGTGGTCTGACTGCGTTGACCTTGGCGATTTCACCTCATATTGTATTTATCCTCGCCGATGACTTGGTAAAAACAATAAATATATATAGATTTACATAAACTCTGGCGACAGACGAAAATGTTCAGAGCTTTGATCATGTTCTCACTAGATAAATGGTGAATTTAAATACTCCACGTCACGGTTATAATTGGAAAAAAAATTCTATTTTACATTGTAGGGATGGTATGATGTGGGATTTCATGGGTCTGGTGACATTAAGACACCCAATATTGACGCTTTAGCCTACACTGGGTTAATTTTGAACAAATATTACGTTGCTCCATTATGTACTCCCTCCAGGAGTGCACTCATGACTGGAAAATATCCAATACATACTGGAATGCAGCATGGAGTAGGAATAATTAACCCTTAATTATTAATCATGTATTTATCATCATCTGATGTCGTTCAAAATATTAACCCTCCGATTACAATATTATTTTCAAGGTTATTATGGGTGCTGAGCCATGGGGTTTATCTCTAGATGAAAAAATATTACCACAATATCTACAAGAGCTCGGGTATAAAAATCATATAGTGGGCAAATGGCATTTAGGCCATTACATGAAAAAGTATACCCCGACTTACAGAGGATTTGAGAGTCATATAGGATTTTGGACCGGACATCAGGATTATTATGATCACACTGCAGTTGAATGGGTTAGTACTGCACGATTGCCGTCCTTACATTCGAAATTTAGATTGATGAGAACAATTACCAATTATACTGTAAATTCAATTGTGTTATTCCTTATCTCTGACTATTGTAGTCGTTTATGCGCACTCACAACTTCGCGAATTTTCAGACATACTTCGGAGCCGCCACATTTTATGTCGCTCTATGCGGCACAAAAAACAGCAAAAGGGTGCAGAAAACATTTGGTTTTCACAGCAATGCGAAAAATAGAACCAATCAGTCCAAATTTGATTTGAAAACGAAACCGCAAATCAAAGCAAACAAACATGTTGCGAAATATTCAATATACCTTCAGTACACCCCCAGTTCTACATTGCCATCATGAATTAATGTACAGATGTCTCCTATCAAGTCTATTTGTATTTTCAGTTGATTACATATTTTACATTTATCAAATCATGCAACAAGAAATAATACTTTTGTTTAGTTTTGGTCATAAGACTGAATATTTTTTGGTGAATGCGACATTTATTTTGTCAGTCGGTATCACTTTATTGTGAATCACAAGCCGACTTGAAATTTGATGTAAATTGATAGCAGTACACTCAAGTGCGACTCAGTCATAGTCGCACACTTACTCAATTCATACATAGAAAAACAGCACGTTCTATGTGATTTTAATCAAATTAAAAAAATTATGTATTGTATTTCATATAGTGCCATCGGTTTTGATATAATTCATGCTCGTTATTGATTGTGTTCATTCAGCCACACTGGGGAATGGACATGAGAAGAGATGTGGATCCAGCATGGGACTTCCATGGGCAATATTCTACGGATATTTTCACCACCGAAGCTGTCCATATAATTGAAAGGCACAATGGGAGTCAGCCGTTATTTCTATATCTTGCACATGCTGCCGTGCACTCAGCCAATCCTTATAATCCTCTTCCTGTATCAGACGAAAATGTCATGAAGTTTGAACATATTAAAAATTACAAGAGACGACGATTCGCAGCAATGTTGGGTAAACTCGATGAGTCAATTGGTAATGTCGTTGATGCACTTAAACGACATTCGATGCTAGAAAATACAGTTATTATATTCTCAACTGACAATGGCGGACCAGCAGCTGGATTCAACAAAAATGCAGCATCAAATTTTCCTCTTAAAGGCGTTAAGAATACTTTATGGGAGGGCAAGTAATTTCATGTAGTCCTGAGATATTGTGATTGTTATTGGAAGTTAAGTAGCAATTGTTAATTGAACCAATGAGAAACATGTGAAAAAAAAGAAATTATGCATAACAACTGAGAAATGAAGACCATGAGTCAGTAAATTTTTCATGCGAATCTTTTCGATTGTTACTATAAGCTTCTTTGCACTCGGCGAACACATACGCAGGCACCGACACTCAATGCGGTTGTTACAGTAGGAAAATATTTCGATTGTTATATTTCTATAGGCGGCGTTCGCGGCGCAGGTCTGTTATGGACACCGAAGCTTTTAAATCCGGGACGTGTCTATAATGGAATGATGGACATTGTCGATTGGTTGCCAACACTATTACATCTCGCAAGCGGTAGTAATGCGATTCTTCACAACGGTACCGATGGAATAGACATGTGGGACTCATTGAATCATGGAACACCATCACCACGTCGAGTGGTCATTCACAATATTGATGACATTTACGGTGCCGCTTCTATCACTGTGAATGATTGGAAAATTGTAAAAGGTTATTCCTACAATCGGCCAAGTTTTGAAGCATCATTCGTTTTTCTTTTTCTATTATATTTTCTGAAATGAAAGTTCGTTATAGTAATGTGGTAATGACAGGAACAACTTACAATGGCGACTGGGATGGTTGGTATGGCTCTTCAAGCTGGTCGTTGCCATATGACGCCAATGGGGTGCTAGGCAGTACAACAGGCTTAGCAATTGCTTCACTGGGGATTCCCATTTCACCACAATCAATTATAACTTTGAGAGGTGAGTCACGGGTGAAATGCGCCAAAAGGAATGATACCCTGGTCCAATGTCAACCACTTAAAGCACCTTGTCTGTTCAATATTGGTGATGACCCATGCGAATATAACAATCTTGCTAAATTGTAAGTAAACAATTATAAATATGATGGTTTTTTGTCATTCATATTTATAACATTCATGGTTAACCAGGTTTCCAGATGTGTTGAGAGAGTTGGACGAAGAGTTGAATAAATGGAATGCTACGGCAGTGACGCCGCGCAAAGTCAGTGCCGATACTCGCGCCGATCCTGCTTTTTGGGATCATACCTGGAATAACTTCGGTGACTATCCGTCACCAGCGTCATAAGAACTGTACCGTGGGTTACAAAAATTAGTCGTATTATTCGTGTCGAAATTAAACTGCACCCATGAATTTATTACAAGTCGGTTCCGCCATTACGCAATTGCAACTACATTACCCTGAATCACAATATTATACTGTTGTCGATGACAATGTCGGCTCTTTACAAACACCAGAAGTACATGACCGGCTTTTTCTATTTCTAATTCATCAGTACTACAGTTGTAATGAACTATTATATGCGTTGACAAATATTAAGACCGAACCTATGTGTGCTCATCATATACATGTGCATTATGTGTATTATGTAGTATGCAGGCTAATATTGTATGAGCGACTTCATTTATAAGTCAAAATAATGCCCCATTCAAAAAAAAAAAATATTTCTTGAATTGATTTCTAATTGTTGGATTTCCATTTTCCTCCTATCATAAACGCCCTTTCATTTTCATTTTTCAAAATGATCATGATTTTTGAATGATCGTAATGATTGTCACCGTGATGAACGTGAATGATCAATTCGATTATTCGAGGCTGAGGGTTTTCTGGAAAAACTGCGGCCAGAACAGATCGACTTTGTGTGAACTTCGACGAGTAGAAAAAATATTTGTGACATTGCAGTATTAAATGAGGCAATCGATAGTGATCTGCATAGCCATTCTCGGTTTGCATATATCTTGATGTTTTGTGACCCCTTGAAACCGAAAGACATTGAAGCGTCATTCGATGTCATATAATTTCTGAGTGAATTCCAAAACGGCGGAATGGAAAAAATGTTAATATAGTACGTTCCTAGTGTCGAGGGGATGGAAATATGTCATAGTGCGATGAGAATTCGACTCCCAGCTTAACCGGTGATAACATTTACATATTTCCAATTCGTTTATCCAAATTTGATATTCATTGTCAACGTAACATCCAATAATAACCTGTCCATACAGAATAGCTATTTTCAACCCATCAAATGAATATCCTATTTCAATTCTTTATCTTCTAAAGTTACCTTATTTCAAGGAAAAATACCGCAGAGTTTTGAGATCTTAAGGTGGTCGCAGTCACTGCGCCAAAGTACTGGCGTTGGGATACCCATTAGCAATTTTATGAAAGTATTTATTATATAGTAAGTATGAAACAAACGCTTCAAAATTAATTCTAACGTGATGTATCAAACATGCGCAGTAATTTTTCAATCTATCGAAGACGTATGATTTACGAAAATGTATAATAGACGAAACTTAACAAACGGTAAATCTAAACTGTCCAACGACATGTGCTCAATGTAATAGTGGTGGTGGTGACGCTGTATAGACGATGTCAAGATGCATTTTTTCATTGAATTTTCTATTGAAAACTATGTTTATGTCGAATGATGTGTACGTTTGTTCTCTATACGTCGTCATTCGTTCATGAAATTGAAGAATGACGGTGATGGCTCGTGAATAAAAATTCTGTCACTACTCTTGAATCCAAAGCGCCAGGAAGGTATCATTTTTTTGGCAGTCAGTTGAGAAACAGAGACAGACGATAGAGAATTGATTTGTGCGATTATTTTCTCAAGAATTATTCATCAGGCTCCTCGGAAATCCCGCTTGACGCTAGTTGAGCCCATGAAAACTTTAGGGTTAATTGTGTGAGACTTGGCAACCTGACTACCTTTATATATCTCGAACGCTAACGACTCATGCGTATCGCTACAAGATACTGAAAAATAGTATGCCGATTCGCGGATAGTTCCAATTCTTTCCCAAACTCAGATTCACTGAGACAGACACTAGAACGCGACTGGACTGGAATTCGTTGGTTTTTCGCAGCAGTGTACTTGTTTGAATATGCCTCATCAAAAGTTGTCGAAGCACGCAGTAGAAATAACTAGATCAAGAACACACCCTTTTATTCTCATGAGTCGTGTATTTCATTCGTTTATATTTTTACATAAATCGATGGATGAATTGTTGATTTAATTGGAGTGGGAAAAAAAAATCCATTTATGCGAGCGCAGGCGGCTAGAACGTCAGAATTGGATCTTCTCGATGATCCAATATATCTGTAACAAATTAATTGTATGATATTTATTAATATTTCCACATGATGATTCTCACTACAAATTTCAACTTTAGAATGTTACACTGGTTATTTGTCCCTTATCGCATCGCTGTGAGCCATGTCAAACAATACTCACGTTTCGGCTTGTAAAGACTCAATTCGGATTGAAATCGTCGTCCTCTTTCATGTATTCGTCATTCTGTGTCTGACGTGTCAAGGAGCATTTTTGTAGTTGTCAACCGAATTTTGATAACAAAATAAATTCACTGACATTCAATATGAGAACTTTTGAGCCAAAAAATAATTTAGTTGTGATCATAATTGTTTGAAATCACGACAGTATTATAAACAAAAGTGACGCTGAAATGCACTTCGTTCTGTTGAAGTGAACATATGAATTTGAATTAGTGAGAAAATTGAAAATAATTGACTTTTCCCCAATTACAAATGGATTAATTGGTCAGTATCCCAAACGTCGTAATGTGGAAAACTAACAGAACTTTCAATGAAGAAAGTTCGATGAAACTATGGAAAATTACATTGACGCACCACTGTGACTGGTGAAAAAATTGCTTGCTCGTCGATTTGTTTTTCTTTGAACACACCCTGAAGAAGCATTACAATGATATTAATTAATCTGTTTCAAACACCTAAAAAATATTGCGGGGGAGTTTCCAGAATGCTGAAGAGGTTTCTGGTGATAACATTCCTATTCCCACCAATCTCATATCAAACGGAAAATCTTCGATTAATTTCATTACCGTTTTTGATCAGAGGAGATAAACTGCTAGATATACACCAAATATTATTGTAACCTCAGATATGAGGGGATTTGAACTGAGCCGCAAAGATGTCATTATGAGACCGAGAAGCACACAACAGAGTCTAGGTTTAGATTGATTCTTTCTTCAGTTCAACATACCTTTCGCAATGCTCCACCAAGGAAGGGTGATATACGTGAGAAAAGCGTTCAGTGGTACCGATTGAGCCCTCCTTGTTTCTTTCCAAAAGTGGAATGTCTGAGTAAATCCACGCATGGTCCACAGCGGATTGTAAGCTCCATCATCCAACTCTAGCAGTCAAAAATGCAATAATTATAAAAAAAAATCAATATATACACATGATAGCAATATATTAATTATTTGACCCAGGCCAATTCCCTCAAAATCCCCGCGAGGGTGCTTGTGACTTCTATTGATATGTGATACGAAATTCTGCATAAAATTATAAAGAAATTCACAAACAAACAACATATATCGTAGACTATGAAATAATTTTGATGGCAGATCTCTCAGTTTAGTGAAAATGGATAGTGCTTAATTAGCGCGTCATAATGTTCAGAATAGTGAACACAAAAGTGAGAAAAACCGCAACGAAGCTGAAGCCAAAGTGATGTAGAAAAGAAGCAGCGAGGCAAACGTTCAAGTGAAACCTCTCAAGACCTTACAATTCAAAAATCATTATTCATTTCAACTTTCTTTCAGTTTTCTCTTTTTCTGATCAAATTATATACCGGTTCAGTATGATATCGGACGAGTGACGACACTCAAACGGGGAAGAACGCAGAGGGATATCGCCCATTGGTCAATTTTTTTTTTTCTACTTTACAGGGGGGGTTTTAAGTTACCCTGAGAGCCGGGGCGGCGCGGGAGCTCGCACCAATAGTAGATTGCTGTGCCGTCCGGCGTGACACGATGAGGTGGCAGCGGATGATTACCAATAAAACTACCAGATAACGCGCGTCTCCGTCGTCTGCGCGGTAACGTTGCACTTTGACGATGTAATCCATTAGACAACGGCCGCGAGACCCTTGCATTGGCATTATTGTCTTTCGCAGCCTCACCATCGGGCAATTGCGAACGATTGTTATCATCATTCACACCGTGTTGAGTTGCGACCACATCATTCATACTATTATTAGTATCATCATCGCTATTAATCACTTCATTGTGTTTTCTACCATTTATGCCGTGAATTTCCTCATCACTAAAATAACGACGCGGTCGATGTCGTGGTTGCTGCCATTGTTGAAAAGACTCAACAGTATTTTTTCCAGAATCCAAGAATCCTTCGTGATCGCGACGTCGAGTCTTACAATTCACCGGATTACTGGACAATCTGTGATTGTTGTCGTTGTTACTATATCCGAGTGGAAGTTCCTCCTTGCCATTGACTAAAATGGCACCAGCGTCGAGTTTTTGCATGACGTTGTCGTCTGTTAAACACTCACCCGAGGTAACCAATAATGATTCGCTGCCCACCTCGATATTATGATGATGGAAACGTCGCTGCTGATGGTGATCGTTTTGATGATGATGATGGTGATGACGACGATGACGATGTTTTGGTGTTTCTAGATCGCCAGTTGATGGAAGTCCATTTTATGATCATCATTATTCAAACAATCAGAAAAAATGCACTATTTTCTCTGAGAGTCTATTTACAACAATTACAGTAAGGAACAAGGCGCGAACTCACCAACGCAATGTTTCGGCGTCAAGCCATTGTCATTATCACTGCATATATTAATCTGATCCCTCGAGTTACTTCGCTCACTAGACGGTCTAGACGATCCACGTCGTCTTGATCGTGAGCATTGTTGATTATCGTTTCCATGTGTCGCCATGAGTGCCAGGGACGCTACCCGGCCGCCCCAGCTGCTAGCCTCTCCCCCAGCTACAAAGGAGATTGCCGTGCGCATAGATAAAGCTCAGTAAATGAGTGTTGTCGGTTACAATTGTGTACAGGGATAAAGTTACGTTTTTCGTACGCTTTGGGGCCAGGAGAAATGAGAAAAACTTCCAAGAGAGAAGAGGAGTATACTCGTTACAAACAATGTTGTTCATACGCGGAACGGGAGAGTGGAAAAACAAAAGTGCGAAGAAAGAGCGGGAATGGGGGAGTGCGAGATACAGATTTGATGATTCTCCCTAAGGTCTTCACTCGTTCGCGCAGTTTTCTGCTTTCTCCACTCCCGCATTATTCCTCGAAAATTTTTCTCCTCGATCAGGACGATGCAAATGCTTGCGCATGCAAGTTTGAATTGAGTCCTAAATAATCATTTGTTAATAGTTCAATCATTCACTAGAATTACCGTTAGTCGATATTGAGGACCCAATTTTGGTGTGGGGGATCGCGGTGATGAGAAGGCGAAGGGTGTGAGGGAGGGGAATGAAAAAGGAGAGGAAAAAAAAAATAAGTGTGTTTTGCCCCGTGTCATTTCAATTCAACGTCTCTCATTGCTTCTTTCCATTTGGATGATCTCCATTATCAAAGAATTCACCGTGAAAAATCCTATTTACCGTCACGCACATCACCCGCTTCAATTTCATTCAAGCCATTCGCCATCGAGTCAAGTCCTTCATTCTCCGATCGTGCTTTTGTTCCAGCTGACTCTGGCTTTGTCCGCCAACCACCACGTACAAAGTTGTTCAAGTTTGCACTTGGATCTGAGAGACGTCGTTGATGACGGTACATGAATAATTCTTCCGCGTCGTCCCAGTCTGCATCCCATAATGCATCTGTTACAGAGTAACCCGGCTCGGACGTTGGTGTCTCTGCTCCTGACCCTTTTGGTTTAGTGACTGCCATCTCAGCATGGCCCTTCCCTAAATTGATGACAATACCATAAACAATGCATAATAAACGGATAGACATTAAATCAAATTACCTTGCGGTCCCTTCATGCGTACAAATTCAATCCGTTGAGAAGAGGCACCAGAAAAAAGTCCAAATGTCATGCGTTGTGCCATCTTTGTACTCAAACTCGACTACAAAAATTATGATATTCAATAAAAAGTAAATGAAGTATTATGAAAATAATGAATTCACTCACTCTGGCATCGTACACTTTTTTAAGAGCATCATATCTAATAGAACCGAGGAATATTACACCTTGAACCGCACCTTCGCGGTCCGATGCTACCAGCTCGACACAGACCATTTCCCCATCTCTAACTAAAATATCACAGAACACTTCGTCAAAGTTATCGACCATGAAGCAAATGTGTGGGTATGTCATCTCTTCAAGATCACCCTTAGCGTCCATGCGACGACGACTAGGGCTCGCATATACCTTTTGCGAGTGTCTTCGGAGCACCTGACAACAACGGACAATATATCTTGAGTGTCATTCTTAAAATCTGCAGATCCAGATTAAATTAAACTGAAATGTCTCACTTGCAATTCCTTTGGACTCGTTCTAGTACATATAGCCAATGTGAGAGTATAATCAAATTGATGAACAACAAGATTCAGGTAGACCGTTTCCTCCCAGTCAATATCTGGATCGCCGATCGGCAATTTTTTGCTATCTTTACGAAATACATCGACTTCAGTCTCAAATTTCGGAACATAGCGTGATGATGTTTTGATGTGCTTTTTTCTCACAAAAAAAAGTAGATCATCGCCGTCAATCGTATGTTCCCCTTGGAAGAGAAAATGGCGAACAAAGAGATCGGTCCAGTAAGTGGTGCCTTGAAGCATCACAAAACCCGATTCTGAAGGGACGCAACAAAAATATAAAACGTTGAACTAAATTTTGGGAAGACCTACATACATATATAGGTGTGAATGTGTAGCGCGTTATTTTTGCAGCATCCACGAGTATTCCACATGGATAACCGTCAATTTCCCGCCATTACAAGACGCGGTAGAGTCTTTGCGGGGCCCATGGTTATATCTCGAAGAGACATTATTTGCATTTGGGGATACCTATTATCTCGTATACGCCACGAGATGATTGTACGAAGTTGGAGTGGGATTATGCATACGATACTATTCATAGTCGTTCATATAAATGTACAAGAATTGAACGATCCAACAATTTTCACATTGCGTAACCACACGTAAGATTTCAGTGTTTCGCAGCTTATCCCTCTCTCATTAATTTGCACTTCAGGATGACTGGGCTGAGAAGTCCTTTCATTATAATTATAAGAAATTCTGGGCTTCCAAAAATGTACCTCGAGCTTCCTTTCAGATGGGACATAACTGCTTTTCAGATGGAAGATAAGTGTTTTTCAGATTATGATTTATTAGGAATTTTGAAAAAAGCTCGTATTCATGTTCAAATAGATAAAGTTGCTCCAAACCCTCATTAGTTCAACGTAACAATTCAATTTTTTTGTTCTCGAATAAACATATCCATCCAATTATCTAGAGTCTAAACTAAAAGACAAAAATTGAAGGAAAAGGTGTGCAATAAACGTGTGAAATTCAGGAGTTACAAATAAATCCATTTTTTTTACTCATGAATGGTAACTGTAATCTCGTCAATAAAATACGTCGAAACTTGCTTGATTATCCACATTTCATAATCATTCCAATTTTACTTGATCGCCATTTCGACATTCGCATCCATTCGTAATTAATTCGATGCATCCTAAAACAGTGAACTATACAGGATATTCCACAAACGTACAATTATTATTATGTTTTGCGAATAACACATTTAATATTTCAAGATATTTGGAAATAATCGAGTTTTGAAGAAATTTCGAGGATAAGTTTCTACCAGACAATGTAACACAAATATCTTGATGTATCGACGCAGTCGCGTTGGTAGTGAATGTATCTCTTACTATAGCTGACAAGGAACAGAGAACAAATAAATCAATAACACCGCTGATATTATGTGTAACATGTCTCCGACTACCGAGTTTCAGTGACCGCACCAATATATTTCTCATATTGGGACAAAGGGAATGGAAAACATATTCACATACCATCTTTGAGCAGCTGTCGCATTTCCTTAGTCCTCTGAAAATTAATTTCCTCCAGCAGCTGTTCGAGCATTGTTGGTGGTTTAGGAAACCCTAGTGAGCCGCCAGCCAAATTGGCCATAATTCTTGCTGTGAAGGCAATGCTTTGTCATCTACTGCTTCTTCCTCTTTTTCTTCTTCTTCTTCTTCTTTGTCTTCCTCTCCACGCACTTTTTCGTATTTTCTGCGTTATGACTGAAAACACTCTCTGCAACAATTCATCACTGCCTAAATAATTTATCCACCATATTGAGTCATCCAGTTCAATTTCATACAAAAGTAGTTATCGTTTGATGGAAAATAGTAAAAAATATTTCAAAAACGTATTTCGAATATTCATTCGATTGATATCATAAATGAATCATTGGAAAAAGAAAATTAAAATGTTCTGACGTTATGTATTAAGTCATTCACGATACAAAGATATACACAATGTGAATGTGACGCGACATCCCAACAAACTAGCAACGACAGGTAACCTGGTAACTACCTTGACGCATCATTCAGACGATCGTTCCACACATACATACTACTATTTTCATTCCCTTTTTTCTTTCCAAAACACGAACTCTTTCCGTCTTATTCACGTATATCTCTTTCTCACTAAAGTATGATGTGTATTCAAGAGCGCTCTATCAGCACGCGCAATACGCAGTCAATACACGCGGACTGCGCGCGCATATATTGTGCAGTAACGTATACTGCATATAAGCCAGATTGTGTGATGGCATATACAGAATTTCCGATAACTTACTCAATTCCAACGACATCTCTAAAGTTTGGTTTACAACTACAGACGCACATGACCATTCCTGAAAACGCCTCAAACTACGCTATCATATGCTGCTGTTGTGACGGATAAAACGAAAAGTGCCGATAACAATATCAACGACTTACGACAATTGCGCCTGTTACCTCAAGTCGATACAACGAATGGATTGATGAGGATTGTGAGTAATGAATGTTGGAGAAAAAGTGATTAGATCGTATGCGCCTCAATTAAATATGGTTGTGTATGATGCAATCTGGCACCAGATATGACTGCATTACATTAGATCGGACCTCAGATATGTTATTTCTGGGCGAATCTAATAAATTGGGTGTTACTGCTGTATATATTATGAAATCTCAACGTAGATAAATCAGATCTGACCGTGTCAGTTCTAATCTAAAACTATACGCTGTGACAATGTCGTATTTTCAGCGGTCCCAATTCCGAATTTAATCACATTATCGTCATTCCATATCCGTTCGGTAACCTGAGAGTGAGCGCCACACTTGCTGAGTGCAGTCGAACTTGAGAGATTGTTGACGAATAGCTTACGCGCATTATTAGAGAAAAGTGGGGAAACTACGGAAACCTAAGGGAAGAGTCAAATAAAACAAAAGGGCTAGTGTATATATACCAGCGATGGGCAGTGTCCACTTTGTCCACTCAGACCGCAGTTGAGGACATCAGCCGTAAACCTCGGTTTTATACCTGATCAAACCCAGGTATACGGTCAGCAGTACTATACCCTAAAAACGTATACAGTACGATAAGTAAGCTTTACCCATATCTCTACTCCAGATGTGGCCAGATCTCCGATAACAGTTGACAGCCGGAGAGCCAGCGTATTTTGGGTATGGGGTTTTATGACGGTCGGGGATTGTAAGGGTCAAGTTCATAGGTACCCCGAAAACAAGTATATGTAATGAACAAATAGCACTAACACACCAATATGCTCAGAAATTAAATATAATTCCTGAGTATCTATGTTGAAAGGACTACGCAGCCGCGACGATACAGTTTTTTAATTTCAATTTGACTGTCTGCGTTCGAATCCCCGGACGATAATTATTTTTTTTTCTCACATAATTGTCTGTATGAGATAAATCAAATATTAACACATCTCATGAGTGAATATATATTTCAAGACGCGAGAGAATCCGTTGCATATTCTTTCATTCAATTCCACAGAAAATGGTGTTTTCATTACATAGAATTAAGGCAGACAAAGTACACAAATATTTGTTTATAAATGAAACATTCAAAATCCAAATTTCAAGTACATACGAAATAAAAATATACAACCATGGAATAATAATCAGATCGATAAATATATATATGAATGAGAATATTGAACCAAAAATTGAATATATAACAGAGGGGTCCAAACTGTCCTCTTTGTCCTCCCAGTAGTCTCCCAGAGGGCACTAGATTGACATCAGCTGTGAACCTAGGTTTTATACCTGGTCAAACCCAGGTAAACGGCCAGTAGTACTATACTCCAAATACATATGCTATCCAATAAGTAAACCTTTCCCACAGATCTGCTCACAACTTAAATATAATCTCAATGCATTGAAATCTATACACTTATAGATTGTGAGGAGTTTGAAGCGCAGAGAACGTCAATGATGGCGATAAAACTACGAGACAAAACTTGGCAAGGATTAGCGAAAGAGCTGGTCAAAAATGAGGAAAACTATCAAGTGTTTGCCGGTTTTTGCGCATCAGTAATCTTCATAAAGCAGTCCGAAAGTTTGACAAGTATGGGTGTACAGTAGAATAAAAGTACGGTGCGTAATAGAGAGTCTTTCATATCTGATGTGTCGAAACACTGATAATAGGTTGCAGTCCTGTAACCTTCGCGGATAAACTGCAACTTGGAGGAGTCGGCGAGTTAGGCAAATGGTCATCTTAATTGTAATTATAATTATAATTGCAATTTCGATCATTACTTTGTTTTGTTTTGTCAATTTCTTTCTCTTTCTTTCCCTTTTTTTTTTTTTCTCCTTTCCTCTTCCTACATTATCAACATAACAATCACCATCATCATCATTCAAATAAAAAAGTGTCGCGAAACGGCTCAAAAGGTCTGGGGAAATAAGCAACCACACGACATGCATCCCAGCTAAGAAGCGGAAGTTCGTCATAACCAAGGGATAATATTCTGCGCGTCCCCTCGGTCCGCTGGCAGAGTGCCCAACCCAGGTACCTAAAAATTTGGGGAGCATGGGAGGGACCCACCAGCCCGGCACTAGCAACTGTAGTGCGGGGTCCCAGTTGAGGTCGGATTCGTGCTGGTAGTGGCTGTCCTTACTTTCTTTGATCATATATAAAGTAAAACGAGACATGGTATCAAAACCACGACTTTCGCGAAATAGTAGTACGACTGAATTCGCTGTAAAGCGAGGTGTCTTTTCTCCTTTCTCAACACGAAGCCAACATATTCTATGCTTTCCTCATATCCATTTTCATCCTAGTATTTCGGTTTGAACTCTCGAAGCTCAAGGCCCAAACATATTCAATTTTCTGTCCATTTTCATTTGTACAACAAATGTACGGATCAGGCCGTGTGTAGAAATATACCCGTGCGATTCCAACAAGGTTCTGTTCTCCGGTCCTTCACAAGAAATAGGGGAACAAAAGTAAATGGGGTTTATGGCATATTACCCTGACGAAATATACAAATAAAGTTCTTGTTAATTCAACCTATAATGAATCATTATGAATCATTACTAACCATGGAGAGCTTGAACCACCCGAACATTCGTGTTTGCATTACGCATATTTTTCCAAGTAATTACGCGGTTCGCTAACAGTCGCTTTATAAATTGATAGAAAACAATCCATACTAGCTCATTTGTATACAAGGCATTAATTGGCAGGCCGTACTGAGTCGGGCATGTTGAAATGACGAGCTGAAAATAGGTTTCATGCCGGGTATTTGACTGAAGGAAAGGCACATTGCCGATAAACTGGTATCGAAGCCTATTTCCGAACAGTTCTAGAATCAACCCGAAATTTTACAGGTTTTCCAATGCCTTAACTGGTGTGGCGCCCATCTGTTGGACTCGATCGTCCAAACTCATTAAAACCCTTGTCCTACTCCGTTGAATCAGCATCCCGGCATACCTTAGGCGGATTTAGCGCGGTGGAGTTTTACAACGCAGCCACATCTAACGTGAACCTAAACATGAATACAGATGTACTCTCTGCTCGAAATCGTTGCACAAACAAATCATATGAGGTTTCACAAGATCTTGTAAAAAATTAGGACAAAAATTTGTAAAAGTCATACAAGATTCAATCAAATAGAATATGAACGATCTCTCATGAGAATCTAGTATGAGTTCTTCAACATCGTATGGGACCTATTCATAATAGTTTCTTGTGTGATTCCTACATGCATTCTGCAAAATTCATGTACAAGAACTTTTTACCCGTGTTTAGAGAAACAGAAGGATATCTAAGTAGCACTCAAACAGCAGCTGATAGAGTTGTTAAATGGCGTAGGATACAATGTTCATCGCACTATACGTCTATTCATGAACATTCATCATATCCGAGAACCGTGCCTATTTGTGATTGACCGCACAGTCAATTGTACTATACGCGAGTCTCCATTGTCTGCATTTGAGTTTGCGATTTCTTGTGCATATTCTCCTTGATTACAATTTAGTACTTAACAATGAAGTTAACATGCCCAAGAAGTGCTAGCGCTTTCGCCACCTATCGGTGACAACTGAGTCATGTTATACTAGCAAAAACAGAGCTTTATTACATGAGTTTGCCAAGGAGACAGTTTATTAGTTCATTAAACGCAAACATTTTTATTCGGTCGGAGTTCATTGGTTTTGGACCTGCAGAGCCAAACATCAAAATTTGTTTAATTTTTCATGCAAATTGGTGTGGTAAAGTTTCCTCATCATCCTGATGTATGCGTGCGTGGGAGTGTGTTTATGAGTGGGTCAGTAAGAATGTGGAAGTGGGTACGTAGAAATGCGAGAGAAACAATACGTGAGAGTAGCTCTAGCAGACCTAGTTCACACGCGACAACACGTAGTTGGCGTCAACTTTTTCAAAATGTCAACGATAAGTGGACGAGTATTTTGTGACTTTTCGATGATCAACGCATGCTTGCATCATTACCTATCAAGTTTGTGTTGACTTTTCGAGACCTAACTAAAAATTAACGCGTATAATTTACGTAGGCATTCGTACTTTTCAACACTTATGCGACGATCACGTTCGTATCATCTTTGTGTAAATCGTCACAAAGTCAAGGAGGATAAGTCATACCGACATTTGGATTCTCCACGCCAAATAGACGTCCATTTTTAGGTCGACTTCGCAGTTATAGACCCATAATGAACGCGACGAAATTGTGTCGATATATCCGATCCCAATGCAAACTTGATCGTCATTTTCATGGTAATTTTATAATTATCGTCGCAGTGACTAATTCATGTGGACACTACTCACGTGAAATTATATGAAAAATAGTTACATATGAAATGGAAGGGTATAAAAAAAGAGATAGATCAATATTTTGAAGTTAATAGTTATACATCTGTTTTAAGATGGAGATCTGAATATGCACCTAGTGTTTTTATATTAAATTTATTCCAAACTATTTTTGCATACTCATATCTTTCTTTTGAAATTTCACTAACGTACAATTTTGAATAAAATTTATCTTTCTCCGGTGACTGATTGTCATTGAGATTTATCCAACTATCTATATATTAATATGACAAAACCCCCTTTTCCGTTACAAATTCAAATAGTTCATTATCAGCATAAAACTTGCGTGTAATTAATTTATCATCATTATTCAGGTTGGTGGACAATTTATCTATACTACTCGCCATGAACCTCAATGAGTCTATAAATCGTAAACTCATTCTTGTATTACCGATTTTCTTACTGAACGATATATATTTCTCTTTATTTATTGGTAAAAGATATATTGGCCCCTCAAAATTTCTAGCTAGATCTTCAATTATAAAATGGGAGTCGTACTCTGATAAATTATAAGAACGATTGGTAAGTAGTATGGTTTTGTGTATTGCATATTACACTTGTCATGTGCAGCACCACGATATGTACCAGTAAGGTGACAATGATCACGATGCTTCATGTGAGATTGAGTGAATAGTTTTTTACAAACATGACAAAAAGTTGCATTATTAAATTCATCTTTTTGCATATCAGATAGCGGTTTCATTTGAATCTTTTTATCGTAAATGTTATCAATATTTCAAGCCAAAAATTCTAATCCAATAACAAACCATTGAATACACTTCTCACGTCGATTTAATTTGAATTGTGATAATCTATCATCATATGAACAATGCAAATAATATGCGATACTATATGGTATATGGTTTTGTATTCCATTTCCCCCTTCCGGTTCTAGAATACACTCTAAATCTGCATAAACAACGAATGGCACAGGCTCTTTATATTTATGTTCAGTGAATAACAATATTCTTTCTCTCTCTGTTGGCATGATGACTCGAATGGTTTTATTTATATTAAAGCAATCTGGCTTATGTTCATTAAATTTCTTCTTCGAGAAATGATACAAGCATCTATCACAAATAAGTTTCTTTCTTTTATCCTTAGATATTTGTGTTGTGGCTAATCGTGAGAGATTGCGGATCCATGCAAAGTGATAGATTCGTTTTGACTCATACTTATTATCATCATTCATATTAACATCAGCGTTAACCATCAGTAAATGAATAGTTGATTTATCGTTATTATTATTATTATTCATATGGCATGGAATGATAAAAATTTTTTTCCCTCATTTTCTACACCATATACATTTATTGAAAGACTATTCATTCGTTCGAATCGTGGCACTCCACGCAGTCAATGGAAAAATAAGTCCACTGATGTTGAGACCTGCTTCACTAAAATGTGGATATGAGGATATCCTATCCCTATGTGCCATTGATCCCCAATCGTCGTCATCATACGGTTTTATTTGATTGTTTAAATCGTCTGTTTCTTCACGAAGAGCTGCTGCAACACACCATAGGAAGCAAAATTCATCATTATTCTTTATGTTCACTACAGCTTTTTTTGCTAGAATGAACTTTGGTAGATCTACGTATGATGATAATCCGCCTCGTAGTGTGATGTATTTATTAACGTTCACAATCAAGTTCACGATTGCAATCATAGTCCACACAGAATCACGTTCCTCAAATTCTTCCACTTGCGGCAATAGATAGTCTTTCACATGCTGAGGATATAATTTCTCAATATTTTTTGATGGAAGAATTGCCTCATTTGATGTATTCAAATATTTTGTTTCTTTAATCGTTTCGCAATCTTTCACATTCTCGAATTTACATGCCAATATAACATTTACTTCGATATTTGTTGGGATTTCCTCAACCTTTTTAATGAAAATCCTCTTTGCATCTGATGCAAATTTACGTAAATCAATGTGGTGAAGATTCGGGATGACTGTAGTTCTCATTCGTGTATTAAATGCAGATGATAATTCATCCCATTGAACGTTTGTATTATCGTCAATTTGAACATTACCTCCAATTATATTCCTGCTTCTTCTTGTTTGGATTTTCGTCTGGCTGCTTCATTGAATTTGGCTATGAATGAGCGAAGATGGGAATTCACTGTTTGTATTTGAGTTTTTTTACTAACTCTTAGATTTCGCGTTGGCAATATTCTCGTTAAACATTTTTGTTTAATATTTTCAGCACCAATTTTCCGCCATTTAGCAATCTGATGGTCATGTTCAGAATCAATATTCATTGATAAACATATTCCGTAGACATCTTCTATTAATTTAATTAGGTGTGTATAACGTTTTTTACGCTCTTCAGCATTGTCACACGCCTGCTGCTGATGCTTTGGTTCTCGTCGCTGGTTTCCGTCACATATTTTTTTTTTCTTTAATGAAACTTTCTCCAAGATACACGTCAATTCACTTTGATAATTTTCGACTATAATGAACATCGATGTGGAGAACCAATCTATTAATACGGTGAGGGAAAGATGTATGAGTGGGACGGTTCACATATCCAGCAGGACGAATACGAGCAAACAAGTTTCAACGGTTTTTTCCTATGACGATGATGCATTAAGAAAACATAAATTTCTTGGAAAGATAAAGAAGTTTTAACGGTTTCATGCAAATAGCCGCTGCGGTGCTAATTCATAGCTGATCCACCTATGGCGTCATCTGCAATGCGGATTTTACATTATAATTGGGTTGAAGGTTGTTGTGTGGTCTAGCCGTCGGGGGTGAAGTACGAGGGGAGGAGGGGCTAAGCTTATGCACGGAACCGATGAATTATTACCAACTGTTTGTCGTCAAATTATCGTCGTATTTAATTTCATTTTACGAGAAAAAAATCCACATTAATTTAAAAGAATATGCATTTTTGACAAACTGATGGTTGCAGGAATTATTTCTATTAGTTTATGGAATTATTTCCGATCATTCGTTAGAGATTAATTATTGCAAGACGAACTGGCAACAACGTAAATTATGACCCACGATAATATGCTGGGGTTGGCAGCAGTGTTGCACAGCTGTCATATACGCGCCCTGTCCCTAACCTCAAAATCGAAATGTTTGTTCATTAACCATGAACATCGGTCCGGGAAAAAAATTCTTTCATTGGAAAGGTAAAGTTTGCGAACAGGTATTCCACCGTCGATCAATTTCAAGATTTCATTGACGAGATTATAAAACTCCTGAGTCTTGAGTAATGATCACCAGAGAGGTTTCATATCAACTGCATTTCGTACTTTAAGGATTTGTTTATTCATTGTTACATGAAATAATAAAAAGAAATAATATTTATGTTGTTTAATTCTCCTGTCTCAATAACTTGATGGCCACATGCATAATTATCAAATGTCGCTAAGGTAGGGAGCGCTTGTGCCATCTACGCTGTTGCCATGTTCCCGAAGCCTTATATTTTGTGTGCTCAATTTTTGGAAAAATTCGAATTATAATCAATAATAACTATGAATCGGTATTGTGAATTATTATTTTCAAGGCACCAAAAGTTAGTCCGATATTCCATTTAACCGTACCTGTTTTTTCAACTCCATGGCATCGTTTTCTCGACAGATATATATAATATACTGAAAAATGTTCGGAACATTCCCATAAAAATAATGTGATGAGCACACCGCATACTCCAACTTTGCGATTTTTTTTCTAAATAACTGTACTGAGGATTGTTTTGAAATTTGACAGATCGATTAGTAAAGGGATCATGAACGTTTACAAAAAATTTCATCTCAGTGACATCGTCTCGTTCTTACCCCACAACAACCTTAAGATCGGGAGACTGGTGTGTTTCTATTCTTCTGCGATCATTTTCACGAAACCATAAAGAATAATGTATCGATTATAGCGTTAATAACGAATAAACATTTACATGAAGTGATACCGAAACCGTGTCGTTTTCGAAAAGGTAACAATAAGAAAGGAAAAGACATCAAATATTCGATTGTTAACCTCTCATATTCGTGTACTGTTATTCCGTTGACAACTATTCACCACACATTAATTCCACCAGAATTATGCCGAAGTTCCGCTATCAATGTTGCAATGTGTTAAATTAGAACATCATAGAATCAGCAAAAATTTACGTACTATACCCGAGCACCACCTCAATCGATTGAAATTGGCACTAGGCGATCGCCTATGTACTTCTTGCTACAAACAAATGTTAGGAGAATGTTCATCAAAACATGGCACGGAAACCATCGATGTAAGCAACCATCCTGACGACGGTGAAAATTCTGATCATGATGAAAGTATTCCAGTTGATCATTGTGATGACGTCGTCGATATTTTAACTGGTAGACCTTCTATTGGAAATATATAATTGATGAATAGTCTAGATATTTTAAGGACGTTGTATGAAAAACTGTATCGATAGAATTCCTTCAAATTTGCACCAAACGAAGAGAATAATGATATCTAATAGCTCGTGCAATTTTGGGAGGTTTCACCGTGCAGAAGTCGAGTAATTTATTGAAAAGATTACAATTTTTAGTACTTTCTCATAAGAGCGCGTGTTAAAAGTTGCAATTTTCAACATTAGATATTTCGACTCCTAAACGGTGAAGCCTCCTAATACTTTGCATACATTTTTATGCAATATCAAAGAAGCTTCATTTAGTTTTTCAAAAAAATCTGTCTGAAATTTTTTTCGAAATTTCGGTAATTATACAGCAAGTACATATAACCTCGGACGATCTTGAATTTAGATTATGTTGTTCTTCAGTCAATTTGCAACAACTTTTCTCAATGAATTTGAGCGCGCAAACCATTTTGAATGTGAGAAAAACTGAAAAAAAAAATTTTGATTTGACTGTTGCGATACAACGTCTTTAAGATATAGAGGTTTATTCTCTTATTTTGAAACTGCATTATTTAAAAAAAATTTTGTTTATACAGAATCAGATGGTCAATCTAATGAGTTGATAACGCAAGAAAGTAGCTCGCTGTCACAATTAAGCCTGGGAACTACGCTACCGACTGTAAATGAGGCTTTTTCATTACCGAACAAGTCTCCGATACCCACTAAAAGAAGGACTAGTGATGTTTATCTTAAAAATAAAGTCTATCAAGTCACGGTTAATTTGAAGAAGGTACTTGGAATTTCTGAAGAACACACAGCTCCGCATGTGTTAAGAGGCAACGACACTTTGGATATAATTACAAGATTAAAAGAAAAATATCATGATGAAAATACAAGCCCGAAGGAACGGATTCAAATGTTGTCGTTAATGCCTCTCAGCTGGAGCATTCCAAACATTACAGATGTCATGGGAGCTACGCAATGGCGCTGCGAAAACTGCCAGAAAACTTGTCGAAAGACACGGAATATTATGTGTTCCAGAAGCGAAATTTGGTAAGAGATTGAATAATAACTTTTCAAAATACCTTTTGCTAAATTTAAAGATACGCTTTGAAAGAAAATTCTAACGACATTTCTTAGGCGATAGATTATCTAATGAAACGATATCATTAGTTCGACAATTTTACGAGCATGATAATGTTAGCAGTTGTATGCCCGGAAAAAAGACTGCGTGTCAATTCAAACCGATGAGGGTGAAAAAATACACTGCCAAAAACGTTTAATATTCAGTCATTTACAAGAACTTCACAGATTTTTCAAACATACCTATCCAGAAATAAGAATTGGATTTTCCGCATTCGCATCTTTACACTCAGAGCATTGTGTGTTAGCTGGAGAATCTGGCACCCACACAATTCGCGTTTGCTCTATACAGAAAAATATCAAGCTCATGATGCTAGGTAAATAGAAAAATAAATCACATCAATGATTAACCTTTTTAACATACTATTTTTTTTTAGTTATTGTAGGCAGTGAACTGTCTGCATTATCTGAATATTCGGAATCGCAACTAATGGAGTATGGTGATTGCATCGACCCAATTATTTGTTCAGCCCCTACACCTCAGTGCTATTTTGATAACTGACCAAACTGTCCTGGAGTTGAAGTTCTCCGCGACTTAATGACCGAAGTCATGGAAAATAATGAAATGGACGAAATACGCTACGAGCAGTGGGTGTTTACTCCACGGACTACACTAGAAACCACTATCAAAAGCACGTCTGAATTCGTCGACGACTTTTGTGAAAAAATCTAATCGCTTTCGCTGCATTCTCTCGTGGCGAAAAAATAATCAGCTTTTTTAAAACATCGTAAAGATTCTCACAAGAAGAATGAATCCGTTGTAATTTGCGCCGATTTGGCCGAAAACTACGCATCTGTCGTCCAGAATGCAGCATCAGGACTTCATTGAAATAATGATCAGGCTACCATATACACCGTCGTTGTTTATTATAATATAGACGAACAGCTTACGCGCAAAAGTTTGGTAATAATTTCTGATTGTTTAAGCCATGATGCAATTGCCGGACATTTGTATTCCAAAATTACGATTGACTGGATCAAATCTTTAGTGCCAAACGCAAACAAGATATTTTTTTTCGGACGGTGCACCCCAGCAATATAAAAATTTTAAACACTTTGTTAATTTGTCTGAATACGAACAAGCGTATAAAGTAAAGGTTGAGTGGAATTTTTTCGCGACCGCTCATGGCAAAGGGCCATGTGATGGGCTTGGTGGCATCGTAAAAAAAATTGCAGCTCAAGCCAGCTTGCAATTATCTCCTAATGAACGAATAATTAATGCAAAAGAGATGTATGAATGGGCTTCAAAAAATTCGCCAAATATCACGATAAAATTTTCCAAAACGCAAAATTCATTTCGTCATCCCTCAAAATAATGGCAGTATAGAAGTAAAAAAGTACTCCAGTGCAAATGATTCACAGATCCACAAAGTGTACAAAAAAAATTATATCTTGAAATCAGCACAAGAATATGCAAAAAGAATAATTTGGAATCAAATCACGCTACATGCGTTATTAATTCAAGGAGGAAACATGACCCTTGTTTCACACAGGTGAAAAATGTAAAAAAAAATACAGGTTATGAATATCACAAGTTACCAATTTTTTAACGCTTGTAGAAATGTCTTTCAAAAAGTGATGAATTTTTTCAAAAAAATCAAAATGCTCCAAGTTTTGATAAAAAAATATTTTGAGTTTGAAACTGAATAAAAAAATATGGAAATAAATTTCGATTTTTTTTCGTATTTTCATTATGCAACTTCAACTCGAAACGAAAAACAAAATTTCTAGTACTCTATTTCGATATCGTCGTTTTTGAAAAAGCTACGAACATTTAGAAAAAAAATGTGTAGAATTTTGAAAAAATTTATGTGCTTGGACGGGTTGAGACAAAAATTTGAGAAAATTTCGAAAGATAGCTACAATTTCAGTAGGTACCAAAAAGTAAAAAATTATCAACAAAATAAAAAATGGTCCGGGTCACGGGCTGGTTGGTTCCGCATGGAATGCCCCATATATATGTATTCATATAGGAGAAATTGAGTATGTGTATGATTGAACATAGGAAACTTGCATGATATGTTGTGGAACGAAAAAGTGTACTTAATTAAAAGATTAATACAAAAAACATACGAATTTATGTGTTAATACAGAGTGATTGATGAACTTGATTGAAAACAATTATTCATTTTGTTGGTTTTTTTCGCCACACAGAAGGTCTTTCCTATATTAATTGATAATTACTCCGTGGTGTAGATTTAAAAAAGTTATTCTCTTCGGCACAGGTCTGTCACACACATGTATCCTCAGAGTCAAAGTGAGAATAAAGTGAGAATTTTCTGTTGTCTTGAGACATAGATTTCTTCGATGATCTCAATGTTTTGACCCCCCCCCCCCCCCCTTCGCTCTTCTATAATATATCCAAATTTTGCATGCACAAAGAAGGCCTCATCGATATATATCACCTCCTCCTCCTTTTTTGCTACAGAGTCCTTTCTGCGTCATTAGTGTATATGTCCAGCCCCCATGTACGCGCTTCTCTCACGTAGAGCTATGTTATTGTTGGCATCTCTCTCTCTCTCACACCTTAAGTCTCAATCAATTTATTCCTCAGTTATTGACTATCATCATTTTCTTCTTCACATAATAAACAATCTTTGATGTATGGAATGTCATCAAAGAATTCATAATAATCGTTAGCAATTGGTTCATAATGTTTATGACATCGTCGATATGCGATAATGTCTTCATCCTGTTGTAACTTCCAAGGTAATTTATTCCAGATATTATGAATTTTATTTGACGCAAATTTCAAAAAGAATTCTCTCGGAAAATATGCAGTTCCCCGCTTTCATGTCTTTGATCCTCTCGTCATGTTGATAAAATAACTCAATCGATCTGCCAATCAATGGGTGTTTGACTGGTCGTGTATCGTACCAATGCTTTAAATATTGAACATTTGCGTAAGCCAGTGATAAGTAGGCCCCGGTTTTTTATATCCATGATAATTACAGGTTAACCCATTATTATATTCGATTGATCGACAATCATAAAATTCCAGATTAATCATTGTTTTTCGTGCATTACCAATGTTACTAGATAACCATTGCTTCTTCTCACTGCCTTTGACATACATATCAGTCACATCCTTGAGTAAAAGATTCAGAATATCATTGAGCTTCTCGTATGACACATTGCCAGAACCCCATAGCATTCCATGGTAATTCCACATCCGCCGTGAATCCATTGGCCTATACTGCTCCGATAAATTCTGCCATTTACATGGTGGTTTGAAAAGCACGCGTTTGAGTCCATGCGAATCTTCAGTATCACCGTTAACTGCAATTGTTGCTAATTCTTCCACAATGAATTGACCCGTTCTCCACCTGAATCCTTACGTATCCTAAATAATCTCCATTTTTTTTTCTCACTTCTGTTCACACACATTTTTTTTTTTTACTTTTGCTTACACACTTTACTACACACAAGTTCAGATTGAAACTGAGTAGTTAACATGAGAATTTGAATTTATATAGAGTTATCCCCCCTCTCCCCATTCAATCAAAAATATTTCTAACGTCGTCATTGGTTTATAGCAATGAAAGGCCCGCACAATTAAATTCCCATTGGATAGAAAGCATAATGAAAAGTAATCGAATAAAAAGCGCTAATACCCCCCCCCCCCCCCCGTCGATGCGTTGAAAACTGTAATACCATCAAAAATATCATCATACAACAATGAAATGCATTGGTCGATACAGCAGAAACACCCACTGTTGGCAAGGCAGAACTGCCGCCACATAAAGTCGGTAAGGGAGGAATCATGTGCAGTTACGGATGGAGTTGTCTAAGACCCGTCAAGTTCATCTACTAAGATTTCTCACAAATCGGCTCACAATTCAAATATAACATCAATGCATCGAAATCCAAGAGAGTAACACAGCTGTGGTGGTAAAACTTTTACTCATCTACAAGACGATCAACGTTCGTTCCCATGAGGACTTTTGAGTTTTTTTCTGAACTGTATAATATGTGATATTTCGTATTTTTATATACGTGAATCTATCATCTGATGAAAATGTACTCTGCATACTTTTTCATTGCAATAATCCTGCTGAGATTACAAAAAATATCTATAAATAGTGGTGAGTGCATGGTCTTTTCTGTGATCCACCGATCCTAATTAAGAATATTTTGGGGAATCACTCGACCAAAGCAAATCACATAGACATTAATGTATGAACGTATGTTTCAAAATAACTTCATCAGTTTCTGCCCATCTATTCGATGATGTACAAACGCCCGATAGATTTCAATGCAACAACATTGGCTTCATCTTGCAAAATACGAAATAACACCTCGCTATTCAGCAAATTCAGCCGTACTACTACTTCACGAAAATCATGGTTTTGATACCATAATTCGCCTTACTTCATATATAATCAAAGAAAGTTAGGACAGCGACTACCAGCACGAATCCGACCTCAACTGGGACCCTGCACTACAGTTGCCAGTGCCGGGCTGGTGGGTCCCTCCCACGGTCCCCAAATTTTTAAGGTGCCTGGGTCGTGCACCCTGAGATTTCAATGCATTAGAATTATATTTAAGTTGTTAGCAGATCTGTGGGTAAAGCTCACTTATTACATTACATACATATTTGGAGTATAGTACCACTGGCCGTATACCTGGGTTTGACCAGCTATAAAACCTAGGCTTACAGCTGATGACCATCCAGTGTCCTCTCGGAAACCACTGAGAGGACAAAGAGGAAAGTTTAAACTCCTCTAGCCTCTAGAGGTTCAATTTGAATTCCTCTTGCAGATTCCACCATCGAGATGGCGCTAGAGTGCCTTGGAGTCAATCTTATTACAATTGAATATTGACTGATCTGCCCGATCTGACTCTCGCCCGAGTCGCTACGTCTTGTTTCAGGTGATCGCGTGCCTGTATTGGAAACGACCCCCTAAAGATAGGGGAATATTCAAATGGGTATAAATTCAACGCCAACCAAGGAGACAACGTTTATTCGATTATTCGCTTATTCGGAGTGAGGAATACAAAAGTTCACTACGTATTTGGCTGATGTAAATTCGAGTTGTCAATTCGAATACAACTTTCAGCTTATCCGCAGCGTATTTTTGAAGGGATACACTTGAAATTCTATCGAGAGGCTCCTTTAGATTATTTCCTCAGGAGTATATTGCAATTCATTCGACGATAAAGTATATTACTCTGTTGTGAAAATCTCAATTTAGTTAGAACGGTTCCGCGTGTGTATTATTGAATTTATAAATTCTTTTGGTATTAGCCTGCGTGCTAATTGTGTTTCCACGCGTTGTTGGATTTGTTAGTTGAATGGGTAAACCCAAGACGAGTCGTGTACCTTGGGTTTATTGAATTAACTTCTTGTTTTCTTTGTTTAATCCAATAGAATGAATTGTATTGCATTATCGACACAACGTTAAATATCTGATTGAGTAATTTATTGTATCAATTAGTTTGATTTGGTGCGCCAAAAGTAGAGTCATTAACCGGCATAGTTTTCAAGTCCGCTAATCTCGCCGTTACTGTTTAGACTACTATCTTCTATAGAGTCGCGAGATTATATGTGCTGGTATCTCAGATACCCGCATCGTAATATATTGTTCATGGTATTGACTGAATAAAAGTAGAAGAGTGTGTTATAAATTAATTTGCTGTGTTGTGCATCGTTAATTTTCCTGGCTTGTGCATCTTCCTGTTGCCTTCCTTGCTTGCTGCTAATGTGTTTGCTTAAAGAGAGGAGATTCAACGAAGAAAGCGGAGTTGCTACAGCGAGAGAACATCAAGGCCGAAAGAATGCATCTATTTATCTACTTGTTGCTGCTGGTTGTAAGTAATAAAATACTGTAAATGAATTATAGCATGTTCTCTTATTTTAATATCATTAATAATTTGGTGTGGGACATTCCATCTCCCAACCGTTTAAAACATCTCGGGATTCGTGCGCTTACAGAGGAGTTGTGAAGCGAAACTTGGGACCTTTATTTATATATTGGGGTGATCCCTACGTGCGCAGAGTCGCTCGCTAGTATGGGATATTTTGATCAATTAGCAGGTGTCATTGCCAGCCCGTGCGTGGTTCCGCAGGCACCTGACTCGTTGTGTGACATTATTGGCCAACCCGTGCGTGGATCCGCAGACCACACAACAGGGAAGGATACCAAATTTGTCAGTGTCCACGTTTATTCTTGTCGACCGTACCTGGCCTCCAAGATAAGAAGCCTGTGAAAGGATCTATGACCAGGGGGGCATACTAAGATCATTTGAATCAGTTATCTCAAGCAAGTCATTAGGGTTTGGGCATTCGATCTGACGGGCGCTTGACTCCATGTGGACATTTTTCCTCGCCCGAAGATAGTGGCACAGTGCTATCGAGAAGCGATAGGCTGTGAAGAGTGGATAGTTATTCAAGGCAGCGGGCTCCATTAAGCTAAATCTGAGTTGAACAGAAGGCCTACCACGACCGAGGAGGATAAGGTTTTTCATCAAGTGAATTGGATTGAACAAACCGAATGTGGCTCCTTCTTGTTCGCTCATTTGTTTTATACTCGTACCACCTGTCCTATTCGGTTACAGCGACAGCTGGAGTATACGAGCTATTCGGTTATTAGCATCAAACTTGAGTTGAACCAGGATTTTATTTTGTTCATCCACAATTATTTATTTATAAAACTATAATAGGAAAACCAAGGATTGGCGATGCGATTTTGTCCCTAACTTTTATAAAGGCCTTCGCGGATAGGTACCTCGTGATTCACACCGCTGAGATGTCTGCTTGCTACGACAGCTAGCTTGGCAGTCTGGAATTTCAAGGTGTTCCTCCACCTCATCTTGGAAGAATCATTAAAATGGTAGTAATCAAAAGGAGGATGACGCCCAGTATTGAAATCCTCACGGATATGAATAGATGGACCACTCGGAGTGGCCGTCGGGGCTGCATGAGGGCATCCGCACTTTTGTGCCCCATGCGGCAATCGTGCTGTTTCAATTTTCATGTGTATCTGTAACTTGGATCGATGGTTCATAAAAAAGACCTTTTTATGAACCATCGATCCAAGTTGAAGATATTTCGGCAAAATTCCTTGAACGAAGCAAACCACATAGTCGTAAAAAAAAGTGTGTTAAAAAATCACCAGTTTTTTCAGGTCTATTAGACATGGGCCATATCTAATACAAGATGAATCAATTATTATCCACTATTATATTATTTGAACTTATCTCGGGAGGAACATATACATCAACTTATAACATTCATTTGAAATCAAGTATGTCTCATAAAGAGATGATTGTGCGATATTCATTAGACTATTGTGTATTCGTTCAACAGTTTATTTGCTTACGATGCTCATCATTTTCCAGTGGATTTTGTAACTCGCTAGTAAGACCATGTATGAGCGTACCTGAATTAACAATTGAGCTCCATAAGAATACAGTGATTGATTTTAAGAATCTTTGATCCACCATGTTAAAAGTATGAATTTTATGAAATTCTTCACAAATAGGAGGAACATTTGGCCGACAGATCATTCGAATGGCTATTAATATCTACTCCCGACCAGCATATTAAATAACCGTTCGGATAAAATCTGTGTGAAAACACACTCTTTGGTATGGATGAATAAAAAAAACATGCGAAAGATATTCATGCGTTTGAAAATATTGTGACAATGTCCGGCATATCAGCCCGCGAATATTCGTATTTCCCTTCTTCTACTCTCCCAGTCTTCATCCATTTGGTTACTGTGAGGTGATTGTCCACGTTGACTGGTGTTGAATTGACTTGGCCGAAAATAGTGTCCACACGCATCAATTATGCGTCGATCCGCGTGAGTGGTGACTATTTTCCGCCTTTGAACTCGCCTGCATTCGGGAGGACAAGGGATTCTTGCGTGAGATAGCACAGTATACTGAGCAAAACTAAAATTTCTTAGTGTTGGAATTCTAACGAATAGATTTAAAAGAATAGTATTAGACATTATCTCTAGCAAATTAACCTACGAAAGGGAACACATCGCATTGTTGGCGAACTCCATACGGTTAAATTCGATTAATAATACGGGGTATCTACCTCTGAGCTTTATAATTTATTTGTGAATAAAAGAGAGTCATTCCGTCATTTGGGGGCTCAGAAAAGTGATACTTGGGTGGAGATATTTATTCTTCCATTTGGATGATCTACCCAATCAGCATTATGAAACTATTTCATAACGTGGTGTGCTGTATGAGCAATTAGCAACAACAATAGCCAAGCGGACGAGCGCAGGCAATAGGAAACACACCAAGCCAATACGTGGTTAAATCTAGTGGACGGGAAATAAAGATATTCCATATTTTAGTTCACTGTTCTTCTTGATCGCCATTTCGCCTCAGACCTTGCACCTATATTTATTGTGGTTGATTGTTTCTTGCTGTTAAGAGAGTCTAGCAGTAAGGTGGCTTTGTATGTTTGCCAATCGTAACAAATATACTGAGGTTCAATTCTTCCTTTTTATTAAAAAGCGTCAATCTTCCGGTTTCCGATATTTGTGCCGAGGGAAAAATATCTTTACTGATCAGCAGCCTTTAATTCCGTGAATAATATACGCTTCGATTCAAACCGCGTGGGAACAGGTATGACGAAGATCTACGATCCACGAGATAGGACATCCATCTTTTAGCCGGCGCAGATCACGGTTTATCGCGTTTCTCCGTAAGGAAAATCCGACCGAAGAAACACGGGGGAATCAGAAGGGTTCCCTGGGCGTACCTAGGCGGCTCTTTGTGGTCCTAGGAGTTCGCGATAAACTGGCTAGTTTTCTTGGATTTGAGAATTAAAATCTAAGTGGCGCCCAACTTACTGGTACGAGGCCAGTAATAAAAAAAAAAAACTCGAACTTACCACGTTTGTCCCCTATACGCCTCAACCCTTCCCAATAATTCGGGGTTGTTGCGCGATAGGGTGTCACAATATATAATTACTCATGAGATGTGTTAATATTTGATTTATTTCATGCATAAAATTATGCGAAAAACAAAAATTATCGTCCGGGGATTTGAACGCGGGTCGTCAAATTGGAATGCGGAAACTTTATCAAAATACGCTAGCCCATCGGCTGTCCACTCTTATCGTAAATCTGGACACTTCTGATATATACATATCTGGATGATAGACACAGTGAAACACGCGGGGAAAGTTACGATTTGCTATTGTATGAGAATGTAAGCTATGACACAAAAATACTTTCTTCCAATGCAACGTCATTCGTAGTGGGCAATAGAACGTGTGAACTTCACGAAAATATCAGCGACGTCGCCACGATCGTGACAGTTCGTTCGTTACTAATTACATTTAATCTCATAACGTAATAAATGTTTATGACTAGTAAGTGAATAATCTTGAAATTTTTTCAAAATTTCATTATATATTTTATTATCATTTAAAATTTTCTTATGAATATCTTGAACACTGTTCATTCGCCATACGGGGAATTATATGATTTTTCTCACACGGTTTCTGTACCCCTGTGTATTTTTCCACTCATTTGAATGCGTATAATAAAATTACTAATAAGACGAACAATCTAGAATATTTCATACGTGTCAGTTGACACCTATCGTTACGTCCTGAGTGTCACTTCGGTTAGTCGGCTGAGCTGCCAAATATTAACCAGGAGAAGGTGAAACCAGTGAATTATATAAATTAACAGGGCGGTTGATGTTTCATTTGGACCCTCATGTTCTCCGATCTTCTTCACCATGTATCGATTGTGCCTCATGACCTTAACAACTTCGTAAGGTCCCAAGAACTTGACATGAATCTTCAGGCCTGGTCCAAATTGTGTACGCCGGATGCTGACTAAATCGCCCAACTGGTATCCCTGGCCTTGCTTCCTCTTCCTATTGGTGCCTCTCCTGTTTTCTTCCTGGACTTTAACGATGCATTCCTTGGCCATTTATCGAATTTTCTCTCGTTCTTCATCAAATCTCTTCACCCACTCACTCTTAATGATTTGTCGTGTGTTGGGATCTTCACTGACTCTGATCTTGACCCCGGTCATGACCTGGAACGGAGTCCTTTTTGTGCTTCTGCAGATTGAAGTATTAATATAAGTCTGTACTCTATCGACATATTTAAACCAATTTTTCGGTTCTGGTGCAGTGAGCTTAATCAATGCTGGAATGATTATTCGATTGACTGACTCTTTCTACTTGTCCATTTCCTTTAATTGTTTTTCAAAAAATCAATGGCCAATCCTTGTAGAGAATTTACTCAAGTTTTCGAAACCCACCTTGAATTTTCTGTGCGATTATTGGTTGCTGAGATATTGATAAGACAAAATTATCCTTTTCCATTCAAACACCGATATCTCAGCGAGAAATGCTCGTATCGAGGTCTTTAAAAAATCAAATTGATGCTGAATAATCAAGTTATCCGGTCCATATAGAGGTTAAGTTAAAAAAAGATTTTCCAGGTCCGTAGACTGAAAAGAAAAACCATAAAAATTTCGCAAATTTTTTTTCTCGGTGGTTTTCTTGAGATTACTCGAAAAAAAATTTCAAAAAAAACATTTGGAACTCGGGTCTAAAACAAGACACTTGGAGCTACAATTTGCTTCTTTTTTATTTTCTGTACGACCATTTTTCTTCAAGTTACAGCCTGTGGAAAATCCCTCAGAAATTTGGATTTTTTTCTTGCTTCCTTAATTTTTGTGCGAAGTGTATGTGGAATGTCTCAAGTGGTGTATCACCTTTTTCGATAAACTCAATGAACCCCTCTGGTTTGCCGCTCTTCCTCTCAGCCAGTATGCAGGTGATGCAGTTTCTAATTATCGTCTCGGTTTTTGCCCGTAATCCACTGAACCATTAGTTTCCTAAAATCAGGGCCTCTGTCTTAGCTACTGCAAAATGTCTCCGTTCATGTGCTTGTCTGATAATCTAATTCTGCATCTTCTTAGGCACAACTATCAGTAGTTCGCTCTAGACTTCCTTGTGAATCAAGCCATTCTTGATAACGTACTTCCCTCTATTCCTCGCCTCAGCGTCATCAAATAGCACTTTTAAGTTCTCCTTTTCCTCCTGCGCCCTTCTCAATCGAGCAATTAAACTTGGTTGACTCTCCGTTACTATCAAGATAGTGGGTAGTGGACTGCGACTGAGTGCATCTACGTGTGGCAGGCTACGTCCAGGCCGATGACATACTTCATATGTATGTTCCTGTGAAAATAATGCCCATCACGCTACTCTCGGGCTTAGCTCTGTTTTGCGCATTGTCATGGCGAATGCCTGACAGTCCGTCACGATCTTAAACGGTATTCCGATTAGGTAGATCCGGAATTTGTTGAGCCCTTTTACAACTGCTAGCACTTCCAGTTCGTAACTAGAATACCTCAATTCAGCTGAAGTGGTTTTCCCGCTGGCATAGTAGATTGGGTGCCATTTCCCATCGTCGTCACCTTTTTGCATCAGTACCATGCCGTAGCCATGACATGATGCATCCGTGTGTAGTTCTGTTTCTGCTCCGACTCTGTACAACCTTAGTATCGGCTTGCTGCTGATAGCCCTTTTCAGTTTCACAACTGCTTCGATTTCCTTGTCACCTAGATGGAATTTCACGTCTTTTTTTAGCAGGTCCGTTGGTGGCTTCGCAATTTGTGAATATCCTTGAATGAATTTCCTCAAATATCCTGTTAAGCTCAGAAACCTCGGCCATGACTTTTCATTGTTTGGGAGTTGGAATTTCTCGACAGCCTTGTATTTCGCCTCGGATGGATGTACTCTGTCCTTTGAACTGACGTGATCTAGATATTCTATTCCCTACTGTAGACATTGCTCTTTTTCCAGTTTATTATAAAACCGTGCTGTTCTGCCACCCTGATAACTCTTTTCAACCGATCCATGGCTTCTTGATTATCCCTGGCTATCACTATTAAATCATCCATGTATGCCAATACCACTTTGTCTGAAATGAGCTCTTTAAAAACAGCGTTTATGAACTTCTGAAATACTGCTGGTGCGATACTTAGCCCAAATGATGTTTTCAAAAACTCATATTGGTTTGTAGGAGTTAAAAACGCTGTATTCTTTCTGCTTTCTTCGTCCGCCGGTACATGGAAGTATCCATTTTTCAAATCCAATGTGGTGAATATGCTGCTTCCTTGTAGTGCATTGATCTGATCTTCAATTATTGGCAGTGGATACTGCATTTTCTCCATCTTCTTGTTCAATGCATGATAGTCAATGCCCACACGAGTATTACCATCTTTTTTTCTCACCAGTACTATCGGGCTTGCGTATTCGGACGTTGAAGGTCTGATAATGTCCTCCTTCAGCCACTGGTTCATGATGTCCTCTACTACTTCCTTTTCATGTGCGGAAAGGCGCCTTGGTGCTGAAACAACTGGAATGTCATCTTTTAATATAAATTTTGTTTCTACCTGTACTTTCTACGACTTTTGCGGTTTATATCCCTTGATGATTTTCTCAATTCCAGTTCTTTCTTGACAATTCTGTATAGAACTTAAATCGAGTTCTTCTCTTTCACTTGTGACGTCAATTTTGAACACGTTCGGTATTTCATCTTGGATCTTCTTTATCGTTATATTTCGTCATCGAATAAACACTTCAGCTTGCTTCAGGAAATCGGATTCTATCAGTATCACGTGCTACAGGATTCGCCCTGGAACAACGTGGAAGATTCCCACAAAGATGTCATCATCAATTTCTACAACTGTCTTGAATTCCCCTAAGGTAGAATTATCCTTCGAGCCGAGCCCTTCGAACTTGATTGTGTCCTTCGACAAGGGAGGTGAACCCAACTCCATGTATTCGTCCGTGCGGATGAATGTTATATCGCTCCCTGTGTCGATCAATGCTTCAAACGTGTGATTGTTGACGTTGATTGTCTTCATATGATGTTTTTTGTTTTTCCATGATACCGTATTCGTCGTCGGTTTGCTGGTTTTCGGGCACCTTGACGCTATGTGTCCATATTCCCCGCAGCCAAAACATCTCATTCCGTTGCCCCTGGTTGGGCAGTCCTTACTGATGTGGTCTTCCTCGCCACAGTCATAGCATGCTCGGCCTCTTCCTGACCCACCAGGTTCCTTGCTCGGGTATTTCTTTTTGTGATTGACGTTTTTATGTTTCGCCTTCATGTCCCGTTTCATCTCCTGGTATTGGGTCAATTTCTCTTCTAGTTGTCTGATAGTTTTTGCACCATCCGAGACATCTTATTCGTGGCCTCATATGGAATACCTTCGATGATGTATTTGATAGTTGCTTTTGTCTCAGCGGCTACCTGCGCCGCAATCTCCATTACCCTATAAATGTATTCCTGGTATGATTCCTCAGTCTTCTTTCTTTCTTTAGACAACCTTCGATGAACCTGATAGCTGTCCACAGCTTCTCCAAACTCACTACGTAATGCAGTCACCAATTCATTCCATGTTTTGGAACACCTTTCGAATGTAACAAACCTCCGGACTGACCCATTGAGTAATCTTCGGGCGTACGTCACTTTATGAGCATCTGTCCAGTTACTAGTTTCCGCAACTTCTTCAAACTCTTCCAACCACCTTTCAATTGACTGGAAATTGTCACCATTGAACCTTTTCATCGACTCTTCAACATACCGAAACGTTAAGAGCACCGGCTGCGCACTCTGTCCTTGTCGTCGTATTACGGGTATTACTACGTCTTCGACATTGTGGTCATTTTCAGGTTCGCTGTCAGCATTGCTGTCCACATCGTCCTGAACGCCTTCTTCCCCGTTGATTGCTTGTTGTTGGTCCTGCTAGAGCAACATCGCTGCTCTGAGTCTCGCGACTAGCTCTCTCTTGATTCCGTGGACTGGTAACTCTCGACGCCGTAGCAATTCCTTGAGCTGACGCACCCTTAGTCCGCTTACGTCCTCGCATCTGATGTCGATGTTCTGCTGTGCGTCTGCCATTTCTGCGTATTATTCTTTTTCTCTGTATGGAATCTGGCTTGATCCCGGTTGAGCCCCCAAATGTAGTGTCTTTTATTTAATTTAGTTTAGAGTGATAATAGAATGATACAAGGATATTAGAGAAATGGTGTATTTCAGTGAATATGCGTTGGAATTGGAATATCTCCGTTTATAGGTATGCCTGTTGGCCTTTTCCGGTTATTGCTCTTTCTAGCGATCTTGAAATCTGACTGCTAACTGCTGGCTACTCGCTTCTCATTGTTCACGGCTGATTACCGCCGATTACCGCTTTTGGTAGGTCCATGACCCTGCTTATAACGGCCCGACCACTGATGTGCCCACTTCGTGATTGGCTGCAACGCAGCGGTGGTGGTAATGGTTCCTGTGCCGTGATTGGTGCGCTGGTTACAATGCCTTGAGGAGAGTATTGACGTCAATGGACAAACCCATGCCCTTTATAATTGCTTTTTGGCGCCGACATGTCGCGCCCTTACAGAACATTCTAGAATAGAATATTGTTACAGAATATTCGTTTTCCCACATACATGAGGTATGATTCCACATCGTACGGATTATATTTTTCACCCATATACCGGTTATTCGCCTCAGCATAACGATTAGCATATTGCGCTACACCACCTCGCACACCTTACTCAATAAATAATAACATCTCAGGGTCGGTGAAAAGATCTAATTCGGATCGAGATTATACGTAGAGAAACAGCTACGTCTGAAGTTTTCAAATACATCTGCTAGGAGTAATACATCAATTTTCAGATAGAGATCTGAATATTCACCTAATGTTTTTAATTTGAATGTATTCCAAACTTTTTCAGCATGTTTATGATCATTTTCTGAAATCCTTACATCATTTAACCTCGAGTAAAATTCAGCCTTTGACGGGAACTGTTTCTCATCGAGTTTTTCCCAACTGTCAATATATTCATAGGAAGAAACACCTTTTCTCGTTACTAAATTAGACTGATCATTATCTTTGTGCACATTTCTTGTAATTGTTTTTACATCATCACTCAAATAGCTGGCTAATTTATCTAGACTACTTGCCATGAATCGTAAAGGTACTTGTATCAGGTACTTGTACTCGTATCAGGTACTTGTTTACTGAATGCTATGTATTTTTCTTTGTTTATCGATAGAAGTGAAACTGAACTCTTAGAACCTTTCGCTAAAGATTTTATTATGAAGTGTGAATCGTAGCCGGATAAGTTATGAAAAACCACTGGAATGTAATTAGGTATTTGATACTTAAAATTACATTGCTCATGTGCAGGGCCACGATATTTACCGGTTAAGTGGCAAATGTGACAAACATTAGCATTTCGAAATTCATCTTTTTGTTTATTTTACAATGGCCGTATTGGTGTTCTATCTAAATGAATTTCATTGATTCTTTTCGCGATTTCATGCAGTTTTTCAATGAATGATTCGATACAAGAAGGATCGCGAATTAATTCGAATTCTGATAATGTTTCATCATACGCAGAATGTAAATAATATGCTATGCTATGTGGTATATGCTTCTGGGTTCCATCAGGATTCGATGCTAAAATGCATTCAAGATCAGCATAAATAGCAAATGGGACTAATCCTTTGTACTGGTACTTCCTTTTTTTCATCATTATCATCATCATTTGGGAATTCCATCCTAAGGATTATATTCATATTGATGCAATCCATCCTATGATTCATATAAGAGTCTTTTGTATGAAAATGACATAAGCATCTATCACAAATGACAAGTTCATGACTATGTTTCGATATTTGACTAGATAATAAACGCGAAAGATTTTTGATCCATATGTAGTGGTAACTTTCTTACATTTATGTATATCGACGGTGTTATGACATTCATTATCACCATCTACATCCATATCAATATCAGTCTCCATCATAAGTAAATTAATTGTTGATTGATCATCCATTATATCTTTCTTACGCACGTATTATGGAACAATGATGCTTTTATCCTGACGCTTTTCCATCTCGACCCCATAGACATTTATCCTAAAATTATTAACATCTACAAATGCTGCAATGTCGTGCAATCCCATGGGGAATGTGAAGCCCTCATACTTTAGATTTACCTCGTTGAAATGTGGATATGATGATTTCAACGAGGTAAATTTCCGATCACTGTGTAGTTGGACTGGATGATTCTTCGCTTTGATGGCTGCTGTGATGCACCATAAGAAACAGAATTCATCGTTATTGATGATATTAACAACAGCCCTTTTCTATTGAATGTCATTGGGTAAAGCTACCCATGTTGATGAACCTCCTCCTTCTAATGGTATATATCTATTCACATTCAAGAGCAAATTTTCTATTCCCACCGGTGTCCATCCTGAATCACGCTCTTGAAATTCTTCCACCTTTTTCAGTAATTGTTCACGTACATTATCTTCATACCAATCACTTGTTTTAGTTGATGGAAGAATTGGTGTATTCCGCGTATTGAAATATTTAGTTTCTTGAACTTACAATCCCATCTTTCATATTCTCGAACATGCACGCTAAATCAACATTCATTTTGACATTACCATCACTTTGCAGTGCTTCTTCTATCTTGCTGATAATTATTCGTTTAGCGTCTACCAAGAATGAATTCAAGTCAATGTGACGCAAATTCAAGACCAACCCAGTACGGATGCGGCTTTCGAACACTGATGATAAATTATTCCATTTAATGTAATCACCACCTTGATTTACTCAACGGTTGATGTTGCCGCCTAAAATATCTCGGTTGGGTTCCACACGTCCACGATTTTGTTGTTGTTGGAACTTACCACTCTATGTCTGAACATGGGATACTGTAGTAAGCAATCGCACTTTCTCACTTCTTCGCAATTGATTATTCCTCAATGGTTTATTCAACCACTTGATGTTGCTATCAGTTATTCGCTGCCACTTCGCAACATGGGTATCGCATGCTGTATCATTATTCAGCGTTAAACATAGTTTATATGCCTTTGCGATTGTTTCAATCAAGTTAGCATATAATTTCTGTTCGTCGGCCATTTTTCATACACACACACACACACTATTTTATAATAGAACACACGTTTTTCTACTTTGAAATGCTGATTAAGAATGAGTATGTCATGTTCAAGAACACTCGCTATCTATATGGAGGGAAATTTGAAAGAGGGGGATTAAAAATAAATAATAATGCTAACGTATCCAATGATAATAGAGCATCTGAAAGAACAAAGAAGTTGTAACGGTTTTTGATCACTTTTTCTGGGCGGAGAAAAAAGTTTCAACCAATAACACGTTAGGATATGACTGAACAAAGAAGTTGTAACGGTTTTTGGTCACTATTCTTAGATGGAAAAAAAAATGGTGTTGTTTATCTCTCTTCAAGAACTCAAGGGATTAAATGCAAACTTTTTTGTATATTGTTATGCATTGATGTTTCTTTCTCCAAGTAAACATTCTGTAAAAAAACATTGAGTCATTCTGTAAACATTGAGTCATTACATCACTATTCTATCAATGAATCATGATTCTATTTTTAAATTTCTTTGTCTTTTTTAACATGATTGTGGTGGGGTGTGGGCTATAAGAAGCTGAAGCAATGTTCTAGGTCTACGCATTCTATCTGTTTTAACAGTCAGTAAAACATCGACGTTTTGAGAAGAATTTCTAGTATCGTGGAAAAATTTTCTGATCTATCTATCAGAAGAGAAAAAATAAAGTGAGAACGAGCTTATCATATAAAATCGATTGATAATTCGAAGCCCTTCGTTTCTCATCATCATCATCATCATCATCATCATAAGAGAGAAATGGATTTCACTGAATTGAATGAAGTCAGTCGTTTGGAGAATTCCCTACCAACGAAGCCGTGGAATGAACTGCAAGCTGGATCGCAATACATAGTGACTGCTATGAAAATTGTAAAAACTAAATATGGAGATAGCATCATTGTGACAATAGGCGATGAATATACAACATTCTTGCCAGGGAGAATCGTTAAATTTCTATTGAATAATCAACAGCAGCAATTCAAACGAATGAATGAAGCTGCCATCAATGAAAATCTTATCATGCATTACATTGGAGGAATTATGGATCATGTGAGATTTCATGTGAAGAAAAATGAATATTAATGAATTGGATGGATATTATCAAATATGAATGAAACTTAAAAAATATCAATGAGTAAAGAGAAAAAGTACACAGTATATATTGTTTTTTATTATAAACTTTAGGAATGAAAAAATAGCATAATATCACATAATTATTATTACTACTATTATTATTATTATTATCATGATAATTATTATTATAAATAACGTTTTATTCCGGAATCTGAAAGAAAAAAAAATTTTTCCGTTAATAAAAAAAAATGTAATATATATATACTTAAAGAAAAAATTCTATGCTCACCACAAATCCTCCACGCTTTCGTACCCACTATCCGGATCTATTGCACGCTGAATTCGCGCCAAAAGCTCAACACCTTCCTGCCATTGCCGCAGATTGGCGTTCATTCCGTCTAATATTTCTTCGCTGATGACATTGTCATTGATATCTTCCTCAATTTGCATGGCAAAATTTAGCCCCACATTCTCTATTTCGGATGAAAATGAGAGAACATACCTCTCACGTTCATCCCGCAAATCATCCTCGATTCGAATGCGACGGCACCATGGTCAGCTGTATATGTGGAAATCATCTGGACAATTTCCCACAGCCATATATTATTATTATTAGGATCATGCCCCACACACCACTTTATTGGTACGTGTAGAGTATATTCTTCGTTTGCTGCCATTCTATCAACAAAAAAAATATATATATATCGATTTAATCATAATATGTGCGACACACACATCATGAACACGGTGAAATTAAGTGTTATTTGAGAAGAAAAACTTGTTTTCATATCTTTGTCATCTAAAATACATTGTTGAAATATTCAAATTTTCAAACAGTGTATGAGAAATAATTAAACATATGATTTTGTATTGGAAAAAATAAGAGAATATACATTATATGTCGTTGTTTTTTCCTATCTGATCTGTCACTGAATTCAAACTGAACATCGAAGAGTATTCATGGGTGAAATTTCTCCCAGAACACCCTCATATCTTTCCGACAAGACATATTTAAAATATATTCATAAACAAGAGTATGTGACGCCTACATCCCCCATCATTCATAGGTCCCCAATACTTTTGCATGTAAATTCAAATTATAACCACCTTAGCGCCGTACTGTTTGTACCCCTACTTATAATCTTCAGGCCCCCTGAGATACATGCAGACAGTACACAGGCGCCAGTACAATAACAAAAAATATTCCGTCAACTGTACGTTTTGTTTATCGACTGTTTTGAAAGAATTTTAATGTCATATTGAAGATGTCATTCAGATGTACAGCAGAGATGTTCGAACTGTCCTCTTTGTCTTCCCAGTGTTCGAGAGGATAACACTGGGCCGGCAGTACTATATCCCAAATACGTATGCAATGCAATAAGTAAGCCTTACCCAGAGGTCTGATCACAACTTAAATACAATTTCAATGCATTCAGATCTATCGGGCTACACAGCCGCGGTATTAAAACTCTTGCTCGTCAACGAGACGATCAGCGTTCGATCCCCACGAGCACCCCCCCCCCCCCCCCCTCATTAATTGTACTATATAAAATATTCCGTAGTTGAACTGTACAGCACATACTTGTTCACCGCGATGATTCTGCTGGATAAAAAATTATATATAGTGGTCGTACATGGTTTTTTTTGTAAATCATCGATCCAAGTTGAAAATATTTCGGCAAAATCACTTAAACGAATCAAACCACATAGTCATGAAAAAAAATTGTGTCGAAAAATTGCCTCACCAGTTTTTTTATGTCTATTCAGTGGTGTGCAAACATTGGAGTACAACTAATGATAAAATTCTAATAAAATGGGCAATATCGAATACGAGGTGAATCAATTATTACCCACTATTATATTGTTTGAACTTATCTTGCGACAAACATATACATCAACTGATAACATTCATTTGAAATCAAGTATAGATCATATAGAGACGATTTCTCGATATTCATTAGATTATTGTGTGTTCGTTCAACAGTTCATTTGCCTGCAATGCTCATCATTACCGTGTCGATTTTGTAACGCGCTAGTAAGACCATGTATTATCGTAACTGAATTAATAATTGAGCTTCATAAATACTCAGTGATAAGTTTTGAGAATTTTCGATCATCCATGTTTGAAAGTATGTATTTTATGAAATATTCATTCGCAAATAGAAGGAAAATTTGGCAAAAAAATATGCAACAGATTTTCTTGCGTCTTAAAATATATAATCATTCATGAGATATTTTAATATTTGATTTATAGCATGGCCAAAATTATGTGGAAAAAAAAAATGATTGTTCGGGGATTTGAACGCGGACTGCCGAATTGAAATTCAACAACCGTGTCGCCGCGGCTGCGTAGTCCTTTCAACATAGAAACACGGAAATTATATTTAAGTTGTGAGCACATTGGTATTTCCGAGCTATTTGTCCATTACATATACTTATTTCCGGGGTACCTATGTACTGACCCTTATAATCCCCGACCGTCATGAAACCCCATACCCGAAAGACGCCAGCTCTTTCAATGTCCACTCGTCTCAACGAGTTAGACACCTCTGATGTACAGACAGTATGTACAAAAAAAGAGATGTTCGATTACGTCAATATTTATCCTTCATTTGCTTGAAAATATATAGCTATTTTATTTTTTTTTTATGAATCCTTCTACTTGCATATCTTTTCATTCATTGATCGTTTATTCCTCTCTTCTTTCCTCAACAATATTACATTAGAATTCTTTCATAGTTTCAACTTGTTGAAACATATATATATATATATTCCATCTCATAATCGAAAAAGATGTATTTAATTGGACATGGGGGGCTGTCTCTTCCACTTATTAAGTGTAGTATCGGGAGAAAATGAAAAAAAATATATATATATATGTCATAGACCATATTTTTTTGTTCCATTTCGAATGAGAAGAAAAAAACAAAAGCGCACACATGAAAATCCCCAATCACCTCAGCTTCGCGCGTGAGGAAATTTGAATGGTTTCCATACATTCCCGTGGGGGGTACGCTCCATACGTTTACTCTGACATCCATCCATGTATTCTGGAAAAATAAAAAAATGGCGCGCACCATAACACCTCGTGCTGATTGTGTGTATCATATATAATTTTGAATGGCGCCCCCTCACACTGGACCGCGTGGTGGTTATGTGTATACTATCATTCATTCATAAGTTTGATTAGTAAAATGGGTGCCTTAATGATGTAAAGCAAACAATTACTGGTTGGATTGATGAATGGGATCTCATTATTATAAAATCATACTGAGATTTTATTTAACGATAAGAAATATTAATTCTACGGAGGAACCATTATATTATTATTAAGTTTACGTAGGAATAATTATACATTGGGGTTGGTGATAGTCAATGATAAAAAGAAGTGAATTGTAATATTAAAAATATATTTATTATTTCCGTTCATTATATATGTATACATCTTCATATCAATGTAATCATTTCTCTCTGCTTCATTGTTACACGCTCAAGACAATTTTTAACTACTGGAATGACTCCATCAAATCCATCATGATCAGCAGCATTTGAATTATAATGTCTCTGTAATTGTGCTGGTAATTAGTTCCAAATTTCATCAATTTTCTTTGCTGCGAACTTTAAAATGAATTCCTTTGGAAAACCCACAATGTCCTCGGGTTTCATATCTTCAATTCTTTCATCCAGTTGATAATACAATTCAAATAATCTACCAATCGATAGATTATGAATCTGTGTTTGTTCAATCCAACACTTCAATTGTTGAACATTTTCCATGGCACAGTGATATATAAGTCCAGATTTCCTATATTCATAATAACTGCAACTTCTCACCTTGATATCTCTCAATGATATGCATCAAAAATTTTCAAGATTAATGATAGTTTTTGATCGCCCAATGAGGTTTGAAAGCCACAGTTTCTTCTCTGTGCCTTTCACATAAATGTAAGTGACATCTTTCAAGATTATGTCAAGAACATCATTCAGACGATCATATGGTATATCTCCAGCATCCCACAATATTCCATGGTAATTGCGCATCACCCATGAATTCATTATTTGACATTGTTTCGATAAACTTTGCAAGTTCTTTCACAATAAATTGATTCACTGGACACTTGAAACTCTGCACATCTAATATCATTTCCATTTTTCCTTCTTTTATTGAACTCACACTTTCACCAGCAAGTTTGAACCATTACTGAACAAGAATGAACTTGCACGTTCAAACCCCCCCCCCCCCCCCCCTATAGTTCGATAAAACAGATCATCCCCAACCGTCGATAAACTATGTAGTTTGAATCAAAACCACTTACCATCATAAACGGTCGGAAAGACAGAACTGCTATAGAACCGGCATTATAACAAAAGAAATCATCATACCACAGTTCAATAAAAACCTCAAACCAACTATCGGTGAGCAATCATCATACTATAGTTCAACAACCTACCCCCAATTGTCGATAAATCATACTATAGTTCGATAAAACAGATCATCTCAATCGTCGATAAACTAGTTTGAATCAGAACCACTTACCATCATAATCATTCGATAAAACAGAACTGGTATAGAACCGGCATTATATATCTATTTTAATTTATTCAAGCCATTTTGATTTGTTGTTAGTTATGTGAAAGGTCCACTATTGGACAAAGGGTCCAAATAGTGGAGTTCACTTCTAAGTAATCTCCAATTTTATTCTCGAAAAGCTGAATCAGCAATTTAGGTTCTCTCATGTTAAGATGAGTAAATTTAAGAAGCACCTCGTACGTTTGATATTGCATACTACAAATATATAAAATAATGATGAGACAATGGCGTTTCTAGTTTTCACGGTTGAATTCAAGATATAATATTTATTCTTATTGTTTAAAACATTTTTTATCTTTAAATGATTATTTTAATAGATTCATATTCTGTAACTCGATGGTATCTATCTGTTAGCTCATTTCCCACGCCTTTTGCAAATGCGCATGAGCGCGGTAACAGTGAAAAGAATTAGAAAAATAATATGTGACTAAATTATGTGGGGGAAATCGATTGGACGTAATAAAAATACGATAATGCGGATTTGGCACATAAATAATTTCCGCCGTATCAGAAGTGCAAGCTACGGCCTACCGATGGATTTCGGTTCCATGTGTTGCAATACATTACTTTTCACACGACTTACATACACAAATATGGCTTACTTTCCAGGCTATTATTACAAAAATATATTCTCATCACACCAATGTTTATCTTACTTTCATTTCTTCTACCAACTACACTTTTTATATTTCTCCGTCATATAAATTGATCTGAGTGATATATTTGTTCCCCACAATCGCAAGTGGTAATTGATTTTCCATTAATCATTTATGATCCTTTCCTCTGTGCGACAGTTGTATACAAAAAAGCACTTTTTTTTCAAATTTGAATATAATTGTAACAGTAATCACCTTCCATATCCGTTACTCCCCACACAGCACAGAAATGTTGCGAAAACATTGCCTCAATGTTTTTATGACAATATTAAAATGTTGCAGAAATATGTTATAATATTTTTACAATATTTCTACAATCTTGCTACAATGTCTTAATGTCCGCTTTTTATAATATTTTATTTAATGATTGTGAAAATATCTCAAAAAAATATTTCTGAAATATTGAAGGAAACATTGTTATAACATTTCATGTTAATATTTTCAGAATATATATTATTTCATTTTTTCCAATTTCGTTTTCTGGGCTTTTTAAATGTAGTGTTCCGCTTATAGTGGCACTACAAAGCGTAAGAAGGAAATTGATTTTTTTCCAGCTTTGCCAAAGTTTTTTGTTAAGACCGATGAATAAATTTGTTACAAATCTTCGACGTAGACCGAAACCACTGCGCTTTGCTGGCAACTAACCTGCAAAAGCAACACATGGTCAAAAGTTTTCAAATGAAAGACAGTTTCACAAAAATAATCAAGAAAACTGACAATATTTGTTTAAACTTTCGAAACAGTTTTTTGATCTTTAATTATATTACTTCACAATGACGAGAACTCTAATGCAGTCTGGAACATAACAAGTTTGACACTGTTTATTGAACCAATATTGAAGTATCCTCTGTACATTATAAAACTCTCTATAAACAAAAGATTGGGTTCAACAGCTTTTGGTGCGAGCGCATGCGCACATAAGATTTTATGCTTCGTGGACTTTATTAGCGCAGTTGAACATACACTTACTTTTTTTTTTTAATATGTTTGACGAAATTGTAATTATAATTGTAGTTATAAGTATGATTTTACATTATTATAAAATATATGTTATAATTGCAAAAATTCTTTGAAGTCTTCTACTCATCGGTCATTCTACCCATTGTCACTTCATTGTAACAATATTGGTCAGCAATATTTTTTGACCAAGACTCTATTAACATTGGAGCAATATTGTATGGCAATATGCAATATTGAACGATTCTAACAACATTGCTGCAATGTTCTGTGCTGTGTGGGTCATTAGCAGTTCTGGGGGCACGAACAAATTCAAGTCTCGATACATAAATTATATTGGAAATCGTATGTTTCACAACTTCATTTCAGAAATATTTAACTATGAGTCAAATCGGACGGATCTTAATTAAATATATCATTGATGTAGTATCCATGACCATGTAATAATATACCATGATGACGTTCTATGTATCGTGACATCATAACATTTTTATTATATTTGTATATAGACTTTTTGTGTCATATAAATTAAAATTATGAATCTGCATTACGAATGAAAATATGCTACATTTTAGAGAAAATGAATGAATTAATATGTTGTAATTGTTGCATCCGAAACAATGGGTTTGTTCAGCAGAATGGAATGCTTGGCAGCGCTAAACAACACTCACTGACTTCTCCGTGACAAAATCGCCGCGGTTGGACAGATGGCGCCCGCTGGTGAAGCAGTCAGCACGGACAGCGCTCGCCGCTGCTCTGCGGATCTGTCCGGTCGATGATTCGTCCGAGAATGCTGCCGCTACTCAACACTGCCCAGCGGTTATCTCTGCCGAACGCACCCAATGTCTTTCGAATATTATCAGTGAAATTGTTATTGTCAATTGAAATAACATTACATTAGATATTCCTTCATTTTCCCACTCTATTTCAACACTTATTCGTATAAATGAGATTTAACTTGAACCAAAAATATCTTCTATTGCTGATTTCTGCATTGACAAAAATGCGTAATTTCATTTATCATATCGTAGAACAGTAAAAAAAATTAACGTCCTCGAATATTACTAAGTTCGATTTTCGAATTTTAATTATGATTCACATATCTACACAACGTTTCAGAGTTTATCGCTAGTAGAGGTCAAATGGTTCTAAGCGATACACCGATGACCCGGCGCATCTCCTACCACATAATAGGATCATACAAATCTCAATTGGCACTTTTCTATATTGTTCAAATAAAAAAACCAATCGAACTGCCTTACCATTGTCCTTCAGCGTTCAAAATGCAAAACTAATAATATTGAATTTCGTAATAACATCTTAATTATTCGTAGAAAATCCATTTCCTCTCGCGATGCGATAATTCCCCCTTCACATCCGTTCGACTATCTGTGAAACCCCACGTGACTGATATGCGTTCGAGGGCCGACATTAACTCCGTGCCAGCTAGTCTCGCGACTTCCAGCAACAGTAATGTTGCATCTGTGGACAATATTAATTTTTTTCACTTTGGTTCTGGGCCTAAGTAAGGCGACATGTCCACTACAACCATCGTTGGGCCTCAGCTCAGCTGCCAGAACCCCGGGCGATGGAGGATACACAATTTTAACTAGCGGAACAGACGAGAAATATACTCCCAACACGATTTATGCAATAAGTCTTCGAGGTAAATATATTTCATGCAATATTAAAAATCGAAATTATAACTGAGATTAATATTCAGGTAGTCGAGCACATGTGAGACCACAGGAATTCACACGATTTATATTGTCTGTTGACTCTCAACATGCGCCAAATAGTCCAATATCCAAAGTTGGATCTTTCCAACTTTATCCAAATTCTTTAACAACATTCAATGAAGATTGCGTGAATACAGTATCAGAAATAAGTGATTACCCCAAATCCGAAATACAAGTTATGTGGCGAGCACCTGCAGCAGGATCTGGATGCGTTATTTTTACTGCCATGATAATGGAAAGTCCCACAACATGGTATGCTGAAGATGCCGGATTGGTGAAAACTTTCTGTGAAATATCAAGTGATGAGTTAACTAATCGAGATGATGATTTGAATTGCTGTGCATGCGATGAAGCGAAATATTCAGTAAGTACCATAACATAAATGAATACATCTTCAAATCGTCCACTCAACCCACGCACATAATTCTGTTTGTAGCTTATCATGGAGGGTATTTGGAGCAACATCACACATCCACGAGATTTCCCCTTCTCCGCATGGTTAACACACTTCAGTGACCTAATTGGCGCATCTCATGAGAGTTCATTTTCATTCTGGGGTCGAGATCATATAGCAACTGATGGTTTCCGACAATTGGCAGAGTGGGGCTCGGCAACAGGCTTGGAAACTGAACTCAGAGCAAAGTCTCAACATTTGAGAACCCTTGTGAAGGCTGCCGGACTGTGGTATCCCAATGTCAATACCAATACATCAACAAATTTCCGGTAAAACTATTTAAAAAATGGCGTCACTCGTATTCTCATCACAAGCATCTATATCATCACACATTTGTTTTCAGAGTTGACCGGAAACATCCATTGTTATCTGTTGCTTCGATGCTTGGTCCTTCACCCGATTGGGTTGTAGGTGTGAGCAAACTCAATTTGTGTGAGAAAAATTGTACATGGAAAAAAAACATGATTATTGATCTTTATCCATGGGATTCCGGAACTGATAGTGGAATTAGTTACATGTCACCAAATGCCGAAACAAGACCACGCGAGAAAATGAAGCCAATCACATCCTTCTATCCGGAAGATCCCAGATCGCCATTTTATGATCCTTCGGGTAGAACCATGTTACCGTTGGCTAAATTATATATAAATAGAGAAAAGATTATTGAGCGCGGATGTGATGAGTCGACATTGAGACAACAAGTCGCTGAATTTGAAGTTGCAGAAAATACCGAGGATACGTCTCGACGTAAGATTGATTCAATTGAACGATAAATGAAATTTCATATTATTTCGTACTGTATTTATGAATTTGGTATTCGAAGGATTAGATCTATTGTTGATAATTGATAATAAATGATTGAATATAGACGAATGCTCTACGACGGAATATACTACCTGGACTCCCTGCTCTGTCACTTGTGGCAAGGGTCTTCGAATGAGAACGCGTGCTTACACCATGCCACAGAAAGCAGCAATGTTGGCATGCAATAGACAATTAGTTTCAAAGGAAATGTGTGTAGCAAATATTCCCGAATGTCCGTGAGTAAATCAATATTATAGAAAAATCTTTCCTCGCTATTTTGAATGACGAATTTTCAAATTTGTAAAATTATTTACAGTAATGATGATAATGATGACGAAGCTAATGAAAATGATAATTTAGCGGGTGTCGATCCACATATTTGCGAAGTGAGTAGTTGGTCAGAATGGTCAGAATGTTCAGGCACATGTGGGGCGGGTTTGCGAATGAGATCACGACGATTTATTGATAAAATGGGACGAAAAAAATGTCCTCATGTTAGTTTGATAGAAAAAGAAAAATGTATGAGTCCGCCATGCGCACCAGGCACAGAAGAAGTCATTGATCCTACTTGTAAAGTTACTGATTGGTCAGATTGGTCACCGTGCAGTGCATCATGCGGTCAAGGCGTCAAATTTCGCACGCGATTGTTGATGGTCGATCCATTAAGGCAAGAAGAGTGCTCCACACGAGTTGAGTTGCTTCAACAACGCACCTGTCTTGTTCAAGCTGACTGTACTTTTGATATGGCTACGGCGAAAATTGTCTGCATGGAAGAAGCCGATGTTGGCCCATGTCGCGGATACTTCCAACGTTGGGCCTTTGATGCGAAACGCTTGACATGTGTATCATTCGGATATGGCGGTTGCCGCGGCAACCGAAATAATTTTTTGACATACGAGGAATGCAGCAGCACTTGTGGCATAGTGAAAGCTGCTCTCACTGGTAAACAACCCTCAGAAGAATCACAATCACAATCGATAATACTTCCGCCCATTGATTGTATGGTGAGTGAGTGGTCGCCTTGGTCCCCATGCAATGTAACATGTGGTACTGGACGTGTCACAAGCTACAGAATTATCAAGGTAATAAATAAAATAAGAGAAAAAGTCAATTTGTTTAATTCACGATGATTAATTCACGGTGAATTAATAAATTCGAATGGAGCGAAACAGTTCATGAATAGTCGATCCCTTCTATATATACAAATCGAATTTAATGTTTCCACCTATGCCAATACTTGCCCTCTCAACTTTGTCACTGATTCGTGATTAGAAGCAAATGTAAAGATATGCTTCAATATGCTTTTTCATGTTGACATCAATCCTAATATTTTTCGGATTTCTCCATGATCAAAAATAATGAAATTTGAATATACGATTACACGTATGTAGTATCACACACCTATATAATTACTAGTCCTTACTTGAGAAAATGCCTTTCGTCCGATTTTGAACCTTCATTCATACTATTTTCATTAAATCAATGAAATTCTTTTAACTAAGATTTTGCCTCAATAACATTTGTTAGTATCTGAAATCATCATGTATTACCTCCATACAGTTACAGTAACAGAAATTAAATTTACTAGATAGAATTCTTATAATCTGGAAAAACACGGTATGTGATAACATTATGATGAATAATTTTTCCACATCATGATTTCAAATATATCCTAATGTGCAACAATATTGGACAGAACGCTTTAGTGATGAATATATATGAAAATTCTGGGCAAAAACCTCTTTGTGGAGGGTATGGTTGGAATTTGATAATTTCTACCAGGAACTGTTCTTCGACATGAATTTTCAACTATTTCCTTTAAACATACATACTGTAATCCCGATGTTTTTGTTAATATGACATGTAATTGATCACTATTATCATTATTAATTATACAGAGACAACCAGAGAATGGTGGACATTCTTGTCCAAGACGACTGCAACGACGTGCTCGATGCCAATTGGCACCTTGTGATTGATTCAACTGGGTTTTATTTTCAAGTTTGTGGGCGAAGATTCCGATGTTGTTTGACGAAAAAGAATCATGAGAATTTGCCCAGAGGCGCAATATGCACAAGTCTTCAAATATGTGTCACTTAAGCCAGCTGGTACTTACATTTGGGTTTTTCTATTTAACACTTGCCGATGAATACCTTCATATATTTGTTTATCAGGAAAAGACAGACATGAAATAATTCAATGTTTAACATGATTTGTTTATGAATAAAATTTTATACAGAATGATAGACGACGGTGTTGGTTCTATTTTTTTTTTTTGTTTACGTTAAACTATGGAGCAGTTATAGATTGTACTATTTAAAATTCTATCTTGAAATACAGTAGATGATAATTCCTTCAGCTGGTGCTACTTGGTCGCGACGACAGCGTCTGATCCACCAGCTTCCTCAAAATTCTGTTAAAATTGTCATCTATATATGACCTCTGATACAACAACTACGCTTATATCATTTTTTATTCACATTCTCCCGTGTTTCGTATCACATAATGAATACTCAATTTTACATGCTACCATCGATAAATAACGAATTTCGAACGAAATATCTTCGGCTGTTGGAATTTACTTCGTGATATCTAACGATCAATTTGAATCCATTGTTTGTATAACTGGCAGTTATAAATGCTCATTGTGGGAATTTATTCATTTCACCACATGTTTTCATATGTTTTTCTTTTTAATTATAGGCGTGCAGGTGAAAAAATACGTTCAAACATCGAATAACAATATGATGATTGACAATATTGCAAAACAATGTTTTATATATGTATTGTGAAATATGTATTTATACTGATAAGATGTTTGACTAGTTAATTCTTCATTGGTATTGAAAAAAAAAGAAGGGACGCCCGCGCGCTTTTTTTTTTCTTTTTTTTTACATTTCTTTGTATCATTTCGAAAATCGTCCTCCGTTTCGTTTGTCTGATTGAAATTGCGGATGAATAGTCAAATAGTCAGGAGCCAATCATGATGAGGATCCTCAGAGCCAGCCGGAGGTAACATCACGTATTGTCTCAATGCCTGCTAATCTCTGCAATTGTGTTGCTGATCCATTCCGCTTAACGCTGGTTGTGAGACTTTGAATTGGTATTGTGTCGCCGGACGTCGTTGGGTGACCTAGAACACTTTCCTCTGTTGTTGAAGGACTCAGTGGCTGTTCTACGTCAATGCTAACATCGTCCACCTCTTTGTCATTTATCAAATACAATTCATTTATCGATTATTAACTATCACCTTGGAAAATTGATTCAATTTTTATGTTTTGCATCATATTTTTATAACACTTACCAAAATGTTCACTGACACTGATAACTTCCACCGTATCTAAACTTGGTTGTTGACTTTGAGTGATATCATGCCGCCGCGAATGAATAATTTGATTGGAAACGGGGTCTGCGTCCCGGGCAGGAACGCTACTAGCACGGTACAATTGACTCTTTGACATGGGCGTGGTAATTGGAGTGTATGTTGAAGAATTTCCGATTGGTAAAGTTGAAATGCTCTCGACAGTGCTGGTATTGCCACTAGTCATCATAGATGTTGACGATCGAGAAGCGGAGAACTTTTTGCGTTTTTTCCGTAATGCCGCTAAAGCTGGTCCAAGACCATGACCAAATACATGATGATGATGCTCGTGATTACGTTCATCGTTACGTTGCTGACTTTGAAAATTATTATTGTTGTGGCCGATAGCTGTTGTGGCTGACGTTTGCGATTGTTCTGGTACATCTAATGACGATTTTGAGTCCGTTGACCCTTCAGAACGGAAACCACCGTCCTCTGAGGCCGGCGGATACATTGAGTCCTCGGACCGTGATCGTCCTGCAGATTCAAAGGTACATACGTTTCTGGGTTTTCATATAAATTGGTAACCATTACTGAGTTAAACACATTTTTCCCCGACAAACATTTGGAATATTATCAATGTCGCGGATCGATTTGTATACATACAATACTACTGAAAACGCGTCGTGTGTTTCATGGAAATTTCAATCGTGTCCGGATGTAGAGTGTTTGAAAAATTTCCGGAAATTTCACATGATTATTTATTGAAGTGTGGTCCATATATATGTTGTTACATGTACTAATGAAAATCTGGACTTGATATATTTTAGTATTGAACTGCATGCAATTCTACGTTTTGATGTTTAAATTACAATTGGGACTTCAATGATTTATAAAAATCAGGACAGTGATTCGATAAGTACGATGAAGAGAAATTTAGACAGACAGTTGACCGCCTTTTTATATGGATAATATAAACATGAAGACGCAGAAATGATGCAATATTTGTGCATACATGTGACGTCGTCTCGTTTTGTACGTAAATGTTTTTTTGAATAAATAGTCACAATGTACGAGTAACCTGCGAGATCATTTTCAACCAAAACTATTTCCAACCACCTCAATTCTGATGAAAATGCATGACTCACCAATAAGTCGCGAGCGTGCTTTAGCAGCTTCGATTAATGTTCCCCAACGTCTTTTTCTCGACCCGTTACGAATACAGCGATTTTGCCGTGCACACATTGATAATCCTGGTACACTATTTGTACTGATGTGATGTGGATGCTTCTTCGGTGTTGTCACAGGCCCAAAAATACCACTTAATGTACTACCAAATAATTCATGATGAGTCGAATTTTCATGTTGAGCTTGTTGAAGTGATGCGATAAACTCAGCGACAGGAGGTAATGTACCACTCCCACCTGGTTGAGGTGCAATATTGAAGCCTTTCATTAGCCGACGTTCTTTTTGACGATTTTTTTTTCCTCCAGCACCTATTAATTATTATTTCCATTGAAATTCGTTATTTCGTGGGAAATTATCGAAACATTGAAACAGATATAAAAACACACAGAGAAATCAAAGATTCATCATGAAAAATTCAAGAGAGAGGGGATTGATGATAAAGAACATTTGGGATGAAATGTTTGATTGTGATAAGGAGAGGCGGGAGGGATGTTGGGTCTCACCGGTACCGGTTCCAGAGCATGTTGATGTGTTCATTCCGGACTTCTTCAATATTTCAATAAGCTCGCATCTGAATGCGCTGATGTCCTGTTTTATTTCATTCACATCGTCTTCAGTCACACCCTCGCCTTCGGTTTTCCTCTGTTCCACTGTTACGTATCGTCTCACAAGATTCCTCATAATACTCTGATACCTGAAGTCCCGCTCCGATGCCTGCTTTGCTTTTCGCTTTAAACACCACAAACAAAATAGATTATGGCACAAAATATTCAAGGAATGGTGGAAAATGTTGCGTTTTTAAATCCTTCTTTACCCGAATTGTTCTCATGTGTTCTTTTTTTGCAGCTCGACTGTGTCCACAAAATTTTCTATAGATCCACTGACCAATATACCATATACTTTTTGGAGTAGGAATAATATTGAATGGTGGTGGAACTGTGCCTCCCTCCTCAAAGTAGCTGATCCACAATTTACTTCTGGCATACTTCCACTCCACGTCAGCGCGTTCCTGTTTTCGGGACCAATACGAAACACAATGAAGAACACATTACTGAGATGAATATACAAGTTAAGGATGATGAAAAATAACAAAGCTATCGGTTTACTATAACCGAAAATATATCTGTAGGAAAATCATCTTTCTAAGTAAAATGCCATACAATCGTTCCATTCATTTACTTTCTAGTTATTTACTTATTGGGATCGATGGAATCGCGCTCCAATACGGATAAAAAATGACGGAATTGAGAACACGCGGCCTTGAAATTAATAGAGGATACAGATTTAGGTCGATAATCATTGTACATTTCAGTACTTATGAAATTGTTGATTCTTCAAGAAATACTCCATGAAAATTGACTTTAATTCCTTACAGTTTGACTGATACGTTCATATAGACCCACTTTCGTAATTACCAAAGGTAAACGGCGAAAGAGAGCGTAAAGTGACGCATGAATTGTTTTTGATTTCTGTAACATGATACATGCTGTAACAAAAAAGAGAGGATGACGTACCGATATAAGTTGATAGGAGTGATTCATCATAGCGATGAGAAGATTCAAAAGGACGACTATATTTATAACGGAGTACGTGCCAAACATTAACATTCCCCAAAAGCGTGTAAACACTTTGATACCATCCAATTCGAAACTCTCGAGATCCACCAACCCAAACACCGCCCAGAAAAGCGTTTGAGTCGTTTCAAAAAGGCTGAAAAAATTTGTAGCAATTATGAAATAAAATGTTATTTCTGCAGAATTGTCGTTATTTGATTAACTCACTTGGAAAATCGTCTCCAAACAACACAAGCATTCGAGTCAGCGGTGACATTGCTATGTGGTGAATGCATTGATGCAGTAGGACATCGCTTTTTCTCCATATCAGCATAATACCACAGCAACTGATTCAACCCTGTGTGTATGATGAGAGTGTTGTGTGCGTGAAAATGTGACATTTTTATGATGTCTCACGGTGTTATTTAATCTCCTGTCATTCGTAAATGACGTACCACTCACCACAGGAGAATGCGAAGAGTACGAGCACATAGAGAAAAAAGAACTTCATTATGTCCATCACCATCCGTGACAATGATACTTGAAGCGGTCCAAGATGTGGATTCACCGAAAATATGTAGACAAGTTTCAATGAGCTAATAAAATATTGAACACCATCATTTATAATTTATAATATGGCTCATATATCAATAAAAGTATATAGTAATCCCGAATCAATAGTCTATCACATTCCTATCGTTGTATGGATTGCGCCACGAGGGTATTCACGAGACTAGTTAGAAAGTACACTAGAACATGCGAACGTTATTTTGGTAAGGCAATGCCTATCGTAGTGAATATACTTCTGATATTTTTAAAATAAAGTGTATATGATTATAAAATTTCATGATTATGATGGTAGCGCACCAGGGTGCTAATCAGGCGGTTGCAATTTTCCAGTTGATACTTGCATACAGATAAATTCATGATTAAAACCACATCTAGCACCCTTATCGATAAAAATAGTGTGGAATACTGGTTCAAATAGAATTATTGAAAATATTGCATTTTGCGCATAATCAATTCTCATCATGTCGATACTTCCAGTGCAGGTGGTCGGGAAAAATATAAATATGAATACCTCTTAAGTGACTGAAAAGCTAGCCTCTATAAATTTTAGTGCACAATCTTAATATTGAAGACTACCGGTAATCGCTAACTTCACCTTATCCTAAAAGACAGATAGCCCAAGAAGAAATGGCACTCGGAAGAAAGGTCATTTAGATACGATGACCAAAACTACCGTGATTAATTGCCAAGAGATCTCTTTGGAGGTGAAATAGTGGAGTGCTAAAGACTCATCAATTGCGCGAAATACTATAGTACGTAAATAGTATTTTTCCCACAATTTTTGCTATGTGTCATTTCTCCGAAGTTATTATCTCCGGCTCACTACTATTTCTTTCGCCCACCACAGTTCCCCATTCAAATAACACGAATTTTTCCACATTATTTCAGACTCCAAGCAGAGTGAAAAGTGGAGTTTGTGAACAAAGTTCTTCATTATTCTAGCAATATGAACAGCTATGAGACAAAGGGGTCTCAAAATAATACCGGATCAAACATTCAAAGAAACTTTGACACTGGAAACCAGGTTCCTTAGACACAAACAAAAAAAAAACATTGAAATCCGACCATCCGTTGAAAAGATATGAGACCAAAGCCACCTAAGCAGATAAACGAACGTGTACGCGTCAAACACAACATCCCACCTTTCGGTACTAACACAATAAAGGAAAAATTTCATAAATGACACAAGTTAATAATTTACACAATTCAGTCCCATTCAGAGATCATGAAATGTCTAATATTTTTTATACAGTCATCCTATTGAACTGTCACTTTGAGTAGAATAGAAAATTAAATCCCAAACTTGTACGAATATGTTGACAACTTGGGACCTCATGTGAAGTCCGACGAATTTCGCAACTGTGATGAACTGCTCCTATCTAGATAAAGCGAGAATAGAATCCGAATCGCATATAACAACTATCCTCTCCCAAGATTTGTACCAAAGTATATGTACCGAATGGCATATATTCGTATGTGGCATAAACAGATATAACGCATGAGCAGATATGAGCCACTTGTATGAGTAGGTGAATTTCCTTATTTCCAATATTCATAAAATCAATTGAAAATACAAAAATATAATAATTTGAAGGTTCTCAAACCGAAATCCCATATGTTTCCTGTAAGTGGCAATTGTACGTATGATCTTATCTCATTCCAATATTTTAATTTCGCATCAATATTTGACATGAAGAGAGAAGAAAAGCGCCGATAAAAGCGAAAAATTATTTACCAGTGGTTCGGATTTTGTTCTAACTCACACATGTACAAAGCTATATATGTTCATGAACAAACCTGAATATATTGGCGGCCGAGAATAGACCTTCTGATATGAGCATAGGATCCCAGGTGTCCCACTCCTCTCTCTGAAGTTCAGTAATTGATCCTGGCATTTGTCCCTCAATTTCTTTTTGCACTCGGTAATAAGCAACAACTCTCAGTGCTACTGTCGCAACATACAGTGAATTGGTCACGAAATCAATGACATTCCACATATCATTGATGTATTCCTCAATTCCTACGTCCCACAATTGCTTTACCTCAGACCAGATAAGGCCCGATACCCAAGCGAGGATGAGCCTACATTATATAACCCAATCAATTGAGTGATGATAAGTGACAAGTGTGTAATCCATAAAGTTTAAGTCAATTATATTATCATATCTGAGAGAAGGAAGACAACCGATACCATTCGATTAAAGTCGGCGCTGCGCCTCTCTTCGTTGGCGCTGGTTCATGGTCAGATATATCTTGGCCCATCCACAAACTTATGACACTTTCAATCCTCTGACTTGCCAAAATCAACATAACTGCAAGTAGAAAACAAACCTTACAGAAACATATAAATACTCTTACATGTTACTTTATTCATTTCAAAGAGTTCTTTATTGATTATATGAGAAATTGAATTGCAATTGCTCACAAAGAAATGTGAAGTAAGAGGCAGAGTGGCAGATAAATTTAATGAAAGGTTTCCTCATCGTTTGACCAATGACACTGTGGGGTGCAATGATGTAAGCAACGCTGAGAAATGGAAAAATAAGGCCAATGCGAACAATTTCCATCGTTTGTAGAACCATATTCTTTCGGCGGAATCCTGGCAAACCCTCATACCAAATGGATGCGAGAAGTTGTTGCACATTGGGGTGTGCAACAAACTGCAGAAAAAAAACTTAGTTTATCGAACATGAAAAATATCAATTTAATGAAATACATGATCATATATTGGTATAAACAAATTAGAAAAAATAATCCTCACCTTTTTTTGACGAAGTTTAATGGCCAATTTCAATCGATTCAAGTGCATTCTCTCGCCATGTTCAAATGCTGGTCCTGTTGGATCATGATTCAGAAGTACTTCCAATTCGTAAGAGCTTCTAGTGTGGTCCAAAAGTGCAGTAGCAAAATCCTGGCATTGTCGTCTAAGTTCCTGCAATATCAAAATAACACAGAGCAATTTTGATCATTGCTGTTCGAAAATTTATGTTGAAATATAAATGATGATTATAAGTTAATAAAACGAATATCAAACAGGATTACAATCATATTTTATACACATTTTCACGGCGATCGATATCAAACGATTCATGAAAAATCAGTGAAATGTTGTGTAATATTTCGAAAGAAAGTTTTTGGACAAAAATAGTGAGCCGACGAAAATATTGGAAGCTGCAATTCATTTAGTCGTTCAAAAATTTTTTTCCAAATTGTCCAATCAGGACTAAACAAATGCGCCTGAATGTCACCGATTTAATTTCAAATCACGAAAAATTATACCGTAAAGGTATATCGACCACATGTCCAGAAAATGGAGTGAATGTCATTGAAATGCCGTGCACAATATTATCGAATTAATTGAAGGACGGTATATGTCATATGTACGGAAGCGTACGCCGGTGAGTGCACATTAAAGCCGATGCGTATTTCGGTTTTTGGTTTGACTTTTTATTTTATTTGTTTGCCATTCAAACATCCGTATCCAAGAGCTATCAATTTTCGCAATCAACAATCCATATTACCGATCAAATGATCATAATATATTGCATAAATTCATCTCTTGAAATACCGTGTGATACCACTGCAAATCCAAGTGTGTTACGGAGTAAATTATTCTTCATTTAGAGTATTGTATTGAACTTTTGGTCAAATTTTAAGTTCTTGATGCCGCACATTCTGCATTGACAAAGAAACAAAAAATTATATCCACTTAGAAATCCATTTTGATGACCAAACAGGCGCATAATTTCCGTTCATCTACACGTCATCGTTCACTATTAATTTTCATTGAAATGATGTTAACCAGAAACGAATGCCAGAAAGGGTTATTGTACATCACCAACATGCCGTTTTATACTGATTGCTTTTATTTTTGATGACTGTTGAATGAAAAATTGAACACGCTCATTCCGCTACATCGGATTTTCTAGTTTCCTTTTTTTGATGGAGTCACACAGTATTTGATGTTAGTATATTGCATGTAACTAATATATATCTAGTTTTTTCAAATATTGCCACTTATATGCATACATATATAAATATACACCCTTATATTATAAATATGCACCATGGACCCACCTGATATTCGCACTTGAACTCGTGCTCGAGGAATGACAATCTTCGCAACTCCCACGAGAGCTCGAACGCAGTCAGGATTGGATCCTTGGAAGACAGAGCTATTAAGGACGGAGAGGCAAGTGCCCTGTATGCGTTTATTCGACTCCTAGAGTGACGCAAAGAGTCCTCCATTCTCGAAGTAACACATTCGTCGCATCTTCAATATTGAAAAACAAAATTATCCAACAATTTTTTTATTCATTCATAATTTATGTTATCACTTTTTCCACCAAATATTTCAAATGCTTCTACTGACCCACAACGTACATCATGTGGCATTGGCAATACCGATCCACGATCCAGCAATATTTTTATGATCTCATAATTGTCGCGATGTGCTGAGAGTATAAGTGGAGTGATATCGGGAGTGAAAGTTGCAGTATCTGGATGTAGAGCCTCCCAGCTCTGCTGATCAAAATACAATCACCATTATAAGACAAGCTCAACCATATAACCACTCCGATAAAGTGATCGGAATTAAATGTTGAATACAAAATGTGTCTAATTAGAAGACAATTATGAAATCGTGCGCTTATCCAAGTAATCAATAAACGACTGCAGCAAACAAACAAAAACTGCGGAATAATTACATATATATTGCCGTCCAACAGAAAGAGGCAGTATTCGGATTACGCAATAACTCTTCATCACTGTCTTTTTTTTTTGGACAGCAGTATAGCGTAGAGCAAATGATTTTGTGATCTTCCCAATATTAACTCGTATCTCATATCCAGACGAACCGGATGTAATATTCAAATATGATGTAGCATTTGGTTTTCGCTCATTGTCTCAATATTGACTACCAGGTGGTGTATCGGTTCGTCATCGTTAATTTGGACCTCAGCCATTTGCCCATGCAAATTGAACCGAGGTAAATGTGAATGGTAAGGCAGCAAATTGACGGGCTCACATGGCAGGAACGAATCGACCGATAACCATATCCTACACATATTTTTTCCTCAAAAATAGTTGAAATTTAGTGGAAAAAACCTACCGAGAAAACGGCGCTGTAAACTGAGTCTAAGTCGTGCCTCAATAAGACTTTATCACTGTTCTCGTTTGATTGACATCCAATAATTGACATGTCATTACTTAGATTTGAATTGCTGTCTAGGGAGAAATCGCGAGTTACCCCTCTGACGGAAAGGCTGTTCTACAAGAATAGTGGCTCAAGAAGAAAAATGTTCTCCCAATAATCCTTGATTATGAATTGAAATATTGGAATATAGAGTACTCGAAAATGCAAAAACGTGCATTAATACATATACAATGTACAGAATATTTGTGTGACAGAAAAATTTCTATATGGAAATCGCGGAGAACATGAAAGCGACAATAGAAAACCTCAAAGAACCTTGAGATGAAAAAACCCACAAAACGAAAGAAAAAGCTTTGAAATGAAATCTCACAAATTTATTCGTCATCGCATCTTAAGCATGCATTGAATGTCACGACGGAGAACAGAAGAAAACTCTTACTCGAGTAACGCGACAGAAAACAACGAGGTTTTTCTTTAATTTTCCCAAAGTTCTTGTTTATTTCCAGCCCTATTTTTTCACAAACAGCGAATCTTTTTCTCTATTATTCCATCGCCGTATTCGTTATCCCATTGCTCACATAGTCCACTGTCGTTTTTCATTCCAACCCGTGACATCATAATAAGCGTTTATCGATAGCTCATTATGTGCATTCCATCCATTACTGTTCCTTGAACAATAACAATGAAGATGTGCATTTCTGGATCTTTTAAATTGTTGGAATTAAAATGTCAATTTCGGATAAGAAATTTTGGTTTTTTTTCTGCATTTGTTTCCACCAAATCTAAATTATTGTTCAAGGTAAAATTGGGCAAGTAATCACCGATTTTATCTGTCACAATGTGATATATATTTATATACATATATACAGAATTATTACCACTTATTCGTGGATTTATTTTTCTAAAAAATATAAAGGCATGCCTCAATATATGTACTATTGAATTATACACGATTCTAAATGTCGGTAAAGCTGGGCATGTCAAATCCGCATTTTTCAATCGGACCTATTGCATAAATTTGAGCTATTTATCGAGTCCATCCCTTATAAGAACACGCGACACGCCCAACTTCGGCCCAAGCTGGCCATGTCAGAGTCGTTCTTGCACTTCCGTGATGATATCCTAAACTCATTATACATCATATTTTTCAGCCTTTCATCGACTCTTGAATGCACCCAATTTTGATTCGATTGGACCAACCCTTCATCAAAAAAAGTATTTCCATTATTATCAATTGATATCTCATGAAAAACTGGTGCATTCAACAGCCGATAAAAATCCGGAAAGTATGATGTATAATAAGCCGAAAATTGGCCGATAAATAGCCGGAAATTATGTTAACGGTCAGATCGAAACATTCAAATGTGAGCTTTACCGACATCGATTCTAACATTCATCTTAGCACAATTTGATTAAAAGTGAAAAATAAGAAGTAATAAGTAAAAATAAAAGACACTAGTCTACGAACGGGGATGTGAGGAGCAAAAGAGGAGACAGGGTAGCAGGTGCTTACATGGGGCTCGCCATTCCTATGAAGACTCTCCTCATGTTCAAGTAACACCTCGACCGCTTCAACAAACTCCTCGGATATTGCATGTAGTAATGCATCTTTAGTATCAACTTTGTACTCAATCAAAAGCTCCACCATTTCAAGATTTTCGTTATCAATGGCCATTAGTAAAGCGGATCTGCCCAGCGGATCAACGCAATTGACATTTATCCATTCGTCATCTTGAGCTTTCTGCAACATTCTATCAACATCGAAATATTTGAGTAGTGGGCGAACAGAAAAGCACATGTCCGGGGCAGTTGCTTCTTGTTTTATGACGGAATCGTGTACGCTACACTAGACTCTATCGATTTCTGGTCACTGCCTTTTCAAAGAGACACATGAACCAATACATTCAAACCACACGCCCAAAACTAGTTTTTGTTTACGGGAAAAAACATGACCGCGACAATCTACAACTTTTTTCGAGTCATTTCAAGAATGGGGCATGTGCTCTTCTGTTCACCCGCTCCTCATTTGATTATTGATAAGAGCTAAAGTATATTCACGTAATCACTTTGATCAAGCAAACATTTCAATAGTCACAGTTGAATAAATTATGCGTTGATATTTGATATTCCCGTTTTCACAAAATCCCGAAGATTGAACGAACTATGATCCCCGCCAATAAATGTAACATTTTGGCGAAAGGTTGATAAATACCTATATACTTCTGCATCCCCTAAAAAATGTACTGATAAAGCTACAAGTGCGTATAAAAGAAGTTTAAGTAAAATATGGTGACTTTGGGCCCAAATGGGAACTGGACCGCTAGACTTGTCTTATATAGAAGTAAATTCTCTACAGTGAAAAAATCATTATTCAGAAGATGTCTATGAATGAGTTTTGAAGTGGAAGTTGGCAGCGTGACGGTTGATAGTCATGAACTTTTTTCAAAATTTAATGGCACTCGAGAGTACCAAATTAGCCTTCTCCATATGTACATCACTTTTGAATCAGTTGAAGTTTTTTGTGGGAATTTTACGTAATATTTCCAATAATGAAATCAATAAAACCTACCGCAGCTGGAATACTTTCGCAATATTACTAAACTTCATTCATTCTTCAGTTCAGCCAAAACTGTTTCTTTCCGAATGTTTCCATCAACTTTTGTAAGTTAAATACAACGCAAAAATTTGATACTTTATTATTACTATCCAAACCTCGAAACATTTTGGGAATTGATGAAATATTTTGAACACGCCATATCGAAATAAGAGAGAGATTTTCCACTTGAAGTTGCATCTCAATGCTCTTCGAATTGAAAATAACATCATAAAATGTAAACACAAATTTAGTTGGAGACCTACGATATATATGTGTATGCATAATTTATATATGTACAAATGTTCGTGACGTTGAGAAAGGATCACAGTTCATACATAAATATACATATGTTATTCATCGTAAAAATCAAATATCCGTGCGTAAATGTTGATAAAGTGGTATTTTTATCGGAGTGACTACCTTGATGAAGAAATCGTTTTTCTTCTTTGATATTTCTGTATAGATTCAGATTGTGATGATGAATGACATACATGTTTGGACATTTTTTATAAGACAGACGAACAAGAGTGTTCACAAATGCGCCACAATATGAATGCGGTTTTCTACAACTGCAGCATTTTAATTTCCACATTTGCTCTTCTTGAGAATGAGAAACCATAATCGACTAGTCATTGCTCAAATCAAAAATTATAAATTTATACCTGCGAACAGAAGCAACATCGCCTCGTTCAACTGCAAGAAGATATTTTTTCTCAACTAATGAGAGACTGGCCATTTCCTGATGTGGTCTCACAACGTTTTCTTCTTCCATCATCCCATGAATGCTGTGTCTCTGTGCAATAAAATTAATAATATATATGCGTATATGTATATGTATGTATGTGTATGTATACATGTATAGTAAAGGTAATAAAGCCGTAACGCTTTCGACCCCCCTTCGCGTGAATAAGGCGCCAGACGTCTTCAATAACGTAACACAAACACTCATCGCGTATACGTATGTGTTCTTAGAAAGTGTAAGGTATAGTGGAGAGTAGAGGAAATTCTGAGGGTGTGGTCGACTCGACAATTGTTGGGGTGCGCCATGGTAAACACTTTGTCAGTGGCCTTGTGGATAAAGTTTATCTCCCTATATAGTGTACACATACACATAAACATATACATATATAACTTTATAGGCTGCCACTTTACATAGTGATCATTGCTGTTCAGACAATTCTCAACGAGTTTAATAACGCCACGCCTCGTCCCACGTCTTTCACGTGTTGACTGCCTCGCACAAACTACTTATATTTCATCCGATTATGGAAATACCGTTTTTTTTTTCTTCTAATTCCATATTTTCCTCACACGAAAATTCACAGTTACTCTTATCAATGAAATGTGAAAGTGTATGGAATACAATTTGATTTTCATCATACCTTAACCTTTTTGTCGACCTCAGGTTTTTCAAGAAAATGCATCGTTTGTTGTGGCATCGGCGGTGGAGTTGGCGGTGGTGGCGCTTCAGGATCGAACGTCACCTGGTGCTGCTGCGGTTGTAGTTGTTGATGATGATGATGATGATTGTGGATATTGATACCGCGTAAGAAGCCACTGCTTGGCCGCCCCATCGCGTTTGATCGCGACATTCTAGCTGTCATGATCATGTGCTGGCTGATGGGACAGTCACCGGAAATACTCTCTTCATCTTCTCCCGCGCTCTCTAACAAATATAGATCATATATATCTATTATTAAATTTCAATTGAACTGACATTATGTACGAAAGTTACTGTGAAAAGCAAAAACATTTCGGAATAAAATATATATACATATATATATATATATAATACAAAGCGCAGTCAGAAAACATCTTGGTAATGGATCAGAAAGGGTGGTATATTTTGAAATCGATCGTAGACGACGCGCGATGCGAGGTACATCAACCTCGCATACCTATGCACGGGGTCATTGTGCCAAAGTCGAGTTGCATGTCTGATCTGCAAGAAGGCAAATGTCCTACAAACCAGATCGATATATGTACAAGTATATCACCGCATATTTATGCAACTGTACCGAACCCCGTGCCTATCTTTATCAAGGTATACTAGTAAAATGCTGCTGAAATGACTATAGTGTAACATAAATAATTTTTAATCAAATCCAAAACATTAGAGATAAAAATATAGTCTTATCTCTTTGACGGACATAAACGACTTTACATTCGTATCAAAATCGATTCGTATATAGTCTATATTTGAGTGTTGGGGCAGTGACGTATAGTGACTGCTTAGCGACCCTCAACGACGCTCAACGACACTTAGAGTGGCCCTACAATAACTAGCCATCTCCGCTATGAGCTTCTGCGCTAATATGACAGACGAAGAAGCACAATAGTAGTGTATTTCAGACGGGGTGTCTATAAGTATTTCAGAAATATCAAACCAATTTCATAAATATCAAAATTCCTTCTAATATACAGTATTTATTTTTTTTTTTCAATAAAATATGTAAAAAATTGCACATATTTATTGCGAATTATAAACAAAAGTCGGGAGATAAAGGTCGATTTGTAGTCATAACAACGACGGAATGAGAGCATTAACTGAGTATACAGAGAGAGAGAGAGAGAGAGAGAGAGCGCAACCAATTTAGAATATATGACCACACTCTACCCATGAACATAACATAAAATACGGCCCATCTATATACACATATATAGTGAATATACAGTGAACATTATAAAAGTTGTAGCCGGGATATGTATCTATATACATAGAAGGAAGCGGAATTAAACCAATCCTATGGGGCGAACTCAACCCCTCTTAACATTACGGAGAATCAAAAAAATTATGAAATATTGGAATAATTAGAGAATATCATATTCAAGTTACATGAATAAAGTTGAATGTGTGGGGGAAAAATTGATCCTCTCGAGAAAAAGTATTTTAAATATAAAATCAATAAGTGAGCTCCGAATTTAATGATATTGGGATGGAACTAGAATGAAATAATGCGATTTTCCGGGAACATAACGATAACGATTAAAAATGCAAAAAACATAGATGAAATTGAGATGTAATAATGAATATAGAATAAATTGCAATGAAAATTTGAATAAATCAATCATATAACTGCTGTCAATAATTATATATCTCATTAACACGTGAGTGACAATCATCTGTACATGAATCATGGGCCCAGGAATTATATACAAAAAGTGAAATTTTGAGAAATATAAGAATGGCTGAACAATTCCTTTCAAATATTCCTATCAGGATTATATTTTGTGACAGTTGCGACGCTAATTTCATTGACGGTTTATGATAAATTCAAATGGTCGATCGCAACGAAAACCGATACTTTATGTGAGAGACTGATCGATTGAATATATGATTAAGTGATTTAACTTGATTTCACTAATTGATGAAATGATCCGATTTGCACATGAAATTCATGTTCCAAACATAACAGCTATTGAATCAATCAGTCGTGAATTGGATATCCGAAATGGTGGTGAGTTCGTTATGAGGCCCTGCTGATGAATAAATTGACTCAATGAAGGATCGGTTATTGTGATTATTGTTCATTCAAATGATTTAGTGGATTGATAATTAATTAATTCACAAATTTACAAAATCAGTTCAAAATTATTCATTGAAGCTTGTCTGTTCGTTTGATTATACAGTGCTGACTTACGACTATTTCATATGATCCATTGATTGATTGATTCATTCATTCATTGGTGGATTAGTTGATTTGTTTCGTCTGAAAAACTGTCACGTCTGAAATACTGTGAAATTGCGCCAGCAGTTTTGAGCCAACGTCGAGTTATGCTCATTCAGCATAGGCTATAACTAAACGACACATCGCGACAGCAATACTTAATTTTAAGAATCGTTTGCCAGTTTTCTAGGACCTGAGTGGATATGATTAAGTCTATCACCGTTGTATATTATAAAAGAGTTTTCATGCGTATGAGTTCACGAATTGAATATGGATTTCGAAAAAGTGATCTACAATATGTTTCCATACGGAAAACGGAGTTATGCCAAACTCGTATATGGCGGCTAAATATTTATGAAATAACAATATATATCATTCGCATATCAATGTCGTATTGGACATATAACGTAAATATAAATATTGCATATTTCATATAATTATCTTTTATCGCGTTGGGTGACCAATGCACATATTAACAAATACCAAAACGGAATATTCGTCCCTTCATACCATACAGTCTATAACTATACTTTTCTTCAACTATATTATCAACCGTTATTGCTTCTAAAATACATGTAATCGTGTGGGTTTTGCTCATACAGCTCAAGTGCTGGGGGTCAACAAATGATGATGCCAGATAATGTATTTCCAATTAATTTTCATTTTTGCGCTATTAAAATTTCAGCAATGTTATACACATTGATTTGTCATATTCACCGGGTGCCAGTAAAACAAAGAAAGATTTTTTTGCGTTTTGATTATGACATCTCTAATATGAAATGAAAGAGAATTAACGCATACAGATAGAACTTTCCAATTGCAGTCACGCGAAACATACAACAATTGTGATAGCATCATAAAAAATATTTATTGAAAACTACAATTTAAATGAAAAAGTTTAGTATCGTGTTAATAAGTTATATCAAGATGTTTATATGTGATGTATACCTATGTGATATAAATCTCATGGATGAAGCGATGTCTTACATGTATAAATACATATATGTATTTGTGTGTATATAGGGTGAATATATATATGTATGCATGATGCTACTCCGCACCGTCAACGGAACCGATTACCCTCTCGCGTGTATTCCACGATATCAAACCGATCGATCGTTCATTCTGCGGGTCAGTAATCGCAACGAGGTTCGCGACCCAAATAAGAGAAGAATTATACGGTCGAGAGCGATTTCTCACATCCTCACCTTATATAACAGTTTAACATATATATTATATATTTCTTTATACTGCGCAATCAGTCAAATACAAAAAAGAACTATGTACATATATTCTGATTTTGTTAGTATATTATCGGGCCTGTTAAATCTCAAAAGCAGACGAATAATTTATAGACAGAAATGATAGTGGGACCGGATGTATGTCTGTATACGTTATCAATCTATATACGTATTGTGATGAATGATGATCTTCGTGGATCAGAAACGGTACGAGTTTTTTCAACCCAAACTGTCTGTTGTTTCTTCAGTTTTTTGCAAGAATGTTTTCAATTTGCTATGGAAGTTCTCTGTCTAGACGTATATTACAAACAACGGCGGCATACGCTTCTTTGGATTTTAACAAATCTAGAGAGGGTAAGCCTTTTTTTTTCCATATACTTCCTCTTTTGCTTCTTTGTTTCCCATCTTGTGCACTATTTGCCTTCATTTCTTTCTCCATTGAGGCATTTTAGTAGAGCGGTTAATGGCTGGGCGCACACTCCTAGCGCGCGACGTAAATTATCGCCAGATGCTTGGCATCCAAACAGCATGTCCGATATTCGCCGCAATTTTGCACCTCGAAGTCGCGTGGGTGAGACTTGGGGAGCAACAACATTCCTTTCAGGGAATTATGCGTGATGTAAACATATCGTCTGTCCTTATAACTTTTTATATCTCAAATATAAAAGAAGTATGTATTATATTGTCTTATTGAAAATCTTTCAAGATATAACGTACTAAGTATCATATATTATACGTAATCTTTGTTGAAATTTAGTCTTACTTCTCATTACATATATATATATATATATAGTGAACGAGAAAAGTCAGCAGAAATTTGACCTTGGATAGCTTGACGTATGTTTATATCTTTATACTAGATGTTTTCGGAGCTACCATTTACGATCCAGTTGCTTGGTTCAAGTGATTGAATAAAGTATTTAATATAGGCGTTGAAATATCAACACACACTCAGTTAAGATCAAAGAATGAAATTAAAGTTTTGGGTGAAAAAGTACACACGGTCTTTTTATATTCGTCCCTTGAAATATGACAATCCAAGTTTGGTGACACAATAACGCTTGTTGATTTATACAAAAGTATGCTGAATCCCCACCACACACACACACACACACACACACGTCTTCCCATCTGTTTATCTGATGTTTATTTCGTGAGTATATCGAACAGGAAAATTGGGAATTAGGTTGCAGTGAGTTCACATTTACTAGCATGAAGAATAATTGATTGCTTTTTCTCATATATAAATTTAACTTACACTACAAAATACACAGATATTTTGCACAAGTTTCTTGTGTTTGGAATTCGATGTTTCATGAGACGGGATTCATATTCGTTTGATTGACTGATTGATTAATACAATCATTTATATGTAGCTTCTGTTTCTCCTATCATTTTCATCACTTCAAAGCTTACGCCGCGAATGGCAACCACTATTATTATACGAAAGCTCCGTCAAATTCATTTAGTTATTTTGTTTTCCTCTTTCATATTGTATTATTGCAACAAGTTCATCTTCAAACTTAATCATCATACATTGTAATTAAATTTGACATAGCAAATAATGTAAAATTTCATTTACTGATGATGATAACGATGAATCGATTTTGTCTTCTATTCCATTTCCAATATCGCTCTCGCCTGTTTCTGCCTGTCAATTTTCTTCACATGAACGCGGTATACCTCCGTAAATTCCGTATACACGTTTCAGTGATAAAGTCGATTAAAGTGATCGTTCGATCATAAAATATATATGCAAAATACTTAATCAACGCCGGCATACAATATATTCATCTTCGTCTTAACGCGACATTCAACTCATTGGTAGACATTCTATATATGTATGCATATAATAATCGTATACATGAATCTAAACATAGATTATTATATGTATATTGATATAGCGGGGAACGCGGAAAGGTGTATGAAAAAAAAAAGTTGTGAAATTGTGTGGGCACGATGTATATATGGTATGATGACAAAAGTCTATTAGTTCATGTCGTGTACGATATTCCTTGAAGTAGAAAAAAAAAACGGTTTTCATTATTTATTCATTTTTTTTTTTTTCTTCAAAATACAATGTGATGCATGTAGGGACCTTAATATTGGACAACGTCATACATATGCAATGAAGTCGAGAGGCTGTTGTATATAAGTGATTGCGTATATATAACATGCGAAGGAATGACACGGGGATTTATTTGTGGTTTAAAGTGTGCAGTTCAATAACTTATACTTTGTATACCATAGACTCTGTAACATAGGCAATCCAATATTCCCAAAGAAATATTGTGAATAATTCATATTATTTTTCTATTGCATAGTTAACTCAACACGAAATTAAACTGATGTGTATATTATAATTAGAAATATCGCCAATTCGTATTTCATTTTGACCATATAGGTGAAGGTAGAACATAAAATCATACCTTCCAAACTTCGATGTTTCCCCCACAGGACCATTATACAATTATTCTTAAATGATGCCCCGCAAATCGAATCAACTAACTGGAGCGTGAATCGTGTGCCCAATTACCATCAAAACCATCAGATCTTTGTTTCTTCATGAAGAAATTTGGATGAAAAACTAATTCCCTGTAAGAAATTAAACCGCGTATAATATATTCGCCAATGTCTTGATAATTACTGCGCCGCAAATCCAAGTGTGTTACGGAGTGTGTCACTCTCCATCTAAACCATTATAGTCAGTTTCAATTTGGAGACGCTGCGGTAAGTAAGTTATATTTTTTTCACGTAAAATATTGCACAAATGTCTGCACCAGAAGAATTTCACATCATTCATTTTTCATCGTATGCACCTAAATGATATTGACAAATGTATTCTTCCTCATATAATTGCTATTCTTGAAATATCGCATACAAGGTATAACCGAGTTTGAATTAAAAATCGAAAACTTTACTTTTTTTTCAATGTTTTAACGTTTTCAGGGCATTATGGTCTCCCACCATAAAACGGAATCATTTATAAATTGCAATATGAATTACGTTTGGGCAGTTCATATTGAGAGTCAAAGACAAATGTTGAGTGCATCTGAAATATGAAAATGAATCAAGTATGCTATAATGGTTCATCCTCCCTCACTAATTTTGCGGTGATAAACACAAAAAGAAAATGATATAAAATTTCGGGAAAGTGCAACAAAACTAAACCCGTAACATTATTATATTCATGGAAAATCGTATCGCAATATATTTACTTGATTTCATAGTTTGAAATCTTCCCTCAGCATATATATATATATATACACATATATAAGTACTCAATCACACATGGGGGAAAAAAATGTGGAGATAAAGTCGAGAACTTTTTTGGATTTCTCGTCTTTCATAACACATATATAGTCAAAGCTTCTACGACAGTGGCTCAACGAACTGAGATAGTATCCGGTTGCCCTGGGAAACGTGCATTGCTTGGTTAAAAGCTTTCGCACAAAACGCCCGGGTTTATATATCATGTACATATATATATATATACATACCAACATATATCATATACATAAATGCTCTTCACATGCGCAAATCTGGCTGTTACATGCGATACGGGCGTTCACTCAATGCTATTGGCCGCAGGAATTCAGGGAGATATAAAGAAGATGAGAACTAAAATTCTGGAGATTTTCGTTTTCCTCCTCCCTATAGCACGTCTCCCTACCACTTAACTTGTGCAAGAGAAGAAAAATAAAGTCAACTAACTTTGACTGTACAGTAAAAAGTTCCGTGAAAAAAAAAAACAAAAGAAAACGTTAACAAGTTATGTATTATTATTATTATACAATACGCATCATCAAATCGATACGTTGTTTGGTGAACTCATCTCGAAACAATGAATTTTCTAGATGGGATTGTATAAATGTTTATGTCATCAAACCTTATTGAATGACTTTTGAAATTTCAAATTAATGGATCAAATAGTTGTGAAGAAAAAAATGTATGGCAAGCACAGACTGAGATGCAGACGGGCACTATTGGAAGTAGAGTGCGCTCTATTTCCGTATTGGATTGGAGGAAAAAAAAAACTGTCTCGACTCAGGTTGAATCAACAAATCAATAAAAAGATGGAACGAAGAAACTTAGGTTGAACAATGTCTATTGCGGAATTCTTATTATACGTATGTATGTATGTGTGAAGGGGATTCAACTATTTTCTTACTGGTTTATTTATTTCTTTGTCTGTATAAGAAAAAATACTGATGCGTATAAAAGATTTGGTGTTTACCTGATTATGAACATAGTTGATTTCACTTTGTTTCATCTGTTTCAACATCGAGATGGTTCCACAGACACAGTAAATGAACCATACTTCGCAGGGTCGCGACATAGTCAATAATGGAGATGCAAAGTGATGTGCGTTGAAGAATAATATACACTCGATTACAGAGATCATTCTCGAGGGGAGAATGTCATGTGCACATCCGCATCTGTATAGGTGAGTACTTTTGATGAAGTGATACAAAATAAAGTTGTGTTCGGGCTTACAAATGAAACATTTATATTAATAATGAATGGAGATGACTATTTTCATTCATATTTTTTGTTTTTTTCTTTTCATCAATAAATTAGGACAGACAGTGAAAAAGTATAGGAACAATATCGGTCAAATAATTCACTGAAATCTAAAGTATTCATATGCTTGAATTATAATATTTTGAAAACCAATGACAAGAATTTTTCTGTACATATATTTTGTGATGGCGATATATTTATCAAACTATTCGATGCAGTTGAGAATTATTTCATGTGATTTACTATGAAACTATCACCTTTCATTCTACGTTGTTACGTAAAATCTTGAGAAATGTTGATTATCGATGGGCATGAATTTTGTCTCTAATCGAATTCAACATATGAAAGTCTTCGTAACTTTTAACCATCGCCCTTCAGTTGAGACCCTTGATGAATTATTCTGCATCAAAATTGGTACGTTTGACTTTGATCGTGTATTTCTCCAACCTCATTCACCACTTTTAATGATCAAAATGAAAAAAAAGAAGTAAATTGTAACAAATCGACTCCCAGCCAAAACTAGTGAAAGAGTGATTTTCGAATTATAATATTGTGTTGCGAGAAGATTGAGTGAAATGCAATGGCGTCTCGAAATTCTTCTCTCCAGGAAATCTCTATCGAAATATGAACAAAATTACACGGGATGATTATTTCCAACAATATTTCTCCTCTACCGGTAATATATCTTGAGTTCCAAAAAGAAAAAGCCCTATTAGATATGTTTAGACATATATTTACTTTACATCTTAGAAATTTTACAGTGATTTCAAATATATACGTTTGAAATTTTGTCTGTTGGACTGAGTAACATAATGATAGTCCTCAGTTTTCAAATGTATACTAGACTAGTGACATGCGCAAGCGTTCACTCTGCTTCATGATCTGTGTGTTGAAATTCCACAATCTACATCTTTTGATTCAATTTTTTCGTTATGTCATCTACTTTTCAGCCGATGAAAATAATTTAAACGGTGCTTCACTTTTCTGAGATATTATCGCCATATCTTTCAATAGGTTGGATGGATGTTCGTCACCCAACAATTTCATTTGAATGGCTATAGTCTAATAACTATTGTTTTAACGAAAGTCATCTCGAAATATTTTCAACGCAAAATCACCGTGTTACTATCTATTCCATTGTTGTTTCATTAACCATCTCATGAACATCGTTATGATTTATTAGACAATATCATTATGAAAATTTTTATAAATATTGTCATTTGCATACAAGTACCTGTACTCACCGATCGCCGATATGTTCTCGTCATGATATGCTGTCGTTGAGAACTGAAAAAAAAAAAATAATAAAAATAATGACATGTAACATTTTATTCAGTACATAATTCATCATATGTATTGTATCGTATCATTAAATGTCGATTAATACACTGATAGAGTTTATTGCCCATTCATGTGTGTATATATATATAATTTTGTCTTTTGTTATTCACATTCATTTACTTATTTTTTATTTCGCGAATCATGAAATTTGTAGAATATTAATCGATTAAATTTTTTTATGTCGAAAACAATATACCAAATGAAATTCATCGTGAACGGAAGTACACTCATATACCCAACGGTAGAGCCGTAGATTTCAAAATAGAAATCGATTTCTCGTGGAATTTCTGAGCGTGATTTGTTTATACACCATTGAGTTGATGCCTGATGAAATGATTAATAATTTACGCAGTTATTCTTCCATTGACAAGTGTAAAAATAGATGAATATGAAATAGCAAACGGAATATTAATAATTGAACTACATTCCGATATCGAATGAAATGAATTATTTCAATTACATTTTTGTTTCATTACTGTTATTTTGGGTCCTCTTTATACGAGCCGCCGATGGTGAGAAACGATACAACACTGAAAAGCCATCAAGCGGGAAGTTAATTAGATCTGTGAATTAATACGACAACTGTAGAGAACTGAGTATTTGCAGAATAGAATGAAAATGCTTTGAAAAATGTATGGTCCGGAATCCAATGCAGGGAGAAAAAAATCATAATAGCAAATGAAAGAAACTGAATGAACGTACTATATACTTTAGCACCAGAAAAGTGTGAAATTCTTTTTTTGATTCTTTTACTCCATGATTCGATCGAATTTACCAGGTATATCAAAGTAAAAGAGATGTATTTTTGTTCGATGGAAATGCAACGTTCACGAATACTCATCTGTGGCCGGCATTATTTTCGACTATTCCAACAACGTCGTGTGCCATAAGGATACATTGAATCTTCGCTTCACGTCTTTTAAATTTTATTCTCATGATTTTGGCTCCCCGACCATTTTATGCCCGTTGTTAGATGTTCCCATCTATCAGCAACAAGAACAAAAAATTCACACGTCTTTTTACCGTTTTGAATGTCAAAAGGATGTTGAAGTGGCACATACGACATTTTTGTTTTAGTCACGCAATTTCCATGTGTAGTTGAGAACGACGTCAATTGAGAATCTATATATTGCGACCACTTTTCTCTATACAACATGGCCCAATAAAAATGATGCCCCTGATTCCTGTTATTCGGCTGACTTGTTCTGCAACTTCACAAATTAAATAGTCACCACAAATAATCAGACCGAGTTTACGACGCATCAAATTGTGTTGGTTATTAAATATTTCTCAGGTATATATTCCATTGGATATACCTAAATGGTATATGGCATCAAACAAAACATTTCCTCTAATACAAATATACCAATATATCATGAGAAACATAGGGAGAAGGCTATGTAGTCGTACGATATAATATGTAAGAGAATGCGAGTGAGTGCGATTATAGTGGCTTCACCACCCGTAGTGCGTTTAATTGTGGCCTAATTATAACACACACCCCATTCTGTACGCCAACACCATTATCAAGATCTGCACAATATTCCAACTTATATTGGGATGTCGTAGTGTACATTTTTTTACTCGTTCCCCTCATTCACATATAACACACGACCGCACATAAATACATACATTCACGTAAATGAACGAACATATACCACTTGGATTTAGCGACAAGGTCAGAGCTCATTATACGTAGAGATGTGAACAGTGACAGAGGAGTATGGCGAAAGGGAGCGAGAGGTCGAGGGAATTGAAATAGGATAGACAAAGAGCAATATGGTGCTATTGAAGCCAATGTTACAATAGCTCTATTCACGAATTATATTGATAGACTAATAGAAAAAAAAATGTGTAGTGGACTGCACACATAAAACACTTTCATGAATGATTTCATACTCACATGTGTGATGAAAAAATACATGAAAAATAACTATCGTAATTTAACGATTTTCAAAACCATGTGGACAGTAGTATTTCTCTTTCTTTTTTGTGGGATTCACCGGACTAGACCCGGGTGAATCCCTGATATTCGCCACTCAAATGTTATATAGAATTGATGAAGCTATATCGTGACGATAACTATTTAGAAATTCTCAGAGATTTCACTTGTTCGTTCCGGAGTTGACTTAAAAAAAAGCTAATTGGAAGAACACTGTACAAAAGAATAAGTTTTTTTATCATATATAAATGCCGAATCAAAGGAATACCATGACAATTATTAAGACATAGAAAAATTGTGCTATGTTCATCGAACATTGTGGACATTTTTGGAAATAAATCAGTATGCGGCCATTTTAATGGATTGTCTTTATGCACGAATGAACAACGGGTTATGATCTTGCGTTTGCCCATACGTGAAGACGAATTTTCGCTTATAACTATACTGGATCGATTGGATAGGAAAGCGGGGAGTAACGCCGCTCACTTACATTTACTGGATGAAATAATTATGTTCAATTTAATGAGAAGTATTTTCATCAATTAATAGGAAAAATTCATTATGATTCACGATTCTACACTGTTTTGAACACCCCACAATCGATGGGTCGTGGAAATTCTGCGATTTCATCACTTTGACGAATATCACTATGTCTGAGTGACATATTTCACAGGCGCTACTTGTTCTTACAATCAAACTGCACTATTGTTATGCTCAACTACTTTACAATGTTCATATATACATATACGATTTATGAACAAAAATGCAAAAGTTTTATATCAAATATATACTCATAACAGAAATATATTCATTCAAGTTTGTAAGCAACAATATCATTGTATTATGAGTTGGTTGACATGATAGCGAGGAGAACTTTCGCTCTAATCGAGTTCAACGATTGTCACAGTTAAGCAGTTATGAAATTCATCAGCAAAATGGCAAAATGACGAAAAAGTTTCGATTCGATATTGTTATTCTTTCGAAAACTACATCTTCCAACGAATATCTTAATCTCCATACTCTTCGTTCCATTTTCACATTTCACAGTCAACAAGAAGGATAGATGAACAGTGTTAGCAAGTGAGTAATCTCCAATGTAAACAGATTTCCACCGATATCAAACGAGGCAACTCTCAAAGCTGGCCATAACATATAGTACAACTCTAAAATCGATAATATTGTGAATAAAACAATAATGTTAATGAGATATACATAATAATATCGACATTGATGAGGCTGTAATTCATGCTCGGTTATATGAAAAAAAAAAAAGAGAAAAAGATGATAGAGAATAAAATAAATGAGGAAGAAAAACAAAACTAAAACAACAACGTATGTTTACGACGTGCCTCGTTATTTTTATCATTCGCGCTCATGTGTCAAAATCGAATGAGAATAACTACTCCAAGGCTTTTATTCACGTCTGGAACAATAATATCATTCGTATTCGCGTGGTAGACTCAGGATAAATAACACTCCCTGTGATTCACAGATATTTATTCGATTACTTCAATTACACATTTTACCGTTTTCCAAAACTTTCATATTCATCTATCGAAATATGGTACGAAAGTATTATGTAAAAATAGGTCGGTTAATATTCTGTGATAAACTATGATATTGAACGTAAATGTATATGTACGTGCAACATTCAAATCGAAACTGAAGGACGTGATTTGCTTGGGTAGGCAATAATACCCGGATTTACTCGGCCTAAATTCGTACTTCGGTCCCACTGAATTGCTTTGGATTATGAGGTTTGGTCTTTGTATTTGTAGATAGCACAATCCGCTTTTGTTTAAACAAAAAATTCTCAAAAAACAAAATTATCGCGTTACATCGAATATCCACTGCGGCTTAAGCGAAAAGATACGAGTGAAATGATAAAATAAAAATATAGGTTATTTAGATACTTTACCGTTCTATATCATTCATGGCTCCCGAAAAAATCAGTACTGGTCTTTCAGATTTGGGTAAATACACCCAAAATAATTAAAGTATGGAGACACGTGTACACGCACGTATAGCGATTGTGTCAATCATGAACGATATCATTTTTATTAACAAATTATAATGCGAAGGAATTCAAATAATTCATTATACTCAAACATAATGCTGAGGTTGTGAAAATTTACTGGGCACTTCTATATAATTTGTTAACATAACTTTTTTCTAAATCACAATCACGTTCGTTGTAAAGAAGCTCGGGACCTATAACCATGCGCAATTTATTCCTATTTCTAACACATGAAACCGTATACGGAAAATTATCCGGTTTAATCGTTCTCAAATCGATTGAACAGAAGTAATTTTGATTTAAAAAATGCTACCGGGAGATAAAAATTGTATTGGACAACTGGGCGAGCAATTATAATAATATTCATTCTGCATTTCAAACGATTCTAATTATATTTCTATGGGTGCCACCGTAATCTACGCTCTTCCATATGTATGCAACATGTCGGTGCACAAATCATTTAAATTGGTTTTTCTGTGCTCCAGGAATTTATACCTATGTCTGAATTATTAACAATATATACCAGATACAATTACGCGTTCTATGAATTTATCAATCACTGACATCGTATAAACTATATCATATGCACGTACTCACACATATATATATATCTTGAGGTAGACGAGTGAAAAAGGATGCGAACTTTGGGGGGGGGGGCTTTCGGCTTGCTCTCATCACAAGCTGTTGTGCCACCGTGTTGGTGGGAAATTTAATTATATAATCATATACGCAACATTCATCATAAACGCTGATTTGAACATTTTACTCAGATCTAACATTAAATTTATGTGGATGGGTCCATTGCAGTGTCAGATATTTTTTCTCATTCACATTGGAATTGAAGAGAGTCGTTAGCCATGAGTACATCGGAGTATAAACATGAAGAATTGCTTTACGGTTATATACAGGAACACTGAAAATCTCAAGACACAATGTATATATATATATATATAAGTTAGAACTGATTTTATTTGTAACAGTGAAAATTATGATCAAACCCAAAATCGTAACTGAATCATATAATTTTCCATACGAAATATTAAACATAGCCATTAACTTGGAGGAATTACAATATGGCACATCTGTATTTCATATTTATTCCTCAGTTTGCTACTTGTTGATCCAACATTTGTTGACTAATTACAAATGCATATCGATATAAAAAGTCGATATGGAATTTCTTGTGAGTAAGATTCATGTTCTCATGGTCATTTGAACATATTGTCCTTTGAAAAATCAATGTATCGTTGGAGAAAAAAAGCAAGGAAACTTGTTCAGCAAAAATGTTGATTTCCGTTTTTTTGAATAGTCGTGTCTTCTCAAAGATTTGGAAATGGTTATGCACTCCGAAGCATGATATTAATTTCTTCAAATGACTGCGTTGCGACAATAAAAATAACGAAATGACTATTTGAGACATCGACAAGTTTAAAAAAAAAAATTTTATGGAAAAACAATTAGTTTATTATAAATAATATTTACCAATAGTAGATAAATTACTTTTTACATACGTCGAAAAATAAATTTGCCCACGCATATCAGACAACGTGTATGGATCAATATTTTTATATCATTCTATGCATGATGAATATGTAGAATTCAATAAATCGAATATTTTTGGGAATAATTTAGTGGATATATGTGAACCATTCGACAGCCTATTTTCAAATTATATTTCTAATTGACAGGTGCAACCATTTTGAATTATACAGTTCAGGACAAGACGAGATAAAATACTCCTTCAATCTATGAAAAATTTAAGAAATATAGTTCAATGTGATATTTTGGATTTTAGATTATAATTCAGTTGCTCGGGCGAGTATTTTCATCACGTTAATCAACCAGACATGCAAACAAAGTCCCTACTCATCACGTGACATTTCACCACTATTAAGTAGTGTTTTATATGTTCAAAAAGCTCGCACAATATATATATATATAATATGAAACTGAATGCTGTACTGCCATTTTAACTCATCGTTCCGTGGGGGTGGCTAATATCTCTTTCTTTTCTTATTCTTGATATTCACGACGTTTCCAATACTTTTTCAATTACCATGTTATGAAAACCAAATGAGAGAACATACGTAATTCTAGGGGTAACCGATTGCTATCCTGTAAAAGTTGTCGACAATTTTGCTCTGACTGGTTTTACATCAAGTGGCATTATATTTCTATATCTATACATATACATATGTATATAATCGAATATTTTTGTAGGAATACTTACCTCCACATATCATTTCATATCAATATATATCCCTATATTGATACATGAAAATGAGATGTAGAAGTTTAACTTATGTTACTGCATATTGTATTCAGTTTCGTCCAAATATTTGATATATGCATACAAAAATGATGAAATTACTCATTTGAAATTCTCGGTTTCTCTCACATACCTTTATGCATAAACATGTGCACTAAAACGCAATCCATTAATTTTGAAAGATATTAAGAATTGAATGGATTTTTAATGTTGATAAAACGATTAAATTTAAAACACACATTTATGTATATCTGCTTATCACTAGCGATACGAATGAAATTCTGGTAGTTTTTTAATAACATTGGAAGATAATGAAATTTATTAGCGTAGATAGAAATGATATTTGCCGTGTTCAAAAAGTAGTAAAAGCTGCTATTTAGTCAGACAAACATCTCTCACCAATGAAATGATAAATGGAAAAAAGATGTTTTTTGTTCATTTGATTTGTTAGACCAACGATTAATTCCATATCAAACCATCGAATCATGCACTGAGCACTGTAACGTGGACAAGAGGTGTATGTAAGATAGTGATGAAGGGCTTGAAGCGTGCAACATATATATATATATATATATATATACATATATTGATATGCACACTGCGACGATGGGTCGAGAGAGTTGAATCGCCGTCGCTGCCGTTGCTCAATCGAGCGCGCTGGGGTTGCATTAATTTTTGACCTCGATTCTTTACTCTTCTCCTCCTTCCACCTTTACCGTCACTCTCTCCACCCTCCTTTTCATCATCGTGTTTTGATGCTATTTTCAGAGTCGTGCGATAGGAGATAGAGTCATGGATGAAGTATATAAATTATATACTCACATATATATGTATATATTGGAATATATGCCTCCGGTTATAACATCAAACGTCTTGTCACTACGGTGATTTAATTTATATACATACAAACGAGTGTATGTGAAAAAGAATTATTTTTAATATGACTGCATCAAAATTCACACCGATATGTTTCAGACTATATACTGTGATAAAACTATTTCTTTCTCATTGCTATTTTTACATGAAAATTTGTCAAGATCGTACGTGGAAAGAATTAATAGGCATGAAACGTCGTGTTTCGGAAGAACCGTGAGATAGAATCGTGTTCGAATAACATGGTTCCTCCGACAATTTGGTCTATCAAACTCGGTGTCAGCATGTATCCTTCCCTCAGTTTATGGGGGAACAGGAGGATTACCACTCGCATATTCCTCGTACACCATGAACAAAATAACTAAACTGAATAAGATACTAATCAAAAAGTAATTTCAAAACTCTAAATATAATTTTTTTGTTCCATTCATATTATAATATAATACTCGAAGCAAAATTATGGCCATATTCATCATAAGATGTGGCATATCTCGAATAAAGTTTTGAATCATCAAAATGTTTTAAGCAATATATTAAGCATAATAATTAACACGGTTGCTAACTTCCTCTCAATCTAGTGGTATTGTGAATGCAATGTGCTCTTGTTCGTTTATGGAAGGGCTTTTCAATCAATACAAAAGAATGAATTCATCGTCAATCAATAGCAAATACTTGGAAAATTTGTTAACAAGAATTTTGTCTTTCACTTCAATTATTTCCCCGCTGAAGCTCAAATACATAGCAATACGAGCCGCCCCCAAAGTGTTGAAAAATGAATTCTATTTTGCATTGAATATATATTGGCATATAAACATATTGTACAACTTAAAACGGAGAATATATAGGGTAAATTGTGGAGAGTATGTGAATGACGCCATCCTAGACTTTTCCCGCACAGTAGTAAATTCTTTTCGATCAGTGATTGTGCATTGAAAAGTTATCGATTGATGATTACTGGAATAAAATTTGTCGGGAATATGATCGATACTCATTACCCTACATCGCCCTATAACTTCGTACAGGAAAAGTCCTATGGACAATGTATCCGAATGCTCATATAGCCTCATGGAGAGCTTTTGACAAAAATGAAACAAATACTATATACATTCTCTCTACATAGAGCAAAGAGTTTAATTTTCCCGACTGTATTTATCATGAGCTGTATAGTTCCGTAGAGATGTGTGAGCATAATGTTTGAGCCTGGTTACTTAGACTTGGTTAAAGAGCACTACATATGGCTACAGACCGAGCACGTCCTGTAGGAACGCGAGTTCAAGTCACGCGAGGAATAAACCTAAAATTTTTCCTCAAAAGAATCGATAAGAATAGTTAGTTAATTTATAGTGCAATGCATCCGATATGTTTCCATTTGTTTGCAAACAAATTGTAGTGAGACTTGAGGTTCCTTCAATGAAAAGCTGAAAAAAAGAATTGTGAATGTTCAGAGTAGGGTGAACAAACCGCACATATTTATTATGCACCCTTTTCATAATTGAAATGTAGATATTTATCAGTTAATTGTATCGATTGGAAAGGTGCATGCCACATTAAATACACCTCGAAGAAGTTTTATTTGCTTATAAACAAAAAGTATGGCGCAAAATAAATGTATACAAACATATATGTACATATAAAAATGTCGGAATGAAATGCATTCCACTGACTAAACGTCCGCCCGTCCACCGATCATCAATCAAATATACATTATCGTCGGCATGTATACAATTTCCCGGAGACTAATTGAATTACCGGAAATTAATGCGATGAAATTAATTTCGTGGTCGTTGTAATATACAGGTTAAATTGATAATTATATCAACTTTTTATCGAGGACTTGAAATTCACAGATAGAGTGACAACAAATTCATTTATTATCTCGTCAATTCATACATTTCTGCATCATCAACAAAATACTTGTAATTATATTCAATTTTCTCCATCAACTATTTATTAATTAATTTGACTATACTTCATGGATAATAAAAGTTTGTGTACGACTATGAATATGAGATTGTCTGATTAAAACGCGGCATCATCCACTAGTCAGGCTCATTATATATACACGTTTCAGATGTAAATTCAAGGGACTATATTCTCTCATATATACATATATGTATACGTGTATGTATTTGTGTTAAAGGTGAGATAGGGAAATTTTGCCCACAATTGGGGTAGTACCAATTTCACTTATTCGCGCGCATCACTCTCGTCGCATATGCAAATGTAGCGTGCGATGAGGCAAACGATATGTATATGTGTATGTAAGATGTATAAAAGCCATTCGGAACACAAGACCATTCGAACAACCTGCGCACACTCACAAAACTACCGCGTGAAAACTCTCTTGGCTATTGTTCACATAGACAAAGACTTATGCCTTGATATAGGTATATAGGTTCTGCATATATCTGTATGTACGCATAAGAAAAATATAATAGACGATCTATAGATGTTATCTGCACAGATACTTCTCAATGCGAATTTACTACGCTACGTGAAAACGAGATTAATTTATCATCGCCAGTCATATATTTTATATGAAAACTAGTAAAAAAATTATTATGTAAAGAAAAAAACTCGATTTCTATTAGAAAGAGTATCTCCCTGTCCTCTCGTGTCATGTTTTATCATTGAGCAATGAGAAATATAATTGGATTCCCTGTGAAGTGCTATTACAACCAAAGAGTTCAGATATGAGAAAATTTCGCGATTGATAATTTGAAAAGTTTTAAACAATCAGAATTTCCGCTTCCAAAATCTTTGCCATCTTATTCAATCAAGATATGTACATTTGTGGGAGACCTACACAACTTTGAATGGCAATCCGTCTTGTGCTGAGTTTTACAGATATTTTTGTATACTCGTATAAATCACAGAAAAACTGAGAAGAAAATTCTCTTCTCTTCTTTTTCCTATCCAGTCATCAGAGCATATTTCAAAAACTTATAGTTCCATAATGAATGAACAATAAAATGCTATTATTAAATTCCTAAATAAAATTTTATGTTTTACTACTGAGTTTATATTAAATGCCCATCATGTGTATTATATATTTTTTATGTAAATTGAAATTAGAGTGCAGGCAAAAATGTGAAATGGATAAAAAATATTACGTCACAGAAAACGTTGATTCTCAAGTTCATTAAACTTTTTGCCGGCGCGTGTAGTATTTGCCCACCCGGAAATACTGCAGTATTGCGCCCTCGATCGCTATCCATATATCAGAGCATGAAAAAAGTGTTTGGTAATTAATTTTTTTGTAATACTTTTTTCACCTAAAAAATTAGCAATCAAACATTTTTTTGGATTAATTTCGTAATCATGAAATATTTCCTCAATCTAATGACAAACCTTGACTTGTCGACATTTTCGTGAAGCAATTGATCTTGACTGTCTCCTCAACGCCTCCAGAGAAATATTCTACTTGTATATGTACTATTGAATCATTCACTTATAATTACAATTAATTAAATCCATATATTCGCGTAGAACGTCGAAAAGTGATTCGAAAAATACTTTTAATACCATGAATGACTTTGAAACAAATTGACGAAACACAATATTTTGTTTATAGAAAGAATTTGTTATTGAACAAAGAATGAACAATAAGAGCGAATTCTAACTCCAACGTTTCGGACAATACACTCAATGCGAGTGCAATGCCAGCCGGGCGGAGACTGAGAGGGCTGAAGCGTCGCGACGCTCAAGCGTCTCTCCCACCGTTACCGCCTCTCCTTTTTGGCCAGTATAACATATACAATAAAAATATATATCTATATACATTCAATACATATGTACCCTCAGTCTCTTTCGCATGGATACTATACTAGTAATAGGGCAAAGTGTATATATATTGTGTGCCGCACATCTCACTTCCATTTCCTCTCGTTTTCTTCATTCAACCCCACTAGGAATCACACTCGCCCATGCACGGATCCTTTCTGACATCTCTGTCAATGCTCAATGCAGCTTGGTGACATTTCAAGACTCCGTAATGTTGCGTACGCGCTGTTATGGAAAACTTGTTTTTTCCTATCAACTACATAATGTAGATGAAAAATTCATTCACGCATCGCTTTACGGCGAGTAATTAATTAATCACACCTAGCCAGTATATATTTAAATGTTATTTCTCTTGAGAATCATAATGATAATGCTAACTGGATAGGAAAATAAGTGAGATGCGTGACTTCATCATCCTGAAAGTCGTCAGGTATCACAATTAAGTATCTCAACATTGATCAACATGTTTTTTTTTTGTTTTTTTTTTTCCCCACATTATAACATGACTGCGGACAATATGAGATAATATGAAATGCAATTGAATTCAATTTGAATCCGTAGTCTTATCTTAAAAAAATAAATTGAAGAACCGAGGTCGATAAGAAAGGTCTTATCAAAGACCGTCAACAATATTGAAAGTGTCAGTTTGGAACATGTATTATCCTTCCATCCTACAGTTATACCGGGAAACAGTTCTACCACCAATTTTGCTACCACCCGACAACTTCACCACAATCCATTATCACTGCCGACACTGCATAGATTGAGAGCATCGATACAGTAGGGTGTCGATAACACAATGCTAAACCACTATTTATAGTTCAATTTAACGATCGTAGATGTCGATTACGACCTTATTCCTAAATGCATATAAATTTATTCAAAAGAGCTTTCACGATAAAATCGATTATTCTCACCACACTTCCCAGTATAACGTTCAGATGTGCATGGCCATACATATGACTATAATTTAGAAGATACAGGCATTTCCTAGAAAATCCGAAGATAATATGTCCAAGTATTGATAAATTTACATTAACTGTAATACATATCAAATTGTGTTGTAATGGCGAAAGAATGAGGACGATTATTGGAATAGAATGCCAAAGTCTCGCTCTAAGTTTTGAATTTTTATGGAATTATCAGATGCAATTGTATAGAGAATAAAGAAAGATGAAAAGTAATGGCGAGTTAGGGACTACTAGGAATCACATAGAATGTATGTAAAGACTCATCGCACTGGTGAGAAAATGCTTACTTTATTCAACTAGTGCTCAGATATGAACAATTGGATTGATCGTTCCGATATTCGCCCGAAAGCTCAACTTACCCGGAAAATATTGGATAAGATATCTCTTCATTTCATTTTTGGAATATATGACCCATTTTGGATTATTGACTTATTCGAAATCCCCTATGTTCATTTAATTATCTTCTGGACAGCGATCAATGACTCAATAAAATCAATGAAACTCTCTAGTGAAATACAACGTCAATATGATAATAACGAACTCATAGTAGATATCGATGGTTTTTCAAATTGCATTTTTTTTTCAAACCATTATTTGATTTTATGTCAATTTTTCCTTAGTCGAGAGCGGGTTGGCAAATGTTCTCCGTATATACCAAAAATAATGAACAATATGTAGATACATGGGAAGAATGTAGTATAAATTATAGTTGACACCGCGAAAATTCTCATTTATTTTCGAAATACGAAAATAAATAACATAACACAACGATCCAATCAATCAATTAATCAATCAGTCGCTACATGATATACCATTTAATGAATCTGAAAGAAATCCCGAGCAAAAACTTAAATAATCTGAAGGCGTGAAAATTGGAAAAGAACGCTGGAATCATCAATGTATCCTCAAGGATACAAATAGAACAGAAGTAAATGAAGTCGTACGAAGCGAACAGAAGAAAGAATTGGGAGATTCAGTTATTAATGTTTGTAAAACTTTGAGGGTGAGTAAATTGAATTCAAAAAGAAGAAAATAAAATATATTGGTTTTACAGAAAAAGTCCCATTCCCAATTTGTGCAATAGATTATGCAAATTTAAAAACAGTATATTCAATGGAACACTTTTCATTGTAATCTATCATGATTATAAGGAAGTACTTCCAAAACAATTTATAAAGTATTTTCAATGTCACTATAAATCTTACACAAGTCTTTATTTACGTATATACTTACCCACTCTATTTCATCAAAACTACATCTTCATGTGTGAATTTTCCCTCTTGTCACCGTTGATTCTAAGTACTAAACGCTAATACCTTGCCTTTCCATGTATAACATGAAAAAATCATGAGACTTATAGCCTGAGGCTATTTGACCGTAGATGCCAAATGAAAATATAGCGCAAACATTTCGCATTTTTTCTAAAAATTCTTCAGTACAAAATACAATTGATATCTGATACACAGTCTGCTGCGATGCATACGTATTGAGTAGCTCTATCAAAGTTCATTATTTGCCTGATTCCTATATTGTTTTCGTATTGCACACATTGACTTTCATTGTCTCGACTAAGCACCCCATCACTTTTCAAAAGCAGAAATAAGTAATACTGCCACCTAGCGGAATTTATGCTTGCGAATTTCCGGTTATCAGTTCACGGTTTTTCTCGTCACATAATGATGATTTTTCGACAACATCAATATTATCGACTACTGTCAACTGTTAGATATCAATAAAGGATTTTGTCAGTATATGAGCAAACACGTTTATGCTATAATGCGACTGGAAAGTCAGTAAGTGTGTTCAGACAGGAACACAGATGAGCGCAGATACTTAGAGATAAAATTTTTTCCAACTGACTGACTGGCTGAAATTCAGTTGCTCAGAACTTAGTTCGGCTGAACACACCCTATGTTTACGCAATTCTTCGAATTGTATTCTCTTCCCGGATTGGCGCAAATATAGAGCTTCGACTGTATTCATTCGATTCATTCCATTTCACCATATTTCACATATATTCTCTGCTCCAACAATCCCATATATTGATTTCTGGATGTTTCCACTATTTTCCGTACTCGATGCTGAAAGGTGCAGAAAAATACGGAAGAAATACGAAAACATTGGCCAGTTTGACCATATACCCCGAAGGTTGACGTCTGGATTCTTTGGTAATAAAGTTCAGTAGAGTTCCTCTTAGTAAGTTACTAGAGGAACTCTAGTGAGCATGAGATGAAACAAGGTGAAGTAGCGCGAGTGGGTAAGTTCTCGTGTGGTGTCATATATTTGAATGGACTATCAGTTACTTTCTCGCTGTAAATTGCGGCAACACGTGTTGATGTGAAAAATATTAATCACAAACTAGAAGCTTTTAGAATTACACTTCCTGAAATGCCTGTATACTCATCAAGTGGAGCGAAGAAATGTTGCGGGATCATTTGTGCTATCAAAGATTTAAAGTATATACCTGCTATCGCAGATAATAAACCTCAAAGTAAAATACATAAACTACAAATATTTCCGATGAAATAATATAATACTCATGCACTATATGGCTTATAAAGAATAACATTGAGAAAATTAAGAAATTTATCTATGGACACAAAAATGAAAATTATACTTATTTGTATTCTGTTCAAGTTCCCGTTTATATATCGTCGCTCAATATAATCGATCTCAAAATAGTCAATTCAACTGTGGCCCGCCATACGTATAATCCAGCACCTATCTGCAATTGAGTCTTTCATGTCTAATGTAAGAGAACGGGCCCGTGTACTATTAGCACTTATAAGCAATGCCGTGTGCTATATTATTTCTTTGGAATGAATCAAATCTGGGTAGTATTTTTAAATGTCGATCCAATAGAGTTTCAATACTATGAGATCAGTCGATGATAAATTCCCCTGTACTTCCATATCTATTTGAACCGGTACACAGTATAAATAACATTCGCCCAACATTAATTTATTTTTTTGTAATGTCAGCTATTTGATATAGAATTGATAACACCCCGCATACGGATTTGTACATTGCGCACACGTTTTCATTTCTATTAATTAGATTGATTCATTATCTTTTGCAATGTCATACCATCGGGAGTAATTTTTCTTCACTAATGGAATTTCAACTATATATATTTGATTGGATATAAGCGTGTTCACCCATTTCATATATTGTCATCCTCATTTTCCAGCAGTGTTTTCATCCAAGCTATACGGAAAGGACTACATAAACATATATACTAAATAGAAGCCGTACACAGGCTATTCGAGTTCTGATTGCTTTTTATCCCACTCGCAGTGAGTAATTCATCTTTGGGCTACCAGGCGGCCAAGCGTTAGGTCACATTAGGCCACGCCTCCACTTCATTTCACAATAACAACAACATTCATGATCCAATATCTAACGATATACAGATTCGTTTTGTTTATCATATTCATTATTACATCTGTAATTATCGTAATTTGTTTGATTAAGCAATACTGAACAGTATTCAGAAACACCGCATTGTATTACATAACCGAGAGAAATACGTGAAATATGTCGGAGAGTTGTAAAATTAATGATTCACGTAGCGGTATGTACTATTTACAAATTAATAACCTCTTCAACATTCAACTAAGGCATAATTCAAACATGCTGACATACTGTTATGAATTCGATGTTCTGTATTACAGGCGCAGGAAAAAACAACACAGTAATGAAGACAGAATGCCCATTCAAGGAGAAATGTTATCGCAAGAATCCTATTCACTTCGAGGAAATGTCACATCCACACTGTCAGTATTTAAAGAAATTAATATCAGTTAACTATTACGTGGGAAATCAAAAATTTTGAAAAATTCATTATCAAGTATGATATGTGTATTTATTCGGATATTGAAATTTTCAAATGTTCAAGTTCAAAATTTGGTTATTGCAGTGGAAAAATTGTTGAAAGGAAAGTTGAATGGGACAGTCGTTATTCCATCGAGTCTAGATTTTGAATGCCAAGACAGATCAGAGTTATTAGCACAGCTGAACATTCTTCAAATGGTATTGCGAAAGAATGAAAGTGTTGGAAAACGCAATGAAGAATGTGTTGCTTCAGGAACACAACAAACTATCCAAAAACGGTTACCAGAACTTTCGGCGACTAATTCAGTATACTTAACAGCTAAAAAGCACAAAGTTGAAACACATCAAAGTACTAGCGGCTCGACAAATCGAAATGAATCAAATAATCAACAGCAGGGGAGATCAATATTTGAGAAATTCGATGCGAGTACTACGCAAAAAGACAGAATGAAGATTAGGAATCATGCCATGGACCAACTGAGACAAGTGGGACATAAAATCCCACATTTGGCGCCGATTGGAGAGTTCGATATGAAATATGCATTATCCGCGCCATATAATATATTTTTACCGTGTGTCGAAAATGTCAAAGAAACTTATAACCAAACATATACAATAACATTTCCTGAAATATTAGATATAAGTCTCGGAGAAATCGATGAAAGTCTTCATATTAATTTCATGGTGGACGTTGGTTGGCTGTGTCTTCAGTATTTATTTTCTGGACAAAAAGCCAACAGTTTAATTGTGCTGGGTCAACGTGCTGACGATGCACCGTTGCCTTCCACAATGAAAATTGTCACAATTAAAACGCCCACAGCTTATGGAACTCATCATAGCAAAGTTTCCGCGTTAAAATATGACAACGGTGGCGTAAGAATAATTGTTTCCACAGCTAATTTATACATGGAAGACTGGGAGAATCGGACCCAAGCATTGTGGATGTCCCCACATCTTCCGAAATTGCCTGACGATGCTAACGAAACCCAGGGGGAATCTCGTACAGGTTTCAAACATGATTTCATTGATTACATGAAACAATATAATAATACCCAAATGCAGGGTTGGATCACGACATTTGAAAAATTGGACTTTTCATCAATTGATGTTTTTTTTGTCGCATCTATTCCTGGAAGTCACAATGGAGCTAATCGGGACCGTTGGGGTCTGCGTCGATTACGAAGTATTCTTGCTGCCCATGCAGAATTACCATCGGATCGGTCAGAATGGTCTATAGTGGCGCAAGCCTCAAGCATTGGTAACTTGGGCCCAAATTTCGATGCGTGGTTAAGTAAAGACTTTATTCCGGCAATGACAAGTGAAAAAACTCGAGGCATCATGAGTTCGCCAAACTTCCAGTTTGTATACCCTACAATTGAGAATTATAGAAATTCATTCGACATGCGTGCGGGAATTTGTTGTTTGCCGTACAGTACAAAAACACATGTGAAACAAAAGTGGCTAGAAAAATATCTTCGTCAATGGAAATCAACCGGAAAGTGCCGCGATCGTGCGATGCCACACTCAAAGATATATACAAGAGTCTCGCCGGATATGAAAAAAATTCCATGGATGGTATTGACAAGCGGGAATCTTAGTAAAGCAGCTTGGGGATATGGAAAAACATCATGGTCAATTCTCAATTATGAAGCAGGCGTCGTTCTGTTTCCCCAATTTTTAACTAACAGTTCAACATTCCCAATTTGCGATTCTGATAAAAGTGGCGTGCCACCAATTCCACTTCCATATGATGTACCATTGACACCATACAACTGCTCTGATTCCCCATTCGTAGTGGAGTTCTTTCGAACATGAGTAAGTGTTTGGTCAGTAATTCTTTTTTCATTTTCCTTTTCTTTTTTCTACCGGATGTGTAATCGCTCGAGCGATGAGACAAAAATATGGTATTTATTATATTCTTTATAATTATCCAGAAATTTTTCCCTTTCATTTTATTTCATTCATCATCGTTATCTATTTACATAATAAAATGCATTTTAATTTATGAATTGTTTGAGAATATATATACGTCTATTTATCTATTTTACATAGAGTATCATGTTTCAACCGACACATGTGATAATTTTAATTTCTATCCCTTCATGTACATTATTTTTCGTAATAAAAAATAATTCGACACAAAATACCGAAGGTTCGTATGTTTCATGCAACTTTTATTTAGAACTGGCACGTGTTATTTATAATGTATGGCCATGGAGTACATACATTATGATAAATAAGAAAAAAAGTAATAAAAATAAATAACATGCGTGGATGACATGACCGCGCATGTCGCGCTTTCAAACTGCTGATAATCCCCATGCATGAACGGTAAAATCAATTATTCTTGCATTTCGTTACGAGTATGCATCGCGCGTCCAACTGCGTCCAAGTGTTTTGTTTACTCCTCATGTCTTCATCAGTTTAGTGAAATTTATCAAATACAATAGACATAAGGCACTGTTGTGGGCGTACATCGACAAAAAAAGTCAGTTTCAGCATATACAATCATAGTTATTTCATACACATAAAAAAAATCTGGAATGAATAGAAGATAGCACCAATACGAAAGCAAAAGTGAAAAAATAAAAATCGTCAAGAATATCGTATTGAATATTATCATCTACGTATACTTGACGTCAAGAGGCTGTGTGCATTGGTGTACATGGTCGATCCCCACCCACTGCTTCCAAGTCCTAAGCGCAGGTGCAAAAGGACGTCTCGGTTATCTTGGTCGTGTCGACCCTCGAGATCAGTCTGCGACAAATTTACGGGGCGGCAACATTTTTCACATCCACCCGTGAGTTTAATATAATAGTAATCACAATAAATTCATTATGTTGAACCCATTTCTATTTCAGATCAATTGTGAATTGATGAAGGATTCATCATCAGATAATTAGTCTTCAATCTTGAGGCTCAGTAAAACTATTTTGGTGACCGTTGCAAAATTTGTGTGTGTTGCATAGTTTCTTCAGTTGGTTCCATCAATGATCGAGAACGACGTATCCGTACGTCACTAATGTACTCCATAATTTGAATTAGTCAACAATTTTCAATCACTAAAACACATTCGAATTACACACAGTGCAATTCACACTTATTCAATGTTGCTGAGTAAGTTATTATTACTCAATTCATCATTTTAGCACTTTCACCATTCGTGAAACGATCCAAAAATGTTTGGTTTATTATTTTTGCATGAATTCGTATTTATAATTTTGTACTTGTTTTTTCCAGCGTGTCAATATTATCATAAACAAAAGTATTGTTATTCTTGCCGTTGGTGTCATCGTTATTTAATCGCTTGATTGCAGTGTCGCACCAGTTTTGACGACAAAAAATTGTGGCACAATTTAGGTCAGCGACGATGTGCTCATCGTCAGGTGATATTATTGATATGGGGATAAAAACCGGAAATGGTTCTTATGAATCAATAACTTGGAATGTATTCTCCCAAATTCCATTTCATGCAGTTCGAAACGAAAAAAAATTCTCCGAGTGCGGAAGTGAATGAGATTGAAGCAAAAAAAAAAAGGAGAAGAGAAAAGATAGAGGCAATAACTGCAACCACGTAGAAATAATGTTTGGCTGTTGGTTATTGGCCGGCGGCCTTGGCGCCATCGTGCTCCTTTATACATTCATCGAGATTCACTACTTCCTCAGAATGTTCTTCACAGTGATACTGGCGCGATTTTGTAAGAAGCCTGTTCACATTTTAGGCGAGACTACGATATATGGTGAGTCCACCTAATTATTCTATTATTCTCTGTTATTTTCGCGTATTTCATTACCAACTGCGCTCTAACCCGTTCCACGGCTTGATAAAAATCACGTTAAATTAGAGAAGATAGAATTGGGCCAAAGTATTGTCATGCAAAAATATAGTCACAAAATTTTTACAAGTTTGATATTTCAATTTTCTAAAGACATTTTGTCAGCTTAGGTATATTAATTAATATGTTCAATTATTTATATGAATCGCAGACATGCCACCCAATACTTTTTATCACGTTATTACATCGTATAAATCATTCAAAGAATATATCAACATCATTTGCGACTATGCGACGAATCAAATGCAAATGAATCTTGACACTTTTCCGGTTCATGACTCTCCACACACTACATATAAACATTTTTGGGGCCATATAATCACTGCCGAAAGCACGTGACGTTCTGAATATATACGAAAAATCGTTATGCTGAACCTATGTACTGCAGGCTGAGAAGCTTCGGTAATTCTGTGCCATTTCAAGGTCACCGAAAATCACTATTTTGATTTTTCCAATACACTCATGTCACTACAAGAGATCCTATACGAAATATACTCTATATTACCACCCGATGAAAAGCAAATGAAAAACATTGATCTTGAAACAAATCTGGAATCCTTATAAGTTATACGCGTAACCTTGTCCTATGACTCATCTGAGAATGGAAAAATATTGAAGAAGCTTCGCAACATAGCATGTAATATTCTCTAGAAATTTCACAATATAACAAAGGAGACGAAAAAAACCAATTGCAATGATAAATAATAATGAGTCAGTTGGATGATGATGGAGATATTTTATTCAATGGCGAAACATCAGTGTTAAAACATTATGCAGGTGTGGTTTATTCCAATCAGTCAATATCAATTAATTAAAAATATATACTTTTTCATTCAAGGACTCTGCACAACAACTGATGTAGACACTCTCCTCTACCATATGAACAATGCGAGATATTTACGTGAATTGGACTTCGCCAGAGCTGATTTTTATGAACGAACAAATCTTTATCGCGAAATATGTTCGCAAGGAACAGGTGTTGTTCAGGGTGCAGCAACAATACGCTACCGAAGATTTCTCAAGCCATTATCGATCTTCAAGATTAAATCCAAGGTGCCATTTATTTAATTTTTAATTGTTTAAAATCGGAAAAGTGTTGCAAGTTTAAAATGCATCCGTCATCTTCCATGCATTCCACACATTACAATGTACGAATTTCTATGTCCAACTATCGGCGAAATAACGTCATTCGTAAATAATATTCCATTCGTCAGAGAAAATAATGAATCTGTCATTTCCGGCCACACAGAAAGTTGATTTTGAATAAGGCAATTTACCGTTTCCACAATCCCGACTTTCACTTCAATTCCGAATTATTCTGCTTGTCCACGTTCAAGATCGGATGTCTGTTATAGAATACAGATAAAACTATGTTCCCGAATTTCAAAAGGTTCCAAAACATAAAATCTGTCGAGGTCATCCATGAACGATTTCTTGAAGATTCTCATGTTTCTCACATTACTATGCGTGAAAGATATGAAACCAGTCAATTCAGTTTGTTTGCGAAAAAAAGGAAAAGTGTAAAAACACTCACAAAATTTACACATGACAAATGATTGCATATTTGTCAGGAATAATCGAAAGTTGGCGCAAATATTTTCTATATTTTTTTCTAGTGCTCACCTTATCATGTTTCAATGTCCTTGAGTTGCGAGAAACAAATTTTTGCACGAAAAAAGTGACATGGTCAATCATATCGCCGCTTTGAAATATATCATATAGTTCTTTTTTTTTATTTCCTGTCCTTCAAAAAAATATGATGCAATATTTAGTTGCTTCATAACTCCGTTTCTTCATAGTCTTCAACACTTGCTGCTGAAGGTAACTATCAACGGATCCATTATGAACACGATATGAACGCATCAAACAAAAATCAATTAACATGAGTTGCTGATTGATATTCTACACAGGTAGTGGTAGGATGTTTACAATCGACTGATCCGAGTCCTTGAAACTCATGAACTACGTATGCCAGATCAACTGATTCTCTCTCTTCCTTATTGTTTTATCAACGCATCCTTAATTATTCAAGATTTAGGTAGTTCATGATCAGGGACCGAAAATTCTGAGCATTTCCGGAAGTCTTGTCCAAAACCCAACCCCCCACCATCCATCACCTCCTCCTCTTAGGATTCGTCTAGTAATTGCCCTGAGCTGTGATAAATTTCTAATTATTCTTCAAAAATTTCAATCTCCATTGATTTTTGTGATTTGAATATATTTATTCTCCCAATTCCTACTACATCGACCATCTTCGATTCAATGTTGAATTTATATATCAAAAATCAACGTTATACAAGTGATATTTGTGGAATGTCACCTCGAGGTGTTATAGCGAAAATGACACATTGTACCCACAACCGTTTTCGTTGCAACGTATAATTCACTGTTGAAATTGGATATTTGATACTATCAATATTAGAAGGGAAAATTAATGTACTAGGGCACTTACTGTAAATCTGTATGCATATGTACATATATCCAACAAAAAAAAGTTCGCTGTAACGATTTGAGCAAAGTACATTTTAATGTAAATTTCAATGCGTGAAATTCATTCTCTTTCATAATTATGTTTCAACAATGATCGAGATAAATATTGTGCAACTTTGGACAATTATATTCTGAGGAACATTTGATGATCTCAGCTTTTTATGTGAGTGTCACATATTGTCGCACTATCAAAATGCATCCGATCTAAATGTTTATAGTGCGATCCGCCTATGTGGGATATCTGTACACGTACGTGAATCGTATTCACAATAGACATTTGATACATGTTCAAAAGAGAATACATCGGAATAGCAAGTTGACAGCACTTTGAAATCTTTTAAACATAAGTGAAAAATTATGTCCATGGTAACCGAAAGCGCAATGTATTCATCACCATACTTGATATCTCCGCATTTTTATCAAAGAATCGTAACAAAATTTGATTAGCAAATTAGGTCCACAACATACTTTTTTGAAAAGTCAATGACCTACGGTCGGTCGTACTTTTCAGCGTTCCCGGTCAGTTTTCGATATGTTTGAGTCAAGTAAATTCATTTGAATACATAAAAGCCCAGATCCCAATGTGTAGAGTAAAATATATAAAAAAAAACGAATATTCACATCACCACACGGAGAATAGTGGCAGATTTCCGAATAAAATCAGAGGGGAGTGCGTAAGTCATTGGATGATTTGGAATGAGATAAACCTTATATATGTATACAGTAATTGTATTAGAAGATTAATTTTTTCATACTTCCAGATCATATACTGGGATGAAAAATCCATTTTTATGGAACACAAATTTGTTACTCCAAGTGACGACTTTATTCGGGCAATCGCGATTTGCCGTCAAAGATTGTTGGATTGCAGTGCTGAGACAGTAATGGCAACTTTGCTCGACCGCGACGTTAAGCAAAATGGTAATGTGGAAGCAGGAATTGCCCAGGTGAATGAATTATTATCCGCGGCTCAGTAGCGAACGTTGTAATTTGAAATTTGTTATAATAGTGCTTATCAATTATTTTGCCAGATGACGAACATTAGGCCTGAAATTCCGCCCGAGGTTGCGCGATGGCTAGAGAGCAATGACATATCGTCGGCAACATTAAGACCACCCAATGCTATACCCGTTATGGCCACAATTTGATTCATTGCCAACACTACAATAAAAAAGTACTCGAAATTCTTGTGCAAATATTTTCGAAATCCTGAAATATTTTATACATCAGTACTTGATACACATATATATATAATACAGAGCGATGTGGATTCGGAAAATGTTTTTAGTGAATTACCGTTGATTTTATGTACACATTAAATAGAGAAAGAAAATTTGAAGAAAAAAACCTCTGTGGTTTCATAAACACATTCAAAACCATACATAGAAATAAGTTTGATAGAGATGAATTATTTCATATGTGGATATTCGAATGAATTACTCATATCATGAAAGTTACAATTATACTTCGGATGGTATGCCAAATATCGCTCTTGAGTATTACCAAAAGAGCTGTATATGCCGTCTTATCCCCGTTTTTGACATTAAACAATGTTATTCGATCAAATAAGAATGTCCACGTGTCGTTCAACTCTCTGTTTATAATTTTTGTTTATCATGAATATTTGAGCCAAGTCAAATGACTAGTGAGAAAAGGAAAGTTATTTGCCCTTCTGGTTATGACAGAGTAACTTTTTATGTGTACTCTCTTTTGCAGTTTGAATCGTCAATGTCAATTCACTAATATACGTACATTTTTATTCGTCCACTACTTGAAATGCATCAATTGAAAATACAGAAGTCGACAAACCATCGGTCATTCATTGAATTTGTAATGCAAGTAAATGATGACCTTTAGAAACATAATACATGTCTTATTGTGTGCTTGTTGCGCATTGGGTTATTAACATATGAAGTTTCTACCCGCGAGAATAATTATAGCATCAAACATAATGTTTAAATCACAAACCATGACTTAGCATTTTTCTATTGGATTAAAAATATGGAAGATATATTATGGATATACCTTCATATTAGATAAAAGTATTTGGGTCGTTGCGCATGGTAGTTTAATAGGTTAGAGAATGTACAATTGGAATATATAAAAGAAAATTGTTTCAATAAATGGAAGATTTACTGATGATAGAAATTAAAAATACAATACAATAATATTTCCATGACGTGTATCTTTTTCATTTTCACCAATTTTTATAGTATACACTGTAAACTGCACAAATGTGGGCGTTCGAGTGGTTATCGCGTAATCATCCGTTCGCATATCCAATATCTATACACATATTCATAGTTACCATAGTTATTGTATAATTTCGGAGTTTAATTGTCGAATAGATGATGAACGAGGTAGAGAAGGAGGTAGAATGAAAGGAAAGCCGATTATCGTGTACATCATATGTGAATGTATGAGTCGCATATAGTAGCGGACTTATTTAGGTGCTTGCTTTCGCTGGCTGTCGCTTACTATATGGTATATACATACTGGTGTTTAAACGTTTCTGTGGGTTATTATACTAAACTATACCCACTATTGCCCGTTATATCGCGGGTTACCGAACATTGTCGACGGTAGATCCAGGTAGACCCAGGTAGGACGCACGCGGTAGAATGGGTAAAGTTCAATAGAGTATATCATAAATAAATGTCTGGCACAACGGACACACAATCGTCATTTTAACTGAAGTTGGCCCAAGTGTAACATCAGTAGTATCGATCGCGAATCCAAATTGAATTTAAATGAATAATAAATAATATTATTTGCACGTCTAACATCGACAATACATTATCGAAACAATAAACATGGTGTGCGCGTGTACTTTTGTAATAATTTCAATTCTTTATATGTTATTCGACGTCAATTACTTCCTCCGAATAGCATTCACAATTTTATGGGGACGGTTATTCCAAAAGAAAGCTAAAATTTTCGATAAGACATCCATTTTCGGTAAGTAGATGAAAACATATCGAATTCAAGCTAATGTATATAAATTATTCATGTATATTTCAGGTATATGTACGTCTCAAGATGTCGATATTTTTTTGAAACATATGAATAACGCGCGATACTTGAGAGAATTGGACTTTGCTCGTTTTCATTATTATGATCGTTCCGGAATTTATGGAGAAGTAAGTCGCAGAGGTGGAGGTGCAGTTCAAGGTGCATCATCAACACGGTACAGGCGTGCACTACCTATTTTTACTCCGTACAAAGTCACAACACAACTAATTTATTGGGACGATAAAAATTTCTATCTCGAACATGAATTCATCAGTTTGTCGGACAATTTTGTCCGTGCTGTTGTTCTAAGTAAGCAAACTGTGACAAATTTGAAAGTGCCCGTCTCTGAAATCATCACTAAAGTCGAACCGGAGGCCCAAAAACCGCAATTGACAAATGAACTCAAGTTATGGCTTGAGTCTATGGAAGAATCATCACAAAAGTTGAGGAAGAAGGACTGAAAAGCACAAGCACACTGACCTTTTTCCTCAATTATGAAATAAATTTTGTTTTTATATGTACCTCACTTTATCATTCAATAATAAATGTTAATTATATACATAAATATACATAAGTAGAAAGTTTTTTAATGCTGTATATTTGTTACTTTATGTTGATAAATTAATAATAAGTTTGCAACGTGCAACAGTAAGATGGCGCCAGTGCCATCATCAATGGGATCCAGACGTGACAGATCCAGTTGATCAAACGGCGGATCCATGATTTTCAAAAGAGCCGCCAGGCAGTCACTTGATCAGTTGACTACTTGCTGCGACGCTTGCATGAGCTCATGGACTTTTACTTATTCGTCACACAACTCGTGCCATATATTCAGACAAAAAAAATGTTTTAATTATACTTCCCACTATATTATACATTATATTTCATACCGTCTGAAAGTGTGAGGAGAAAAATTTTGTCTTCATTAATAGAGAGGTAAGAGAAACTGTCATAGTTATTCGAGATTGGATAACTATGATCATCATTTTTTTTATCGGAGGCACCAATGAGAATGGAAATGAGCAATGTAGAACAAATCATAGAACTGCTCTTTTATCACTATCTCATTTGCAATTTATTATTGTTATAATATACAGAGATTGATTCAGAGCATTCAAATGAAAAATTTACACAAATATCAATCAGGGAAAATTTCGACAAAATAAGAAAATAACGCCTACCTGAAGTGATTATTCGTAATAAAGCTCAATAATATAATTGACATTATGTTAAAATTGGGCCAAATTCAAATTTATCCAATTTATGCCTGAATATTGACATAAGTACTTCACTATATATATATTCATGTGTGTGTGAGTGAGAATTGTCCACAATTTCACATCATGCTTTTCCCGCTCATAAACAAATTTTATCGTCATCCATTTCAAAAAATCCCAGCAGCGTCTCATAATAGCACTACGGGATGTCCAGAAGGGACAGCATATTACATATCACTCTATATGTTCTCTATCGTATAAGTATGAAGCAACGACTACTGATAACTCGAAAGTGAATAATTCTTATCTTTTTTCATTCTTTTGCAATCTTCGCCATGGTTTCCATTTAAAAATCTGCCCACTTTTGGTTTCAAACCGTTTTTGTCCATTTATTATTATTATTATTATTATTATTTTCGTTACACACCGTATAAAATCCAAGACATTGTGATTCACAAATTAAACTAGCAAAAATCTATGATGATGTAACAGTCATGCGGGAAAGCTTATGAATTGAATAATGACATATCACCGATTTAACCAATGTCGCACTTCATTCATGTGATTATCTTCTTTCCACGTTTCTCTTATAAGCCGAAGCGTTGAGAAAACAACTTCCCGATATTTTACTAATTTATAAACGTACGCTGCTCCATAGCACGAGAAAGTGGTTTAGTCGCGTGGGAAATTTCACGAAATAACTATCTAATGCACCATTCAATAGTGGGACACATTAATTTGCGGGATATATTCGATGAATCGGGTCGACACGATAAGTGAATGGAAGGATGAACAGCGAGGCGTTATGTGTGGGGTTCGTAGATGATTTAAAATTACATACGAGCAATTGGCAGGAAGTGAGGGACAGGCTAGCAAGTATATGCATTATATCGCGCATCTAAACTCAAAAGGTCGTATGCGCCAGAAATCCACTTTTGAGAGCAGAGAGATATGTAATTCTTTTCATTCACATTTTTTATTCGAATGTTATTTATCTGAATGCTATGAGATGAAGGGAACCAATGGCAAAAGGGTGCCTTCTCGTTATTTAAATCAACATTTTGCAACACACGCTATTCACAATCTCCTCATTTCATGAAAATTCAGTCGCTATACATAAACCGAATTTTAACGGTACGTATTTTTAATTTGATTTCTTTCTTCAGCAATTCCAAACTAATTGCTCATATATCTTCACATATTGCAGCTAAAATGAAAAACTAATCTGTCTTTCTACTTTTCTTATTGCAAAGAAGACGTAAATAGCGTGATATGGAAGATCTCTATACTTTTAGTTTGCACGATATGTGTAGGAAAGAAAACCAAGAGCTTAAGTTTAATAAATAATATACTCGATTCTAAGATTGCAGGTACCGAAGAGATAGTACAGCAAAACTGGAAAAAAAAGAATCTTCCTAAAAATAAATGCAAAAATTACTTCATTAGCATAATTTTGTCATGGAAATAAGGAAATTTTAACATACGCTCAGTAATGTTTTGAATATAGTTATTATAGTTATATAATAGATATTGTATTGTTTTTTAACTCCAAACTATTGTTTCCTTGGTCGTGTGATTATTGCTTTTATCACTTCTATGTAGATGTCCATCTCTGCACGTTTGTTTCATGCAAGGATACAAAAAATTATGGAAGTAAAAAAAACAGCCACAAACTACTCTTTGTCAACCTAATTACGTGAGCAAAATGTCAATGATGAATTACCGCTAGGTATGTTCAACATTGTCGCGCTATTCCATCACAGTTCTTGTATACCTACTATACAAGCCACGATACAAGAGTGCTACTTTGCAACCAGAGGCGCTTTCACAAAATATCTCGTATACATATTTTATAGAAAGAATCAACAATTCCTATTCATATTAATATATAATCATGAACCTGGCAGTAGTTAGCTGACTGAAAGACTTTTGCAGTGTTTTACAAATTCAGTTATGCTTTGTCTTAACTATTATGGCTAATTGAAAATCAACGATTGTAGTGACATTGGTATGTGGAAAAATCGAAGTGAAATTAAGCCGAGATTATAGAACAGTAGTAAAACTTTGTGCAAATTGTTTGTACATTCATTACTTCAGTTGTGAACAACACATAACGATGAGCTGTGAACAAAAATGTAAGTAATATTTTATAATCACAATTGCAAACGTGATACCCAGTCTGTCAAAGTAAAGTCTGAGAAAAAAAGGTTTTTAGCAAATATAAATTAGTTATGCAAATGACTGGACATTGACACTTGTGGAAAAGTTTTAAACTCCTATATTGGATCTGGGGATCGCGGTTACCACTCATAAGTTCATACGGACACTCTTTTGAACTACGCTATCACACAGCTGTTCTACATTGCTGTCTAGGCATACGAATACCTGGGATTCAAACTTGAGACTATCATCGTCGATCTTTCAATATTAGTAATAATCTGAGTTTCGTATGAAAGTTCAAGAACATCTTCTATTGTTTGGGTTCAGACCCACTGTTGACAAGAAGATAGATTTCAAATGACAATCTGTCCAGCGCAACCATGCCTTTTTTGCTAATTCTCCGTGAAACTACAATTTATCAACTGTAAATACACTAAATCTGTAACTCAACCGCGTTCCAATGATTTATAAATTGATCAGCTAGAATTTAAATTGAAATAACAAGGACCAAGGAAAAACCCACCATAAACGTTTGAACTGCTTTGAAAATAATTACTAAATGATATTTATCTATATACATTTTTATGTAAGTATGATTAGACTACATAATGGTAATAGATAGTGTAGGTGGAAGGGTATCCGTTTGCTCCATGTACCGTTATGAGGCCTGCCAAGACCTCGAGTAAACTCTCTCACTTCATCTCAGCTACAACGGCACTCATCTCGGCTGACAGAACTCGTATTACTGCTTATATGTCCATAATAGGCGAACACATTTTAACACAGGCAAAACAATCGCACGCGCATCAACTTAGCAAGCTGATTGATAATATGTATATATACATATAGGCATAGGTATAGACTTTCGCTTCTTGCAAACTTGTGTGGGCGCTGGAAATGTTTTCCTGACAATAGCTTCTTCCGTTTCATAGTCATTTATCAACAATTATTATGTTTATATATCGTATGACTTCAGTTATAAAGTCATATGTACTGAAAATTTTACCTCCAATATTAAAGGATTCTATGGTTGTTTTCTTGCGCTTTATTTGTTCAAATTCGTGTGTATCCTCGTGTGTTCCGCCGTTTCACAATAAATATAGACAATAAAAAGCGGGAGACTTTCAGTATTGATTTCCGATGCAATAGTATAATTTTAATCAATGCCAAGAGTTCTGATTCTTATATAGCGGAACTTTTGGCTTAGAGCGGATTTATATACATCGTCCTCCTTTCATTCCGTCACTTCAAGCTTTCGTCATATTTTCAACTAATTGCAGATAAAAAAATTATTTTTCGCCTCCTTTTTCTGTTTTTTCGTCTAAAAAATCCTTGAAATTACGCATACAATCATTGTTAAATGTTGATTACACGATATGTATGTTGCAAAGACTAATAATAACTTTTTATTTCAGGTATTCAACACGTAATACAATTATGATTGAATAAAATTTGCGCATTTACAGAAGCTGTTGGAATCGTTACTCTATCAACAATCTGCAGGTGTTATGGGTCGTACAGGCTATACGTGCATCAGACACGTTTTCTGCTCGCTCAACGTGCTCATCTGGGTAAAAGAAAATAAACAAATAATAAGGGAATTGGGATTCAAAGATCTGAGTCATCTCTATATATACCTATTATTCACGAGAATAAACCGCGGTATGAAGGGCGAAAGAAAAGAAAACCAAACATCTCTCCCATGAGAAATGTACATACCCACAGGGGATACTTGACATATATATCCATTGAAATGTGATAGATTGAGATCGATGAGTTTCGCATATATAAGTAGTCATTTTCGAAATTCAATTCAATTCAATCGAAGATAGAAAGTCTGGAAATAGTTACTGCAAAATATTGTCGCCATTTGAATTGAAAAATGATACAATTTTCATGTTTGACTGTGTTTTTTTGCGTTCTATATTGTTCTACAGTTGAGCGCATGTGGATTATTAGGTGTTGTACTCTGGTTACGTTTGGCCAACCCTGGATTTGCTAATCTTATACCGCAATACAACTTTGCATCGGCAGACTCACTTCTACTCGTAGTCGGATGTGTGACCTTCATTGTCGCATTTTTCGGCTGCTGTGGGGCTTGGTTCCAATCTAGATTCATGCTTATAACAGTTAGTATATCACAATCCACGATACACTTCTACATTCATGTTCTTCATTTTTATTGTGTTTAATCAATTCGTAAATTATTTTTCATACATGTCATTTTCTTCAGTATTTCAGTTTAGTTATAATTTTATTCTTGGCTGAATTCATGATTGGGGCATTGGCATTCGTTTTTCGTGAACATGTAACCCGAACTCTAAAAGATGAACTTTTGTTTGGTATTCATAATCATTACAACATCACAAGAGAACCCGGAACTCTTCCTGCAGTCTGGGATCACATTCATCAAGGAGTAAGTACTCCTATAAAACAGTGAATGTATGAATATCTCATTTTCCGTTACAATGAGAAAACCATTTTGATGAAAAATTTTTCATCACCAGTTACATTGTTGCGGAGTAAGAGATTATACCGATTGGTTTGAAATTGATGCTTGGCCATCAGAAGAACGAGTACCGGACTCGTGTTGCATCAAACGTGAAAGATATTGCGGTCGACTCGATCCTGAAGGACGCAACAAAGAACTCTGGTATAAAGAAGGTTGTACATCAGCAATACAAACGTGGATGGTGACGAGACTTCATGTATTAGGTACAGCTGGATTAGTAGTGGGATTTCTACAATTGTTCGGCCTTGTCACCAGCATGATTCTTTTTTGTACCGTCAGGAGCAAAAGGTCCGCTCATTCTTATAAAAGTTATGACACAGCAAACACATAGGAACGCGCGTGGATTCCAGCCTATGGGATCCACGAGACCGCAATCAATGAAGAAACTGCGCCATGAAAACTTTTCCAATAATGGCTTTACTGTATTTTGTCGCGTTTACTGAAATTATATGTTGCCCATAAGTGCCAAATGCATGATTATTTCATAGGTCAAACCAAACATGAAAAGACCCTACTAGATTTTCTCCGAGATAAAACTGGGTCTAATATTTAAATCTACTTGAGGGAAGTGTTGGAGCACCTCAGGCGCACGAAGAATTAATTTTCTAACCACAACTAATATTTCTATAAGAAAATGTCAGATTGGAAACTAAGTGGCGATGCCAATTCAAATGAATTTGGCCTCATAGCATTGACAAGCAGTCAAAATTGCGGGAAACAGACAACAATTGAGATGAGTTTTCTTTCTGAAAGTGAGATGAATTGCTACAGGGAATAACTGGAATGCATAACATATAGAAATCATATGTTTTCTCTTCTATATACATATATTTCACTATACTTGATCACATCAAATCATGAAACACGGGCCATCAACTGATGAGGAATGCACAGCTCTGATTACAAAAAAAATATCAGATTAGATTGGTCCGACCTTGATAGACCTTTTCATTATTCTCAGCATTTTTCGACTATGATCGACCATCTATTTGACATTCTTTCATTCAAATCGTATTATTAATTTATTCAAACACCCTCATAGGTTTTGTAATGCAGGTAAACTCTACCGAAAATTCCAGTGTTCAATGAATAAACTCATGAGCTTTAAAACATCTTGGTAGTATCTCCAAGTTCATCCAAAGTTACGCTTCGAGTATTTTATATAATATATTTATACATTATAAGACTATTAATCTTATTCAGTAAGATAATAAGTATGTGTGGTTTCAAATTGATTAGTTATGTTCAATTAATCGTATGATGAACGAATTCTACAGAATATGAATGCATATATGAGCTGAGTGCGCGTGTGCATGAACATGAAAATGGTTTTTTCTGCTCTTTTTTCTCGAAGGGAGGCAGCGACGGCGACATTTTATAGAAAATATTGATTAAAAATCATACGAACGATATTGAGCAATTGTAATAATTTTGTGTGAATTATTTTCCGTAATTTATGGCCAGTTCCCATGAAACCAAGAGCATTATGATGTGGATTATGAATGTCAGCGAAGAAAAATGTTTTAACTGTAGATATAAATATATATTAAGAAATGCATCAAAAATATAACATGATTAAAACCGAATTCTTGTTTCGAAAATTTTCCTTAAAAAAACTAAAAATACTTACAATCTTTTCGATACACAAACCTCTGACCCAAAAACAGGGATGTTGTGCGGTCAACAAGAATGATTGTCCGTCTAGCTGGTTGTGGTTTCATATGTTCTCAATAGATTGTCGGATTTCGATGTTCCTTTTTACAACTTGATGAGATGATTTATCACTTTAGCACTTAAGAGGACTAAGCAATCGGGTTTCCGGAATTAAAGGTCGATTTTTAAATTTCAATTCGCTGGATTGATTTGATCTGATTATTTTGATTCACTTGGATATAAATAAATAAGCAGAAAATGTAAAAACAAAGAGTCACAAACAAATGGTGTGCTTCATAATTCACTCATTGGTATATGTATGACATATTATTACTTAGTCAATTCAATATGTTGCAAGGCTCATGATTAACATTCACTTAATTCCTTGAAGAACTAATTGGTACGCTCTTATTGCATTATTCGTCGTTAGTTGAAAAAAAAGTGAAATCATATAGATGTAATAATTGTTACCTACAGGCCCATCTATCCAACTTTGGTCCTCCAGATCAATATTCCTGAACTGATGAACAAATGACACTGAATCGAAAATTCAAGAACCCCCGATATTAAGATCTGGATTGCGCAGCTCTTAGAAGTACTAAGAACTATATCCATAAACATAGCTTTTGCCCATCTTCATGGCTTTATTTGTAGCAGCGGATTACATGGAGAATACATTCAGCTGTTGCTTTTGTTTCTCAGATGTTTTTCACCATTTTTTTTCATCTATTTGTTATTCATTCAACTGACGATTGCTACTCACATTCCAATAACGGATATTGACCGGTGTACCATTCCTTTCTCGTCTGATTGCTGCATTCGCCTTCATCTCATGCAGCAATTTCCAATTTTGTGAAAGATCGTCACTCTCGACATTTATATCGCAAACAACTATTGTACGCCTCTTCACTGTTAATGCGATACAAGGTGTGTAGAATAGCGTAGTCAAGACCTTTTAGTTTTAATGACAAAATATTTCTATGTCAAACACATACTTTAATTCAATCTTTTTTGTATCACCGCAGAATGGTACTACGTCAAGATTTATAGTACATCGTCGATTCTGTCTAAAGTTATGGATGGAACTTGTGGATGATGATCAACATCTCAATTAAGATATGGTTGAACACACCATTGTCACACACATAGATAAATTTCGGGGAAAGGTAGGGGGAACAGAAACTATTTTGCAGGGTTTTGACATCTAAAGTTTTCGCACATTACGCACTCTTTGCATCATGGTCCCGCAACTTCCTACATTCACGCTAATTTTTCCACACATCTAAAGGATACGATTGCGTAATGAAATCGTTCCCAAAAGATACCCAAAACCAAACTAGAATATATTTTCAAACTATATCATATCATCAAACAATTGGATGCAATTGGTTTCAATTCATGGAAATCAATTACTCGCCATACTATACGAGGGTTGTGACAAGGGAAACGTTTAAGGTATGTAAATTCAAAGTCACAGAAAATATTCATAAAACGTTATACTTTTTTTTTCTGTTATATCCTCCCAAGAATATAATGTTGTTCATATATATATATATATATATATGCGTGTGTGTGTGTATGTGTGGTATTCGAACTGGAAATTGGTGCACTACAAATAAGAAATTTGACCAAAATAATTTTGAGCGCTACCATAAATCTATCGACAAAAAAAGTAAATGCAGGATATTTCGATGGCAATTGATATTCCAGTACTATTTCGTGCTTTGTTCTTTCTTCCCAAACTATACTTGAATCAAAGTATGATCAACTGATTATCTTCTAAGTGAGACCATAAATCGTATAATTTCATTTCATAATGCAACAAAATCAGTCAATCGAGTACAATAAGTCCTCAAATAATTTCCTAAAGCTATTACGGTTCTTCATTTCAACTTCTCTTCTGCTCATTAATTATCAATACTTTTCATCCATATCTCGTTGTGATTCTCCAAAATACTGCTACGTAAGAAATGAAAAAAAAAAGGAGGAATGGGCATGATAATTCTCAACGTAAACAAATACGCTAATATTCAATAACACGTCGCGTGTGTCTCTCAAGTTGTTATAACTTATTTAGGACTAAAAGAATGATTATCGTCGGCAAGTATGTATATGTTTGCGGGTGTAAGGCATGAATGTATAATTATATTTGTGTTTGATAAAAGAGAAAATAAAAAAATAAAACGATAGAAATAGTAACTGTTCTGTGATTTAAATGCTATTTTGACATAATGAACGTCACACATTATCTGATTCCACCGCGATTTCTTCAATCGTCGCTCTGCACATTGGACACTCGTCCAATTGTCTGGGGCACGTTTCACAAAATCCCCTGAAACATAACCATTTGTAATAATCATTTTTTGTTTCTCGAACTGTACTACCGAAACCAGCAAATATGAAAATTCAATTACCGATGATCGCAGGGTAGCAACCTCACAGATGCCTTTTGATCATAGCACAAAGTGCAAGAGTCCTCTCTAACACTGAGTTTCCTTAACTGATCAAGATATAAATGTCGGGGTAATACAACTTTATCCTCTGGTTTCAATATCGCATGATCATTGAATTTTCGGAATTCACGATCAGTTGGTGGAAACTTGAAAGGTCCACTACCAAAATTGAACAAACATTGTTGAAATGACATGAAACTCGCAGCAGCGAAAAATCCAGATCTCGCTGTTTTGAATACTTCCACACAAGGTTTCAATGGTACGCCATTTATTGAAAATATTATTTGCAATTTATTCAAATCAAGAAGACATCCAAGGATATCACCGGCTTTCCATGGCGGCCGATCATAATATTTCTCACTACGTGCATTGTGCCATATAAGTCTTCGACAACCATCGCAAGACAACGAATACTTGTCATCACCAATGCCATAACCTTCCTTGAATAACAGAATGAAGAGAAAAAAGAAATTATGTCAGATGAAAATTTACAGTTTTCCTATAGTATAAAAAATGATGGCAGATCAATGTTTCGCTGTGTACTTCTTATAATTTCCGTAAGCTGTATAGATCGTTCGATAGTCTGCACAATATTATCGGTTTCGGAATCGCGACACTCATATTAAACACAGACGCATCGACAACCGCGTTGAAAGTCAACAAAAGTCATTTTTTCTACGTTAGTTAAAGTGATAGCCCCAGTCGATATCAATACTTGTTCCTATTACTTATCTGTAGATGTAGAATATTAAAAAAACTCAATACACTTCAGTGTGTGCTCTCAAATCTGTAACGGTTCAGATATTTGCCTTCATCACTACGCGATAAGGAATAAGGAATGATACGAAGGAAAAATTGCACTTTCATACCATCCAAAAACACTCGACGATACACGAGTTTCAATTTTTGTACTTACATGATTCAAAAAGTTGCTGTTCTTAGTTGCCCAACCAATTTGCATCACTCCTGTTGTCATAATGAGTGTTTCATAATACCAAACGCCAGAGTCAACTTGGAATGTGCATCGAACACTCTCAAATGAATATGCATCACAGCGTGCTTCTAAACCGTTGGGCGAAATTTTCAGGTACTCGCTTACGTCCTTTGTATTTAACATCACATTTATACCAGTCAGATCAACTGTGTTATGAGAATACTTTCTGCTTTCTATCAAAACTGCAACAATTATCAGTTATATGAATAAAATTAATTAGTCGATAAGTCAGGACCCTAAAATTAACAAGGAGTGGGCGCCGAACAATTATCCATTTCGCGAAAAGGGCGGCTATACGTGTATAAGCTGTGGCACAGAAAATATCCTGCAGCCAAAAATGGACTTGCGAAGATTTATAGACGTCCTCTTTCCATCAATAAATTGCAATGTTTTAAATTAGATTTTTGACTGAATGACGTTTTGAAACATCTATTCGTGATTCTTCATTAATCACGTGGTTGTAGAATACAGAATTTTTCAAGAAAGGGCCACGTACATAAGCGACTGTCATTATAAAAAATGTGGTGCAAGAATCCTATCAATCTGAATATTAATTATCAGCAAGTTATCAGTCCAACCGTCCCAAAAAAACATCGTTCCACGGCAAACCTCAACGAAGATCCACTACAGTCACAGACGATTCCGCTCTGTCTTAAACGAATTGGTTTATCTGTGTCCACATACTCTCTAAGATACGTACTCCAAGAATGTACAAAATTAATTGAATTTTTCAAGATTTTTAATTTTCATCTTTTTTTAATAGTGGTCCAATGAAAGTGCGGTTTGTAACATCTCGAAATTTATTTGGTGCGGCCATTTGATAGTCAAACATGGTTTACAAATAGTTTCACCTGTCAAAGGTCCGCATACTACAAACCTTATATTATCAATATTGAATTAGGTGCAATCGAATATAAGTGTAGGTTTTCATGTGTCTATATGATTAAGATGGAATCGTTTGGCAAAAAACAATCCAAAAAGACGTGAAACTGCTTGTACGCCTATTTGGTATCAGACACGCACAATGATTATTCGCGCAGTTTATTAGTAAATACTCACATAAATTATCCAAGCACCATTGGGCCGAGAAACCAACTTGACGTCGTACATAGTCACTTTCATCAGATGCCCATTTTTCCAATTTTAACAATGGATGTTCTGTCTCTTCTAATAGTCTCTTTTGTATCGTTAATTTGTTTTCACTCGTCTGAGCAAATTTTTCTAAAGCTATCAATGAATATAGCACCACGTATGGTTCTATATTTTCTTTGAGGTTATCCACGAGGCAGTTCAATGTTCGTTTTGATAAAACAGCTATACTACTGGGTCCGGCTAATTTCTCCGCGATACAACCAAGTACTAGACATATATTTCTCTGCTGTGTAACATTTGCTTGTACTTTTCCAGTAATTTCCCACGATTGAGCCATGAAAAACATTTTTGATAACTTCAAAACAGTATCCTGCGAACAAGATTTTATCTGAGTACATGTAGGAAACTTTGTTTTAGTTTTTTTTTTTTTTTCGTTTTTTACCTTGGATGGTAGTGGGCAGTCATCAAGCAGGAGAGTAATGACCGATGGCCCCAGAGGACTGGACATGGGTATGACATTCACCATTGAAGTGACCACTTCTATCCAACCTTCCTCTTTATCAGCAATTGCATGAAGTTTGAGCATAGCTGGCGGTGGTTCTTGTTCACTGCTGACAATGAATAAATAAATTTGCAATCGTTGTGCATATGGGTTTGGTGAGTTTGTTGCGATGTTTCCTTTTTTTTTCACTCACTTATCGACAAGTCCACCAATAACTCCCAACGTCTCAAGTACTAGTTTATCAACGTTTTCCGATGTTGGGAACCTGAAACTAAACGGCTCACAACTCTGGCTATCATTGCAATTGTCAGGAAATACTGTGTTTTGTATGTCTACATTATCGCACGATTCATTAGTAACCTCTTGTTCCTCTTCGTTGTTTTTACACAAACAATTTCCCATTCCCACTAATTTCCCCAAGCTCAATTCTTTATTCCACCCGTTTGATCAACAAGTTTTCACCCACCATTTGGATGAATTGAAAAAAAACCCAAACTCATCAATATCCACTATTATTTATATATATCCATTCGTTTAGTGAATGTTCTCATCAGTTTCATCATTCCAAATGATTACCGTTTTGTTTCACAAATGATTTATATATATCAAGTTTCTTTTCGCAGTTATGATATAATGAATAAATAACATTACGAATTGATACAAAATGACTCACGCTAACCAAAATTTCGTCAACATATATCATGAGTTATGACAATAATAAACGATACCATCTCGGAATTTCACCGATTAATATGAGGTTATGTGTGTATATTTTCTTCCTTAATATCGGAACCCAATATATATATATATATATACCAATTATATCTACGATCAATAATTAAACAAACATGATAAAATAATTGACTATTTTTTAATTATCCATAAAATATTTGACTTCACTTTATAAATTACCGCGAACATTTTTTCATCTTTCCCTAATCATTTTACAACAATAATGCAATTCTCGTCGTGCACTTTGTCAGATTCCGTCAGATTCCGTCAGAATCCGTCACTTTCCGCTGAATTCCGCCACACAAGTACGTATATATATAATATTATTCAAAATACTGGCTGCATATACATACATATGTACACATTATACGCAGGACTGTCGTAACAATTCGTACACATTAACTGATTGCCCTCTATCACAATCTACTTTTGATTGCGCTAAATTTTCATCTTCAATACATCACATTCCAACGCTATTCGTCAGATATCAGTACTTATTGCTGTCTATGTATTATCGTATATATATATGTATTTCCTGTCGACATGAAGCATTTGGATTATTGGGATCACAAAAGATAGAAGGACCGGGGAGTGAGGGCGATGATGTATGTATTATGTATAAAATAAAAAGTCTCCTGCTCTGTTCATCAATTCATCATGAGAAAGAATACAACTTAAAAACGAAGAATAAACTTGAAGTCAACGCTTCGAGGCAGAATCGGTTAGAACCAAGCAAAATATCAATGCTTGTATATATATGAGGATTGCTTACTGCCTTACCTTGTACATAATATATATCCATCTACCTTTGATATAAACTATCTCTCTCCTTCTTTCGTCAGTCTTATAATCGTTTTGAATCGTTCGAATTGCTCAGACGTTGGATGTGTTATGTGAAAGTAACTGGCAGTGGTTCTCACTGCCACGTAAACAAACCCAGATACAACTCGCATAATCGCATTGATAATGCATTGAGCACATAAGAGAAAAGAAAAAGAACATAACGTAAACATTGTGAATTTATTGAGGAAAAAAGAAATACCGATCTTTTTTCTAGTTGAGCAAAAAAAAAAAAGAATATGTCTCAAATAATCGTCAAGCACGTGTAGTGGCCACATTTTCAACGTTGAAATTACTATTGGTATGTATATACATTGGATATAAAACTAAACATGTAGTTCGTAATGAATATACACTCAATCCATGTGATTGTATGACAATTCGTCTTTTGATATGATAAATCTGATTTATTGTTTAAGATTTATGCGTTTTTATAAATAATTTCCAATGATAAATTTTTAGTTTGTCAAAATATTCATATTTTTACTTAAATCTATATAAAATATGATTTTTCGAAACGACCATTGGTTCCCCTTGAATTGTTTCCTCAAGTGTGTGAAACTTACATGCGACCACCCTGAACTAAAATTTTTCATATCTGTCGTCAAATGCTGTGATGCAGTGGTTGCAGCTTCTTCGCATATAAATACAAATACACACACTTCGCAATATGCGACAATATGAAACTCTTGGCAATGGATATGTACATGTATGTGAATGTGTAGATCTACCTACAGAAGCGCCAGTGGACATCGGCATGAATTCTCTGAAACCAATGCAAAGCAGACCAGAATGGATCAAAGATCTCAAAATCGTAAACATACATATATACATATTGATACATACATAGTTCTGTAGAACACATATTCCACATATTTCTGTGTTTGTCCCGTTCGTCCACTTTTGTCTCCTGGTGGGTGTTTGTGGTGTTTTACTGGGATCTACTAAGCTGTATACCGCTCTATGCGGCTATATGCTTTACAGTGGGCGATAGAGAGTGATTCAGAGGCGTCATTGGGCGTCATCGATGAGGGCTGGAGAGGACTGGTGACTTTGTGAGCGGTACCTAGCGGAACCAGCGGAATAGAATGTCTTTCACGTCTCGCGCGTCTCGCCGGGTTCACTGGGTCTCAGTAGGTCCCGTCGCAAACAAGTTCAGTTTGCAGCAGTTGTCAGTGCCTGTCATCACGACGTATCCACGTTTTATATCTAACTATTAGTGACGAGTGCTTCACCTCAAATTCATCTCTATCTCAAAATAATTTCATTAATTGTTTCTCGCACCATTGGTTATTTTGTCATAAGAATAGTGTAACGATATTTTCAAAATATAGCCCACATTTCCGCTCTATTATCATAGACGGTGTTTCATTAGTCATATGTTTAATTCACGTGATAAAGGAGAAATATTTTTGTGATGAAAGCTGCGCTTCTTGCATGAACAAGAAGCTATTTTTATTATCGTTTCTCTATGACATTTTCGAGGAAGAAAATGCAATACATAGCCGGTATATAAAAAGAATGGGAACTAGACCACCCACATATCCTTACTCACGTGGCATTCATTCATGGCGAAAATTTATATGAATATTTCAAATAAATTATATTTTTTCTGGAGAATATTTGGGACATAACGATAAATATCTGCATCGGTGTTTTGGAAGGTAATATAATCATTTGAATTCTAGTATTTGTCCACAACTACTCGACTTCAATGCAAAAGTCTCCATTAATTTCTCCCTTAAATAAAATTATCTCTAGAACCATTTGCAATATAATTTTATTTCGCCATGATAAAAAATGTTATGAAGATTTCAAGCAAAATTATGAAAACAGTAAATAACATTCATATACTCGCACATGAAGGTATTACCATGTTAATTAGACGATAATTATATTTCATTCGGACCTTCGTTAGCGTTCGCATGATAAAAATTAGAATGAAGAACAAAGTGATGTTCCATCAAATTTTCAGAGAATTGCAATTACTTCGATTTCTCGTTCGCAATTTATCAATTAATTGCGAATTCTTTCTTTCTGAAATGATACCTTGAGACACATACAAGTACCAAATACAAACATATTTCAACACATATAAATAAATATGTATATATTTAAAAATTAATTTAGTTTTTGTAGAGAAACTCTTCGATACACTGATACACACAGCACTCTAGTCACAATTATTTTACATTTGACTTATTACAAGTAGCCGGTTACTTTCACGATTTGGCATTCGTCTTATGCCACCAAACGATAATGTGTTGCGTAATGAGATAACGAAACAGGGAGGGAGTGAGAGAGAGTGTGAGGGGGAGGGAGGCTATATGTATATGGTAACATATTCGCACAATGCGTGACCTACCTATATGTATGTTTGCAATCGTGGCTTGCATGGAAATAACTCATTTCTCAATTAATCCACCTCATTGGTGTCGGCCACTTGCCTACACCGAGAGATATTGATATTAATATTTTGCATAAAACATGTTACTTCTAGAAAGTATTTTGAACATTTATATTAATAAATGAATACATCTATGTTATAAAATCATTGGAGCCACTTCAATTTCGCCTTTACACCCTATACAGGCTATTTGAAAAGAAACAAATGTGACTCATTCAATAGAAATAATATGGTCGTCGGTTCTAATGAATAAACAAATTTGAGCGGGTACAAACAGTGGACGGAAGTAGCAAAAAAATGAGGTTCTCAACAAAGATACGTCCATGTACAATGAATCCATTAACGTCTGGAACCATTTGGACCAGCAAAAAAAACTTTTTTTATTAAGTGGAATACATCTCGTGTCAGAAAAGCCAAAATTTCCACGAAAAAAAAAAATCATTTGGACTTTTTCACCATCATGCTATACCGGGAAAATCCGCCGGGAATTGTCCAACAGTTTCTTGGAGTGCATTGTTTATCAAAAGAAAACTTCAGAAATTACAAAAAATTGCATACGCCGCCAATTGTTTATATTTTCAAATATACCAATAGGCTTGTGGGATAAGAAAATTCTCTTGTAGCCGATCTCAAATACGTTCAATTACAGTTACACGAAGTCAATTTCTTTTTTAACGCACTAGTTCATTTGAGACGCTGATGGCGGGTCCGATTCCAAAAATGAATATTAATAATTCAACTGTGCTCATGAACTTTGAACTGTCAAAGTATTCCAAACATGTCAACACGATTCTTTAACAGACTATATTTATTTATTTTTCTTTAACTTTTTTGGCTCACAGCGGCATCATATAAAATACAAAAAAAGAAGGAACATCAGTACAGGTGAATAGTGTCAAGAGACATACGTGTAGTATACCGGAAGCACGAGACTAAAGAATACCGATGGAGATGCGCGCGCATTTGAGTTACGGAGGCGCGGACAACGACGTTGATTTGAGCCCGCATCGGGTGCAGCAACAACAACAGGATGAGAATGGTCAGTGCAACGGTCGAAGCCGGCCCGTCAGTTACTATGATAATTTCAAGGTTGGTTAGTGCAGTCATGTGCAACTATTCGGGCTTTTACTTTTCATAATATTCTTAATTTGACGCAGAAAAATATAGGTGCGAGAGATTCATTAGATTCTATGTTTATCTCCTCAAAATACGAAAAAGAACGAAACAATTATTTGACGGATTCAAGATTTTTTTTTTCAATGTGAATATTTCCATCATATTACGAGAATGCAGCGAGTATAGAAAACAAATTATTCATACAGGACACGTCAGCAATGACTCCTTGCGTCACATCTACTATGAGTGTGAGTAATTTGAATGAGACAATGTCAACGGCATCGAAATTGTTGGACGATGATAACCGTTTAGATAATGCAGATAGCGCGGGGAACATATCAAAAATTCAAGGTGAGACTCGAAGTACATTTAGTTTTTTCATCATTTCATTCCCTTCGGCTGTTCCTGTCTTTACTGCGGCTGATCATACCTATATATGCAAATATGTATATGTACAGGAGATACGGATAAGACGAGAGATTGTGACAAAGCACCATCAATGGCTAATTGCATGTCAACGACTGTTCCCGTTAATCTTGCAGCCTCACAAATTTCTGGAAGGCATACACCAACTCGAAGTTCTCTCAGGCATAGTCGGATGATTGTCCAGCATCGCCACGGCACGAGTGAGTGACTATATGTTATTACAAAATAGCTTAATGCTATACGCTGAATGTAATTACAGAATGTATCAGTGGGTAAGTTCAATAATAGTTGCAATATTTCCGGCCGCAAGTAAAAAATCAGAATTTATATTGCTAAGAAAATTAATAGGCGACGCAGCAGACATGACTACGTATTTTTTCCTTATTACAATCTACGCGGCCCGTACCTTGGAAGTAAATTCATTTTCGTTATTTTAACTGGTTAGTGAAACATTCGATGAAGATTGAAATATTAATTTCAATTCTGTTTTCACTCTACATCCTTTATAATTCGATTTGTGCAAATATATTACATCGTTCTTTCATATTTCTGTTGGAGATGAAATAGGAATAAAAGTTAGGATGACTCGACAATCAATCATGAACATGCAAGTGTCAATTATATTGCCAGTCATCAATGTCAGCAGAGTTGCGTCATTATTAATATTTGATCACACTCTTAACAAGATAGAAACAGAGCTAGGAACTTGTGATTATTCTTTCTAATCTTCTTATAAATTCCATAAATTATCCGTGGTTATCCTCTTTTTTCCCAAGCATTCTATGAATCTTGACTAAATACCTGCAATATTGGTAGATCTATTAATCATACACGTGGTCGATAGATCAGATTGTGACAATATTTTCCTTTCGAAAATGCGAAATGTGTAAGATACGTCCACACCTATCTTCCAATTACGCATGTTATTTTTTCAACTACATATATATATTTTTTCTTGCTACACTCTTGATTGCTTGTTATGGAGAAAAGTAATTGATATGCCGAGCTCGTGTCACCGAGTCGTATTGCGTTTCCGCGTGAGAACAAGAATTATATAGGTGAGGAATTGGAAAAAAAGTCGTTCCAATTTTATTCATTTAGTTATTTTTTTTTCTCCGTTTTTATATCAGAATAAGAAATGCTTATTAATATGGGATAGATTTCCGATCAATCCTGTTCCTAATTGGACGGGAATTCGGTCGTGAACACAATACATATACCTTCAAAACGTCTGCAGATATACATGAACAACCGGAAACGCATGTGTTCTGTATGCTGCCCCGAACTAGTTCCGCCACACTTCTATTTTCAATGGGGTAGAAAAAGAGGAAATATGACATAGTTGTGAGTCTATGGAATAAATTCGTTGAAAAGTCTATAAATATGTTTATGCAGAAGCCCGAAATTTGTTCACCGCGCGCATTCCATCATCTTCTTCGTATTCATTGTGAGACATTATTGACATAGAAATCTCGTGAAATATCAGAAATAACAGCAAGTATCTGATGCTATGTATCAATTATATGTATCTTGTGGTTTCAAATCATCAGGACGTTAAATTTTTCAGAAAAATTTTGAGATCAACTTTTATTTTCATGTTAAGTCGCATTCTTCTTTATATGGCTTGAGGCAACTCATTTACATTCTATCGATAAGTCTATGAATGTCGTACATTTCTGACTCAGAACTTTTATCTTTATTTTAGATGTATTCATAAAATTTTCATCGCCACATGCCCGTTCCCTTTTTCCACTAGTTCTCCTTCTCACACTCCATATGACTCATCCCTCCACAGATTTACTCGTGCAAGATAATGCAACCGTCATGCTGGAAACCTATTTGAGGGTACAAACAGAGCTTGCATATTTACCAAATACACGACATGTTTTACTCGAAGAATGATAAACATAACACATATAAATTTTGTACATTCTGTTTATCGATTTATTTTTTTTCGTCTTTTTTTCCAGTATGCAGGAAGTCTAGACCACCTCTTCTCCGACATCGAAAGGTTGCACGTACGCTGGCGGTTTTGCAAACAATTTTTGGTATCGTTATAACGTCAATGTCACTTTGTTTACTGCTATGGACACCAAATTTACCATTCATGGATAATCCTTATTGGAGTGGATTGCCAGTACGTACTAGTTTTAGCCCTAGAACGCCACATCATAAATTTCCCTCCTATTATGCCACTCTGTCAGACCACTTTAGTTTCGCCCCGTCGAACTGGTCGCAAATTGGATATCCACATTGTTTCTGTATTGAATATTGGCTAGGGATTTTTCAAAGTTCTATCATATGAACATTGATGGATAATGATGGTGAACTATACCTTCACAGTTTCGCGACGTAATATGAAAAGGTTGTGGTCGCATGAGAATTTTAATCTAACTACCGCGTTTTGGGAATAACGATATGGTAAACTTTGCTTCTCAAACTGGATGTAAGAATCTGCAAAAATATAGAAGATTCCTTTTGATTCGTTCGGAAAACTTGGATTATAAACGACATAAAGCTCGGATGGAATAAAACAAAGTTGACGATTCCCGATATTGTCCTTAGAAGAAGTAGCACACAGGGTACCAACGAAAAGTGGAATTAATGATTTTTCTTCTGCAATGGATAAACCGATGAATTAGTACAGGTGCACTATAATATGTAGGGTTACTTAAATTGTACGAAGAAGGTTTGTGCATTTCTCCTCGTGTCCCAACATATTGCCCATTGGCGTTCTAGGATTAATATCAAAATCATGTATGTTACTATATTGTTCGTTATTTTTTTTTTGTTCTCGATTATTCGTCACTCTCAGTTGTTTCTCTCAGGAAGTTTTGGGATCTGTTTGTTATGTTGCTTCAAGAAGGAGTACCCGGGTATGAATCCAGGGTTTTGTCGGACATCAACTGAGATAATCAGTGTGCTACTAGCAGCATTGGCCACAATCGCCTGCCTCGCCGCATTCGTGACATCGACGATTCATCTGATAAGATTGACCGGTCTCGAATGTTCGCCGCCACGCGTCCGGAACGCAACATGCGCGTGCCGTGTGAGGAGTGAACTGGCAAGTCCCTCAGAACCAATCTTGAAATACATTGATCTTAATTGCCCAGAGGTCGAAGGTATATTCACAATCCTTCTCATATTCTCTGCTGCTTGCAATGCATTCGGAACAATTATATCTGGTTGGTATTGTTATCTTCATTGGAGTACGCGCGACAAACGGCCCAAATACGTTAAGGTTCGAACTAGTATGAGATCAAAGACAAATGAATCAACTTCACGATCAATTTACAATCCAAATTTGAGTGGCCGATGACAAAAGAGATTAAATGTAAACTTTGTTATGAACGTTATAATATAAAAAAACGTGAAAGTATTAAGATCCCTTAGTCATCTTGAGGTTCAGTATTTTTAGAGTAGAATTTTGAATAATACGACAATGTATTGGATAACGTAAATACTATTCGTTTTCAATGATTATAATGGATGAGTTGATTAATGTAACATGGGACAAATGTAGTAAAATAAGAAACAATTGATAAATGCTCATTAGTATTTAATGTGTCGCCGCTATCAATCACAAAGGCAATCATTCGAGTTATAAATTTACAAATATGAGAAAGGCACCTCTCTATACTATATATTGTTTTTTCATCATGACAAAGAATATATAGATCTGCTTCATAATACTTCACCATCCTTTATGATTTTCTTTTGCCAACAGCAGATCAAACATTGGAATAATTGATGCTAATTGCATCTGCCAGAGAATTCTTTGGTGTTATTGACCTCGTAGTTTAAAAATCATGATAAAAAATCAATAAAAAATTTCATTACCACATGCAGTCAATGTTATTTCCTTTCTCAACCATTATTATATTGCGAAAAATGCAATTTACGTTCCAGGCAAGGATGGTAGATTAAAAATCTGATATGATCATAAATTGATATGGAAGATAACATTTGTATATTCTAGGTGGAAAAACTAGCAAGAGCTTTTGATCACTTATAAAATTAGAAAAACAAATCGATACTCTCGTGCATCATGGATCCATTAAGTTGACAGCTGAAGGTAGAAGGTTCAATTGATATTCTCCAAATAACATTGCTGCTAACCATCGATATCGATCTACAACTGACGCCCCTGCCAAAGTATTTCCAAAAAACGGACTATCTTTACATCTAGTTGGCTTTCTGTTTTTTAAAACGAAAGTAATTGACCATCTAGGGAGAAAAAAAAAACATTTTATAAATAGATTATATTTTTCACTTGTCAAGAAAAAATGTTTCTTACCCCATCTGTGGATTTCTCTTGGGTTCGTGACCCAAATACCAAATAATATCTTCAATTTTCCATTCATTAAGTTTCACAGCGCAGGCCTTGTCTTTATAACAGCATAATTTTGCTTGACTGAATTCAAAAAGGTATGTTTTGAAATTCTTCGATTTGGTATCGGCAAATTTGAGTTCACCCGATACAGTCATTGGTGGTTTAACCTGAAAAACGAATTTAATTCCGATGAATTGTTCACTCCTCAGTCAGGTTACGATAATGATTCAACAAATGATAATAAAGATGCTATTTTGATTGATGCAGTTGTTGAGCAATAATGAGAATATTACATCCAGTATTTGTTTTCATCAAACATTAAATTTCTGTCTGTCAATGTCGCATCAACCGCGCATTCTCAATCATATCATGATGTTAGTTATTATATCCGTGCCATCTCTTGTGAAAGTTGAATGCGAATTTTCTACCTCTATTCTCATGAATAAAAAATGTATTTTCCCTGTATATACGTATAAGTAATTTCGGGGGGACCCGTACTTGGCTAGAGACGCTACCGCGTTCCTCGTTCACATTCAACTATCAGCCAGTGAGACATTGACATGCTTCAGTGTTGAATGTCAAATTCCGAAGGAAAAAAATGAGCACAAGTACCCGCGGAACAATGTCCCTATAGATTCTGTCTTTCTTCAGAATGAGAACGTTATCTTTGCGATCGTCAGGGTCCCAGTAGCCCCATCTTGCCACTGCTTCCAATACTTTCTCTGCATGGTGAAGTGGGCGCTCCAGTGCACCCGCCAACGTACATTCCTGAAGACAGAGCTCGTGTGCAGGCGTCTTGGCTTTGTCAGCGAGCTCTTGACAAACATCCGTAGCACTTTTGTGGGGTCCAATCTGAAAATATGCATCGAACAATTAGTTTGGAACACTTTTGTTTACATACTAATAAAAACGATTTCTTTCTATATTTTCTACACGATCAAATTGAATATTGGCCCATCAATCCCACATAAACGTGACACCGTACCGGTACTTCATGCATACTTGCAAAACTAATTCTAAAATCGATTTCATCATGCAGTCACTTATTCCGGAACTGACTGTAGGTGATTGAAAAGCAACAAACGCTCTGCAGTTCGCATGCGGCACTTTTTTACCTAAAAGTAGATCCTCGATTATCAAATATATTGTATATATTTGATTGGTCGAAATAATTTTTGAACAATAAAAAATATTGAAAAATATAATTGAAATTAATGATACGTTGGGTGAAAATTTGTAACGAAATTCACGTGTCAACCTCGGAATGAAGAATAGGTGTCCATACAATTTGAGAGAAAAACGATTGGGTCTTGAATAATTATACAATTTTGTCTGTTCATAACATCATCAGATTTTGAATTCGGATATTCTCAAATGAAATTGACGACCTCTTAGGGATAGCGGCGTGATTTCTCTACATTGAAGAATTTAGTCGAAATGTGATTATGATTTATAAATTCATTTTTCGATACTGAAACTCATACCACGTGACTCGTGACCTTTGTTGTTTTAAATTCAGGAACAAAGGAAACATCGAATTGGCTCAAAACTCTGAGTGGAATCATACGTATATTTTTCGTTGTGATGGAATAATTCGGAGTTTAAATTTTTACCGTAACATTGACACATTCTCCGTCTCTGGTGAACAAATAAATCCAAATTTTCAAATCACCAGACGGCGCGCCCCGCAATCCATTGTTTGATGCATGATGTCGCTCGAGGACTTCGAGTATTTTCGCTTCTTTTGCGAGATCGTCAGCTGATAATTCATACAATTGCGGATACAATTTAATCAAGTCACTGACAACTCGTGTTTCCGCTCTATTCCAATCTTCAGCACTTTTACCACCGGCATGCATTAACGTTGGGCCCCATACTGCTGATATATTTTCTGTTGTCATCAAATTCCTCGAGCTCTGACGACTGAGACAATGAAGATGTGCTAGTATCCGTCGCAATGTTTCCTTAGAAACACGATTTAATGTTGGCATAAGAATTGTCCGATAGGTATTTGCACGTTCATTATCATCCGAAATATCTGAAACGTGACAAAAAATATTTATCGGTGACCGTATATGTTCCTTTTCTATCGTCCTACTGTTTCTGTTTTTGTGTTAATCTCGAAAATCTAAGTTAATAAGTGAATAAAATCATCGCTTTAGGAAACTGCAGTATTCATAGCTGAGTATTCGCAAGTTGGTGTGAGTCTCGCGAATTGAAGTCAACGTACTGTTATTCAATTAAGAAATCATTTACGCACTCTGTTCATTATTATCAACCACATAGAGAACCTTCGTACATTGAATTCTGAACAAATGATGATTCAATATTTACATAATTATCATCTATTTTTATGGTTGAAAACGTATTTCTATTTATCACGGAAAATAGGTCTACAAAAACATTTAAATAAAGCCCTCAATAACCCAATAGCTCCGTGATATTTGTATTGGTATATGTTTAACTATTCAAAAATTGTTTGTTCATTTTGATCATTGATCGGCTTACCAGTAGCTCGACAGAGCACATCGTGGACGTTAGGTGGTATGAGTGGCTCTGGTAAATCGCGGAGAAATCGCCTTAGCACAGTCGCCACATCGTGTTCAGAGTATGAGCCACGCGTGATCTGCGTTGCCCACGCATCTCGTCGAAATGCCTCGAGTAATTTGACAACAGCGCTACTCGATCCGCCCTTCCGATATATCCCTTCGGACATTATACCTGTCAGACAAGAAAGCCATTTCAAAAAAGTCCGTAACTACTACCAGGCAAATTTATTTCAAAAAATTATCTCGAAAGAATTCTTATCTACAACGGAACATTTTCTCTATCACTTTCTAATTTCCTTTTCACTGTCGCAGTCGCATATTCGTCAACATTTGACTTGTTATTCTTTTTTTTTTTCGCCACATTATTCCTTCAATTTATATTTGAGGATAAAAATTTTATTGATTAAAATTTCGTGACAGAGCAGCGTTATTGGATATCCCGGAAATGGCATATTCATTCACAGTTCCCACGTGTACCAACATATCTATCCCATCTATATTTACAATGTACTATATCTTGCTACTGTCACCATTATAAAGGTTCAATGTGGTTATTAGGAGAGCAACGTGTAACATCACAGGTACTAATTTCATCATTGACAATCCCAAAATGTGACTCGCTTAATTGTGGATTGTTTTGTCTTGTCAGTTATTTTATCCCTTTTTTTTTGTTCTCGTATGCTACTCCATGAGGTCGAGATTCGAAATACTACAACGATATATTCATTTCTTTACGAATTCAATTGTCAGGAGAGAGTTTTTACAGAGAAGTTTTGGCGATGAAAATATCAATGATTGATTTTAGATTTGGATTGATATATCGTAAGGGTAACATATAATATCCACGATTATATTTCGTATCTTTCCAAAAAACCATTTAGCTACACTCATGTACGTAAACTTCAATGTAATACTGCCACACCTTTGGGAACCATATGTGTAAAGATTGTGCGCTTCATCACGACTTTTTTTACAAACCCTTGCATGTCATTGCATGATTTCCGATGATTTTAACTATATAGTGATGTGAATTCGACAATTTATTAATGGAATGATATTTCCGTCAGACTCATGTGGCAAATTTTTCGTAAACTTTGCATGATACAAAATGACAGCTAATGTATGTAACGGACGTGATGATGATCCCACAAATCTATTTGGAATGTAAAAAGGCGACTTAATATTTTTTTTTTATATTTTTTTTTCACCCGACTCACCGTGTGCATAAATAAAATTGATACATTTATCGAGAATAACTGGAACATCGTCTTGCGAAAGTTGTTGTTCATCTAATGTGGGCCCGCAGCACGTGGCGGCTTGATAGAGTGCATGACGCCAAGCGGGTGCTTCACGAGAACCCGGTGCCGTGATATGAAGTGCTCCACTATTACCAGCATCCACTACGACCACTGGGATATTGCTGGAACCAGCGATTGGCCCTTCTTGCTCCCTTAATACTGCATTTATCCGAAAGAAAAAATTTTTTTTTATTGGTGAAACAAGTATTTATTTCAATGATAGTATTATGTATGATAATAGTTGTTATCACCTGAGGTGATTCATTTAAACTTCGCGATCGTTATTTTCAATCAAAGACTTCGAGATGCATCAACGTAAAATAATGACAACCAAAACGTGGCTGAATGAATTGAAAAAGTTCTTGATTTTGTTCTGGTTATGTATCGCCTCCTCAATCCAATATCATTGAAAGTTAGTTCATCATATTACGACATATAAGTAGAAAACGAGATTGACATCCGGCAAAATGTCATTGTCGATTTATATATTGGTAGTTCTATTTTAGTTTACGCATTGCGAAATCGTTATCGCTGTATATATTTCTCGATGCGTGAACGATGGATGAATCAGTTGCAGTGTATTTATGCATATAATTTGTTTTTTTTTCTTTTACTGAATATCTATCTTGTTAGTTTATGGCACACAGGCATATGACATCGCTGATTAATAAAAGGGGCTTACCCGCATGAAATAAAGTTATTGTCAATTGTCTCGTCCAAACATCAATACTTACGTATACAACGAGCTTTACGTAGATCCAACTGTTCAAATTCCACTGGTTCCAAATTTTTCGTATAAATTAACATTCTTTGTTGAAGTAATACCCACGCAGCGAACCATGAACCAGTAACGCCAACCTTGTATTGGAGAAATCACAAAATTGGTAACTCGATATTTACACATTGAATATAATAGGATTTTCAACTGTAGGCACAACGAGGAAAAGAGGTCCGAAGGAACATTATAAGAAGCAATAGTCGCTTATAACGAATTATAACTTATAATACAATATTCTTTCAACAAAATATAGTGGTTAATGAAACTTTCATTTGCATTGTACTCATTATCATGACAATTTTCATGGTTCTCTAATGAGCCGCGTATGCGAAATTTAGATGGAGGTTGATATATCTGTTCACCTAACATGAATTAATTCTTTGCGGTTTCCATCGAATTCCGCTCTGAATGAATTGCCCGACCCGAAAACATATAAAAATATTGTTATTTCCGGAACTTGATTAATTAATAGCAGCTCCGAACTTTTCCAAAATCAAGCAATATTTTTTCTTCACACTGTAAAGACCAAAGAATTAAAATACTCGTAGCCAAAAGATTTCATCCCAACAATATAGAAAAATTGGTTATAATGTGTTATTTACGTATTCTTTAACTCGGTCTACATGGATCAACAAGTAACTCGGATCATGTTTATGTTTCTCTTCTAATGCCAAATGCAGCGTCAGGTTTCAGAGATGGAATTAATGTGCTTCTCGCATGCTGGGTAGGACAGTGAAGAAACGGGGGGGATAAAGAGACTCGAGTTGCAGCGGAATAATAATTATTGAACGTCACGGTGGTCTTATAAATGTGTGAAAGTTTCCTCGTTGTATTTACAGGCGAGCAATGAGCAAACAACTAACGAACACTTCAATAACTGACCTTGAGATATGCCCAACCGACACGCGTCAATTCTGATGAATATTTAGCCGGGAAAATTGGGGTTAAAGCTTCAAGAATTCTCTGTGCCCATATTCGACGCTCAGTAATTCCTTTAGCATAAAAAACATGTATGCTCGGTCGTCCCGCGCCACTTATAGCTATACAATGAACTGTTTCTCCATCGGCAGTCCTTAAAGAAATATAACAATTCCATTAGTACAATAAGCGATAAAACGTTGAATGAATCTGGCAAAAATCGGTGGGAAATTCGATTTTAAATATTCATCGAGTGATATGTACGAGATGAAAAATAAAAATAGGTGTATATCCTACGAATGGTATTTCGAAAATAAAAAAAGAGGAGAGAAAATTCATTGGTATATTTTTCATTTAATATAGTTTGGAAAGAATATAAATGTATATCAATTGTATTATTACAATTCATAAGAAATCTGTGAATTAATTGAACTATCGCTAAAAATTCTATTGGGTTTTGTGTTTTTTCAATTTTGTAGTTTTATGGTACATTGATTGATTGGTTTTGCCTTTTCTTTTATGGCCATCACAATATAACTGATGGTCGGTTACAATCGACTCGCAGGCATTATTACCACTTTAATAAAGTCCAAAGAATTATTGTCATTGCACTCACTTGACATCCTGTAGAAGATGAACGCTCTGTATACTGTCAAGCTGCACAGTTTCCTTCAACGACGTCATTCCTTTGTCGACATAAAAGCAAATCTTTTGATCCGATAAAACAGCAGCTCTTTGCACTAAATCTTTAGCACGTTCAATACCAACGCCCGCGCGATAAACGATTCCCCGATGACAAATTGGAATTACTTGGGATGATACCTTTGGTCGTTCCATTTTCATTGGCGTATTATTAATTTTACTTACATCGCTATTTTCACGACCTCTCAATAATTTTGTGCCCTTCATGAAATTCATCATATTCGGTCGAACATGAGATGTTGAATCGTGTCGTAATTTTTTCAACTTTTGTATCATTGATGTTTTGCGTTCATCCACAGGTTTAGCAGCAATTGATGATTGTTCTATGTCCTTTTCAGTTCTCATCGTTGTTTCATTTGGCACAGCAATAGATACGGTATTATGACAATTTTTAGTTGATGCCTTTCGGGGTGGTACTGCTGGTTGTTTTCTTCTGGCTAAATGGACAAGCTTTGGCAAGAGAGCTGGATTTTTACCCGATATTTTCTCTGGTACTTCAATCATTTCAACTTCGTCATATTCATTTTTGGGCAGTGAGTCGAATCTTTTTGGTGGAGCTGGTGGAATTAGTGGAACTAGTGAAACTGGAGGAACTGGTGATGATGGTAAACAATTCTCATTTTGTTCATTGTCTGTGTTTTCATTGGTTTCATCGTCTTCAGCAATATCGCGATCACGATCATGAAGGTCGACCATGCTTCCACCGCTGCTGGGCGATTCACTAGTTGCCAATAAAGCTTCCAATAACATCAAATCATTGTTTTCATAATTTCCATAAGTATTCTCTTCAGTTTTCGCAAAAGGATCAAATTCAAACAATAGTGACTTACTCTGCGGCTTAATATCGCCTGTTGTTAACATTCCGTGAACTTGGATGGACGGTCTGGGTGTCCAATTTTCATATAATGAATTCGTCACTGACATAACACTGACATTTGTTGTAGACAAAGCCCGCTCACGTCGAATCGATTCATTTTCATCTTCTTCAACACTCGATATTGTCTCTAAATCATCAGAAATTTCACTTTTATCGAAAACTTTCCCAGCAGTTGAATCGTAAAATGTCCATGAATCAGATCTCGAGACCCTTTTTGGCGTATCATGAATCATTGAGTTAACTTCAGATAAATTTAAACTTTGATCCGAGTCACTGTTACGAGTTTGTAAACAATCAATGAGGCTGTTGGATTCGGGAAAGTCAACATAACGCTCCGAGACTGATGAGGATAATGTCCCATATCTACTGCTACCGGAAATAACAGACTGTAGTTCGTCGTAAATGGATTCATCAGGAAGCGGTGGAGGTGGATAAATTGGCGGCGGTGGACTGTATCGTGTTTCAGTCAGGTCCTCTTGGTTTTTCATACTTCTCAAATTTGTTTTCAGTGGACTGTAAAATGATATTGAACTGAAGATATCGTTGCATGCTGTTGGCATTGATACACACCTCTCATCATCTTTTCTGTTCTTTTTCTCATCATCATTATCAGTGTTTGCACTCGTCGTCGTATATCCGTCTTGACTTGTCGAAGTAAGTCGTCGCGTCAATAAATTTTTCACCGATTTTTCTAATCTAATACTGGCATTCCGTGTACTTGATATCATTGCTTTACCCTTCACTGTCATTTTTTCGGATATCTCATCTTTAAATTGACGAGATGATGTACCAAAGTTTTTGAACACATTTTTTTCGGAATTTGAACTGCGTGATTCAATTGACTTTCGATCATCGCTCTTCTCCGATAAACTTGATTCACTCGGACTCAACGATCGCGGTGGTGCTGATGGTGGTGACGGTGGTGTTAGTACTTGGAGATTTCTGGGCGCTGGTACTGGACGCTCGCAAATTATTGACCGAGGTTTTGGAACAGGTTTTGTATCCATTTTCGAATCTTTTCCCTTCCAAATGTGTCACACGAGTATTTCTTTGTACTCTCAACTCATAAGTTAATCATACGTTGAGTGTCATTGGCGCGCATGGCATTGCTGTACGTATAGTGTCTCAGATAGATGGACGTATAGTAGTATGTAGTAGCAGTATGATTCATCCTCTGATGTTTGTTGTGTCAGAACCTTGCTCGTAACATTCCATTACTTTCTATTCAACACTGTCATTTTTCACCAAATACTCCATATAAATTTCCAATCTATTAATCGAAAACTCATGTCAATGTCATTGTATAAATGGAGTTCTTGTACAAGAAGTCAATTAACAAAATAGAAATCGCCACCATCGCAATGTGGAATAAATCAAATTATTATCACAGACTACTAATAATATATGTGTGACATTGCTTCACAATTACAGAAATAATGTCAAGTGATTGGTATTCTCAGGATCTCTTGATGAAATGCGAGATTTAATTTAAGTGCACATTTAGTAACATAGAAGACTATTCATGCTTTTGGTACTGAGTAATATTTATCTGTACGGCTCCGGCTACTCATATACTTGTATGAGTATCTATATAAAATCAAATGGTCTTGTTTCATCAGAACATTTTTATTAAAAAAAAAATAAAATACTAATGTGTGGCTGCCCTTATTTATGACACAGATATATATATATGTATATATATATATATATATACAGCTGATTACTTTGCTATGGCAGAGATAAACTCATCGACGGATACACAAGCGCGCGCGCACCACACACACACACAAATGCGATATAAAAGAATGCGCAACAAATGGTCTCTTTACTTGGTTTTTCAAAAATCCAGCATCTGTTTTACCAATAAATGGATTACCATGAAGGCATAAACATTACAATCTGTATAATTATCACGTGCATACAACCACTAATAATGAATATTATTATTTTGTTGAATGATTGAAATGTCAAAAAAATTGTATATAACCGGAACTATAGTTTAAAGATACTTGTATATGCTTGTATAGAATGTGAGAGGCTTTGTCGTTATTTGAAACTCACATGCACATAGAAAACACACACGTGTTGCACTCACTCACATTGTTCACACTTGTTCACACTCATGCGTCACATACACACGAGTGCACACAACAATAATCACCGTATGTATACCTCCACGATTGTTCGGGACTTCGCCCACACGAATGCCACAATGCCACTAGTAGTTCATACTGGTTTATACCATTTATTCTTTGCATTCTCTCTCTTTTTTCACATGACTCCCCACTATTCCACCAATGCCCCACCATTCTCCGATATATATATATATCTGTGTGTATTATTTTAACCTCAATCCCCTTCCACATCACTTGACATCACTCTATACCATACCCCGCCAACTCCCGCCAGCGATCCAATACGCCGACGTTGCTGACTGTTCTGCTTGGTTCTGCTCATGTCGACGATACCAACTAACTTTTACGTTCTATACCTCACTTTTGAACTGCACTTTTCCTCAGATATCTACGCGCGTTGAGTTTTCCCAACTATAATTAATCATCAGAAGTAAAGATTATAATGAAGGAGAGGCGAATAGGGTCACATGAGGAAGATCGTTTTTCCGTCACCTAAACATACATATAATTTGAAAATATAATGATTAAAAAGTTTATGAACCGGAATAATATCTATTTAACATAGTTGTCTGAAAAATTGAGTCATTCGTCTAATCATGACTTCATTACTTTGTTATGCAATGTAATTCATGTATATGCATATACATATGGTGTCACAAAGTTGAGAAGAGCGGACAGATATGCGAATTGTTTGCATCATATGAACAATATAATATAGTTCGAAATATCGATACAGGTTATCTATGCGTTGTCGCAGATATGGAAAGAATGGGTAGTATTGTGAGAAATGATGGAAGTGATGCTATTCAATGGACAAAATTGAAACATAGGTCAGAGTTAATACAGACAAATGGTATCAACAAGTATACTATCATACTATTGGCGATAAGATACTGTTAGATGTGAAAAGTATACTATGGATATTGAACCGATTTTTCGCCAATGTACAATAGTATTTTTTGACTCTGGAGATCAGACTCATTTGAATTACACACAAAGAATAAGTAAATTGGAGTTTGATAATTGCGCTCGGTTTTGTCGAAAATGCAAACTCCGCAAATAGTTATATTCATATGCAATTATGAATATATATCCACAAGCTGAAATAGTCTCATCATTTGTTGAATATAACATACTTGATCATATATCTATTCGAATATAGCGACATATGATCACGCAAATTATGTTTCATTGATAAATGAACTTGAAAGCGTATTCATATTTTCAATTTTGATTCATAAGCTTGATACATTCATAAAATAACATGTTGCAGATGCATAATGGAGTTTGATACGTCGCCAAACGATTCAGATCTTAAATGTTATAAATATGGGACAGATTTCTTGGGCCAGAGCAGTGAAAAAAGTGATTTAACTTCGCGGATCCTAAGAATATCACTGCGGAACTTAGGCCGCCATTTATACTTTGAATTCTTATCAATTGTTAATGAATCGGAAAATAATGATAAAAATATGACATACTTGTATTTATATCAGTAAGTTGTTTATTATAAGTGATGAAATATTCTTCTTGACTCATTGAACTATTGGCTTTTATAGTTTAAACTTTTTTTCATTAATTTCGCCAGACTCGATGTACGTGTTATGCTAAACATACCATTTCCTCATTCATGTGAAACTTACAACGACGCCGTTGAAAAAGTCGATCAGTGTGATATTTACAATAATGTCATAGAGCTTATATTATGCGTGCATGTCATATCACATTACGTCGTTTGATATAATAACAAGGTGAAGAATAAACAGAATTGGGTATGTAAGTACGCTTAGTGGACTCTCCGAGCTCGGCGAATTTGTTCTAGTGTCACTTCGATACTGCAAAACACACATTGTCATGTCGTCCTGATGTAGTGAATTCCGTCCGGAGCTCAATTTATTGTAATTAATTTATTACGTTAAACTGGATCTGTACTGAGCTCGCACCTGATTGTTATTATGGAAATTTTGAGACGGTCTCATCTTGCCCGTTTGCTGGCAATCAAATTCGTCAAATTATTTCTCGCCTGTACGATGTATAACGTCTGTGGTCGGAAATATCGCAAGTCGAAATGAGAATCGGGAGAAGTAAGAATATCATTGTTCTTGAAACAAGTAGATATGTGAGGACCAACAAAATTTCTGACAAAAGAGATATTGAAAATAAATAATCATTATTATCACTGTTGAAGAGCAATATATATCGAGTGACTGAAAGTAAAAGGTTGTATGTGCCAGTATATACGTCCTTTCATTATACTATCAGGAAGACAGGCTAGTCTCAATATGCGGAAAAGCGAAATAAACGGGCTCAAGTAGACCAATTTCTGATTCACCCTTTATCAATTATTTTTTTGCTTGATCCCTAAACTAATAATAAAGAGTATTGACCAAACTATTTGATTTTACGGATTTCTTCGTTACTTATTTCAGAAACAGGAATGGTGGGATCTGAATGTCTCAGAAAATCAGGTGTCTATTGATGAGATGCATTGAAAAAAGGTGATCTAAAGCATAAATTTAATTGATCAAAAACAAAAAAAGTTTCTTAACGTTTATGTTGTCTGTGGATAGGGCGGAAAGTATGCAACAATATTAACGTCCAGTGTGAAACTTTGAATGCATGCAAATGTATTGGGATAAATTTGTCATCGATACGCCCTTTTAACATCTGCAACTAATATTCTCGCAGGTATTAGTGTAGTAGCTATAGCTACTACACTAATAGATATGTATACATATCTATTATTCCTTCTGCAGCCCGTAGACGCGTCCTCTTTCTCTTTGCAACGTGCCCAATGCATTTCTTTTTATTATTATGTTGAATATATTGCATACTCAACATTGTATTTTTTTTTATATTTATGTCATCTTGGATCCTTGTGTGCTCAGCTATAAACTCCTGTCTCTTTTGAAAAATCCGAAAAATTTCGAAATTTCTTGCGGGAATTTATTCTAGAGAGATCGCATCAGGTTGAGAATCACGAATAAAAGTAGATTTCACGATGAAAAAAAAACTGGCATACCTCCTCAATAATAACAGAAATGAGACTAATAATAATGACGATTTTAAGAATAATGAAAAAATAAGAATAATAACTACGGATTAATGAGTCACAGGGTGAGATCCGGTCGAGCAAAATGCTTTTCTCCAACAGTGTCGATGATGAAATATAATGAAGGAAGACATAATGGGTGTACAGGAATGATGGTTGAGATTCGAGTTTTTGTGTATGTCATCTACTTCTAAGTCAATGAAAATGGATGAAACGGTGTCAGCACCCTTTCCAGTTATTAACGCGATGTCTTTCAATAAAATGAATTTCATTTCATCTTTTTTTTTTCTTCATTTCCGCTGTTTATGGCACTACACTGAGAGAAAAATTTAATTCACACAAGTGAATTCGGCATTGATTCAATAGAATCTGTCATTCAATAGTGCCATCGAAATATTTAATTGGAATATTATATAGTTTTGAAAAAATTTATTCAAGTGAACAATATATATTTTAGTTCTACCATAATATGGTGTTCTTCATATCTTTCTCTTGTTTGCCATAATATGAGTTTTCTTTGAAAGAATAGTAGAACTTATTGATAAGAAAACCTTGAGTGTCAAATCAAATATAAAATGAATTATGCAGAATGAAGATTTATTTGGACCAATAGTTTTTAGAATCTATGTTATCATATATGTACTTGAATCACTTCTCGACCTATGTATACAGGGTGCATGGAGTGTTACTGCGATACATTTTATATTTGACAGAAGCTCATAATTAATCGAATCAACTGTTTTTTTAATTGAGTCAAATAAAAATTCTGTTAGTTAAAAAGTCGATACAGTTAGTAAGATAACACGGGAAGTTAAATAAATCGTAAATGTGTGCCCCTGAAACGAATATGCAATTGTACAATGCGAATATGTATTTGCTTCAATAGTATTTATAGTCGAAGAAGTCGTGTGCGCCATTAAATCACTCTCTAGCTTGCATGAATGTGAAGAATATGATCTTGCTACTATTCCTTTTACATTTGGAAAAAGTTCACAATTAATCGAATAGTACATTTATTTAATTGAGTGAGATAAAAATGATGTCAGTTGAAAAGTCGGAATAGTTAGTAAGATTAGACGGGAAGTTCAATGAATCGTAAATGCGTGCCCCTGAAACCGATAGACGATTGGTGCAATTGCAATTATAGTCGAAAAGATCGTGCCTGCAATTGAATCACTTTCTGATTCACATGAATGCAAAGAACATGCTGTTGCTACTATTATTTTTACATTTGGGAAAAGTTCACAATTGATCGGAGAGTTTACTTTTTCTATTGAAAAAGAATAAAACCTACGATCAATTGAACTGAACATTTGTCTAGTTTGAATCGATATTTAGTTCGGAGAAATTATTCGTTAACTTGTTTCTTCTTAAAATATGATTGAATAGATTTTCAACTAAATATTCGTTCGTTCGAAACGATGATACAGTTTTTATGGCAAAAGATTAATTCACCATAAACAAATATTCGGTTGTTGTAGTACTATTCTCCATCATTATGACCGTGTACATATTGTCCTTACAATGAGTTATTCAATCATATATTCAATTCATCCATACACATATTTGGTACTGTACTATCCCGATTTTTTTCCAGCGGTCCTATTTTTGTTCTCGTCCAATTTGGTTAGCTGGGGGGTGGTGTTCGTGGATTGTAGGCGCATCTGCTACCCACCACCATCCGTACACCGGCACGACGGCAAGTGTCGTAGTCCTTCTCCCAAGTGGTAGAGAATCGGGATCGCACTGTACCTACAAGAATCTATTTATTTGTTAGCAATTGTTTAAAGGATGTTACCATATTTTATTTTGTTTCAATACTTACTTTCGTTGCGAAATTTTGTGTTCCACCTGGAGAAATATTCGAAGAAAATTTGGTGCTCTGGCCGGGATTCGAACTCGGGACTTTCTGCCGACAACTCGATTGCTCTGACCACTGAGCTATACACTAGCCTGCTTCCCACGTTCATTCGGATCCTTCTTATATTTTGTGATTTCATATTTATTCATGAAGAAAAGAATATTTCATTGTGACAACGACACATTCATTCATTCAAGCCTTTGCCAAAAAAAAAAAAATGCCAGAACTTTTTTTTTCATTGAGAAAAAGAACACTTCTTTCAATGAATCAACCTAACTGCTGAATAAAATTGAGCAATAAACGAATCGAACGAGCCAAGTCGAATTAAACCCCGAGCGTGGCTACAAGTTGAATATAAGAAACCTATCCAGATATTTCAACGATTCCATGGCAAAGGTCGTAGGGCGCTCGATTAGTGTACCCGAGGGATCGGGATCGATCCTCGGTACTTTTGTTTAAAATATATGCGAATAAATACGCACTATATTGATAGAGTCGTTTTAATTCATAGGAACACTTCTTTTTTCCTTTTCCATCGATTCCAAAAAAAACTTACTTCCGATGTTTTCAGTTCATTAACACAAGAACATTCGTTATTGAGTCAATGGAAAAACGATTGGAAACTGATTGCAATCTTATCAGTTATACAGGGGTATAATATATAGAAACGTATATTTGTGATAAATAGTTTTCCATTTGGTATCAGTAAAAACCTGTATAGACAATCATACTTCTATTGTGTGGAACAAATGCATTTGTCATTTTTCAAGTCATATACACGACTTCTTTTTCTAAATGTTTTTTTTTAATTCAATATTCAGTTGATTCAATCGTATGTAGAATAAAACTGCCTACATACAACAATAAAAAATAACTTTCGTTCAACTGCTTCATTTCTTTGCCAAAATCACATAATTACTCTGAACAACTCCGCCAATCAATTTGATCAGGAATTTGAATTTTTTCAATAAAGTATTCATACTTTTATAGCAATAAAAAATGAGCTCGAACAGTCAATAATCAAAGTTTTCAAATGAACGAAATAACTGATTGATCCGATGAAAATATTTTACTTGAGTCTAACAAAAATCGCGATGCAATCTGGCTGCAGCAATGTATTTAGTTCAACCATGTATAATAAGAATTTCTAATAGAATATTAACTTCCATCGAGTAAGAAGATTCAAGACTAAATTATTTGTTTTTAATTCCATATTTTGTCAATGTAATCGTATATATAATTGAACTGCATACATACAACAATAAAAAATCATTTTCGTTCAACTGCTTCGCTTACATGCCGAAATCACATAATTACTCTGAACAACTCCGCCAATCAATTTGATCCAGAATTTGAATTTCTTCGATCAAAAGTTTATACTTTCATAACAATAAGAAATGGGCTTAAACAATCAATAGCTGAAGTTATCAAATTAACGAAATGAATGATTAATCCGATAAAAGCATTACTTGGGACTAACAAAAGTCGCAATGAAATCTTACCGCAGCAATTCAGTTAATTCAATCATCTAGATGTAGTCTTTCTAATAAAATATTAATTCATATTGAGTACGTAGATTCAAGACGGAATTTTTTTTTTGAGAATAAAATATTGTATGGGCTCAATAGCATATATTCTTCAGTCAATGAAATATATAGTTCAATTGAATAAAAAAACCAAAATTATTATACTTTTGAAAACAATGACAGTATTGTTGAGCTACGCATATATTTACTTCAGCTGAAAATATTACAGTTGAATTAATGGAATATATTCCAATAACATCAATTTTATTGAATCAACATTTTTTTTTTCTCAGTGTACTGACGTTAACATCAAGGATAAATTGGTCTGCATACGGCAACTTTCAATTCCTCAGTAACTTGATGCGATAAAGGATGTAGGTCATTTTATTTGTTTCCGTCGATTCTAGATCGATAAACTAATAACTATACGACGAGGGATGAAATTCTTCTGGAAGCACGGAAGTAATTCGATCAACTAAGCAAACATATGAAATCATCTACACTCTACATATTCTGAATGATTCTAAATTAATTGAGTCATATCTCCTTCTCTCATTATAAACTGAAAAACTCCTACAATTGGAAAACTTCTGATGAGAATTTGCTGGTTTGCTCCCAAGAACTTTTCGTCCACAGAAATAACTACTGGTTGAGTTCATGGGCCAAAAAAATGGCGTGTACGTTTTTATTATTCTCATAGTCCGGCGATATGTAAATTGCTTTGAATCAGTACTCCAATAATTAGTCTGTGGCTATTTTCTTTATTGTAAAGTGATTAGCTATAAATTAAAAATAGTGAAGTGTTCACAAATCACAATACAATGACAGAAATGTACTTTTTTTTTTTTCAAATTAATTCCATTCATGTAAACATGTATGTCGAAGCACATACATATAAATGTGTGTGTGTGTGTGTGTGTGTGTGTCACTGTGTGTGTACGTGCGAGTGTGTGTCGAGAGAGGATTTCGAGAGTATAGTCAGACGTACGAAATCATGAACAAAAGATAGAAAATTTCAGATTAATTTTTCTGCAACTGGGGGAAAACAATATAATAATTTGTTAAGGAAGTAACTAGTGGCACCTTCTTATACGCTGCTCATTTCATTAACCTGTATACATTTGTAATTTAAATAAGTACATATTGATGAATTGCCGGCTTCAATTTTAAACTTTCTGGTGCTCGCTGTTGTTTCGTTCTATCTTTTCTTCTTCAATATAACTGTATATGGTAATTGGCGCTTCATTAGGATTTAAGAGCAAATATATTATCACATTCAGATTGTTATGCATTAATTCTTAAGACATTTTTCAATGACTTCTCGACGATACTTTACACAGCAGTCTCTTCGAGAAGCCATGTATAAATTAGTCTCGAGTGTCTCGCAAAATATTTGTGAATACAATCGACTAATATTGATACTCGAATCATTAGACAATAGTTAATTTTATTCCGTATATCTGACGTTTTTTGTTCCAATTTCCAATGGCGTAGACACTCGAGCTATATATTATTACACGTTGCTTGTTCCGTCTTATATTTAAGAAACATTAATATAGAATATATATTTCATTATCATATAAGTATGTTTATAGTATACATCAGGACACTTATAATCTATAGCAAAAATTCAACAGTTAAAAGATATTTGTTTTGTTGGTTTATCATATTAACAATCAATGGTATACTTGGACGTTCATGGGAATGCTGTACCCGACAATTGAGCAGATCTTTCCCTGTTACACATATATATTATTGCAAACTCTCAAAATGTTCATTTTTTCTTCCGTTTGTTCCATATACTTATTTTTTGTTTTATTTTGGCACACGAAACATTCATAGCAATAAAAGAAATAATTGACTTGAATTAAATTGAAATATTTTCATTCGCACATAGATACAAATTATTTCGTTGCACATATTATACCACATCCTCATATTTTTCACCATATGCAAAAAAATATTTTGTGCGCGCATGTAAATGATTGTATAAAAGTTCCTTTACTAAATTGAACAGCGGCAAAATTGTTTCGCGTGTTCTCCATACATATAAGTAAACATCATGTATAAATATAAAGTATGAGTTAAAATACAATGTATATCAAAAAGCAAGAAAGTAAATATGTATATTATCCATATATCCACTTAGACAAATAGGCGTTTATTCAGCATGAGCCTTCTGCATATTTTCTTCCAATCCCTCCACACCATTATAGCTATGTATCATTATATGCACGTGTATATATATATATATTTAGTTTCATCATTACTATTGCGAACGGAAGTAGAGTTATTTTGGATTATCGACTAGATCAAGTTTTTTATACATTGAAAATTGACAAATATATATATATATATATATATAGATAGTTAATCGTAAAAATCTTTTTTATTTTCATTCAATACTAGGCATGAGTTATTTATTCAATTGGAATCGTGCAATGCTCATAAAAAAATAAAAAACCCTCAACGCAACCCTCTTGAAGACGTTTAAATTAACTTACACCAATCATTAATGGCAGATAAAATAAACATACATCGAATAATCATTAATAAATAGCACCGTTTCTTCATTCTTCATTCAGAGTCCTCGTGAAATTGCATTTTCCATTGAAAAAATGCGTAATATTTTTTTTCAATTTTGTTATAGTCAGTCTTCAAATCGCCAATCACATGCTTACCAATTAATTTATTCTTTTTTTTTTTACTTCAACAAATAGAAAGAGTAGAATGTTATCCAGTCTCATTATATATAATGCAATTAAAGTAAACGAGGACTCTGGTACATATCATTTGCAGTCTTCATAATAATAATGATCTCAATCGTATCACGATGACGGATATCAGAGCGGCCGTCATAAACTTTGCCTTTCAGTCTTTCACTTTGCCAGTCTAAGATTTCTAGCACCATGCATCAGCATATATATCTTCATTTACCTCGATCATGATTCAAATTATCGCGAGACAAAATGAACTTAGACTTATGAGACGAATATACTAGGGATGAATTGCGCACATAGAATTTCGAAATAGTTTGTGTAGTTACTACACATATCATTTGACAGAAGAGCATGCAATTATTCTTATCTTTTATTGTTATTCTCACTAAATCGTATTTTATCTATACGAGAGATGGTAAAAGATTATATTAAATCTATAAGAAGTGACTTTCAATATTCCAAAATGAATCCTCCGCAATTTCGGTAATAATTATTGGAAAAACGTATCATGATTTTTATAAATTTCTGTTGGAAATTGCAGTAACAGTTTACCGAATCCCAGAATATAAAGTGGAAATAGAATCGCAATTAATAGGCTTGATCCATTCGATAGGTGATAAAAGTCGACTTTTCAAAAATATTTTCGTTCGATAGTATTACCGTTCAAATATATATTAAATATATTTCGATACCTAATGTACCGGGAAAGTTGAAATTTTGCACAGGGAACCTTGATAAAATTATGTAGTTTTTTCTCACATGCCTCGTTTCACACATCATAGATCAGTTTCATAAGTTGAAAATATGCAAGTTCCCACTCAGAAGTCACATATCATATACACATAATTATCATTTACGAGAAATCGATATTATTGTAATCTACTATGACCAAATTTTTTTTTCTCCATTTTAAGGAAATAATTATAATTTTTTTTCAATATGCAAATCAATGAAGTTATGAGTTACTGCGCAATCTGTTCGGCAAAGACTACCGTGAAAAATTATTCTGTCTGGACAATTTTACAGGACCATGTGTTCGAAAAATCGACAGAACGCAAACGTTTATTATTCCGAGATATATAAACATTTTTTATCGTTAAACTCTTTGCGATTATGGGCTCCACCTTATTATTTGTGGATTAATACAATGGTATCGACTAACAAGACCACCATCAAGGAAAATTACAAAACAATACCATCGCACCGATTACTGATAAGTCATATTTACTAAACTGTCTGCGAACAAACTTTCGATTTGCATGACGTCCATATTTAGTAATCAACAGACGCAAGGAACAAAACTGTTAACAAATTGGTTGACCTAAAAGCTCGTGACCTCTTGATTTGGCGTGATTTACATCATGTATAGTTTATATGGTAATACTAGTCGATGTTGTCGTGTTTGAATATTTTACTGGTAATTTGGGTTTTCTAATATTAATTATCCGGATAGATATTGAAATCCGTTTTCCTTTAAGATTGAGAACCGAAATAGTATATTATTCTTCGATCACACACAGGTGTGATTCCACAATCGCACGTTATTTTCTACTTCAGAACTAATACTAAAACATTTTACATGTGGAAGAATTCAACCGTACACAACGAGATTTTTAACTTTCCTTTGGCCAATTGAAAGAACAGGCGTTGAATTAGCTGTACCCGGAGCGGGTAATGATCTGACAAAATTGAGCGGTATAAAGTCATACCTATAGGTGTATATATACGCCATCCGATAGAAGCCAACATTGGATACAATTCAAAAGATTGAGACTCGATACTGCACGCTGAATTTACATACTCATAGTACCACTCGAATCTTGTGTTTTCTCAGTGCATGAACGATTAGTTTAACTGTATGATCTTCACATGAAGTTATTTCAATTTATCTGTGTACGTCACCCAAATTACTATTCACTTTTTTCTCCCTAGCATTTTTATCGTTTATTGACGTATTTAGGACGTTTAAATTGGTTGCTCGTGCGAGCCTATTACTCTCGATCGAGCAACCCTTTCGTTAGTCTGTCCCATTATTATCCGAAGATGGGGATTTGGCTGGAGTATGTACAAGGTTCGACACTGAATCGACACCAGTTTCTGCTGGATTTATCAACATACCTCGTGGACTAAATGTGTCGCAATAAAGATTTTCTTTTTTATGAACTCTACGGACGTGGCTTCGCAAATTGTCACGGCGTGCACTTCTATAAGCGCAATGTGGACATAGATGAGGCTTCTCACCAGTATGCATACGCCGATGTTGAATGAGCTGTAACGGACCAACATGAAATTCTGTTTTAATATTAATTACACGGTGTGACTAAAACCGAAAGATCGAAGAGACTATTTTACATAATCTGTGAATTAAAACGGCAGAGAGGCACGTGGAAGAACTTTTGAGTTTCGTTCTCTATGACAATACGGCCAATCTACGCAGAACCGCTGAGAAAACAATATTGAGAAAAAAAAAAGAAAACGCTAAATATCATATAGTTAACAGATGTTATACTTTCTAACATAAATCTATGTTAGTTTTTAATTTTATACTTTATATCAATTTATTCATATATTTGAGCGAATTTTAGGGAATGAAGCAGAAGAAAAATCCTACGTCAACTTGGTGATGAGAATGAAATTTCCAACGAATTAGACCTTTTGGTTTTAGTTATGCGGTTATGTAAAATGTAATGATTCCAACAAACTTTTTTCAGTTGGACGGTTCGGAATACACAGATGTCACAGCAAAAATATCTATCATCGCGATGCCTTCTCATATGTCTGCTTAAATCCACTTCGGATGATCTGTCTGCGCCGCATACAGCACAACTAACTCGTGTTTCTGGAGCTGTACCTCTTGCGTGTGCTCTCAAATGCCGTTGAAATGCTTTTTCTATGGTGCAAGCGTAGGTACAGAGGGAACATCTGTACTCTTCTCTTTCATATCTTTAGCGGGATCAAAAATATAATAATTATTCTGTGATAATGGTTCATCGGTTAACCCGAGTGGAATTACGAAATAAATGAATTTCGAGTACCTATACCTGACGCGCTGCAGTGCTAGTGTTCTTTTTTTGCCCGATGGTGCTATTTCTTGAGCGACATGAGCAGCAACATGAGTTTCTATTTCGCATCTTGACGTGCTGGTGAAATCGCAATCAATTGAAGGACACCTTCGGGGATCACCGGTGCCGCCTGTATCCAAACTTGATGAAGAAGCTGAATGACAATCAAGAATGTGTTTCTTCAATGCCGGTCTTGTGGCAGCCACAATTTCGCACGAGCCACATGGATAACCGCGATATGTGTCTGCAACTGGACTGTTATCTCTGGACCTTGAACCATAATTATTCAATCAAACGAAATGCAAATTGTGATTAATGATTTATTGATTAGCAGGCTGATAGTACTTTTCATTGTACGAAGATTGATCACTCATCTCTGAATCGCTGTCTGACGGCAGCGATGGTACTTCAGTAGCTTCAAGAGCTGCTGTCGCGGCCGACAGTCTTCCCAGCATCGCTGTGTAGGCACCAAGGACCCAACCATTCAACATTGGATTCACCGTTCCGTCCTGATAGTCAAGACATAATTTCGTTAATCTCGAAATCTCGTAATCTTAAACTTTGTATCATTTGATTACATTCACAGTTGATGTTTTCCAACCAAAAACAGCGACAACACATGGTTGCGAATATGTAATTATTATTTTATTTGAAAATTGCATGAACTGCTGTCAACAATTGAATACTTCAAAATCAAAATATTGCTAAACATTGAAAATCACATAATGTTCGCGAACAAATAATTCTCACCATTTAGAAAACAAAAGGAACTTTTATTTCATAATTATCGGAAATATTAAACATTTTTTTAACTTTCTCCACCGGAACGATTGAGGATAGATACATAATGGTTGAAAACAGAAGTGCGGTGCACGAAACGTAGTAGAAACTAGATACTCGTTATTCTTGTCACTCGTTATGTTGCGCCGGAATTTCCATTTTCTGATTCAACATCGATTTTTTGAACGAAATGTTCGAATTTCGGAGCCACCAAATGGAGTTTCAATGAAAAAAAAAACGACCTTATGATTAAAAGCACCTCGTTTCGAAGCTTCGATTGACGATGGAAACAGTTTTTTCGAAATTTTGCGGTCACCCCCTTCCCTCATTTGCCCTTTTATCTGCGAATGATCCAGATAAAATATAGAAACTGACTTGGATTTTGATGCGCAATTGGAATAAACGTAAAACTCGATTTTCTTTCAAGGACTGTGATGAGTATTAGCTTCAAATAAATGAATCATGATAGTAATAATAATATCAAATTCAACCTTATCAAAGCTAAAGCAAGCCATTGGATCCAATTTGTCGGTCAGTAGGTTATTATTTCCTGATGAATGATGTGAGCTGCTCGAACTCGCGGAGTCACTTTCATCAGCGAGATCGTCATTGTCATTTTCATTTGGTGCATGATTCTATTGGAAATTAAAAAGGGAAGCATAATCGTCCAGTGATATCAAACTTATCAATCCAATAAATAGTTCCATAATTTAATATCTTATATAAATACTTGATTATCATGCTCATCATCTTCATCTCTTTCAATGTTCGTTTCGATGTCTTGCGATTTTTTACTTGTATCTGAGGGCGAGTCAGCGTCATTCCCAATTTCATCTCTTGTTGATGATGATTTAGCAGTGAGTTCCATGGCCTCGTATGGACCATCATCGATATCACCAATTCTACCCGCTTGATCCTGATGATAGAGTGAACTCAGAGCAAGTGTTGCCCGCGAAAACATATGGGGTGTTACACCTGACGGTAATATCGGTTGGCGACGAGAGAGCCGCGGGTCGCCCCAAAGTCCACCCGCGGCATGGAATCCCCAAATCCCATATTCCATCTGTGAAAGAAAAAAAATTATGAATGAGTCACATTTTATTACTTCATAGAAGTAACCGATGATAAAGTATAATATAAATATTAAACAACATTCATTCATTTTATTATATTGAGCAATCAGCAATTGCGACAATCGGCCATGTTAGTTGTTGAATAATGCTCGTCTCGCAGATTTCATGATCAAAACGTTTTTCATTTGTACGTCAATGTTAATTGAATTTTACAATTATATCGTCTGCGATTAGTTACAATTATAGAATTAAACATATATACATTTTTTCGAAAATACTGTTCCGATCTCTATCTCACCGACGTTCAAACCAATGTCTGTTCGATCATTCTACAAACCGACGAGTAGATCATGATTGTCGATCACGCTACCATCCCTTTATATGTCAACATTAAATTATATACAATAAATACAATGAAAATTTGGGACAATCTGTGAAACGGGAATCGAACATTTAATTGTACATTGTGCAAGTTTTAAGTTCATGAATATATATGTATATATTCCTGTGTAAGATACTACACGTACATAACTCCATGTATATATGTGAAGAAAAAAAGAGTACATATGAACTTTTCTCATTCTCATATTCCATATTGGATTCCCGGCCCTATTTCTCTCCTCGTTGTTCTGCTGCCCTGTCATCCTGTACTCGACGAGTATCCCAGCCACTGCGCTCAACCCCTTCTCGCAGCTCTCGTGAATCGATTTGTTATTGTTTTTGTGTCTGCGGTTGCGAATCGGCGGTGGAAATGCATGGAGGGGGGGCGAGTCCGAAGGCTCGCAAACAACCTCCTGCCACCTCACCCAGGGGCTCCTAATATTACTGGGGACTTGGGAACTGGATGATACACAGGGAGGGGAGGTACGTCAAGGCGCCAGGAGATATTGCAGAGTGGTATGCGTACGATATATACTATATATACGACAGCGGAAATAGAAGGGCGCACATTGGAATGAGAGTGGGGTAGTAAGGCAAGGGAGATCCGTCGGCTTGACAGGTGACAACCAATTGGACCACTGACGTCACGAATCACTCGCTCGACCGCGTGCCACTCACACGATATATACATGCATGCATACATACATACATACATACATACACACATACATACACACATACACGCATACTCTCTCTCTCTCTCTCACTCTTTCACTCTTTTTCTTACTCTCTGCCCTGTCAGACACACACTCGCGTTTTTCTCATGCAATGATTTTGATCAAATCACTTTGCATTTGGCTGTCACAAATCGCACAATTCATGGAGAATCATCAGTATGATAATGAGAAGTAATGAAAAATTGCACAGGTGAAAATTGGGGTGACTGGATATTTACGTGATAACCGTTGGCCGATACCCTCGCGACGCCTCTATCTGGTTACCATTACACTCGGATGTATGAAATGCGCCAACATATACACCATCCCCCCACAATAGCCCTATTTATGATTGGGCAAAATTGCTTTCCATGCGCAGAATAAAATTGTCGAGCGGAAAAATCGTTTGAAATAATATTGACGCGATGTTGGAATTTTATTTTTGTTACATCGGTATATCAATGGAATTGTAGTCATATTTGGAATTATTTCTCTTTTTTCTTTTCTCATTTTCATTTATTGGACACCATTGAATGAATATAAATATGTAAATTCCAAAACTTTTATGGGAAAAAGATGTGAAAATTTGTGAAAAATGAAATATGGCGATTACGACGAGCATGCGCCATTCCCGGGGGTTGTGCGGTAGAAATCTTCCCCCCTATCACCTATTCAACCACGCACTGGCATTGCCACCGTCAGGACTGTCGAGGGAAGACAGGCGAAATGGACGTTGGTGAAATAGAGAGACACAAAACAGTCGGGTAAATGCTGTTGCCAGTATGGCCGCGCATCAATTCAATAAATTTCTCCCAATAACTAAAATTTTATTGTGCAATTATTACTTTTTTTCATCTTCGAAAACGAAGCTACAAAACTGTTTGCAAATACAAAAGATAAAAAAAGAATTATCAATGAATTGAACTATTGATGAATATTTACATATTATTTCCACTGAGTGTGGCTGACCCCTTTTTCAGAATATCGATCTGTACATGTTCCAGATTATTGTGCATCCTGGAAAAAAAATTTATTTCATATCTTTGCATTGCACATTTTGTATTCATTCGTCATTTATAATGCCATTTACTTACTCTTTCATCAGTTTTTCGGTGACCGAAATCAATTCTTGGAATCTTTTAAGATAATCATTTGTTGAAATCATTTCCGTGGATTTGTCACCCATCACATAACTTATTAAATCCAACAACTGCTTACATTTATCAAGCAAATTGTGCATCGTCGTCAGCTCGTCAATCGTTTCCGGAATAACTACATTTTTACATGGCAATTTATCGAATGACTTTAAATTCGAGTAAATTTTATCGAGAACTTCTATCACTTTCGATTGACTTGCTGCTGAAATATTGAATTTCAATCATAAATTATCAATAAGCAATGTATATTCAATTCCGGATACATGTATAAGAGACAGAAAAAAAAGGTTTCGATCGATTATTTTACCGAGAAACGTTTGAACTTCTTGAATGTGACTCTCCAAACATTTTTGTATCTGATTTAGAGGTTCTAGTTCACTCATTCTCATCTGCATGTCATGTAGCTTCATGTCACACTCTTCACTCTTTTTCTCCAATGACGCCAATTGTGTTAGAATTATCTTCTGCCTTTCTGTTTCCTTCTTCTTTATCACATGCTCCGTCATAAGCGTTTGAAGATACTTGTCATAGAGTAATGGCATTTCATTGCTATTCCCTTCAACTTCATGTCTTCTTGTGATGTCTAATTGTGATGGTGGAGGCATCACTGACGTTCGCCTTGGAGATTGGACACGTCTTACATTGCCTATAAGTATGTCAATAAGTAACATGCATTATTCATTCATTCATTTTATTTTACATTCAATGAAATGTTGTCACATTATTCGATCCTAAATATTCTCCAAGAAGTTCCTCAGTTCGAAAATTGTTTCGTCGGAAACGTATGCCATCTTTAGGATTGCGATATCTCCTGACGTTGTTCCACATGTTTCATAGAAGAAACTATTTTACATTGTGATAAGTCCTCTGACGACACGCGAAGACGAAAAAAAAATCAGCTTCTAGTCATTCAAATATATAGTATTTTTGTTGACCTACAATTTCGATTAACGATATTTTACTGAGATGTACTATATGAATTGCCATGTCAAAACGTTGTAGACAAGATAATGTTTGGGAATAGCCTTATGAAATTTGAAGCTACTACCGTCATTATTCTATCCTTCACAGTATCAAAATAACAATCTTATAATTAAACTTTCCGAAATTTTCACTTTTTTACGTGAAAATACATAACTTATCAAGTGTAAAATTAACCATCTTCGCACAACTCTTGAACAGTTAAGGTTCGTCACAATCGGACAAATAGTTGAGTGAGACTGAATTAACGTAGTTCTAAGGGCCAAGCAGAGGAAATGGATCGAAATATGATGTTCTGAATGTAAACATGGAGAAAAACCGTTAAAAACTAGTTACTCGAAAAAACTGAAAATTCCTACGAAAAGAAACTATCATATACTATTTGTGAAACACTCATCTTGAAATTACATTGATATCATCATGTTACTTCATCGACATAGCGTGAGATTTTTGGTGCAAAGGAACAAGAGTTACTCTTCCTACTACGAATATGCATGAGACAATTCATCTTACGACGGAAAAAGACAAGCAACGTTTGGACCAGCGAGAATGGTATGAAAATTAATCGTTATTGAATAGTTTTACTTGGAGATCTAAAAGTATCGTCACCGCCGGATTCGCACTCTTCAACATGCGACATCAAATCACCGAACTCCGGGACCAGGCTATTTTTTGATACGGTTACCCATTATCATAACATTAGTATAACTTCTGTACAAAATGACTATATTCGCGTCATATTATTTCTGCTGGAGAATGCATTTTTGTTTGACTAATTTTACTTGAGTCACATGTGGAAAGAATATGAATACTTGCTGATTGAAGTTGATATACGCAGTAATGTTAATTTGATATGAACGATATAAAACATCTCTCTCAGTACTACAGTCGTATTGTGACTTCTTTGAATTATTCTACAAAGTTAATCTCCATGAACCAGAATCGGAATACAGGCAATTTTATTACATAAAATATTTGCTTGAGCTTCGAAATGCCTATGCTATATTTCAAAAAAGCTGATTGTTTTGTTCGGATTATTTTGTTACAGGTCTCATGTCATACGGTTGCCACATAATTCGAACATTTATAATAAATTCGATAATTTTAGTTTCATTACTTCCCTCCCGACAGTCAGTTCTTGATAAAATATATATGTATGTATGCATATATATATATGCCTATCGTAGTTTGGTTTTCCATTGCCGAGTAAAGAGCGTTAACATCTATACGGTCAACATTTTCTCAAAAATAAATATTTTTGAAATTGGCTATCTGGGAAATTATATAAGTTGATGTACCTGTGTGATCTGTGAAACAATGTTTATACTGAAAGAGATGCCAGATGTCAGTGAAACCCATATCTATTCTCCGCGTAATTTCGCGTTTACAGTAATGCGAATTAGTCTCAAAATATTTACATCAGCGTGGAAAAAGCTCCGATACACGATATTGGACAGATGCATTAAAAGAAAAATTCAGAATGAATTTTTATTGGACCCCTCCAGGTTGATATTTCTCTTCAATCGAACACTTTTCATACGATGAAATTGGTTCTTCAGTATATTACTATATTAACTAATGTGTCAATGGATGGATGAATAAACACCATAATATAAACTGAATTTAAAATAAAAGTACCTAGGATGGACATGTCATTCATAACCGTAGTCCGCCTATTATTCCTTTCTCTTGACATTCCAGACGCGGTACCATGGTCTCCAGTTGCCTTTTCATTTCTGATGATAAGAGAAACGCAATATTAATCAATACCACAAAGAAAAATTGTATTTTTTCTCTCAACCTTTGAATCCGCCTCATTTGGAGTTAGATTTGTGCGGTGGTAAAAACTGCAGGTAATATTTAGGAAGTTGTTGTTATTCAGGACTCTAGTGCGGCATTGGCAAAATCGTAGAAAGTAGTTGGATTTTGAGGTTGGATTATGAGAGTAGTACGATTTATATTTTGCCACAAAACACAATCAGATTTTCACTCTAACAAATCTGAAATTATAGCTAACAAATTATAAACAAAATTTCAACACAACTGTGGAAAGTTCTCCCAATCGTCCTAACCTACAGATATGTTTACTGAGGCAGTGACTATCAACATAAAGGGCACGTAGAGTTTGTTGACAAACACTCGCCGTTCAATGCCGATTGGTGATCTCATCCCGAGGCAACCCGAGACTAGCCGACACCAGCCGAAATCGCTGAGAAAGCACAAAGAACTCATAAGTTCCTTCTGTTGTGAATAGTCTTGCCGCATCATAAGACTCTATTGAAAAATCGCATGATTTAGCAATATTATATTCACACATTTTCAGTTGATCCATTCTTCTTTTCAAATTTTCGTGTAATTTTAGTCCAGCTTTGCATGTACATTTCACTGATTGGATTTTACTAGTATCTGAGATAACACCTTCGATTTCATAAGGATCGTTTGGGCACTTTGCTTCTTTTTCATATTTACCGCATTAAAAAATATGTCGGGCCTTCAGAGGTCTTTCACATTCAAAAAAATTCCTCTGATCAGGAGTGGTATCATCCCAATTGCAAATTGTACCTATATTTATCATTTTCTTCCTAGTTGAAAATTATAGATTTTCTCCTTTCGAGAAGAAGAAAAATATAGGAGCCATAAAAGTATAGTCAAAATTCAAATGTGCCCCTGAGCGCCGCCATGTTTCTCAGGCTCCGCCCACATAACAGATCCCATTACGTTGCCCGCCATATTGCAAGGCGCCAAGATATGAATTTGTGAAAAGTTGTATTATTCTAAACTGATCTTTTCACAGCCAGGAAAAAAATGAAGAAGAGGTGGGTGCGTTGAGGGTGAATGAAACTATATCAAAAATATACCAAATACACGTTTGGCTAATGAACGTGTATAAGACGATCAATCAGATGTAAAAAAATATGCGTTTGTGAAAATTTTATCAGTCATTTTATTACAGCTCGTTGTCTCCATTAGGATTGAATATTCTATGTTCGATGCCATTCAAACTTCCATAAACAACGATCCAGCGAGTTGTGGGGATAAGAAATGAATTCTTGTTTAGTAGATTTGATAAAAAGTCATACGCTTTATTATTATGATCTGAAGAAGAAATTTTAAATATTCGATTTCTATATTACAGTGATCAGCGTTTCAAGAAAGACTGAAAAATAATGGATTTAGTTTCACAACGAAAAATAAATTGTGTGAATGTCATATATTTTCAAAAGAAAAATACACTTTTTTCCATAGCATTTGGATTCAGGCTGGAAATATTGTAAGATTTGGAATTGGTGATTGGACCTTAATAAAAATTCCGCTTTGGTGTTCGGCAATGCCCTTTGGACATTTTAAATTTAGCGCTATGACGACCATAACGAAGCGGCCGCGCGGAGTCGCTAGTAACACATCTCAATGTACTAGCAGAGATGAGTCTACTCATCTCTGCTGGTACTAGTTATTTGAATACTTTCGAGTTCGATTAATTTTGTAATCTCGCCGAGATATTTTCGAGTATTATCATTCTACGTCTTTTGCAAAAGTGGAAAAAAGAGATGATATATGTTATCAATATTACATGTATCACTTGATGAACTCAATATTATCTTGAGACCAACATGAATATTGTATGTAATCAGGTGTACTTCGAGATTAATTGTTGATTGAGGTGATCAGCAATCTCATTCTGACGAACCGTATAGTTATATATACAGACGTTTAACGGTTAGGAAAATGGAAGACAAGGTGAAAACATTGTTTTCTACGAGAATATAAAATGCCAATAATCGTATTGTTCATTAACATTAAAATTATGTTATATTGTATTATTACTGTATATTTCAAAATGATTGTATGTAATATTCATGAGATTATTTTAACCATCGGTTCACTTGTTCCTTCCAGTATCGAAAGAAAAGGGAAGTGCCTTCCCTGCTGAGAAAAACTCTAGCAGTCGATGAATATTTGACTCAACAGTTTGTGGGAACTATTGATAAGTTCGTGCCGCTTAGACAATTAAAAGTGCATAATAAAGTTCTAGAGGTAAGTTTAAATTCAGCATAAATAAATTTTTTTTGGAAGCCATTTTTTCAGGCGGTTGGAACGAATCGATTCAGTTTTCAAATACCTCTTGAATTGAATGTTATTGGCAGGTCTTCAAAATTATGATACAGATTTGGATGAAGAGAATATAAAATTAGGATGATTAGAGATGAAATATAAATAATTTGATTAAAAGATATCTATTTTTGTTCAGACTTTTATTAAAAGTTACACATTGTTAGTTTGTGTTCAGTTGATGGTATATATATTCGGAATTCTCGAAATTCCGTGAAATATTGTTTCATTACCATAATAGGCTGCTTCACATGATCGCAATTGTGTTTCTACGCGATCATCCGAGGATATCTGCTTGCGGCTGCATACTTTCCACACGTTATAGTCATCGATCTTTAATCGAATTTCGACGTAATCTATATGCTGAATCGACAAGAATTTCCAAGAGTCAAATAATTAATAAATATTCATTCGTGTGACAATTACTGAATAAACAAAATTTTTTTATTTTTCTTTGAACTGTAATGAACAATTGTAAAAACCCCATGCAAAATGTACATGGGACAACGTTTCATGAGATATTGTTCGCACCGAGAATATATATACAACTGAACCAATTAAATGCAGTCTATTTACGATTTAGTACAGCCATAATTGGGAAGAAAAGTCAATCTCAGATTGACGCATTCAGGATTCCACTATATCAAATGAGGTTTACATGCAGCACGTTAGTTTTACTTTCAGTTAATAAACATTTTCATGGACTATGCATGAGCGTTTCAGATCACAGTTGACTAGTCTAGAATTCTATTATTCTTTCATGTAAATTACATTACACCAATTTTTGTGGTTTGTAAAATTTATTTTTCAATCAATTTATTTTTCAAACGATTAAATGTTTATTGATAGTGTGATTGTTGGTCCAATAGAAATATTTTACTCGTTTAATTGCCAGATAAACAGTGTCCATTTTTGTTAAAAATAATTTTAAATTAGATTTCAGCACACGGAATTTTATGGCTGGCTGGTTGGTTAGCATTGGTATGGATTTTGGGTAATACAAATCTGTATCAAATGCAAGTAAATTTGTACATCGGTAAAAATGATTTTTCTTTATTCTTTTTCAATGGAACTTGAAAATATAGTATATATTGTTATACACGTAATATTGAATTTTCAGGTCTCATAATTGATATATTTATTGTTGCTATTATAAAAGCGATAACGAGACGGAGACGTCCGACAAAAAATGATGACATATTTGAAATAGGTCCAGACCAATATTCTTTTCCATCAGGACATGCATCACGATCTGCATTTATCACATATTTTTTCATAAACTTATGGAGTCTACCTGTCGTTCTAACTCTCCCACTTCTTGCTTGGTCAACTTGTATTTGTCTGTCACGACTACTAATGAGAAGACATCACCTATTGGATGTTATTGCTGGAATAATTCTTGGTATTATCGAAGGTTTATTTATGGGGTTGATATACTTGGACTCTGAAACTTGTGTGGGTTTGATTTCATGGTTGACCGATGAAAAGCTCGATGGTGGAGAGTATCACGTTTAGTATAATGCTTGCTCGCGAGACGTCATTTGCAGACACCCTTCCTACACCGGCGATTGGAGAATCTCGGCTGGTTTTTCGCACATGAGACCCTATCACATCAACTCAATACGACGACTTTTGCTTCTATCGGTCGTAAGATAGCGGATTGATGGTTGGTCGGAGAAGAAAAAAAAACACCAAATGTATACATTTGACAAAATAAAAGTGATCTTCTTAGGATCGAATCGATGACAATGCATTTCGTGGAAGAAACTAAATTAAAAGAAGCAAATGAAATGTCATTGGGTTTTTTAAAAATATATGTATAGCAAAAGAGAAGTTCGGAGTACGTAAAATTTTATTGGGTTGTTTGTATCGACCTATAACTTGCGATTATTGGTGCATACATATTCGTTACTAAAGTATTTCCATATTGATGTATTTTATTTTTGCGTCACGCACACGATAATTTCGTAGTTGAATCACTGATCTTGAGAACGTTGATAAATGAAATTCTATAGCACTGATTAAATACTAACCAGTAATTATTATTGTATCTATTCTTATAGCTTATCAAACGATACACCTATTCCTATCTGTGAATTACGAAAACTTTACTAGGATTTGTGCTGAAGTATTGTAATATGCTAAGTGCTGTACGCGGAAAGTAGCCGATTATTTATTTTCAATGGCGGAATTTACTAATAATTCCAATCACTGAATAATGAAATGACCGAAAAGTGACAAATTCGTTAGTTGAATTGCATAAATTGAATTGTATTCTTTCATTACGACACGGGATATTTTCAATATTATTCGAAATTTTACCATAAAGGCGAATGATAAAACTTGAGGTCCAAGTGTCCACTCTGATTACCAACTACTTCTTGAGCACACGATGGCGATGCTTTGATGCTCGGTATTGTATGATTTTCGTCTGGATGAACGGAACCGTAATTTTGATCGCCAGTTAATTCCTTTGGCGTTGCCTGAGATGTTAATTGTGGTGGCGAAGAATGTTCAGGTACTGTTGGTGCTTGTATGATTGATTCAGGTTTGCATTCCGCTGGTGTTTCATGAACAAATGGTGGGAGTTGCGGCTCAACTGCTGGTGTTGGAACAGTTGACATCACATTCGTGCGTTGCTTTTGTATCTCCTCAGAATAAAGACTCAGCGAGCGTGGACGTTCCAATTTTGGGCCTGGTGTCGATGGCATATCACTAAAATGTCAGCCGGTAAAGAGAAAAAGCCAACATATCCTCGTTCCATACATAACCGTGCCAAAAATAGTTCATGGATATCATGGATTCGGGAATTAAAACAATAATAATTAAACAACAAAAGCGAATTTATTGCCAACAAAATTACGCAGTATTGCGAACAGTTAAAAAAACACAAAATTGCTGTAATAATCAAAATATCGCAAATATATTGTACACAAAAGATAATAAATAAATAAATTAATGTTGATACGTGTTCTCAATAACTTCAAATTGCATGTAATTCAACAATACAATATACATAGAACTCGAGCATAAATACGAAAATAGCAAAATCTATTCCAGTTACAGACGTGAGGGAACGTCCAACTAGACAGATATACATTCATTCAATATGCATGCGGCTATATCTACGGTTGCAACATATAATAATGGTCGTGAAGAAAATAGGCTGATGCTCCAACTTCTTATAACGATTGTGCATTAAATTCATTTACTCTGGGCTCGTGTCGTGTTCAGTTCATTCGTATATATAGTCTCTATACTAACAGAATACACAAAAGGTAGAGAAAAAGCATTTCATCGTTTTCACGATTTGACAGAATGACAATATCTATGTCATGACCACACAACTCCACTTTTCAATTTCTTTTTCATTTCATTCATTATTCCGTTTCTTTACTCACCCAGTACGTTCAGGTGCTTGGCCAAAAACTGGTGTATTATGGATAATCTAAAATAGAAAACAGCAGGCAAAAATGAGTTATTGGTGGGTAATAGCTGACGAAGGGTCATTGATATTAATGATAATTCGTCACTACGTAATTGAAACTAAAAGATCGTATGCGCTCGACGGTCCAGTTCTAACAATGGAAGAACGCATAATTTTTTACACTTGCTTGAATCTTCCGCAACACAAAATGTATAGACAGGGAAAAAGAATAAAGGTTTAAAGCCACTTGTTGGTATATACTTCGATGCGTATAACATTCCCTCGTCATTCCAATCATACGATGCAAAACCTTTTCTTTCTCCAGCACGTCTCAATTGGTTTGTGAATTATATAGTTTTGATCGTCTTTTCGATGAAATTTCATTGAAAACAGCATCGATTTCTCGAAAAATTTCAAAATCACGGATTTTTTAATTTACGTTTACCGAAAAATATTATTAAAATCCGTGGAAAAGTTCAAGGGCGTTGAACGGCGCATACGATTTTTTTGTTCTCATTGCAAGATATATCTCCATACATTTGCCATTGAACACGGTGGTCTTGTTGCAGCGTATCGCCCGTAAGAACTTCGTGGTATTGCTGAATGTAAAGATGAATGTCCATTACTGCAACGAGAAAATGTTCACCGTTAAAATCGCCTATTCTTTTCTGTCTTTTTTTTCCGCAAGCTTTTCAGCCTCCTTATATACCTTGAAGCTGATGACGGTTTGTTATTGTTGTTGTTCATATTATTGTAAGACGACTCTACTGAACCTCTAGACGGTAAAGTGTATCTACTCCGCGAGTCTTGACGCTCTGTATGGACAAAAGATGAATATAATAACTAGTATATATTGCACGAAATTGACAAATACACAATAATAATTGGGACAAATAATAACGTATTGGATGAAAAATGCGTATGAAAAATAGAAAGTTATCATTGGTGGTTTACAAGAACGGGGAACCATTGGCCGTAAAGTATTATGGATAGCTGGAAAAAAATGGAATTGAAACGGTGTGCTGTAAAAATTATACATTACTAATGAAATCTCTCCTAGTCATTCATCTATATTGTTTGGATAGTTCCAGTACTTTATTAATCCATAGTGAACATATAAAAAAATATCTATCAACTTGACGGTATAGAATAAAGTATGGTACTCACTCAATCAAACAAAAATGGGCTATGACTTTCAAATAAATAAATGAACAAATATACAGATCGAATGAATAATTTGAGTTTTCATATTATAATGTGGACACAGTACTGTAATCGAGACTGAAATATTTGAGGGGAATTCATTGAATTATAATTCATATGCATTGAAAATGTCAATGGGTCAAACTATACTTGGCCGTACCATATACAAATAATAGATACACAACTTGTGAAAATGTTTTAAACTGGTACTGTATAGGGTCTCGTCCATGACCGATTGACAACGTAAAATCATGCTACACATAAACGACATTGGCCGAGATATTTTAAACTCGGTCAAACTTGAATTGACATCGGTAAGGAGACATAACGACCTTGGGTTCACTGAGTGTTAGGGCTTAATATTATCCAAATTTATATATATATTCATACATACATACATTACCATTCATTCACTGATCATTGAATTGAAGAGAATGAAGTTATAATTTATAGTATATAACTTGCCATCATCGAAGAAACCTTGAAATACGACGAATTTATTATTCTGCGGTATGATTCCTCCAAGCCCATAATGTTTATGTAAAAATTGCAGAAATTTTTCAGAAGGTCGATCAATGGCCAATTTAACCGGCCGCATTCGTTCTTCCTAGAAAAATATTATAGAAAAATATATAACTATCCAAGTTAGTAGAATGTAGAGATAATGAAAAATACATATTCAACATGAGAGATTGTGAGTAACGATAATATAGTTAAGCGCATTAAAATAAAAATGAGTGAGTTTTGAGTTCGTTCACCTATTTCTTGTTATCTTCGCGTGCGTTGCTGTGCACGTGTACGTATGTTTGTATGTGTGTGTGTATACAAGATTTCAATGAATTTTTTTACTGTGTGGAAGACAAAAGTATTACCCAAACGGTATGAAATCTGTTTTTTTTTTTCAATGACTTGTTATGAAAAGTCGGTCATTTGAATCGATAATCTACATGCTTTTTCGCTACATGTCATTTGATGGAACATTGAATTTCTTGATAAGTTAACCCTGTACGTCGAATCGACATGTGGTTCACCTGATTCACGAACAATTGATTCCTAATGAAAATTATGAACATTTCGTATTTTTTCACGAATGAAAAAATATATTGGCAACAATTTGACATTTTTTTTTGTGATTGACAAAATGAATAGTCTATATTTGGGGATTATATTAACAAAATGAGGGATTTTCGGTTCTATCCTTAAGCTCATTTGCTGTGGTTTCATTTCAAACACGAATAATTAACATAAAACACTGTGGAAATAACATTGGAAGACAATAGGCAATCTCATTCTACGGGAGGCCCTTATGGAGACGCGCCCATTTGATATTAGTTGAAACAAACGAAATTTCATGAATTATTGAATAGTGTTGTATGTATATTTATTCGAATGTGTCTGAAACGACATGAAAAGTTGAATCTTTAATCAAAATAATTCACACCCATCCAGATTCATCTCATTGTGAAGCAATAAAGCAATAAATTGGAAGAAAAAGAATTAAAATGAATAAAAGCGATCGACACTGTAATATTATCCTCGCGGTTTTTGCAGACATCGCAACCAGTATATTTATTCTTATAATTAATCATCAGAATTTGTTCCTGACGACTTACTCACCGTTAGCATATGCTGATAGAGATCGTTGCCCAATCCCATTCGTTGTCTCGTTTCGTGAATATAAAAGTCGAGGACACAGCGTGGTTGTAGTTGAAAATGAGTGCCACCTTCGTCAAACATAAACAAATTTTTCGATCCAGTTTTCAACAATCCCACGACGCTACCAAGACCGCTGAAATATTAAAGCAATTCTCTATATTTCTTAGGACGGGCAGTTAACTTGCATCACAACCACACACATGGTCGATATTATTTCGCCTTCGCTGTTCATCTCACAGGATGTAAATTAATATTTTGAAAATGATTTCTGGTCAAAGTTATTCTTAATGGGTTACATACCCGTAGAGGAATTTTCGAAATTGAGATTTTTCTTTCACGGATATTCATTCTCTATATTTCTGATAGTTATTAAAAAAAAATATTTTGAGAAAACTACGTCCTATTATGGAGTTATAGCATTAAATGTGACCGCACGTCGGATTGGGACGGTCACCTACCCGAAACTTTAGACGCGTTCTTCTTGCGACCATATTTTTAGACACTGTCAGCACGATTACTCAGTAAATTTTCAATATTTTCTAATCGTTTCCTGTCTTTCAACTTCGACAATTCTTTTCCCTTATAGTCTGTGACGAACGGTTTTTGTTATTTTTTTCATAATTTTTATAAATAATTCAACGTCAATTTTTTATCCAAAAGACCCTATGAAAAGTGATGTTAGACGGGGAAAAAAATTTTTATTGTTATAATTTAAAGCTCAATAAAGATGTATAATAGACATTCTTTCATATTTTTCACTCAATAACCTAAAATAATTTTGAAATATTGATATACTTCTCACATCGCGCAGGCATATGTAACCCCTTAACATTACCGACGAACTTTTCAAAAGTGTCGATTTTATGTATATTCAGTTTGGCACAACCAAAAAGACGTAAAGAAGGTTATATATTATAATAATTCTATTAGTACACAACACATACATTCGTTTATTATAAAAAGATGATATCCAGTGTGAAATGGTTGATATGTCCATTTGATTTTTGTTTTGAGAATCAAGTCTCGACTGGAGTCCCATGATGCCAGGAGGTTATTTGCAGTCACAAATTTAGGGGATATATATACATAACGTTTCTGGTGTTTTGGTATATTTTCCTCAACTTTATTTCTCAGAGAGAGAGAGAGAGAGAGAACTTTCAATAGGACAGGGTAATTTCGAATGTGGGATATTATACCAGTAATTGCGGAGCGACTTTTAATTATATCTTGGTTGATTCTTGTCAAAATGTGGTCGATATAATATTGCATAATAATACCAATGGACTCATTTAAAAAATACAAAAATAATTAGAGATTAACTGTTATACTGATGTCATTTAAGCTATTTCACTTGAAAAAACCTGCAATCGATGAAACTGGCCCTACATTACATGACCTATCATTATCTAAATAAAAAGATCCGAATCTACATTTTAATCCATGGAAATATGACGCAGTCACGGTCAAGTCGACCATCGGACGCTCGTAATTTTCCATACTTGTTTAAGGAATGGTGTATATTTCATTAGAATATTTTTCACCGACGGAATTGAAACACAAAAAAGGTCCACTTGAATATTGAAAAATCTAAAAACTTGAATTCTATAATTGCAAAGTTTCTCTGATCGATTCATATTGAATCGAATTAGGTATGACTTGATGTTATGTCACGCCGTTTTGCTATTTAATGTAGTCATAAAAATTGAGGGTCAAAAAAATTACCCTCGTGAAAATACATTTTTATTATGCTTAGAAACAATTTTAATTCATTGAATTATTATGAAGTAGAAGCATATGAGACGAATGGAATTAAAATTATCTCTAGACATAAAATTAATTCCCTATTTCATTTTATCTTATAACATAAAAGAAATTCCCGAATTCGTATTATGTACATAATTTTAATTCTCGAATACTTTTGTTTATATATATATATAATGTATATAATGGAAAATACATAATGGAAATTCGGGAATTAAAATTATCTCGCGATATCATAGAAATTCAACCGATTGGATAGTCAACAATTTATCTGCAGTTGAAATGACTATAGTCCATCTTTGAAATTCTGAATTTTTGTCATGTCGAAGCCTAATTTTAATTTAAAACATTTAAATGATTCCTCACGTAATTTTAACGCATGGATTCATTTTATGTGGTATTATCATTTTAATTCACAGAATTAATATGAAGCTTGCTTTCTTTCGAGTTCTGCATTTATTTTGATGGTCTACCCTCAACTAAATGCATCAATTGTATCTTATGACTTAATAGAAATGAATTCAAATTATCTTACAACATAACAATAATTCCACTTTGTGTGGATCTCTCTACGTACATTTTGAATTAAAATTATGTTGTAACATAATTTTAATGAATTCTTTTGAAGCATAGCTTCAAATAAATTCTATTGGAACATTGCTTGTATCATTTTAAATCAGTTATTCTAATTTATTTTTGAAATCACAACCGTTGGTATCAAATAGCAAAATGGCGTGCCATATGATGTCGCGAAAAAAGGATTTTGCATAATATTCATCATAAAAATATTACGATGGATGGATGATTGATATTACAGTTGTTGGTAAAATTTCTGAATAATTATTTACCCGTTTCCAGCACTATCAACTAGTAGGTAAACGATGTGATCTGTGTCTCGTAACTTCCTGGCACTTGTTATAGGTTTGCTGAGACCTTGAGCTCGTGCCGAGGCTTCACCCATCTCATCCAAAATCCTCGATAGCTGCCTTTGATATTCACTGTAATAAACAAAAAAATGAGACATTTAATCATATTATCGATTATTAATTCGCGCGACCTAAATCAATGTTATACTCTTCAGAAATGCATCGTCATACAGGGGCGCAACAGTGTGAAACGTTTTTTAAAATACACATTGATTTATACCGATTCGGTATATTCACTTCATGATGCGAGCATTGATGATATAGCTGACAGGAAATTTGTAAATGTCACCACCACAAAATTTATATTTCAATTTTTGCATGAAACATTGATCCAAAAGTTACATTGACTTAAGGGATCAGTGATTTTTGATGATAGAAAAATAGATGTTTGTCCAAATCTCCTTTTTGACATTGCTATATTCAAGGAAGAAACTATGGTGTTTACCCATGTTCCAAGAGTTAATAAAAAAAGTATGTACAATGATAAAATGTTATGAACAATCTCGATTTCTCCGCCAATCTTGCAAATAAATTCCTCGCAGTGAGAAAAATTTCCTAAAAAACGAAGGCAGATATCGTAAATTAATACTTGTAGAAGTAATAATAGGACATTTATAGCAATATCTATTCTGAATTTGAAATGGTTCCACTCACAGCTTTTGAAAAGAAATATTTCATTCCGATAAAAAAAAAAATAGAAACTTCGCAGTTACATCTGTGAATGTTGTTTGGGGAGATTGAATGGATTGCTAGAATTGGGAAAAAAGTGGTGTACCGATTGTTCGGTTCCAATCTCGCGATTTCATTTGAACATTTTAGTAAGGTGATGTCGCTGTTTCAATAGTTTTCTGAACAATTTTAATAAACGTAAAAAAACAATGGTGTTATTGTCATTATTTCCATTAACATTATTGTTATTTTTATGGGAAATTTATTTCGTGAAGGAGTACAATCACCTCTTACATATATATATATATATATTTTTTTATAATATACATAAAATATGTCCGCATATCGAAATACTCACGCGATACTGTGCTCGCATGAAACACAGTGATAAATTATTTTTGTTCCAAATAAAGAATAGAAAATAAATCAACAAATAAAAACTGGAATGAAATTTATTCATAATTTGTACGATAAAATCACAAGTTTCTCAGTACAGGAATGATTGAGATAAAAACAATAAAAAAATGGATAATTACATGGTAACAACGTGAGAACCGTTATAGAACAAACAATGGGGGAATGATTCATCTAGTTGAATCGAGGGAATCGGAGCGTAATCGTGGAAACTTTCAACGCTCACTGTGACGCTTTCACGAGCGACTGTATACACAATATTATTGCCGAACACAAGTTTACGGTAATCTATGTATTGTTCTATATTATAAATAATGTGCTATCCAAAGCTATGATGAATCTGTAGATACTTTTCGAATTAGTATCACAAATGTTAATCGTTATCAGAGTATATTACTCCGAGACATTGTTATATATTGAGGACAATCAATAATATGACTATAAACTCAGAGGCTAAGTTTATAGATATTTCTTTTTTTTCTTTCGTTCATATAATTAATTATCCATAACATTACGACCATATGTAGAATATAGTACTGAATGATGTACCCAATTGCAACGACCTCATAAATTATTTCCTGCCTTAGTTCATCTATATACACCTCATTTATGCATACATACATATATAAACGTATATGTGTACATATTATAGATTAACTCTTGAAGATGAGGAAGAAATGGACGAGTGCGTAGGAAGCCACCACGTTCTTCATGCTTGGTCGATTGAAAAGACTCGACGTTTATTCTGCTACTTCATGCGAAAAATCCTGTTTTTATTTTTTTATTCTTTCCCCAGCATGCTAATGTTATTCACCTAAAACAACTAGAAACTGTTTGATGTTCTTTATAATGAATTCATTCAATATTAGCCAACCTTCATTAACAATTTTCTGTAATTTTTGTTTATGGAAGTAACTTTTTTTGTACATATCGTGAAAAGTTCGAGTATTACGAACACATATTTCCCATCACATTATGATGATGTTGAGAACCGAAAAGTTGACGAAGATGTAAAGTACGGAAATGTCTAGACGAATAACAATGTTTGATGTAATTGCACGCGATTTCGTATCCGGCACAGGATATTAACAAAGAATCTACAGCCAATGGAAAGGAATAGAGAATGAAGGAAGAATGTGAAGGATGTGAAACACAGGTACACCTGGCGACTCTCACGTTCAAAATGAACGGGGAAAAATGATGGAATTGGCCAAATGCGCTGTTGTCTCTTATATTCGCTGTTCCTTATTCCGACTCATGTTTTATAGACCCTAAATGTCACGTTATGGACGTCCTCTAATAATTCCCTCGATATGTGCTAATTATTTTTTAGCTCGATCTTTCAACTGAAAATACAATTTTATTGGCGTTCTTTTTTTTTGTTTGAAACATGAGCATTTTCCGAAATTTCAATTTTCGTTGTTGTCTTCAGAGAGTCACATTACTTCTATTATCATTTTCACCACAATGTTTCGTCCTCTGTACGCCACGCTGTCTCGTCCGCCCACCTGAATTATATCCCGCAGAAATGGATTATCACAGTGCCGTCAATACATCCATAACTATTTGAAATATTCTCATGCTTTAGACTTCATATTCCATCTTCATTTTTTTTTTTCTTTTCCAAACTGTTTCTATATTTCTCCGTCAGTTTCTAACCTTAATCGTCGATTGTAATATAACTATCATCGGACAAATTATTAATTGAAGTAATGATCGACTAAAAGAATCAACCGAAAATTGCCGTGTTTGTGAGATAGTATTTGTTATTGATTCAAATACAAGAGAAAGTTTCAGAAGTCCCATTATTACCAACTACGTAACATATCACTGAATCACGATGAAAATGAATCAATGACCTTGTCCTGTATACTTATTATGTATTTCCTTTTCTTACGGATCATATGATATAAAAACAACATATAAATATATATATATATACTCTTACTTTAATTCGCGTCTGTCGCCTCTAAAGTCCTCTGGTATTAGTGATTGTGTGACCTTGTTGATCTTTCTCGGCAATAGTCTGTTTACGTTGAACTTGAAATCCATTTTTGAATGTTATCTCGAGATGTTCTCCTATTATTTTCTCGCACGTTCACACTGTGATTTTTGTTGACATGCAGCAAAAAATATGATTGGTTTTATTGTAGAATAATTCATATAAATCCAGTATTAATACAGGGATCCAACATTATTATAGGAAAACTACGTACCCACAGCAGTTTCTTTGGCTCTGTCGCGATTATTTCGTCATCATGTACTTAATTATTGAAGCAATTTGATTGTCATGTTTATGATGACTAATGTTTAAATTTTACACAAATGAAATGTCTGGGCAGTTTCAAGGACAAAATAACCAACTGAGATACGTACACTTAACGCATACAGGTGACAACGAAATGCTCATTAAATGTTCATTAAATGTCCATTACACATTCGTAGTAATGGTGTGAGCATCAAAACGGCATGTGAACAACCCCGTGTTTCAATCGATACTCTGTGTCGGATGCTCGGATGATGTGATGTTAGTGTGAAGTGGGTTGAAGCAGGTTGAAGTGGGTTGGATTATAGGTTCTATATATATATATATATATATACGAGTTGAATTTTTGAGTTGGGCGTATAGTTCTATTACTAAGTAAAATGATTTTTATTCCGCGGAATAAGGGACACAATATATGAATAGAGATATAGGATATAGGACCACTGAGAAAGTGGGTTTAAAAAATGCGAGTCTTTTCTCAATCTTGATATTTTATTTTGTTGTCATCCGCACAGAGAGCTTTCGTTGCTCGCGTCTAGTTGCATATTATCTGTGTGCGCGCGTAACTATTTCAAGAATGGGAAATTGTGAATAATGACGAGGTATTGCTGTTATTGCGGTTGCGCAGACACAGTTTCGTCTGACCGACACGAAGGAGCGATTATAATACTAATAAAAGTCAAATGACACACCTACGAAACCGTTCACGTCAGCTCACGGCGCAAACTAAATACAATCACACCACAATCGACTGTTTTATTTTCACAAAAATAGTCGCTCCGCGCGCGCGCCCATAATCCAACTCTCTTCCTCTCTTGAACGATTGCGCATGCGTAGATGCGCGCGCGCGATTCACAAAATTATGATGGTGTTCATATATGCATATATGTAAAAACCCCGTCCGTATACCGGTCTATCTGACATAGCGATTTGTTGCTAGCAGATGGCGCTATTCAAACATTTTTACAATGCCGCGAATCGGCAATTCTTTCCATAAAAAGCATGTTTCTATTTGAAATCACGATAACATACTTCCCTGGACAATGTGCGGTGGCAGCAAATTGGTTTCATCTTCATATATTATCATTTTGAGTGACTAAGTAGCATACGGTCAATTATCAAATCAGTGAAACTGAGGGTGCTTTCCAGCTAGCTGCACAGATGCGTGTCGTTCTGCGCATCGGTCGACCACCATACTGAGAGGCGCCGAAATATGAATTTGCGAAAAATTCAATCAATATATAGTGATCATTTTGCATTCTGGGATGACAATGAAGGGAAGCAGGTGTTGGGTACATTACCACTGCATGGCAGCATTGCAGGTGAATAGAACCATATGAAACATGCATGAAATATACTTCGGCTGATGAATATCTATTTGTAATAAATGTACTTTATCAGTCATTAAACTACAGCTAGTTGTTACCATTGAGATTCATTATTTTATGGTGAATGCCATTCAAACTTCTATAAACAACGCTCCAGTGGGTTGTAGATAAGACAATCGGAAATCGTCTGACGATGATGGCATTAATGTGCATTGATGTCACCTATAATAATCTATCATATCGCTCACATATTCTCATTCTGTGCTTCATTCATCAGCGCTCCGAAGAAGGTTGACAATTGAAGGATTTAGTCTTACAATAAGTTGTGGTTATGTGAATCTCAGTGTTTTATCAACAGAAATATATATTTTGTGATAAGTTCTACAATTGATTGTTCATTTTTATTATCATGAACATCATAATATTTGCATCCAGTGCACAAAAATATTGTAGAATTTTAATTTGGTGCTCACGTATCATCATTAGATTCGAATTTGACATTGATCGTGCCTTTTTCATGTTTGAATTTAGCGCCATGGGCACTTGGAAAAATGGTTAATCGATGTTTCGATATTCTTTTAAATATACTGGTGCTCTATGATCGATGTTCCAAACAGTTCCAAGTAATTCATTCATTTGACATCGATTTTCTTCTCTCGTTATGGCCGCTCATCACTAGATTCTTTAAATGAATACATCCAAATACACCTATTAATCGGCAATCATAGGGCTGCTACGCCTTCGATTATATAACAAATATCCACGTATAAAGATAGTAGTAATGAATTGATCCGTAATCACCGATACCAGTTATCAATCCTGATAATTGCTCTGTATAAAATATGTATATTTAAATGAAGAAATGAGAATATGAGAAACGAATCGAAATGCAGGTGTGATATCGATCATTCTGATGTATAGATACATGAATATATATACGTATCTGTTGGAATGTAAAGCAACGAAGTACTCGATAAATGTAATAAATAACAAGGATAAGATATTACCAAATGTGTATATATAAGGGGGACGTTTAAAGGATATTGTTATTCATAAATACATTTGAATAAATTACGTTGACATAAGAACAGTGATAGCGATGATTCCATTAAAATATCTGCTATTGCTATTCGCAATACCGTGTGAATCTATTGAAAATTTGTATATTGTTGAGAACAATAATATTTATGATTCTGATGTATATGGAGGCTCATATCTGCCAACGTGGGAGAGCTTGGACCGTCGTCCACTTCCAACATGGTATGATGACGCTAAAATTGGTATTTTTTTGCATTGGGGTGTCTATAGTGTACCTAGTTTTGGATCAGAATGGTTCTGGAAACAGTGGACAGGTATTCTATTATCTGATATTCAATTTATATGTATGAATATAGGATTATAGTTGATTTTCTTCAACAACATGAACAGATATGAGATAGTTAATATTGTATACAGAGGAAAAGGGCAAAGGAAAATTCAGCGACTTTATGAAACAACGTTATCCACCACGATTCACGTATCAGGAGTTTGCACATGAATTTACCGCCGAATTTTTCAATGCAACCCAGTGGAGCAATATATTCGAAGCAGCTGGTGCTAAATATGTTGTTCTGACGAGTAAACATCATGATGGATTTACATTGTGGCCATCAAAGTCTTCATTCAGTTGGAATGCAATGGATATTGGACCACATCGAGATCTTATAGGTATAAACAGTAGTTTCGATTCAATACCATGATTAACTTGCAGCATTGAATATAATTTGATCGTGAATCCTTATGCTACAGGAGAATTGGCGAAAGCAATAAGAGATAAACCGGATATAAAATTTGGACTTTACCATTCACTATTTGAATGGTATAATCCTCTCTGGATGTCGGATCAACAGACAAACTTTAGCAGTGACAAATTCGTCACGACCAAAGTCTATCCGGAAATGTTGGAGTTAATCAACAAATATGAACCTGAAGTATTTTGGTCAGATGGGGAATGGGACGCACCCGATACTTATTGGAAGTCTAAAGATTTTTTAGCATGGTTATTCAATGAGAGTCCAGTTAAATACAGTGTTGTTGTCAATGATCGATGGGGTCACGACACATTATGCCATCATGGCGACTTTTACACTTGTCAAGATCGATATAATCCAGGTATGTGATATTATCATCAACTCGTTTTTTTTACTTCGATAGTGTCCGAGGCGCCAATCGTGATATGATCCGTCATTATTTATCGTAATGTCTCATCACTGCCTTAAGATTCAAGTGTCGTGGTTGATGGTTTGTCAAGGTAAACCATAGGACATTTAAAATTTCCATTTAGCTCCCAGAAAACTGTCGATATGGTTGGTTGTGAATGGATTTATTTGGCGCAGGGAGATTACCGGTCGGGTGTTTGCATTAATATATAAATAATTGGATTGGGAAACATGACAGTTCCATATACACATGCTATTTCTGTGCAATACATCGTTTGAATGAATACTAAGATTGCTGAGTTGATCAAAGCATCCGAACTATTTTCGGTATAACGTATTACCGCGGATACGAATCCCGTCCGAAAAAAATATTTTTCGCTTGCACTGCACGAAAATAATTCAATCCACTTTTTCGGTTGTGATGAAATGACTGGGCATCGATTGATCGGTTTCTCGAAAATAATTTCAGATATTTTTCGAGAAATATTTTAATCAGCGCGCTATTTTTTCAGGTATATTGCAAAAGCATAAATGGGAAAATGCTATGACAATTGACAAAAGATCTTGGGGGTATCGGAGAAATGCAGTATTAAGTGACTTCATGTCTATCGATGAATTAGTTGAAGAGTTGGCAATGACTGTGAGCTGTGGTGGGAATCTATTGATGAATGTTGGACCAACGAAAGATGGAATTATTGCGCCAATTTTCGAAGAACGCCTCCGAGAAATGGGTACGAGTTTTATTATGCCCAGCTACTATTTGACATTGAAATTCGTGAATTACATATTAAAAATTTTCATCATAAGGACAATGGCTAGAAATAAATGGTGAGGCAATATACAATAGTCGACCATGGAAAATTCAAAATGACACGATCACAGGTGACACATGGTATACGATGAACGAAAAGCGACGAACATTGTATGCAATCATTCTGTCATGGCCTGAAGACAACACTCTCCGTTTAGGAGCCGTTGAATTCACTACAAATGACAAATTGTCACTACTCGGCTATGAAAAACCTCTAAAGGTACAATATGTCTTTAATATCATGTCCAACATACTGAGATTATGGCTGAAACTTTTTTCTTCATTTCCAGTGGTATCGCGCAAAATTAGCGATGGCAATCGTACTGCCACCGGTTGCGCACAAAGGTCAACCGGCATGGGTAATCAAAGTCGAAACCACTCAATGATAAGATAATTAATCTAAACACTTTTGTTCGGAATTGAAGGAGGAAAAGAATGGGATAATGTGTAAAAGCTGTATATGAAGATTTTATTAAGTTTATATATGTGTTATCAATGTAAATCAATAATACCAAATATTCATAAATTCAGTCACATTTTTCTTCTATTAATAGTTGTACGCTGATTCCATCAGTACTCTTATATCAGTTATGCATCAACATATTTACGAATGGAATCATGGCATATTACAGCTTGGAAACTTCATACAGGTAAGATCCAAGCAATTTAGTCTGCAAACGATAAAATGGAAAGTAAGAAATTTGATGTTCAAGACAGAATTGAAAGAGATAGAAATATATATATATATAAGCGCTTACTCCTTCAATATAATTTCGGATATTTAGTTTCTCGTTCTGTGAATGTGCCCCATCATCACCACAACCGACTGGCAGCAGTAAAACGTTTTTTCCAGTAATCTCTTGGAAAGTTAAAGTCACGGGTATTGAACCGCCCTCTCGTGATAAATCTGGGTCAATGCCATAAACATATTTAGTTGCTTTTTGTGCAGCAACATAGTGAGGATGCTGAGGATCTTCCGTCCATGGTTTACCACCATGAGCAAATGTAATTCTCATTTTATTCGGACTTGATCTCAAAGACCATGCTTGTTCAATATGAAGTTTCACTTTTTTTTGTACTTCTTCGGGTGTCATGTTTGGTACAAGTCGCATCGAAAATTTTCCGATTACTTTTCGAGGAATAACTGTCTTTGCACCGGGTTCGCTAAACGCCCCCTCGATTCCATGGAGTGACAGAGTTGGATGGCGCCAACGGTGCATCAAGAGTTTTATCTAAAAATGAATATCAATTTCGAAATCTATTGACTTTTATCTTTTCCATGAAGGAATGTATTAATTGAATACCTATATTCAACACATTCTTTTACCTTATCTTCGCCATGAGCCAATCTATCTGTTCCGACTGTATCACGGAATTCATCAACATTGAATTCAATATTTCGGTAAGTTGCCAATTCCTCATCAGTAATTTTTGCGACATCATCATAAATTCCTTTGATTAAGATTCCTCCATTCACATCGACCAATGTATTCATCAGATAAATCAAGTCCGACATGGCTTCGTGAACACATCCACCAAATGTTCCACTATGAAGATCATTTTTAGCACAAGTGACTTCTAAATGGAAGTAAGCCATCCCACGTAATCCGTATGTGATACATGGTTTCGTTGTTCCTATCCAATAATTATCGGAGATACAGACATAATCGACATCAGCGAGAAAAGAATCTTTTCGAGCCCAGAGGAGATTGTCCAAACCTTCACTGCCACTCTCTTCCATCCCTTCAAATACAAACTAACAAAAGAACGACAATCATCAGTCGGAAATTCGATATTTTATACAGTTCTTGAACTGATTTTACCTTTATATTAACAGGAATATCTTCACCAATAGCTTTATAGCCTTGGAGAGCATGTAACCAACAAAGGACTGGGCCTTTATCATCTGTACTACCACGTCCATAGAGTTTATCATCTTTCTCGACCAATGTGAACGGTTCTGTGTCCCAGCCATCTTCAAGTAATGCCGGTTGAACATCCAGATGCCCATAAATCAGCACAGTCTTTTTTTTTGGATCTTGTCCAAGAGTTCCAAGAAGTACAGGTGGAAGATCTATTTCTTTATCATCAGTCAACTTTTCTTTACCAATGTCTGCTAATTCTGTTATTACACCAAGTTCTTGCAACTTTATCTCCATCCATTTCATCATTTTTACGACTTCGCCTCTCACTTCTGGCCATCCCGAAACAGATTTAATGGCTACAGCTTCACGAAGATTGTCAATATACTCTTTTCTATGATCATCGATATAACTGTATAAAAGAAAAAATATATTCAAAATAACGACAATAATTCCATCTGCATCTCGATTCCATATAAATCTTTAATCCAGAATCAGCCAAGCAAAAACATTGCAAGTCAGTTGGACAGTGACGTGTTGTCACGATGTAATTCTATACTATTTTACAGCGGATTTTACAGTCACTGCAGATTTATTCTCATATAATTATTTGAAAACATAAGGAAAGAGTGGTGCCGCGCTCATAGTATGATAAAAAGGAGATTAAAGATACCAAAATAATAATAAATATTCATTTACCTATAAAGTTTTGTTAATGTTGGTGGAATTTCGGATGCCATAATTATTGTTTGTGAATAACTACTTCCAGTGATGTTTTTTACAGGTTCTCATGTGCCAGTAACAACTGTAAATGTAACAAAATGGACGATAATTGTTAAGAATAATAGAACAAAAAATCCAACACTCCTTATCACACAATTGCAATCAAAATGATACACTTATCAATTGATAGTGGTGGGCGGAGTTTGAAATGTTTTTGTCGTCCAACGTCTTTTCGGTTCTATTTAGATGGACATTGGTTCTGTATGGACGCCTTTATTTAAGTTCAATTTATTCAGAATTAAATGTACTGCTTTATACTCACAATAATGTCAATGATGTAAACTGGTTTATTCGCTGTGGTATTACGGGTAGTATGTGGCCCGCACTCGTACAGTCGTATACCGCTGCATATACCAGTATGTACCAGTATGTGCACTCTTAAACGCCAATCGTGCAATCAACTCTTTATAGTTCCTATTGTTGCCCCCTCGTTACGCCCCGTTCTCTGCTTCTCCCTGCTCTTCCTGGCTTCAGCCGGCACAAAGTTGAATCGCGTCACCACTCGCCATCTCACGGTACCTATCATTTTTCTTTCATAACAATCAATTTCTCGCCATTTCGGTTATGGCTTTTTAACGGTTACCAGCGTTTGATATGATGTTGAACTGTCGACGCTCTAATCGGCGCAATCCTTATCTTGGAATGTAGATGGACATTGTAAATCGCTATTCGCAACTGCAAGTTCCCATAGGTGGCAGCATTTCCCATTTCTGTTTTTGAACAGCGAGGTGATACTGCTCTCGAAAAAAGGAGAAATAAATGAGTGCATATGTCGAAAAAACACGTCTGTTGCACAGTAGCCACATCTGACTTTGAATTTTTTTTTGGTTCATCCCCCCGATGTTCACCAATAGTGAAGCAAAGTGGATTTATGAATTTCTACGATCTATGGAATTCCGAAAGATGTATTCCAATACACATCAATAATTATTCAATTGAAATAGTTTCTCTGTAATTCATAATCCTGCAACGGGTAAAATGTACGGTATGCAATCCAAAGTCCTCGGATTCAAATCTCATTATCGGTGGAAGTTTCTTCAGTTTCAAATAAATTAATTGACACTACCAATAAGTGAAATTGAGTGGAAAAAAAATAATTCTAATGTTAAATGTTACGAAAATTATTTTTCTAAACTTAGTCTAGAACAACTGAGAATATTTGTGTATTATGTAAGAATCCCTAGTTCAAATGATATCAGCAGCAAAAAATGTTTTTTAGTCTCATCGTCAATGAAAATTGTTGTCAGTCAACAATTCATCAATACTCACTCTTCTGAGTAAAAAAGTCCATGACAGAGACTATTTTCAAATTTTTATTTACATTTTGTTTCCCCTCACGATTATTGAATATCTGAACAATGCAGACTTGAAAGAAAAAAAAAAAAACCTCCGAATTTTGAGGTAATTCGGTCGGCTCAGCGTATGAGTGCACCTGTTAATAACGATGAATACATGTAAATGATCATTATTAAGTGGTATGATAATATAAGTATGAAATAATAAATCCTGTAATATTGTCATTCCGAAAATAGTGGTCCTCAGCGTTTTCAAAGACACCATACGACCCAATTTCGGATTTATCAATATTTTCGGAGGAAAGTCGTATTGCATTTTGGTACGTACTTCTAGGCGCCTTCCACGCTCCACCTATATTCGTAGATTACGCTGTTCATTGTCTCATAAGTCCAAGATATGCCGTCCTTCCGGTGTCCAGTATCTTAATGTTGACCAATTTACTCGAAGAGGCATTTCTTTTGATTTCGTAGTCTTTATGTAGTTCATGGCATAGATCGCAATTTTTCGGGAATCTATGCAAATCTGAGGGTCATGAATCATGATTTATAATGAAATAATATCAGTTGCAACGAGGTTCGATAAAACTAAGTTTACATGCGATGGAAATCAAATCAATTTCTTACTTGTCTATACTAACACTGGACTTTATTGGCTGTTTTCTAACGTCTGAATACTTGAATGTAACTGTGGTATTCTATTATAATTCACGACGAAATATATTAATTTCATGCGTTCATTTACTATGAATACTCTGCTTTGTACTTGCCTGAGACAATAATATCACATCACAACATTTTTATGTTCAGACCATCGATTTATTAAATAGACATTTTCACATAGAATGATGAAAAATTTGTTGGTTCGAATCGATTTGTGTATGTCATTTTAGAAAAAATTAATAGGTCAATTCAATTGCAGAGTCACTGAAGAATATACCGACGCACAAATCTCATTGATATTTGAATGAATGAATTTGTGACCTCGATGTAGTTTTGATGCAATGGATACAAAATGATTAAAAATTGATATGAACAGGATGGTCTTTGATTTGGCGACAAGGACCATGATAGAAAGGTTTGGTGCACTTGAAATATCGAAGTATTGAAAGAAACATTCTAAAAACGTGAAGTTTTCAACATATTATGAGTGTTAGCATATTAATACTCGGCAACCAGTAAATCGCCCGAGATCCTCTGGTTCATCTATGTGTACAAGAAAATGTGCGTTATCGCTAATTCCTTATCGCTTCCTGACTTCACGTTTCCTTGCCAACAGTTTCTCTATATGAACCAGTAATTTGCGATATTGTGTTAGTTCGGGAATGTTTCCGAGAGCAGTAACGTGGTCAATTCAATCAAAATTTTGTCATGCAAATAAATATTGTCATCTCTGTGCGGTGATTCATTTGGATAAAAGAAATGGCAGTTGGGAAAAACTGAATAATAATTAATCATACAGCATTTCATCGCCCAATGATGGTAGATATGGCTTTTCTTTCACAAGAAGAAGGTGTCAACATGGAGCATTATCCTGAAATAATTGGAACCATTCCAAAGAGGATGAACAAAAAAATGATTTTAGAAACTTCCAATCCAAAAAATGACGATAACGGTAAGAAAAGTTTTCCATCATTTTTTAATCCTGCTGCAGATTGTGGTGAAACCTGCATGAAGAATATTTATTCAAAATTATGAAACGTGTTGCAATAATAAGCCAGACCAGTTACCGTATAATGCGAGATTTATCTAATAGTTGAGGGAATAATCTGAATATTAAATTTTTAATAAAGGGTTATAATAAACATGTGTAGACCATAGGAAGTGACTCAAGATACGACAGAATCGCGGTAGTCCTTTATTGTAGAGCCTAAAATCTCCCATCCCTAACGGAACTCTTCCGTAATAATGTAGGTATGAGAACATGCGAATAAAAAGGGTGTCACTGCTACGATACAACAGCACTCGAATGCCCGCGTACAATAGACAATTTCATACCCATGTCAGAAAATATAAGGCGAGAAGCATTGACATGGCCGTAGAGTCTCTAAAGGGGCTCTGCACTTCATTTCAATGAAAACAATTCGCTTCGGAATATATTTCATCCATAATTACATTATCACAATTTACTACGGGAACTAATTATGATTAATCAATGATACTTGTAAAAAATGAATAGAAGTATAACAGAAATTTAAATTAATCAGTCGTGGAAATAATAGGAATGTTACATGAATTTCCAAAATTTGTGATGAAAGGCCATATCATCATGTATACATTTTAATTTTATGGTCGACCGCCACAGATTGGTTGACCACTCAGTAGATGGTAGAAGCATCATCAACTGGGCAGTCGACTAATTGCATAAGTTGATGATGAAGAATCGACTGCGTTCCCTTAAGGATATGCAATGAAATACTAGGTGACTTTTATTGTAGAACACTGAATTTCCCATACTAAACTCTGCGACGACCCTAGCCCAAACCTCGTGGGTGAGTCATGGGTTGTGACCGAGAATGCGCAGCGAGATGGTGCAATTTGTCGTGTTGCACGCATTTCGTAAACAAAAGTATTAACGTATGTGAAAATTGTGAGTAACGTATGGAAAAATCGACCCACAATCAGAATCATTCAATAAGAATTTCAATTCAGATTTTGGCCAATCCGGAATATTCCCCAATTTTTTACGACCATCGAAAAGGTGCGAAACCAAACATGAGTACCTTTTAACCCCGTGGAAGGCTAGAGACGGACGTTGATTTTTTTTCAGTTTCATCATTAAATGGTGACCGGAATACTAAAAGTTAGTGATTCAAGAGGCAAAATTTTCATTTGTTATTGATCATTCTCATAAGCAACCAGTGAAACAACAAGTAATTTCATTTGTTTTTTTTTCCATTAAAATACCTTCACTTAATTTATAATTGGAGTATGTCGGTGTTAATGAAAGAACATTGTTTATTGCTTTTTTCCATTGTTTTTCGTGGATGCAGCTCATTTCAATTGTTTATGACCGTATACTTTTGTTTATGATTGACAATAATGAAAATCGGTTCAATAATGACTTTATTTCTGGTTTTTCCGATTATCTTATTATATTGTATTGTATGTTCTTTATTTGCCCGTTTACGGCTTTTCAGCGCTTTCGTCCCATTGACATACTCACCATTATTTTATCCTATATCATATATGTTTTTTTCAAACATCTTCCGTCCCTAGTACGTAGTAATGACGGAGATTGCATTCCCCAAACGTTACAAAGTAGAGATGAGTAATTTCGTTACGTTTAAATGCTGAAATGTTGGATCCAGTACATATAGGTCATAAATTGACACGACAAATTTGGTAAATGTACTAACTACTACAAATGATAGAGTTGTGAACTAAGGCAGGATGAAAATGCAAGTTTTCGCGACTAAGGGAATGCGAATTTCAGTAGATTCAATTATTTGTATATATATTATCATGATTATGCACGGGGATGCTGTACTTGAGGAATGATTTATTTCCAAGAGGCATTGGATGAGGTTAGGGATGTAAAGAACTCTTGAATGAATCTTTACATTTTGATGAATGTTTTTCAACATGACATTTAACATTTAAGATTTTGTGGTGTGATCAAGTTTTTCATCTTTCTCTTTGGGGTTCTATCAAAACTAATTGTAGACGTCCAGCGATTTGTTTGTATTCCTTTTCATAAATTATGGATAGTTTAATATCATTATATGATCCTTTCTCCCTACTAATCATATATAACCACGTTCCGTGTTTTGCAATTGGGGGGCGTATGGCAGAGGATGGAACATACATATACATATATGTAACATCAAGAAATAGATGTAGCAAATAATTATAAAATAGATTCGACCATTCTTTATGGCTGTGTGGCGATATATCCATCTACATTCTGCGAATGGAAAAACGCAGATTTTTGGAATGGAAGGATAGCCGACCGACAGAATGTTTAGAGGAAATAATGTATTGCGAGGCGATTGGTTAATGTTCCAAATTTCATAGGAATTTGTTTCGGGGGGCAAGTAATAGGTACTGATAGTTCTCTATCATAGGGAAGCGTAGTTGTGTTTTATCATCCCGTGATATGTGTATTCCCTCACGTTAGAATATACTCGATAGAAGTAAGGAATAGTGGGTGTATTTGAGAAAGTAATTTGTGTTGTCGGTCGTGTGAAAGAGAAATCACAAGAAAATGGCGCCGAGCTGTAGACACGAACTAGACCCACGAAGCCGCATACGTATTTGGATACATACATAAACGAAAAGAACATTATTAAGCTTCATCGTCAATCGTACCGCCTTCATTTTGTAATGAAAAGTTCCGGCATACATGTGATTATCTTTGATTGTGAACGTCCAGTATTCGTATCGTTCAAACATTTCGCGGTTTTATCGTTTCAGTTATGATTATTTATGGCGCGCCGCCAATAGGGGCGCTCGGGACGACGTAGATATATATACATGTGGTGACGCACATACAAACACACTGATCGAAATGACTGATGCCGGTTATGTGCAATAATTCTGTTTTGCACTTCCAACATTTCTGCATCAAGTGATGCACTAAGCAATATGTTATCAGTCGGAAAAATTATTTAAATAATAATTGAATCATAACTCTATCCAAACGATTTTAAATCATTTTCAGGTGAATGCAATATCATTCTAAACATTCAAGCCATTATTAACATATTGTGATCAGAAGAAAACTGGCAGCCCATGTACTAAGTCGGAAACTTTTGTAGAAACTACTCTCAAACAAAAATATTTTTTCATAATCGATTGTAGATTGTAAATCAATTTATACAAATGTTTAGAAGTATTTTTTATAATTGCTGCAGTCTGAAAACAATATACCATTTTGAATTCGCGCTTGTGTAAACGAAAGACTACATATAGTGCATGTAAGGTATAGTATAGTTAATATTATCATGATATACGGCCGGGTGATTACATGTATTTCAAAGCTAAACATAACATTGACTTTTTTAATTACAATTTGGTAATCAGCTCTGAAACGTTAGAAATAATTTTGCATTCACCTGACAACGATTTACAATCAATTGGGTAGATTTATTAACTAAATAGCTCATTTTTTCCGATTCACATAGTGCTGATGCATCGAGGTGATCCTACAAAGCACCGTCGAGTTTCAAGATTACTGATATTATATATTTGCCGATAGAGGTGCTGGCATGCTAATGCAAGTTGGTCAGTAGCATACACTGGAATTAATACGAGGCCACAGTGGAAGAAAGTTTATTCTGAAATTATGACGTCAGTTTCAAATGCCCTCGTATTCCATCATCTATTCTCTCACCGTATACACATATATATATATTATGTGTATCCCTCCTGAATCACTTTTATTTTTATTTCGAATGCAGTAGTTATGGCGTCTCCCAGGCCAAAGTCACCACGTCTACCGTTGTCAGCCAAAAAAGATGACAAGGAAGAGAGTTTTTGGGATAAAATCGGTACTCTAGGCCGCAAAAAACGGATAAAAGAAGGTGAAAACGTTTTTGAAGTTAACCTAACATACCAAAATGAACAAAATTAAACATTTTCTTTACTCTTTGTGTCTGGTCGTAATTTATTAAATTACGACCAGACACAAATCATTACCTAATATGGAATCAGACATGATCGGTTCGTGATTACACAATATATTTCATGCTTAACTTCTGATGATTTGAACAAAACTGGGATAATCGAAATGACATGTTGTCTTTTTGACAGTGCAAGAAGTTCAAGAAGAGGGCAAACATGCTATCGATTCTCCAGGATATGCTGCCAATCCTGACATGCCACCTGAGGATTATGCGCTGGATGAGAATGAGGAACGTTCAATTATTCAACCGGGGTCGCTGGAAGATCCCAATTTGCAAGAACTCATTTTTGTTCTGATCGAATGGATGAATGACGAGTTAGCTGATCAACGAATAATTGTGAAAGATGTCGTTGAGGACCTTTACGATGGACAGGTCATCCAAAAATTAATTGGTAAACACTCAAAAAATTAGAAGAAAAAAGAATAACATTAACATCTCAACAATCATGATGAATTTAATTGTCCATTGATCGCGCTATGAGGGAATCGTCTCATTTCATTTTCATATTCGATAATGTAATAGTAACTATACACGATAAGTTCTTCGGTGTTTAGTTATTCCTATAAGAATCTGATTCGAATCCGTTGGGAATTTTGCGATAGTTATAACTGTTCTGATTAAATTACGCGCTCCCAAATTTTCGACGGGGCTTGACCCTGAATCAGATATATAGTTAGGAATACTTACAACAAATGCATATGAAATAAGGAATCCTTGTATAAGAAAGCGCTCACAATTCAATATATCCTCAATGCATATTTATTATCAAACTGAACTCGGTAACGCTAGGGACATAACTTTTGCATCTCAATTGGATGATCATAGTGCGATTCCCAGTCTCATTACGATTGCTTTTTTCCTATCAAATGTTTTATGTCAATTATTCTGTATTGAATATTGATCATTAAACCCCTCTATATGAATAAATACATCGCGCGTTACAGTAACTTTTAGAAGAAGAAGTTCAAATAACAAAAGACCGTACCGACCCCAACGAATATAGTATTTCTGCTTTTGATTCCACATTATTCGTATTCGCGAAAATGAGAAGAAAACATCTATGTAACTATAATTCTTTCTAACCAGGAATTCTGTTTCAGAAAAATTGACGGGTGAGAAACTCGACGTACCAGAGGTTACACAATCTGAAGAAGGTCAAAAACAAAAGCTCGAAGTTGTTCTATCAGCTGCAAATCGTATTCTGGGACGTCATCCGCCATATCAATGGAGCGTGGAATCTGTTCATTCTAAAAACATTGTGGCAATTTTACATTTATTGGTTGGTTTGGCACGGCAATATCGTGCGCCTGTACGTTTACCAGAACGTGTATATGTTCAATTAGTCGTTGTACGTAAGAGAGATGGACAGTTAACCCATAGAATAGTTCGCGAGGAAATAACATCGACATATGATGATTTGGGAATGCGTTGTGAGCGTGATGCATTTGATACACTATTTGATCATGCACATGACAAATTGGCAGTAGTAAAAAAATCACTTATATCTTTTGTGAACAAGCATTTGAGCAAAGTTCATCTGGAAGTGACGGATTTGGATACACAATTTCACGATGGGGTGTTTTTGACCCTTCTACTTGGATTACTTGAGGGTTTTTTTGTGCCACTCGGTAACTTTCATCTAACTCCAAAAACACACGAACAAAAAGTTCACAATGTCTCATTCGCATTTGATTTGATGCAAGACGTTGGATTGCCAAAACCTAAAGCGCGCCCAGAAGATGTTGTTAATCACGATTTGAAATCAACACTCAGAGTTCTGTATAATTTATTTACCAAGTATAAAGGGATAAATTGAAAAAATCACACAGTATTTCAATAAACATATAGAAGACGTACTAACGAGCCTTCATAAATTAACGCGTAATTGCTTCTATATTATTGGGAAAATAACTATGCACATTCATATGGAATTTTTCATACTCGGTTCTTGTGAAATCGTCTCGGTCTTGCCGTATTTTACATAAGGAAGATATGGATTTTTTTTTGGCTCTATTAATTAAACCATTTTTGGTTGATGGCATGCAGTAATGAGATTATGGTGATAGAATGGTCTTCCAAACAGCTGTTCCCGTCAATGTATTAGAAGTTAATATCTACGAATTATGTTCACTAGTAAGCGAGAAAAATTATTTCTGAAGTCATTTTCCGGTGCTATTGGTTGAAGGTTACGGCTTGAACATTTCAACATTGTTCCGAACATTTCTCTGCTCGGATTTCTTTACTGAACGATTTCAAAAACAGGATTATTATCGAAAAATAACGCCAAATTTTTTGCTACTAATTTCTTATAATATTCATACGATTTTCGAGCCCCAAATGTTTCGGGTTCTTTTCATTTTTTGTTCATCACTGAATTCATCACTGAAATATTAGTGATTCGGCCACACCAAAAAGGTTCTAACTTTCAAACTGAATGATGTACACTGTTTTGAGGTCGGGGAATTCTTGGGGTCGGATACCAAATTATATGAAATTTGAATCGGGAAAACAATAATATATTTTATTTTCCATGAGAATTATGTTTTCGCAAATCAACCAGACGTTAACATACTGTTCAGGAACTGCCGGAAATTGCAAAACAATTCAGTCTTTATATGGTGTCGACACTTGTCCTGGACAGTACCCCTGAGATTTGATGTCGATTTGCCACTTAGTTCTGAAATAGTGAATGAGAAAGCATTGCCATGCACTCGACGCTAATGAAATTACACTTCTGCTTCAGGATTTATCAATGAAGTGAAGAGATGTTTAAATTTCGTTTGTACCGGACTTCAATTAAATTCAGGACTATAACCAATCGTTGGATTCGTTGACGCATTTTTACCACGGACTCCCTTCAATAATTGACAATTCGTATACAAAGATGGTATGTAACGATCCATAACTAAATTTCTATTGTCCATTACTGGCGAAAAAACTGGGCTTTTCATTTTTAGAATTTCGATTAAAGATCATGTTGTGATTGTAAATTTCCTACAAGGTACTGGTGCATTATGAGTTTTGTGTATAATTTATGACATTCATTATACGCATATATCGAAGAATTGATATTTATGGCGAGGGAAAGTAGCAGAAGCATCTAATAGTGTCTACTACTGGTGTCCAGTACCTTCCTGTTTTTGGATATCATCAATTTTTTATGCATCCGCGCGTTTTGGGGGTACAACCACTTGAATAATGATCATTTAGCACAACTCTATTATTCAATGTAGACGTTCCCAAAAATAGCGTAATTAAGTGGCCAACTACAACATACGTAGCTCGCTTTTTTTATATAAATTACTATAAAAAGTTGAACGAACTGGTCCGGTTAGGTCGCCCAATACAAAATATTCGGTGTTCTACCGTGTATGTGTGTATGTCTGTATGTATGGATGTGTGTATGTATGTATGTATGTAAATGTCCAATTTATTTTGCCAATATTTTTATATCTCACATATTATTAATGTATGTAATAAATTTGACAATTGTATTAATATATTGATGAAGAAGGAAGTAATTGATTGAAAATGATGATAATTCGTGTTCTTTATTCCTCATTGTATTAATGTCTTTCTTCATCATACAAATGGCCAGAATGGCCAAATGATAATACGACTGCGATCTTCATATCTTGAACGAAATCGTTATTCACGATGAAAATACGACAGCGGGCGCAAGATATTTCCCAAGCACGCGAGGTCGCTGAATCGAACTGGGATATATACATAACCGTATAATGTAACACTCACGACGTCTAGTACTGGTGCTTTCTTTTTCCAGTATCCACACAGTTTGAATTCAGCCTACACTCGGTGTGCATACTCCACACGTTTATATGACATTGGGCAATTGTTCCAATAACGAGTCTTTATTTAATGAGTGAATTGAATTATAGTTTCTCGATGAATGGGATCGATGATGATGATGATGTTTATGAAAACTCTGAAAAAAGTTGCAAAAATGAACCGGAACACAATTCGCCAGGATGTCGAACAAATTTATTCTGTATCTATTCGAGAGTATTCAAAATCATGTTGGCTAATTGGCGAGAGTCGATTGAACATGCAGAGGAGAAAAAATTATCAAGAGAATTGGATGAACTTATTTTACCGAGCAATGAGCAATGGCGATATCATGTGTATTATCGGTTGGTTGATCTTCAACGAGAAATTGATTCTGGCGGGGCTGGTGAAGGCGAGGAAGAGTAAGAAACAAATATATAGATTGCATCATTATTCCATTGAACACACTTTCAAACAGTTATTTTACCCGCACTTAACAAACAATCCCTGACAGAAAGAGTGTTTAACGAATTCACCTGTAGATTTCCGAGAAAATACAACTGTTTACGTGTAAAAAATATCTGTGCTTTCGAAAAATTAGCGAGAAATACCGAAAAATGGCATTAAATGGTTTCCTATTACATACTCTCATAGAATACCATTCTAATCGAGAACTTATGACTCGCGAATTTTATTGGACACCGATGCAGCAAAAACTATTATTTCTCATAACTGAAATTTATCTCATAGTCACAATGCTATATTATAATGTCCATGAAAAGAATTAGGTTCTCGATTAGGCCTCACTCCATTTATTGTCTGGCTTAGTTCATCTGTACAACAAAAATAGTTATAGAATGATGTAATACTAACAGGGAACAACTTCACTTCACAGTGTTTCTACTCTTGCATCATTTTCGTTATGTGCCCCTATAGTATCAAGTTTTCTGTTTTCAACAAAAGATACATTTAATTTCTACAATGAGAAGTTATCTTCCATGCCGTTTTATTTTCCTGTGGTATTTTTGATCTTCATTTTCTGTCACAACACGATGTATTTCGACACGTATTTCATTTCTATGGAGAGTTGCCACAAATCAATTCAATAATTCCAAAACTATATTCAGAGTGGAGTAGATGATCTCTGTCTCCCGGATATTGTAATGTTTTGTAGAGAAGATCCGGAAATGAATGGCCGAATTCCAGAACGTACTGCGCGTGACATGATTTTATATCTGGCTAGATCAGAAACCACAGGAAATTAGATCTGAAACCAGATGAGATTCAACCAGAGCTGATCTGACTTTTTTTGTGTGGAGACATTTCTATAAACGAAGGGGGGGAGGGGCGGTCATGAACCACGGGTTCGCTTAATGTTTAGTGGTTTACAGTAAGAGTGTTGTTTAGTTTGAACAGTTGATGGTTCACGGTAGTTGTTAGTAGAAATATACGATTGCCCACATAGTACAACAAATTTTCAGTATGAGCAACCACTTCAGTCTCCGATAAAGTCGATAACCGAGAGATCGAATTTTCATTCTGTACTTTCACATACTGATTGAAGAAAGCATACGAGTTCATATATCAGACTGATTGTAAATGTGTATTTCGGAATAATCAAGCTTACTATATTCATCCAATCGATAATTTTCTGGAAAATGCAGCGTTCATTCAGTAAATTCATAAGCAATATTTGTAGTATTCTCTGATCGGTGCGTAAGGACGTACATTTATTCATCATTCTCGTGCTTCCAATATTTCGGCAGATTTTAATCAAATTGATTAACACGAATCGACACGTATTCATATTATTTCAGGAAGTCAGCTGAATAAATAGATATAAACATTAAAGTTATGAAATTCGACGGCGACTTGGGGTAGGATCGACATGGGATCAATCGTTGTTTGAAAAAATCTCAATAATGGCCCACTTCGATCTAGTTACATGAACCAATCCCAATAGGGAATAAAACCTAGAAAATTCTGCGTTCATGATTAATCCCATAAATTATCAGTATTTAAGGTATTTTATTAGTTGAGTTAAAGTGAGTCAAACGACCATCTGCATGTTGAAATCCCGTAATGGCAGTTGATATGAGTCATATACTTATATATATGAATTCAGATAAAGTTATTCCGTAAGATATTGAGGTCAACTGATGGTATATATTACATTCTATAATTGTTACGAATAATATATGAATAATGTGAGTGTTGGAGACCGGTATGGTATATTTGAATCACTGTGCCCGGAAGTCCTCTATTTCGTTTTCAATGAGCGAAAGAAAAAATGTGAAGATAAGAGAAAAAGGATGTTTATGAAACTAGAATAACAACTGTCGACCAGTTCTACCTCATGTATTTATGGAGAACTGTACATCAGGTGTTATTAAAGTTTGGCCCGCGAGGGCCTTTGCAATCAAAGTATTTGCAGATCATTTTTTTGTTACGACTCAAACAGCTGATTGTCGTGAATATATATGATAAATTGGGTGTGATGACCATCTTCCGCGTTGGTTTTTATGGTATCATGCAATTTTTTGCAATTTTAATTGTTGGTTATCATCAAACTGTACGTCAGACAGTTTCGGGCGACATAGATGAAAAGCCAAAAGTCAATCAAATCGAATGATGCGTTTCTGAGTGATTCCAATTGAAAGTATTTTTTGGGAGTTTTTGTATTCTCATATGAGAATCATGACATATATTTGGAAATTGCATGTTCGTTTCAACGTTCTGTATGGAATATTTTATAGAACGCGGGTGTTCAATGGTGTCTCCACGATAGATAGAATAGGAGATAAGAATTTTCAAAGTTGTCTCACAAAAACCGGAATATCGTCGAAGAATTTTACTTTTTCCTTTTTCGCACATAACTCAATATTCAGGAAATGAATGATTGAAGTCTGTGGGACGAAACTTGATATAAACCAAAAGTCGAAAGGGAGGAGTGAGCACTTGATCAACTTTCTACAACCTATAGGTTCGGAGATATTGATATCCGAAATGTGGTGTATCACGTCTCAAATATGAATAGTATGGCAGGAATTTTATGATTTCATTGATTCATTTTTCCTCACTGCCATAATGTGAATCAAATAAAATTGAATCATTTATGAATGGTAGGATGGACTCCAACGGATTCGATCAACTAGAATTATTTTCATGTACGAAAACAATTCCCGAACTTCTCGTCTACGGATTCACAATGTACTGTAACAAATGTTCAAACGTCCTTTCATTCAGTTATGGGAAAATTGACTTTTCATACTCCATTTCGTACAAAGAGTATCATGGCAGAATTACACAAATCACATATGAATTAATTAGCTTCGAATCAATTCGGCACGAAATATGATAATTGTATATCAATATATATCTTCTGATATGTTCAAACATGTATGTGTTATAAGTTGTATTGAATAATATATGCGAGGCTTATATGCAATATATCTCTGTATATCTCTGGCGAGAGAAAATCTACGCATAAGCATACATGTATGCTTATCACCATACATGCATGGGGGCCCGGTGGGGTTTGGGGCGAAGCCTTTCAGAGAAATATAAACAAAATTAGGTAATAGTAAAGATCGCATCTGATGAAATATTCGAACATTTTGGATGATTATAATTGACGTCAGACTAGATTCACAAACATTGGTGAATAAATCAAGGCAATCATTCGGTGAAAGAGTGAATATTGTAATTAATCAAAACCTGAGATATAATTTCGAACGATACATTAATTTGTATACCGTATGATGGACGGAAGAATTATAATAGAATCAACACTACGTTGTATTTCAAAACGGAATATATGTCATATAACACAATCTACAGAAATTCGCAAGTCCAAAGACAAGTACCTGGATAACTTAGTGGTTGAAGCGTCCGAACGAAATTTAAGGAGGTAACTGCTGGTTGGAATCCACCCCGGGGCAAATACTTTTCTGCGAATTCGTGATATATTCTGTACTATCGATGACTGAATAACCATATATTCGTTTAGGTGTTCGCATATTAATTTATAATAATTATCAAATGTGGTCTTCACTATTGCTTAAATTTAAATGATACAAAGGATATTTTTTATATTAACAAAATTTTATGTAACAAAGATCATTTTTTATTTTAACAAGCAATAGTAGACAAAGAAAATAATTTACTAAATACGTCAATTATTTGGATTTTATCGAGTGTGTTCTTCTCCGGTGGGAATTGTTCCTAGATTCAAAATTTTGATGAATATTTACGACTTTCTATAACTTTTTACGTTGTGAGATTAATTTGTCATAATGTTTCATAGATAAGCATAGTTTCTCATGATTATTACATATTTCTATGTAGAAATAAAATTTTCAACTGTGATCGCCTGCTTGATATTTATAAGGAATTAGGATACGAAACAGCATAAGCTCGGATAGCCTAATGGTAGAGTGTCCGAACTGAAGCTGGGAGGTCCGGGCTCAAATCCTAGTTCAACACTATCAATATTTTTCTGCAATTTTTTGGGCGAGTATCGAGATCCACTACCCATCCATCTCTCACCCACGCTCCCTTTCCCAAGAAACTAAAAAAAATAAAAGTTGCAGAATGCTTCTCATTTATTCTCTTATCTATCCAAAAATGAACGTCGCATATTTTTTGACGTTGCGAAGTCACAATTAATAGTTGAAAATAGTATGACTAATGCGAAGAAGAAGTATGCGAAAGACGTAAATCTATTAATTACCACAAAAGTACAGTGAATCTATGAATTTCTACATTAATTCATGGAACTCTATAACTGGGTCCGAATTTCAGAATTTTTGCATGAAAAGTTGTAGAGATGTAAATTTTTTCATACTTTGTAATAGTTCCGCGTAGTTTTTGGCATAGAAAGTCATAGAAATTTTGTTTTCGAGGATATCTATCATAACTAAAGAGAACTGATACAGTATTTTTATTCCAATGTCGGTGTTCTTATTACGGCAATACCGAGATTTGCTGTGGTAAATATACGTATCCCTTCATTAGGGGGGTATTGATGTCTCGAGCGTTGATTGTGGAGGTGATGTTTAGGATGGAATAAATTTTAAACTCTTTCAGTTTGCTTCTTGAAATTTTGTAAACGTGTTAATTGATCTCTCAAAAAAATATGAAAAATGTGAAAAAATATGAAAAATATCTCGATAACCAATTACCCGATTGGGCTTAATAGGTTTGGCATATACCTTCAGTAGATTGTTTTTCAACGATGTTATCAGAGTTGAGTCGAAATACTATTAATTTTTGTCTATATAACTCGTAGAATGACCTGAAAAATAGGAAAAATGGATAATCACATTTTTCTGATCTGAAAATCAGAGTTCTGGTAGGGTCAAACAAAATTTGACTCAGTAGAATATTCATCTCTATAGTGTTTGGTTTAATTGTGTCGGCTGGAGCAATAGCTTGTAAATCCCTCTTGGATTTTCCATATCGAAAAAAGTATTTAGCAAATCAATGAATTTGAAAATTCACACACCACAAATGCATATGCTAGTAAATTTTGACGTTCCTGATGGAATTGTAGTGCCGGTGCATGTAACGGAGATGGTTCCAAATTGCGACGAAGTTATTTCTATTACAAAAAATTCAATTAAAATCTTGCAGGATGGCGCTACATAGAGCTGACATTGATGATGATGATGATGTTGTGGCACGAGCTTGTCAAACGCGGGAATCTCCGAATGTTAGCGAATGGGAACCAATCATCACGAACATGTCGGAAGAGAAGGATTCCCTGTGCTCTGTAATGGCGGGAAAAATGTTTGACTATAATCGTCCAAGTATCGTCAGTTTGACTAAACAAAATACAAGTTGCTCGATGACGAATACTCATGTTGAACCCGGTTGGCGGCTCAGTGACATTCTCCATGCTGCGAATGTACTTCAAGGTAATAATATGTTAATGAAGAGCCTAGTTCACGTGGATGAAGCCGAGATGCGACGGGTGTACGGTCTGGTTTATGATGTTTTACGATGTAAGTATTTGGAAAAAAATATCCACGCAACAAGATATCGTGATTTTAATGTATTTTTAGATAAACAAATCCTTAATCAGACCTTGGAAAATGCAAATTTTTGGACAAATTATCGTGATTTACGAGATCGCGAACGAATTGTCTGGTTGTTACTTTACGATATGCAAGGTCGCAAGTTCACGAATCCTTCGCAAGTTGCAATGATTGAAATACGAAATGCGGCATTCAAAACGGCGGGTTTAGATGACATCGAGCGAGCACTACTCAAGTCGAGGACGAAGCTAGCAGCAAGCGTTTCGAGACTGAGAATCGGCGGTCCAGCACTTACATTAGGTATGCAGCATTCGGGGAAATGTTGATTAAAATCTTTGTCAACAATCGAAAATCATGAATATTTGATGATATAAACTGATTGATAGAGTAGACAAATTATTGCCGCTCCATCTGAGGAACGAAGGTGTTTGTTGGTCGAACACTGAAGCAGTGGCATCAGGATGGGTTAATACAATTAAAATACCTACAAAAAATGAATTTAACAATCGAATGTCCACTTTGGGTCTCGATTTGATTTCAAATGTTCGCAAACTCAGGGAGAACAATTATACATTTGATCCAATTTGCCCCAAAGTCGTTATACTCCATGAGAAAGCCCGTGAGCAATTGGCGAGATCTGATTTAGTCCGTGAATATGGATTCATCTTTCTTGTGAGTAAAAAAAAAAATGAATGAAAAGATCTTGGTGGTAATATTTCTCCGAAAATATTCGAACTAGGTCATTCTGCGATCGTATTAAAAACTCCATTCATATTGGTCAGAATTTTTTAGGCGAACGTCAAGCTCTTCTCCTCCAATAGAAATAAGTTTTTTGCTATCATTGAGCAAAGAGATCCAATGAATTCGCGAGGAACGTAGCGATTATCTGGAGCTTGACTATGATGAATCATACAGTATAGATTAACGATTCATAAATGTTATGTTTTGATTTGGACTGGGATTACGAACTGACGCAACTACTCTTTCATTTCTCCCATACTTCCCGGAACATAATTGTCGGGTTCAATTAGATTCGATTCGTTCGAATCTAATGGGATCTACATTTCGAGAACATCTGAAAAAATCTGGAAATATTTGATCAGATCAAATCTTCTTTTTTCTAACAAATATAACAAAAACTGCGAAGAAAAAAAAAGTCAATCAATTTAATTGGTGAAAGTCACGATTATAGTAATTGAAATCTCCATATGATGTTTGTCTTATGAACATTTTCGTTCATTCAGTACTGCGAAGCCATCATTCAACTATGTTTTTCATTGGCGTGATTCATTTTTTCATGATATGCTCTAGAAAATAAGTGAACAAAAACATTGGTTACCAATAATTGTGTCTTTTGCGCATATATCAATACAATCTAATTAGATGACTTGAAAAACATTGAAATAATAACTTCGATCTGGACTGACATTATTAGAACTGGATGGATCCATTCAAATCAAATATAGCTCTTATTAATAAAGTTGAATTAGCCAAGAATAATTTGTGGAGCCTTGCTCTCAAGTGTGGGAAACGGTCTTTATGTTCTGAGCAGATTTAGTCAAATACAATTTTCCCAAACGAATCATCTAACAGAGTCTAATTGGATTAACCTAGATCTGATTATGATTCTTCTCCATATGAGGAAACAATGGTCGATAAATAAGATCCACTAGTGGATATGAATTTGACATTTGAAAAAAATAAAGAATGTTATAGCGCATTCTATGCTCGACATTCAGATAAAAATTTCAATTTGTTAGTTAGGTCTAAATTTAGTGATAACGTATTGAACGGAAACTTTGAAAAATTCTTGAATATTTGGTAAATGGAATGAGACAGAGCGAAAGTTGTGGATGACTCAGCCGAATTTTTTGAGACATATTTTCACTAGAGAAAAATGATGAAAAACATTTCTGTCGACAACACTGCAAATTGAAGTGTGTTAAAAATAACTACAAGGGTAGGATTATGTTTGGAATATTGATACAACTCTCAGTGTGTTAGAGATTACTACAATGCTCTAACATAGGGTAACAATATATATACGTGTGTTAAAATAACACACTACGATTTGCAGTGAATATACTGCTGATATATATATACAGTAACTCTTCTTTCATTTGCAGGACAGATCGCTCTGTCTCGGTGCTGCAGCTCTTGCTCGTGCTATTCGGGTTGCACATCTGTGTGGTCCAGTGATTTTAACACATTCAATCGCACCACGTCATACGGGTTACTTGGCAGGACTATTATTTGACATTGAGGAGGCCGGGAGACTACTAGCGTTCGGTGCTGGTCCAAATCGTATTGAATACGAAACATATCTAAGAAACTTGGGAATTAGCGAAAAGTTATGTCGTGTATATTCTGAGAATTATTCAGAAGCACCGGGTTATGCGGAAATGGAACGTGCCACAATTGTGTTGGCAATACCGCCGTGTTCTTATACGGGTTTGAGTGATGTAGTTGATCTCGCAGTGGCGCGCGGTGGTGATACGGAACTTTTCGAAGCACTTACAAATATTGATGATCACGCACAATTGGAGCGGCCACGCCACCTTCTCGCTGAACAAATGTTGAGTTTGAAATATGCTCTTACTCGGCCGAATGTACAATTGCTCATCTATGAAGCCCACAGCATTTTACCATCGGAGACCGTACAAATGCTCGATCAGCTGGTGTACTATGCGAATAAGATGGCACTCGCAAAATATACCCGGGAACTTCTGGTAACGGACAAAGGAGGAATATCCACTTGTGGGGGGACACTACTTTTAAATTTTGAAAAACTCTGATTTTATTTTTTTTACATGTTTAAGCGACCATTTCAATATGACGGGCAGGAAAATTGTTGATTTTCATGATTTTTTTTTTCAATGAAAAAGATTCGGTAATCAGTTCAATGTTTCTTTGTCGTTCATTTAAATGACTCATGCTGTACATAAGAATGTATTCAAATGTTTCACTTTCATTTTCCATATAATGTTTTTAGCCATTGTGAAATGATGCTTACTTCTCCAAAAATAATCAGAAACAAAAAATCCAAGGAAATTATTAACCCTTAGAACGGTAACTCGATCAACTATCAATGATATCGCGAGATAATTGACGTGGCTGATTATGTGAAATGTGTGAAAAAATGAAAGATATGGAAAAGAAGCGTTGAAAATGATAAAAATCATTGTTTTGAGTCATCTAATGATAAAACTTGGTCGGTGTGTGAATCAGGCGATATTATATATGGCGTAACCCATGATATACGCTGGTAATTCCTCGCGACTATGAAGTGTTTCACGCGGGGGCTGGACGAACGGATTTTACACTTTTGTTCTGAATAAAAATTTCAGAACAAATTTTTTGTTTAATTTCTGGATTTTTGTTTTCACGTGTTTTTCCTCATTAATTTTGCGACAAACAATTGAATTATTTATAATGTATTGTTCAAAGGGCTGTTAGGAAAAATATCTGACATATACTGCATGTTGAAATTTATGGAAATCATATCATCCAACGGAATTTGCCGGTAACACAAGCTTTAACCGTGGCAAGTTAACTGCACCGCGAAAATGATCCTTATCATCCCAAATTGACACCGCCCCTTAAGTTTCTTCCTTTTCCTTGCGAATTTCTTAAAGTCCATTCTCAAGAGGCTTCAAACCGCTATATATACCATTTTTATATCGTGCCCTTTCGAGTACACAACTCTGAATTTGGTGTGTCGTTCAAGGGGTTAAACATATGAAAAACTATGAGAAACAGTGTATGGCGGATTTTTTTTTCGGTGAAAATTAACAAAATGTCGGCCATTTGAAAGTTAAGTGTCAAATTGCGACGTTTTTTTCGACAGTTTTAGTTTTCGTTCAAAAAAGTATTTAATTTACACAGAAAAAAAAAGCTTCCATACGAGGTTGAGGAATGGCGTGAAAAATGATTCGGCAGAATTTGAGACGGGTAGCTTGAGAAGCGTTTGTTGTAAATCTGCCACTGTTTCGAAAAAGGATATTTCACGCTGCTGGTCGAATCCCTTTTTCTGAGAAAGGTTGTACAGACCGGAATTATTCGATTTCGTGACCAAAATTCAACAGCATGTTTATGAAACTCCATATTTTTTGATAATGGCACAAAAAAAAGGATTTTCGAAAAAAATTTACTCCGAGATGGTCCCTTAAACTACGTACTCTTAATAATATGTGGTAAACCCCTTCATTGTCAAGCACTATTCGGTGGAAAGTGCCGAATATAACCGAGAAAAAAAGGCCACAGTCGACATCGGACTTCATTCGTGTTTCTATAGTAAGAGTTCGGACCGGAACTTTTCTTTCAAGATGCAAATCTCTGGCATTTTTCGACATTACGAGAAGTATTATAAACCGATCAGTTTGATGAAACTTCGAGGGTTCTTTAGCAGGGTGATTTATATGCTCCTTTGATTCTACATTAGTTGTTTTTCAAAACCCCAAATAAACTCGTTGATGAAGTTCATGCTATTTTTTTGACATTTGGACCGTTATTTTGGGTCAGCCATAGAGAATTTTCAAGCTACGTCTTCCGATTCGGATTCCGCGATCAAAAAACCCCTGAAGTTATTGTGTCATTCTCAGAGTTGACATGGTCTCATTTTTTGTTTAAAACAAAAGTTCCGATGGCCATTTTAGGTTAGTTACTTTGTATTTCTGAATCGAAGGAGTTTCAAAATTGAAACAAGTTGAAGCCGATGAAAAACGATGGCTCCAAAGTGCGTCAATGCCACGCACGGCACGACTCGATTTGTCGAATTTTTGCGTCGGTGCCAACGACGAGGTTAAAAGAATCATATCGATATTTTGAAAAAACACGGCGGTATTTGATCGATGTGTTTAAGACTAGAAGTGAACTCGTCTGGTAATACTTTAACCTATCGTGTTTTTCTAAAAACTGTATTTTGTGGGATGAACGCATTCATGACTCGATAACGAAGAATCCGTTTGACGCGATTCTTGCACGTTTTTCTTTCTGAAAACTGAATGTTTTACAACAATTCGAGTACTCAAAAGACATGATTACACGGTCCGAAACGTCGCAATTTCTTAAAAAGTTTAAATTTTTCAAAATTGCTACGGGCCCCACATCGAAAAAAAGTATTGATAAAACTTTTGGTAGTGCTAATAGTCGTGTTAAAAGTTTTTTGGCCAATAGTAAACTAGCAATAGTAACTCTATCGTGCGTGATGGATGATTTCTTCCTATATTTATCACAAATAATTATTGATCACACAAAAAATCCGCAAACAATATTTTTACCTTATATGAGTACACAAATTGAAAAGAAAAACAAAAAATGTCACGTCCTGGATTCGATCTTATACACGGCGGTCATCATCAGACATCATAATTGTCACTCACCCGAGTACTGACCGAGATAAATACTGCTTAGCTTTGTTGTTCGGTTGGTGTCCGTTTGTTTTTTTTTATTCCCAACAAATTCATTTATTAAAAAAGATAATATGGTGAGAAATGATACATAAAAAAAAGTCTAATACACGTTGAGCTTCGGTAGTCTGAATAAACTTTTGGAAAGGCTTGACGAACTTAATAATGAAATATACATGGCTGGACAGTCCCTAGCACTTCATATATATATATACACTTCATTATACATACACATACTAATTTACAACAATTCACAGATCTACAAGCTTTTCTCAAACATAGAGAGCAAACAATAGGTAGAGATTGATTCCCTTCTGACGGTTTAAAAACGGAAAAAAAAAAAAAACCGTTGACGATCTATCATTTTGTTTAAGCTAGAAAGTATGAGAGAAGAAGATAGAATTAAAATTTGAAAATTCAGTTATAATTTTTAGATATTTCCCAGGGGAGTAGTATTTATAGTATCAACCTGTGGATGCTGCTTCTATTTTGCTGGTCATGGGTTTTGTTTTGTTCTTGAGTGTTGTTATTTTGGTTCATGGTGTGGTTAGCATCATTGTCCAACCCTCAGTACTTTTTGTAGAGCTTGTTCTCATTCATGATGGCATTTGAGAGATCAACTATTGATTGCTAGTCATTCTTAATACTATACCATTCACTGCTATTGATTTCCAATAGCAGCCAATAGTATACTATTGAATACAATTGGGTACTATTGGATTCAAAATTTTATTTCAATCAACATGTAGGAGAAAATCATAGCTTGAGAAAAGAAAAAAATGGTCAATTTTGTATACCTGCCTCGATCAAATTTGTTCTTCATGAATATTGAATATGTTGAGATCAGCAGTTGAATGGAGAAAGTCCTCCATCACAGCTGGTCGCCGATCGATGCTTATCTTATTTCTTCTTCAGATTCCGCAGTCTATTATCTCGTACAGAAATAGTACAAACCAGTATTCTTTTTCAGCCAAAACGGAAAAATCTACTAAAAGATCCGAGCCGACTGAGTGGTTGCCAATCAACAAAATTATCGGGTAAACATGTATCCACGCTCTCAGAGACTCGAAATAAAAATACGTATGAGGATGATGACGATGAAAATACAATGTCATTTTCACAACACATCGAGGTACCAGATAGTGATTTGTTTGAAGTTGGTAACATTTTTGATTTCCACGGCAAGGAATCGAAGACAACTGATCCAGTTAACGATAATGGTTGCTACCTAGCAGTGGTTCGACGTAAAGAAATGATGCAATTCAATTCTCAATTCATGATCAAAGTTGCTGAATCGAAAGGACTCTTCGGTGATCCGAATTCGAAATCATCACGTGACAACGATAAACAGAAAGACGAGACAGAAAGGATGATAGCAAATTCAGTGACAACGAAGAAAGAAACTTTAAAAATGAATCGTGACAAAACGAAAAAAAGTGTGGTGATAGACAGGATCGCAGCGCCAACACATTCGTCCTTACAGAAAGTGGGAAATCGTACGAGTTCACGTCAATCGGTTGATAATAACTCAAGTGCGCCAATCTCCGTAACTAGCATAAGACTGTCATGCCCACGTTATAGTGATCGTATTGCGAGAGATGAACATTTAATAAATGTCCAGGTATGTGAATCACGACGCCATGACATACGTAGTTGGTGGGAACAGTCCGCGAATTTTTTGGTTCATGCTGCACGTTGCGAATCGTGTAAGTTTCGTATTTTTCATACTGATCCATGGACCAGGCGTGTTCTTTACCCTATCAAACAACAGCAAATCGTTTTCACTGATTTATGATTTGCTGGGTGAACGTAGGCTTATGTGAACATGTATAATTCAGATATGAACACATCTGACTGATTGCCGTATTATGTATGATGTATATGCGTTTTCAAGAATTCTATATGATCAGATACAATTATATTTTTGTCCTATAAATGAACTAGATACATCTCTAATTGCATGACTGCAGCACAGCAGAATTATGCCGCAGAGCTCAGGTAATAAATCACTGCAGACAACTGCACGTGTTGAAGAATATCATGTAGTACAGAGTTACATCGTTGGTATCTGGGAGTGTAATATCGTTCCTTAACCACTGCCTAATTTAATGAATAATGAGATATGGAAACGAAAAATAAAAATACGATTGAAAGCTCATTGTTCTTTATTTTATTATCAAGCAACATTAATTACTGTCTGAAACTATGTATCATATTTATATTATACAGAAATTGGAATACATATAAATAAACATAAATATTTTTCTCTAAACAAAAGTAAGCCTCGCCCACTAATCTGATCGCAATTCAAATGTAACTTTTATGCATAAAAATTGAATGGACTCTATAATACATAGAAAAGTGACTTTCACACTCTCAAAGAAATATTTCTTTACAATAGTCTACAAAAAAACGGTACTGAACTCTACGAATTCATTTTGCCACACTTTTGTTTTGGTACAATCCGAACAGTTTTCAGAGTTCTGCAGAGTAAGTTCCCCATGTTATTATTTAGAAAATGAAGGGCAATGTGGAACCATGTGTTTCTTATCATGTCTTTAGAATCAGAAATACCAATTTCAAATTAAAAAATAGGATTTATTTTTATATTTTATTTTGCTCATGCACGATATATATCTGTTTGGAAAAATGAAGAGAAAAAAAACATATGCGTGCTACGTGTTTGCATTATTCCTATGCAAAAGAAATATATATACATATTCATTGAATACATTAAAAATATATTTTTGGGCGACGTATTTTTACGTACATTTAGAAATATATATTCAGGGGTGTAAATGACTAATCTTTGATATGAGGTATGTGAAATTAAAAATCTGGCGAAAAAAAGAACAAATCCCTAATTACCCAGGATTTGATCTCTAATAGCTAAATTCGGAAGCAAAAATTCTACCACTGCGGTTGTATAGTCCATTCAGTATTTCTGCGTAGTACGCTTTATGAATCAGAGTTTATGACTGATATGGCAGACATACTGTCGTTGATAATCATTAATTCAATAAAAAATTTATTTTTCATATTTCTCTTATGTGGAACATCCAAATTCACCACAGCGGATAATCATCTACAGGTCTGTAGTTTTGGGGTCATTTTTTTTTTGGCATCCGTGTTTTTTAGCATAAATAATGCATTCTCTCCTGGCCGCTGGTTTCGATTCCGTTCCCATCTGGTTAAAAATGCCATATACCTCTTCCATCACTACTTTAGGCAGCCATTTGCAAAATTCAATCGTTATCATAACTTCTCCAGAAGATTTCTCGCGCTTAGTTTTTTCGATGGTTTTTATAAACTTATCTTTTCTCACCTCTTTATTCATTTCTAATTCGCCCTCATCCCTCAGTATTTCATATGTTTCTTCCAGTATATCACGTGTAATGGTTTGCGTTGTGTAAAAGAGAATGGAAAAAATAGGATTGTAGGGAAGACAGTCGTTATAAAAGTGTATAAATCCTCTCAGTTGCTGTCAAACTAAATCGAAACTAATTATTGCGATCAATTATACACATATAAATGATAGGGCAAATCACGGCGATGACCATGATATTTTAAAAATGCTGGTGTGTATGTTAATGTTGTTTGATGATCTCCTTCAATATTCATATTGTCATGAATACATATAACATATTAGATGATGTCCAACGTGTTCAATGGGCTTCCGGTTTTAGTATATGGCTATTCATTGGTAAGGCGTGTGTGATGACCAATGCCATCTCACTGTTCAGCGAGATATGCGCCGACTGAAAGAACAATCGTAGAGGGATAATCGTTGTCGCCTGTTAATAATAAGTAAAGCAATATGTCCTATGTGTTGTTTGATATAAAAAAAGAATTTTTTAAATTTATGATCATACGAATTTTATTCTCACCACTCATAAGCGACAATTATGTGGTCATAGAATTCCAATTGTTCATTAAAAATTGTGATACTACCACCTACTGCTTTCCCTTTTGTTTTTGTCATCCATACTCTCAATCATTTTTCCGTTCTCTTCTGAACTCGTAGAAGCAAGGTTGCAAGGTAATGAAAATATCTTGATGGCAAAAGTAAATCCCCAATCTCGGTATCTCTGCGTTTGTTGCACCAGTTCCCCTGTCCTTTACATATAGATCTTCACCAATTAGTTCGGCCTTTTCATCATACTGAACCTCCTATCTTTCGCTTATTGTCATCTTTTCATGTGCACCTTCTACTGAGCGTTCTTCAGCTCTACATATCTCCGCTACTTTCTCTATTCAATCCATGATTTTTCTTTTCATCGTGTCGTTGGAGAATCAAATACTTCGTACCTATATCTTTCCCACATCCTTGATTAATTCCAATGGCGTTCAAATCTACTTGCGCCAAATCAGTAGCTGCGCGTATCAGGAAAACTTCAATAGATCGAGAACTAAAAAACAGTCTATCTAGTGTCTATATGAAGTCTGTCTACAAGTGTAAATGAAATCGAGAACTTGGTAAACTCTAGAGTGTATTTAGAGTTTACCATGAGTCCATCTAAAACTCTATCGCCGAGTCTATCTGAGGTCTGCACGACCATCATAAGCCAGAATAGTGATCGACGGTATCGGATAAATCTCGCATTAGTCTATGATCGGTCTAATCTTTTTTGCATGGTAATGTCACATTTTTTTCGGAGCGCTATACATATCAGTAGTCATTTTGATATCAAGAGATAATAGAACAGTGAGGAATATAATAATGGATTCGAAAGGTCACGTGTATACGATTTTATATATGTATTTATTCACAGTTTGAATCAAGTTTAATATTGCATGTTGTTGCTGTGTTCATACTTTATTTCTATCATCTAAGTTATTTTCATTTCTTTCGTCGTATAAATGTGTTCGCCAATTGATGTGATCGTTGAAAGAAATGAAATGCAGTCTGCAGAAGCTTCGTGTTCAAAGTGATACAATCGCGTGACTGGATAGACGAACGAACCAGTGTATTTTGTTGGGCCATAAAAAAATAATGAAATTCTTGACTCTGAAGTGTGACAATGTGAAATGAATGAATACTTTTTCTGCCTTGAAAAAATTATTTAATGAGTTCATCGTAAAATTTATTGTCTCAATCACTTTTAATGTACATGGAATATCTCATCGGCGATGATATATGGACAATAATGAAACGTCCGTTGATGGCGTTTAACAAGGACGCGATGAGGGATGTAATGATGTATATCGCTGTATTACATCGTTAATGAAGAAAAAAATTATATGAATCCAGTATTAACTATCAATTACATATCAATTTTGAAAAGAATACTGTGACAATTTTTGTGAATCACTTTGTTGATTAATAGTACGAATTTTGATATTATTCATCGTTTTGTCACGGGAATTCACTCTTTTAAATTGTCAGAATATCCGAATCGGTTATTGCGAAAAATATTTCGTTATTAAACTTACTTTCTAGGAATACATATAGTGAACTGTGGAAAAGGAAGAAGAAAGAAGTTGAGAAAAATCGAAAGAAGCACGGAAAAAATTTTGTTTTCAAAAATTCTTCACATTTTTCTAAAGAAACAAATCAGCAAGAAACTAAATGATGTCCTGGTAGCATTCTTCTCAAATCTCCCCAATGTATGATTTTTCATCCACATTTCTCAATATCGCGTGCATGAGTTAATGCGAGAATCTATCATTTCTTGAATTTTTTGCAACTCAATACCATGAGAATGGTTAGGCTGAATTTTCTGTATAATACTTATTTTCGGGGACGTGGCTGGTAGGGAAATATTGTCTTCCGGGAAAACAAATGGCAGGTCTGGAAATCATTGCTATCGATTCTGAATGGATTGAGCCATATTTTCTTTGGAAATTAACAAATCCCGAATTAAGAATGGTGGAGTGGTATCGTGCTAATTCTAAAGATGAATACGCTTTTTTTATCAGAAATAGTTATTGATTAGTCGATCTGGAGTCAGCAAAAATAGATAACTTGGCCGATACCCCATCGTGGAACTGATGCGCCGAAAAAATTCAATAATGGTGCAGCCCTGTCATTTTTTTTCTGAACACGCGAAACGATACATTTTAGTAGTTCCTATTGTTTAACATCAAATTTCATTCAAATAATCAAACTGTGTATAACAAATAGTTCGCGCGTTTTTCGAAACTGTTATCGTCATATTCTGAACCCACATAGTAATATACAAGAGAGTTATCGAAGTTATTGAGAGGAACCTGAAGTCGACCTATAGCACTCGAGAGATATACAACCCATGATAAATCATTTCTTTGGATGCGAAATGAATGTTTACGGATGAGTGTCTTATTTGTTTGTTTCATATGTGATTTTTGTCTGAGCAACCGATTTTGATCACGGTTAATTCATCCTCAAACGACTATTATGTACATTGACTTATCAGGAACCGCCCGAGTTTCCCCGTTAATGATATCGCCAATCACTGCAAATCCAAGTGATTTATTTTGTAGTCATTACTTTTGAAACACTTCACAATCTTCTACATATCTCCTGTTGAAGTAATATAATATTTTCGAATGATTCAAGGTGACCACAATGTGTGGCACAGTAAAGATAGGAAACGAATAAAACGTTTCGGAAACATTCGATTTTACAATGAATGTTCCTCCCTTGAGTGGAAAATTATTTCGTTGCCAATAGCAATAGTTAGAACCTAATTCGAGAATCACCGAAGATCCATTCTTATTCATATTTCAGATCAAACTGAACACAAAAGGGAATATAATCGATGTAAAATCACGGAACATCAAGATCTATGTACCGTAGAAACCGTTAATTAATATGCAGTAGAGACCATGAAATCGTATAGTTCCATGAAATTTATATATATTACTTCTATATAGCAATGATTCATTTGCGCCAAAGTTCACAGCATTGCGACTGTAAATAACACTCAGGGCAGGTGACATATTTTTATCACGGTGAATATAGTTTTCACAGAATCGCGTGCACCTCTACAAGTGTTGGTGATAAATATTTCAGTAGTGTTGTCGTGTCGTACGGCAATGGGGGCTATCGCTGATGGTAACGGTGGATCGATGTACATGTTTGCACCAGAATGTAACGTTGGTGGTAATGGTATTGTTAGTTAGACTGGCTAATTGATCGACGTATGAGAAACTGACTGATTTATTTGTTCTCAAAAGTTTCACAGATAAAAAACAAGATCTTCTGAGTTAACAGGATTTTATCACTGCATCTTAGAATTGTTAAAGATTCTTTATCTACTCGAATATGACTGATAGCGTATACATTAATGAGATGTATTATTTCAGCAATCTTATCGTTTTCGAGTTCAGAATTTGAATTTACATCTAACAGTGTGCACGTTATGCATACAATTCAATTTTTATAAAACAAGTTGGCACATTCGAATAACAGTATCCAGCGCGGCGAGTGTACTTTTAACAGAGTACATTCGTTTTTCTCATTTATCATATTATCATAAGCCGGAAAGAAAAACATACTTCCATTTCAAACGCAAGCATTAGAAAACAAATATCAACATATATTTCTGCGCGAGCAATAAATGTAAATCTAGAAAATTTTGTTTATATCTCATTAAGTTAAAAAACGGAATTGATCACCATGATTTGATTATAAGTAGTTATATCTCAACATCAATAGAGCCTTTATGATAAAAATGCCTGAATACTACACTGAAACTTTTGTGTCACCGTATCATGGAAAATTGAATAATAATATTTCATACTTATCTTTTTTCAACAATGACTTTTGTCTTATATCGAAAGCTTCGTGTTTTCGAAAATTCTTCTGAGAAAATGGGGATTGAAACCGATAATGCTGCTCTGATGACTGGAATCAACGAGGGACTTTTGACCGGATTAAAGGAGGAAGTGGCTCATCTTATTTTAATACGCTGTATTTGTCATTCTTTACAACTTGCTGTTTCTACTGCAGTTAAGAAATTGCTATCTCGGAATTTAGAATTCATTATTGATGAGACCTATAACTGGTTCTGTCGTTCTTCACCGAGACAAAGTCGTTATAAAGGACTTTTAAAAACCATTAACGACGGTCACGATCCGCTAAAGATAGTACAATCATGTGGTACGCGGTGGTTGTCGATCAAGTCAGCCGTTTCGCGTACATTCTCCCAGTGGTCGGGGTTGAAGAGTCATTTTTCAGTAGCTAAATCAAAATACCGGTCCTACAAAGTAGAGTTATTACATGCAAATTATTCAGATGGTACCAATTATGCATATTTTGCATTTTTGTGTCCTACACTGAGAGAAAAAAGTTCCTGGATCAAGACGCGAATGTCTTGGTCCAATGCCTCAAGCTATTGAAAACTGACAAAGACATGCCGTTGAGTCAAGCCATTCTTGATCCGAAGACGTAAAATATTGGGTCAAGACAGCGTGTTCTTGAGTCAACGGAATAGTACATCGTTTACCATCCAAAGACATACGGGCTTGTTTCAAGAGCGCGACGGCCTTGGTTCGAGAACGTAATGTCTTGGAACCAATATATTCTTTTCTTGAATCATGTTAGTAGAGTTTCGGTTAAAACTATTTTCCATTGGGTACAATTATGCACGCGTTTCATGACCACCATTCGTTGCCGCAAGACATACGCATTCGAATGAATAACTTAAGCTCTTCTCAAAATGGAAAGTTAATATTCATTTTCTGCATTAGTGCATCATGTCACCGGCAGGGGCCATAATGCACTCGTTAAACAAAAGTTAGGATATTTTGATGCAAGTCATTGTTCGTTAAAATGAAAAATTCAGGCTCTTCGCTCAAAACAGTAAACGGTTGGTCATTTTTATATCAGTGCATAATGTGACCAGCAGGGGACATTATGCACTTGCCATGTCCATTACGCTTTCGCATTGATTCCCTCTCCAGTAAAATAGCGTTCTCCCACTTTCGCTCTGGCGGCCAATCTGCTGAAACGTTGGTGCTTGACGCGATCGCCGTTACCGTCATTGTTTTAACGCATCATATCATCACCAGCCATCAATCTGAAGATACACACTACAATCGTCTTTCGTGGTTCGCAACAAAATACGATTAGAACGCTGTTCTGAATAAAAGCAGAAAAAAGTCAACATTTCGAGAATTTTGTGAAAAATCTTGGGCAGCAGAGAACCAACAAAATACTTAGGTGAGTGTATCAATGTTTATTATAATAGTTATAGTTTGCATCGAAGTTTTCCCCGCATGATGATTTTATTACCATTTTCCCTATGAAAATTCTTCTTCATGTTATGAAGTGCGGCACTCTTCACGGCAATTGAATTGTAGAAGTGGACGAACGGAAACTGTTTGATAATTTTTTCACATTTCTTTGGGACAGCGTGCATTCATATAGAATATTTTTTCATTACAGAATAAATCAAATTCATCCAAGGCCATACTACTAAATACAAGCGTCTTGATGACATGGGATGCAGTCATTTTGCAATGTCGAAAATCCAGTCCCGTGCAAAATCCGTCTCTTCATGTGTCAATGTTATGATTGGTCATCTGAATGAAAGAACTTGAAACGTTGATAAATTTTTTCTGAAGTGTACACTCATTATACGATCGTCAACATTCAAATTGAAATATTATCCGAATTCTGATTCGAAAACAAAAGCAGAATAATAAGTTCAAACATATCGAAACTATCGGAACAAAAGACGATGTTGTTTTCTGCGCTATAACAGCCAATCCACTGCTTCATAAAACTTCTCCCCAGAAAGATATCCATTTGTTGAAACGTGTTGATGCGTCACTCGGCTGCAGCTGCCTCCTTTTGTCTAATACATCATTTCATCAACAACTGCCATTTGTATTGTTTCAAATCGAAATGTTTTATTTTTCGTCTTGCCCGAAACAAATGCGCTAACACGATTATAACATGATTTTTACATCAGATAAATTGAATCATATTTCCTCGTTTATTACGGAATTTCGATGTACAAATGAATTCATATGTTTCTGGAATATGAAATATATTGGGATTAAAATGATGCCCGTACCATGATAAAATAGTCGTACAGAATATCTATAAATATACCCACTAGGCATAAAAGAATAGTAGCCTTAGAGATGAAAATTACTGAATTGCACACTAATTTAATCACGTGCATTGTCAGTCACTAAATTCAGATATCATTCGAATTTCAGACACTATATATTTGCAATATATAGTTGGACAAATATAACCTTTTATTCAACCATATTTGATTATACCCAACATTTAAAAAATGAGAATTTAACAGATAGTTGGCAAGAAAACGCGGATATCCTAAAAAAACCTTGACATTACTGAACGTAAGTTGGGCAAATCATGAACACAAAATGAATGATCCTAATCGAATCGTTGATTCCATACACTTGTACATCACATTCTTGTACACACCGAAATTCTCGTTGACAGTTATAAATAAAGCATGAATATCTCAAATTAATTATATAACATGAAGAACTATATTGAAATTGGTGATCCTTAAGAAATGCAGTTATTTGTAGCATCTATAAAAGTACCAGCGGAGAATGCAATAATTTTTCATGATCAGTTGAAGAGAATGTAATGTAATGAACATGAACTTAATCAATTATTTATAGAAGCGGAAATATTACTGCCACAAAATATTCAACCGTCTCTGGAAGACTTAAAAGACCCCCTTGGATATAACGAAGAATATGATGAGAGAAAAACCACAAACGTGAGTACACCACTTTTGCTGCGTGTAAATCAAATAATATACTACATAGTATGGATCGAAAAATTCATCATTCGTTGTTTTATATCTCAAAACAAAAATTATAATGGTAATGCAGAACTTATATCAGACGACAATGTTGTTATTGTGTGTGACTTCACACTACCAAGAACAATATCTTGACAGAAAAATTGTATTTCTGCATTGAATCTCGGCATAAGTAGTTTTGGTATATCGAAAACATCGGGTATCGTAATACATATAGAAAAACTTCTATTGAAGAAAAAATTGAATTCTAGGACGCATCCATCTATTCATTCATTAGTCAACGATACGAAGTTATATATGCATGTAACAATAATAATACTCATATATACTCACAACGGGAATAAGATGAAAATCTAATTCTAGATTCCAGAAAATGATGAAGTCATTGATGAGGAAAATTTGGATATACATGCTCTAAAGAGTGATCTACTTTCGAGATTGACGTCGCAGTATATACACAATGTTTTAGCAACAAATATCGTTACTAAAACTGTAACAGATACTTACAATTCCACCATCGGTATCAATGACAGTGAAAGTAAAAAAGTAGTAAATCAAATTGTTGAATTTTTAGTAACGCAATATAGAAAGTTCGAAAATAGTGTTCAAAAATTTTGCAACTATTACTGCACTGAGAAGTATTCAATGTTATCGTCATCATATTTCCTCTCATTGTAGTGAAATTTGGGAGAATTGTCATTATGAACAAACGGCTGAATGTATAATCGCGGTTTTTCCAAGTGAAAATGTGCACACTCATTATATTTCACCAATCCTGAACAGAAATTCAGCGGATAATAAACATCATCGAGTATCGGATAAAATTCCTACATAATTCAAGAATATCTTTTCAACACTGAAAGACGCGCAAAGTAAAATTATCAAGGCTAAGAGATCAAGATCAATATTTAATGATACACATGAAAGCATAATTTCAAAGATTGAAGGTAGATTTTCCAATACTCACGATATCAATGTATAATAACATCTCTTCCCTGATAGTAAAGGAATAATCAGTAACGTATTACTGGACTTAACATACATGTAACATTCATCGCAAGTATCTTTCCGTTGCGCAGACCAAAACGAAAGTGTACGGGCAAGTGTAGATTGGCTCAATGAGAATGTGGATCCATTAGACGATCTATCGACTCATTGGAGAATAACTGCAGAGTATCGCTATAAATTTATTCGCAACAGGGAAAAGGAGCCTATCATTGATGAAATATTTGAAAAATGGAAAGCTCTAAAAAGTTGTGAATATGGATCTGCTATAATAACTGAAGATTTCGAATATTTACAACAAAAAGAAGAATTAATTGAGAAAAACTACAACCAAGGAATGAGAAAAATTTCGCGTGAAAGCTGGAATAAATTTATAGATGTCATTGGAACGAAACAGAAATATGATGCGAATGAAAAATCTGAGCAACTTATGAAATTGATAAAACAAACAACAACTTCGAATGGTGAATATTGATTACCTTGACATTATTGCCGCGACATAAATACTTTTACATTTTCAGATACGAAAACAATCGCGCAATTACTCTTGCTTCCACATTTAATTCTTCCACAAACAAAATTGCCATCAGAAAAGAAAGGAGGGAAAACAAAAACCGAGCAAAGCCTTGTGATCTTTGTAACTGTAAGTATTGACAGGTTAATTTTTGTAATTAATTCATTTTTCAGGACAAATATTTCATTTTACAATAACCGCTGAATGTTTGTCATAATTTCAGAATGTTAGTGATGTTGCCAGAAAACAAGAAGAACTGATAGAAACAGCATGCAGGCCTTCAATCTAACAATATTTAATGGTTGTTGGTAAAAGCATCGGAGAAATCTAATCCATATTAGTTTGCGTGAATTCGATTCAGTACAAAGCATCATCAGCGATTTCTGCATTGGATATTTGTTCCAAATTGTTCTTTGTACTCGATGCGCAATATCCGGAAGAAAGTAAACATATTTGGATGTTGATTCAGAAGGGGCTCTACATCACTATCAAAGGCGAAGGGCCAATATCATATATAATGCGCCGTTACAGCTTTAGAAAAGGAAATGTCATCTCGGTGAGCTGGAACATACTTTCCGCACATTAATATATAACAGAACGCAGGAATGGTATATCGTAAAGAATTCATTGATTGAAATAATTGACTTTATAATACTTTCAATTTAAGTTTACGCCAGGAAATTTTATTACACATACTTGTTTCGCACACTGGTGTGTTGTTACCTCTTGAGATTTTTTCATCCGGCTTATAGTATACTTAATGCCATTTTCTTGAATTTGAGATGCAGCGAAAATGTCGCACATATGTCCATTTTGTGAAGTACGATCACTACAGAGAATTCTATGTTGCAGATGAAAAATAAGCATAAATCACGTAATAAAGCGCAGTGTAATTGTTGTCACTGTGGTAACTCTTTCGGCACTATTTACAATTATCTCAAACATTTACGAAAAGAACATGGGAATACAGAATTAGATGTGAAACAAATACCTACTTTTAGTGAAGTAAACATTTCAAAATCATCCGATTCCGTGAACTATGAGATCTTAAATCGACAGTTAGCTTATCCAACACCTTTCAGAGCTGGAAAAAGTATCGATGAATTTTCTAGTAAAACGAAATGTTTACAGTCAGCATCAATATCTAATAACTCAGAGCCCGCAAAATCCCATAGTACCAAATCTTCCTTTCCAAAGCTGCCATCGTTTCCTCTACAGAATAAAAGATTCGGCCATGTAGTACTTCAATACGCACAGTCTAACAATAACTCTCCATCAATTTCAAGGGCACAATTGCCAGAACAAAGTAATTCGGTTCCTACACACCATTCTTTTCCGAAATTAGTAATCAAGCGAAACAAAAATATGGACAGATTCGGTAAAAAAATTCACAATCCTATTGGTAATTTCGCAGGTCAATTGTATGGAGAAGAAGCATTGCCGCGATCATTCGCGACAGAAATAATTAAGAATGCGACAACTTTGAATCAATCCATTATTCATGAAATTTTTTGAAAATTGAATTCTGGTCATTCTTCAGATAACGAATCAAATTTCAATCTCATGTCTGATATTCTACAAAGGAAATTTTCTTTATTCAAAAGTGATCATAGAAGCATGAACGAATTTAAAATATCAAATAATTCCATCATCTTATACATTATCCTCGATTGATGAGTGTACTTGGGCCTTTGCGGTTTTATTCGTGTATGCGACCGGAGGATTACCATCGAAAATTAAAAAATGATGCGAGATCGATACGTTCTCGGGTCAATCCAGCTTATTCATTGGCAATTAAAAACCAACAAAAGTTGTGCTTGCGTTTCCGTGACCAGAAAGGATTTTCACCACGTGTATCTCGGGGTTCCGCTAATGAACCTTTTGTTTATGTTTCCAACATAATTAAGAAACATGATTGTCTGAAAGATATTATACCGCGCGAGTTGTATGATACCAGCTTTGTAGTACCATGGATGAAAATATATGGCACGTTGTATGAAATAGGCATGTCATTAATTATAGACTCCAGTGGTGATCTCCTGATATTTGGTCGTATTCATTATATCGTTATCACTGATTCACAACCAACTGATAAAATAGCTTTTGTATATAAAAAAATGAATACAGATCGTTTATCACGACACATACAGTGTTATGAAGTGACGAGTACCGAAGAGTGAGGGTGTATCTTTCACAAAGACCTAGCAGAATATGAACCTCAATTTATTCACTCAATGGCTAACAACCTGCAGTATGTTCGTATATTATAAAAAGCTCGAACGATTATTTCTCGTCCTTAATTAACCTAGTTTGAAGATATTAAAATGTGTATACACTTTTCATATCTTTTTATATGAAATATAACTGATGATGATATGAAATGGAATATGAATATATGAATATGAAAAATAACAATTTTTCATGTAAAACTGAAAATAAACGAGTTGTTAATCAAACAAAATTCACCCCCCTCTTTTGGGGTATAAATCGGAAAATATCGATCCTAGGAAAAAATTGATATGAACCAAAATTGTAGGAAATTTAATTCTAAACAACTTTTGTGATTACCATTTTTCGTGTAAAATTGAAAATAAACGAGTTATTCAATAAACAAAAATTGACCCTTAAAATCAAGATGGCGGATGACGCAACAGATCGAATACCACGCAGAACCAAATTTAGACTGCCAGTGACACCCCCCCCCCCCCCCCCCCCCAACGAATTCCGAAGGAAAATTGCTATTTTTAATTTTTTCCGGGTTTGCCCCTTTTTTGAGCTAATTCTATTGGGTTACTAGTCCAAAATCTAGTAAACTGAAGTAATACACTGCGGATATATATATATATATATACATGATTAGATTTAGTCAGATCTGGCCATATCCAAGGTCACCTGCACAGATGTAATTAGTTGTACACGTGATATATGCATCTAATTGGATCTGAGAGTATATGAAGCCGAATATAATCTTGACACATATATGTAAATGCATGTCTGAGGAAATGGTAAAATGTAATTCATAAAATACTGGCATGTAATTGATGCATTCATCAGACCGGAAATGGGAGTTCATAAATGAGAGTTCAATACTTTTTCAGATCAAAATAGCAATTATAGAAAATTCGGGTCATTGAAAAAATGATAAGAAATATTATCATTAGTCCGATATATGACCTTCATGTCCTGAAATTTGTGTTGGAAGTTCACATCACAAACAATCAGATCAATGTACGCAATAAGAAAAATTAGCTCGAATGCAGAAAGCTATAACTACACGTTCCGGCGAATGCCAAGGGGTTAACCTTGGTTCTGCTAACATTATTCAATCCGAAAGACTCAAGAAATCATTCAATTCTTGTGCCGGTTATTCTATATGACGATCAGCTTACCACTGAAGTCGAAATAATTTGCAATCTTTATCTACCGAAAGGATAAGATACTCAACAAGCAAGAAAGAATCATAGAGAGTTTAGTTTCCAATACGACGCAGTTCGATTCTTGAAACCTTTTATTCATATAGAAATGAGTCGAACGGTTGAAACGAGATTATATCGAATTGGTACGGATTTATGTAAAAACTAATGATTTTTCGTTGTTTCGATAACTTTTTCGAGAAACTCATTGTACGTTCCGACAAATAATTGTTCTCAACATTCAACAGTTTCGTTTAAAGGTGTTTGAAGTGGGTTCAAAGATGCTTAGCTTTGCTCACCGTCTAGTGTTGTCGAGTTTGTCTGTACTGGAAATCCCACTTACAAAAGTTCGCAATGTGTGCAATTTTAAAATCGATGGCCTTGGTGCATGAAATTCTATGAAGAACTACATTCGCTTTACGATAATTATTTGTTTCTCCAAAGTATACCATTGCTGGCGACATTGACATTCAAACTCATGGAGTTCTTGCAATTCAATAAATTTCCTTTTTCGAAAAATATATTTGACTGGTTCTCACGAAATTATAAAAATCGTGTGCATACTTATTTTCATCAGACCAATGGTGCGTTATTGTATATAGCTAATTATTCTATGCATAATTTTAGCTCCTTTGATTGAAGATAAAAAATAAGAAGTAACGGAAAACCTTATAAATCATTCCCTTATCATGTCCCATACTCGATATTACAATCGTATAAAATCATTTATTCAACACGTTTTATGAGAATGTATATTTAAATTTCATCAATTACCTCAAAAATACTGTTATGGTAAATATCTACTTTATTAGGTACACGGAAAAAAACTATATTAAAAATACTTTACTCGTGACAAAAAAAAATCATTCCCTCACATTTTATTAACAGTTAAATTGTAGTTTCAAATATCTTTTTTCGTTATAATTTGTTCATTTTTTTACATGTTTTGGAAGGTAAAAGATTCTCGTCCAACACGAAAGCAAAGTATTATACGTTATTTACGACCACTTCTTGCTTATGGTCGATAATAAAAACCTACTCGCAGTAGCCGAAATATTACGAACAGACCCGTTTAACATGAACCTACCCCGATTACTGCCAATTACGCTGCCAATGAATGATATTCATCCCCAACATTTCTTATTCATTATGAGCGCATTGGATTGATTCAAAACGATTTCGACGTTCCAATTACTTATCACTAAAAAGTAGATCTAATGAAAATGTCACTCAACGCTGCGAATATATGGAAGACAACATCAATAAATTTGAAAAGTCCATGGCCATACCTGCCAAACTGGGGATTTCAAAAATTCGGATGGGCCGAAGGATAACAACGGGTGATTTGACGGAAACACCATACATTTTGCTGCATTGTGCAGGAGAGACAACTTATGGTCAACTAAAATCATAAAAATTAAATAGATGATTAAATAATCAATCATCCCTGGCCAATCAGTCATTATCGTTCTCCTTATGGAGAACATTGATGGGGTATAAATTTTGCCACCACAGTATGGGTCGGGAGACATACGAAAATCGGCATTCAATGCCCCAATTTTATTAATACTATAACACCCATGAGGATTTTTTTTATGAGAAAACAATTAGTTGAAAAAACTATAACAATCTGATGTATGTTCTCTATCATGGAGGTGATGAAACTAGTTCGTGCATGAATTTTTGAACTGTTGGACCAATTTTCAACCAGATTTTACCATCAACGTATGTTGAAAATCTGGAACGCATCATGTAAGTAAGGACTTTATGGCAATCCTATGTAAATTTGAAAAAAAAACTTTCATCTGTAATTCAAATCGAATGAAATAACATCAAATTTTACGTGACGTTTGAGAAAATGCGTACAGGGCGTCTTAAATGCCCGCGTTCTTGAACTAAGACTTTATGAACTTATTACTGGTATCACAAACAAGCACATTTTTCAGATATATTTGTTGTTTCATAATTTGACACTGTTCACTACCGAAAGAGAGATTCCTGGAAACTTACATCTCAATCATTCTTAGAAATGAAAATAAACGACAAACATCTGAAGATGACGAGTATAGTAATGGTTGAATGCCCGATTAGGCCAAATGTTCAATTCAACAGTAAAAAATAACATGATTCATGTACAATGTTGTATCATTAATAAGACTTCTTGCTGACCGAAGGCTTATGGAAGCGTACTTAAATAAGAGACCTTCTCGGAGTCGTAATATGCTCTCATATTATTCGATCATTTCGTTTAGATATAATATATGCAAAAATGCTACATAATAATTTCGAAATGATGAAGATAATTAACCATCTCCATTGAGGGGAATAGGGGTTTATTCGCCCGGGCATCATGTAACAACGCATGTATACTTTAGCCTGCAAAGTGTAATAATTGATACATGAAGAATAATGTTGTTCATTTTGTACTCGAATTTATGTCAATCCGTACAGATCTGATTATTTCTTCTCAGGTAAAAACACATTTGTCACATATTCACATTATTTCAGGTATATTTATTCGAAAATTTCAAATATAAAAATTTTGTTCTTCAATCAATTACTGCTACCGGGAGAGAATTCAGAATGATGATCATGAATACAATTATAATAAATTAATATATGTCATATGTAATACTTGACTAGAATTAAAAAATATACATCTTTGAATCGTATCGGGCCATTGCAGAGAAATAAGCGTGTGTATATAATTTTTTTCTGGCCTCTACACTATAATAATCCGGACGTGATACATAACAACATTATATCTGGTCGCGCGTCATCAATTAATTCATTAGAGAAAAAATACACACATATGTGCATTCATTGACAATCGCGGTTGATGATGATGGACATGATCTGATTATCGAGATAAAAAGCAAAAAACAACTGATCAGCAGATGACATGAATTGATTGAGTGAGTCAGCAAGGATTAGATGTTAAGAGTGGGAGAGAGGAAGAGAGATAGAGGATGAAGTTGACGAAGGAATGTTGCGTGTTGGTTAATGCAGCGTTGTGACGAATAACGACTATCTAAGTAAGTTTAGTTTGTGTCGAGGCAACGTCTCTGCGGGAGTCGTATGGCACAGCTGAGGCGGCCACAGCCTTACTTTGTGTGCTTTCATATACGTGCTGTTCATGTTCTGTATTTGTGCGAGGAGCTGTTTTCACATCAAACATATCATACAAAAAAGTCGGAAACTAATGAAGAATTCGTACAAGTAATCGCACAAACCAAAGTCATATATTTATCATTGTCACAATACTGCTGTATGTTTTCCTTCTTTTTTTTTTTTCGTCTTCTTGACATCGTTTGTCGCGCGTGTGGTATATTGTTTCGGATTCCAATAAAAAGTCAAATAGATTGTTACGAAAGACTACGAGAGCGTAATTTGTGTGAAAATAGATAGATTTTATGCGTTGTTTCGTTTTAGTATAAACTCACGCGCACTAGATAAGAATTCTATGGTAAGACAGTAGTATCAAAGAGTTGTACTGAGGTGTGTGAAATAAAATTAATAAAGTTTCAATCAACCTAATTATTGACAGAAGAAAAAACGAATAGAAAATAGAGGAGGAGAAATGATTCGAGATCACATCTATCGAAACTCAATGACATGTAATAGTCTGGGATAGAATAAACTGAAATTTGATTCTTGTTCGTCACAAAAAATATATGAGCAGTAACGTTGTAAGTGAAGGCGTTGGCCTCATGCCGCCTCTGCATTCAATTAATATTCATTTATACAAATTAATATTTGAATTGCATCAAGCTCCTGATCTAGAAAAAGACAAAAACCAGACAAAAAGAAAACCATAAATGATAAAATGACCAGAGACATTCTCGTCTAATCGTTGTTCTTCTTCCGGCCTTGGATAAATGAAGCATTCTTGGTATTATTTTTATTATCGTACACGACACACATCCTGTCGCACGATATTGGAGTATCCTGTATGAACTTATGAATTTGATATATTCCCATAAACTCAAAGTGTGTGTTGACAACTCTGATTTTCATTCGATATCAAATATGGCGATGTGGTTCCTGATGGATAGAATAGTGCAACACAAACTCGATTGATGATTATGCTTGAATTATTGTATAGGATTCACTACTGAGCAACCAAAGCAAACGAAAGTTATTAAGGAAAAGAAAACAGCGAGAAGAAAACAATAATGGGGATAGATACAGATCTTGTTGCTGTATTGCAAGGTAAAATATGACATAAGCTGAATTAATCGTTAAGACTCGTAAGTCACTCGTTTTATTTTTTATCAAACAATTTTTTCGGGAAAATAAAATATACGAATATTTTGATTTTCAAATAATTACATATTACTTAAAGTTATTAAATCTGATTCTTTGATATTAGGAAATCGGAAGCGAAATTTTTTTCATTATTCACTGTAATGACTTGAAATTCACGGCTTGACGTTGGAAATTGGTGAATAAAGTTATCAAATCGCAAGAGCCAATTCTATCACAGGGTGACTTTCAATGAATTCCAGACCGAGTTTGTCACCTTTAGGAATTAATTCATCATCTATTATCGTATTCATATGCCATATATCAAGGAATCATTCGTCCGAAAATTTATAAGGATTTATGGTGCGGGACATCCAGTTTTTCTTCATGTATTCGTATTTTAGAATCACGAACCAGACTCAAAAAAATATTGATTGGTTTCCCAATTATAGTTATGTATGTATAACGCTTCATATGAAACGACACGTTTTAATTAATTAATGTAAAAAATTCGTCATTCGGTAGAATTTTCGGTCTACTGTGAAGTGTGCTATCAATGTCTTCGTAAACAAATCTTGCACAGAACAATCAAACAACAGTTTTATCGGAATGATGCGAAAAAGGGTATCGACTACATTCCACTCTATAATGGTGTATCATTGGAGTGTATTATTGGGAATGTAGGATAAATGTTTTCACATTTTCGAATCTATATCTAACAAACTTGAGAAATAGATACTCTCGATACGAGTGCTGAAGGTCAACGATTGCTACCGAATATGGACATTACTACTAAACGAGTGAAAAATAGCCCATCTGCCCATGTTTTGCACACTATACCTGTAAATATTTTTATTTATCGAACAATATACAAAACTCCAATTCCAATCTTACCTATTTTATATGAAAAGAAAAAAAAGATACTCTTTTCGCTGAAAGTATTTTCGTTCTCGCAAATGCAAACTATAAGTTATGAGACATGCCCATGTCATATATTAACGTTAACGCTCCGAACACAGCAATTCGTATGGAATCCCGAAGATGAGCATATTATTTTTCGGATCGTTCTAAATAATATTTTCATTAAATTTCATGAAATGTCAATGTTCCAGAAGAATGATTCGCGAATAATTTTCCTGCTTTTTGTTTTCCAAGATTTGGTGCAATTTTTGGAGAATTTGTCTGATGTCAAGTTGCCGAATGGTCTGCAAAATGTTCGGGATAACCTTTTACGACGATCGAGAACGAGTTTGGTTGCTGTGGGTCAACGTTCAACCACACCGGAGCCTTACCTTGACATGAATGCTGGCAAAGGCAAGGGTCTACATTTGGAAACGATAGATGCCTGCCGAGTTGTCAATGACAATCAAATTACTGAATATATGTATGCAGATAATTCGAATCAATCGAGATTATCGTCGTGTCAAGATTATTATGAATCATTTTCGGCCAATGTTGCGACGAATCCCGGTGAAAACATAATCGAATGTGAATTGAATAATGCTGAAGAAGAACTCAAATCGATTTATAGAACATTTTCATATGTACAAACAATAAGTAAGGCAGCTAAATCGGGCCCGTTGAATCTAAAGGAAGAGCGACGAATTTTTGGATTCCAACTTTTTGGTGGATTTGATCAATATCGGTCTTGCTTTATTGGTACGTATATTTTTTCCCGGCAGAAGAAGTGAAACAGGCTTCAGGTATGGGTTACAAAGAATCCATATTCTTTTTCTAAATTTTTATCATATTAAGGGAACCTTCTAGTCACATCTTACTCGTATTCACCGTGTCTTTCATTGAGCAAATTCTTCTCCAGATTATCCTCACTAGATATAATCAGCCCATTATACTAGCCTCTCGCTCGTTATGAACTGTCACCAACTAGCCATACTATCAGGCATTTTTTTACTTTCTGCACATTGTAACCAAAAGTGAACTTCCATTCTCACATAATTGATAATCACCTCCATCGGGAATTGAATGATGGGCGTTTTTTTCATTTGTTCCACACTGAAAAGTTTGATAGAAAACATATTCAAATAAAAAATTTACCCCCATATGAGAAAAGTTTTTACAATAATTTATTGGTGGATTCACCATGATATTTGTCTAGTTTGAATTTACAAAAAGAATGTGTTAAACATGAAAAACGAAGAAAAAGACGCGGCATGATCTCCGAAATCAAATTCAAACCCCCGTACTGGTGAGGAAATATATATTTATCACCAACAGAACAGCTTGGCACTTTGAACTCAAATCTTCAAGTGAAAGTTGGATAATTAGAGGGTTCCACTGTGTGTTCATGCAAGTATTTATTGGATCTATAATGACTAGGAAAAAAGCAATTCCAATCATAATCCCACACTTGATTTGCGGGTTTTATTGATATTTATTTTTATTTTCACCAAAATTTAAGTGTTCAGAGAAATTATATGTGAATTTTTATTTTATTAATGGAAAAATATATTTCTTCATTATGAAACAATATTTAAACGCAGCAAGGACAATATATTTGAACATCGGGAATCCATTTTTCTTCCGTAGAGTATCGAGAACAAACAAGCACCAGATGCTTGGAGTGTCAGCCTTTTTTAACCGAAAAATCAAATAGAATATACTTATAAACAGGAAAGAAAGTCTCAAAAATAGGATAGTCTGAAAAAATTCGGAACGAATGAATGAAAATATTTTGAAATTTATGTTTTCAGGACTCGTTGGAACGCATCTATTGTTGTACGCTACAAAACATGACAAACAGCCAAGCGATATCATCTCGATTCGTGGTTACTCTGCTCGAGCATCGCCCAACGCGATACCACGCGATTCGGAGCGCAGTAAATCTGCATTTGAAATATTTTCTCCTGGTAACAGAACATTTCAATTTTCCGCAAGATCACCGAAAGAGATGGAACAGTGGGTGGCGATAATTTGTCGAGCTGGAAATGCCACTTCTTCACTTGCAAATACAGAATCGATTATGACAAATCCCATAATAATCAACGAAACAACTAAATCCGTAGTTTCAGTGCATTCTACATGTTCCGAAGAACAATATCAAGATGTTAGTTGTATAAATGATGGGGGAAAGCGTAAAAGTAAAATAACTGACAACGGTACGAATAATGAGAATGAAAATGGAGTTATGTTGAGGAACGAGGAGAAATTTACATCTTTTATGTCAACTGACGGTCTTGTGGATCCACCACCATTACCAGCACGAATACCACGTCGACTTCCGTCATTACCTCACGAACAACAACCGCTAAAGTTGGATTCAATTGATGATGGTTATGATGAAGACGATATTTATCATAAAATTGAAGATGTTAAACAACTTGCGAGCACGTACCAAAATTTAACTGCCGTCAATCATAATTCGAACATCGAAAACGATCGAACAGAATCAAAACGCAAGGCAAAAAAGTCAACAAAAAGTAAAAGGAAGAATGATAAACTGATTTCTTTGCCGCCTGGTGAGCTGTATGATGACGCTCAACCGGTAGAAGTTCCAAAAGTGTATCAAACTGAAAATGAACGAATGTCGATGACGTACGATGACATTCAGACCATTGTTAACGATGCAAGAAAAGAGATAGTTAAGGAGACGCGGAAAAAATCATTTTTAGATCGTGTTAGATATAAAAAAGAATCGCCAAAGAAGGAAGATGCTAAAAAGAAATTGAAACAAGAAAAATCAAAATTAAATAAAAATATTTTACAATCGCAGTGTGAACCTACTCATGAAACGACACCATATGATGATGTTTTCGGTTTAGGTATTAATCGTCGGCAAAATAATGAGGATTTGGGGGATTACACTTGTCCACCTGCGCCACGTTCAATCTATGAGAAACCAGTATCAGTTATTGTTCTTGACGATCAAAATGACGGAGAAGATTTTTATGATGACATTGGGGTTTTCCAAAATAACAAAGATGATAAATTTCGAAACAATCCGAGTCAAGTCAGTACATTTAAACCATCGTGTCTAATTAACGATAATGATACGTCACGATTACCAGTAAACTCATTGCAAATGGCGACGACGATGACAAATTGTCAAGATGAGTGTGAACATTATCAAGTCCCACGGTCGCAGGATCCAATTGACATGGGGGGTCAAGTAGAAGTGGCGGCGTCAATGGCTGAGGAGTTATATGATGATATTGCAATAGTGGCAAATTTTCGTGCGCGTAACCGTGACTCAGCGTGTTCAAATTCATCATCAAAAGATAAAATACCTAACGCGACGACCAATGTTGTGAAAGTATGGAACCGCTTTGCCAGCGGGAGGAAATTGAAGACGAACGATTCACCATCGGTAGATAGCAGTGAACGACTCAATTGTGATGAGTATGTTAACACAGCAGCGATGAAAATAGATTCGAACGAAGAAATTGATGGTTCAAAGATGAATAAACTTCAAGTACTTATTAACAAAATGGAGTCGTCGCTGAGTAAATCAAAATCCATTCCTACAACGATTAACAAATCTCATCGTGACAATTTTCATTAAGATATACACTCATATGTAATGATTTTTCGTTAATCTGCACCCAATCATAAGTCCCCGAAATTTGACTGAATTAAACAACATTGAGCGTCTCAAAAAGTCGACTTTCTGCGGGAGTTTTTCCACACTCCATGATACTATTATTTATATGAAAACAATTATCAGATCTTAATTGTTGAACACGAAGGAAGTTTCAATCCCTCCCACCGTAGCACAGTGTTTCGATTCTTGCCATTTCTATTTAGCTTCCACTGATCGAAATAAATTTCAACTTCTTAGAATATAGACATTCCGAACAGTGAGAGATTCTGCGAATTCTACGAGTCATTCAGTTCGCCTGCCTCTACCGTTCTTGTGCTACATACTTTGAATATGTAAAAAAATGTGTTGGAACTTCCATAATTTGAGCTCATTTAATTCCCCAGGAAAAAGATCCACGGAGTAATCTTTGAAATGCCGTTTTAAACTGCACTATACCTTAGGGGAACACCACAGCCATAAACCGTTGGTCATTTTTCTAAACGTCTTATCTCTGTTAGGCCGGAAGTTTTTCAGCCTTGCTGGCTTCAATTATGACTCGAGGATGACTGGTCTGTGATGAAACATTTTTCCTTCTTGAACGAGATGAACATGATTCACGGTTTACATGGCGATATTTGACAAAATGGCAACATAGCAAAAATAGTATCGAACAATTTTTCGAGACGTTGGAAAAAAAAAAATGAGAAAAAACACAGTTTCGAAAAGTATAATAAGAGTTCAAACCTGACTCGAGTTGGTCAACTCTTAGTCAGAAATGCATTAGTAGATTTTCGTCATTTTCTAGAATTCTCATATAACATTTTCATTATATATTCTGAGAAGTACGTACTTTAAGAATATGAAAAGAGAAAATAACATTATTTGCTCAAGATTTCAGTGTGGTTCCCCTATAAACAGTATTTGGAATGAAAAACTTAATACATTAATAGTTAAAATATGTGAAATATCATCTGGAATAAGATAATTTCTCAACGGTGACTCTCAACATTGCATTGGTGGTCATGAAACAGAAAACGTACTGTTATTAAATTATAATGTTTATTGGCTATCGATCTTTTCATTTTGAGTTTGCAAGATCCAAATTGATTCGAATATAAAAAATGGAGGATTTCCATGTTCTTCAAAATGCGATTGATGGTATACCCTGGAAAAGCTGGTAATTTTTATTGTGATTGTGATTTTCTTGCGAGTTTAAAGAATTTTTATTGACATTCGATTATTCATTATCATTGAAGTGTTTAAAGCTGGAAAAGAAAACATATAAAGTAACTCACATATATCATAAATCTGCTGCAAACCGAGAGAATTTTTCATCCATTTTATAACCATAAGTTTAATACAAATTCATAAACAGTAGGCTGTTTACATATAGGAAAAGTGGTTCTACAGCCGATTCTCAAATTACCGAATTCACTTGAGCTGTATTAGAAACTTAAGTTATCTTAATTCATTTTTTTTAATCATATACGAATCGAATAAATGAATTTTTAATGAAACAGTTTGCAATCGTGTCTTATGGTTTGTCATTTTTTTTTTTTAATTTTCAGCCACTTAGTGGCCAAAAAATGTTTATCTCTTTCATTAGAAAGAAGAATATATATATATATATATATGTGTGAACCAACGACGGATAAAAGTGTGTAAATTCTAAAAAAAATTCCATAGTCACAACGGTAGTTAAAATTTCTCATCTACATATATTCAAAAATTATCTGCAATACTTTTATAATGCCGCATCAATAACGATTTAAATTCCTGAAATATCACCAGTATATTATTCACAATCGGATCGATTTTTGCAATTCCCAATTGTTGATAATATTCAATCGGCAATTTTGTTTGAAGTTCCAAATAATTAACAACATGTTTGGACAGCGTATGATCAAATTTTGGAAACAATACAATAATTAATGGAATTAAAATTCCGATTACCAATACGAACATAATTGTCGAATATAAAATTGTGGTGAAAATGCTACAGCATTTTCCACCGAATGATTTTGCATTTCGAATATTTTTTGTTTGCTGCTGTTCAAGTTGATTGGTTCGATTACTGGAATACGTAATTTCTGGAATTGAATTAAACGGAATTTTGTCAACACTTATCTCCTCTTTATCAGCATTTTTCTTTTTCTTCTTCTTCTTAATCTCTCTTTTCGCTGTGGTTTCATTGCCGCAACCGCCAGTACTCGCTGCATTTATCCTACGCATTCGTTCTTCTTCAACATTTTGTTTCACACTCGATAAATATGCGACAATATTACGCGCACAAATTTGGCATTCATTGCTGTTGCTGCACATACCAGCGACACTTGCAACGGCCGGTGTCAATGGGTTGTCCTTCAAATCTAACCATTTGAGATTTTTCAAGTCGCCTAAGCTCAGAGGCAATCTACTTATCTGTTTAAAAAATAATTCGAACATTATTTGAAAGCTTAACATGACATTTTAAGTAAGAATAGTACACGATGTATGGTAATTATAAACAACCCCTTTTACAAGAATTATCATTGTATTATTCTGTATTTCTCATTAAATTTCTCATCCCGAGTACACATACTCTTATTAAATGCATAATGAATAACTAATTGGGGAAAGTTGAATATCTCCCAATTTGAAAATGTTACCACTTTTTTTTACTGATGCCCAACCGCCCTTTTCACACAGTAACATCTCCTCATTCGACAACTGCCTTTGTATGTCGACGTTTGCAGTTTCCGCATCTACTATACTAACATTCTGGTAATTCTGCAGCCGTTCTGTATAATCACAACACACATAATTTACCAGTGCCTAATTTAATATTCAATTGCGAATAAAATCATTAAAAATGAAATGGAATGTTCATTGAGGAAAATTTATGAAAAAATTCAAATTTCCGTTAAAATATTAGTAGGATGACATGCGATCGTCTTTCTAATGGTGTGCGGTGCAAATCGGTACAAGTCGATATTTTGATACACCGGAATTGACATTTGCAAGCTACGCAAAATTATCGGCTTTATTCTAACTTTCAACCCGACTCAAGAGTTAATTTCTATAAACTTTCTAATTTCTAAAGTATTTGTTTATAAATTGCGTCGGTTCGCTCGAAGTGTATGCATTGAATTGTATGAGGTTAATAACAAATTATATCTATAAAATTCATTCGATTCCTCGAGGTTTTTATGAATTGTAATTCTTTTATTTTTAAAATACTGTATGATGGACGGTAAATGTTGGTAGAGGTACACGACTGGTTATAGGGTTGTGTGATACAAATATTGACATGTTTGGACACCCATGGGAAAATGATAGTACACATAGCATAGTCAGTTAATCAAGTCACATTTTTTGTTGTGCGGTAGAATATGACCTTCAGTCTATTCGATCTTCATGTGACAATATCCACTGGCTCTTCCCCGCAGTTAGCCCTGACCGATTCGAAGACCAGTTGGAGAACGCGTAGAAATGATTTAGCAGTCAATTAAACAATTTTCAAATCTTGTAAATAGGGTCGTTTATGTTCACCCAATATACTTTACCTGGTTACAGTAAAGATCGAGATGTCGGAGCTGACGCATATCACCAATATTCTCCGGTATTTCCGTCAACATATTTTTACTCAGATCAAGTTTGACAATGTTTGTGAGTGTTACAATTGTATTCTAAAAATAGAATGTTATCGATATTATTGTAGAAGATCAACCAAGATAATATACACACATCATAGGATGAAATTTACATATGCTCAACAATTCTCAATTTTAAGGAATCGACTGTACTGATGAGTAGTAATAGAGTCGATAATTTTTTATCCATCATTCATATCGTGCTTGAAACTGTACTCATCATTTGCCTTTTAAAACCATTCACGAAGTGGGTGCAACTGATATCATGGAAACCGGTGATCAGAGCGGGGGAATCAGATCTGTAGTTCCCTAATTTCAAACGTGGAATATTTCGATTTGGGTAAATCTGGTCAGTTTAACTGAGTCTCTATTTCAACCGCCATTGTGCTAAATTGAATTCCTATACTAATTCATTTTACGAGTAATAATCTATTGTTTGGACTATGATTATAAATTGTGTAGGTTTCTCTATGATTTTTGCCATGAACAGTGTCCATATGGTCTCTGAAATTCTACTGTGTTGAAAATGAACCGGTTGGTATTTAAAGGTGGAATATTCTACTGGACACTGAAAAACATCGTCATACTTTCGGATTTTTATCCCCACAGCCTTAATCAGATCACGATATTGAGTTTTGTAAATCATTTAAATGAAAATATAATGTATGCGACCTACCGGAATTGAAGTCAATTGATTATTTGACAAATCCAAACGTGATGCTTTTTTTATTGTTGCCTGCAAATTTATAAAACATAGACTGAGATTGTGAACAAAATATAAGAAAAGATGCTATAAAAATGTAATAATATAATACGGTTGAAAACTTACAATATCACGAATCGGAACATCTTGAAGATCACAAAAACTTAAATCTAATGTATCATCTTCTAGCTTATCTTTTACTTTTATTTTGACCGTCATTTTTATGAATTATCGAGATAGTTGTAGTTATTTTTTGTTGACGACGAAAAAACCGATTGAGTATGCAACAATATTGCTTGAATACAACGTTCCACGACGTTTGCCGGCGAATTAACCTCACTACAATACTCCTCGCTGCCCACTACCTCACACGTAACCCATCGCAGCCCACATCAGCCTGCATCAGCCCACATAGGAATGCGTTCAGAAATGTCGCTGAGTATGTGTCTCAGGACGTCTCTAAAACGCATTGTGGGGTACCATTTCATTGTCAAATGTGAAACAGGTGCCGGGGCTCAATTAGTTCCACATACCAACGTTAGAGTACGCCCATGAACATCAATTATTCGTGAGTTTGAAATAATCTTTCATATTTTTCATCTGTTAATATATATTGACTGTATACAATCTGCATGACAAGTGATGAACGCCCTTAATTTATACTAGAGTATTGTTCCATAAGGCATATTATTGCTTAATTTTGAGTGAGTTTCATAAATTTCATGATGTGGATCGAAAGAGTTAAATTGTGTATAATTGAATCGATGGAAGTGAGTTGCAGCAGTGGCTTACCGACAACGATAACAACCTTCGCTGATTGGAGTAGCACAAGTGACGATAGTTGCATAGGGTGTCTTTAGACTAACTCAACACAAATGGCGGGCGGTCAACAGACTTTGAATGAGCTGATTAGCGTCCACTCAACGCGAGGGAACCTTCATCTTATTTTTGTCTGTATGGTTATAGACGTCCGGAAATGGAAATCATTTTGAACATTTTGCAGAATGAATTAATAAATCCAATAGATGAAAATATAGCGGGTATTCTAAATTGTCCAATTTTTCGCAATTCAAAAAAGGGTGTAATATTTTTCAGTCGATTCTCTTGTCCCGTTTATATATCCTCGACGCTTCTCAACGTTGCTCAACGTTGAGCTTACACTAGTAAGCACACCCATAGATTGCCGAAATGGCACTCCTGTATTCAAAGGAGACTCTACTGCTAAACATCTCAACCCGAAAAACTCAAGTGCAGATGTCTCTACTACCCATTTTCTTAACCTACTCATATCACTCTACGTTGAATTATTTTTAGGCCGAGTTCTTTGGGGCTTAATCATCTGTTAACTAATGATAACTCGTGGTTAGCTGTTAGTATTTATCCCCCTATCCCATTCACAATTGAGGGAAAATCGATTCCCCTCAACGCGTTTAACTATTCACGCGGCGTACGCAGCTTAAATCGTTCGTGGTAACCTAACCACTGATAAAATGCTTCCTTATAATACAAATCTTTCCAAGCAATACTATTCCTTGTGAATAAAGAATAATCAACTTATGGAGACTAGAGTAAAGGAGGACGAACCCCCATCGCGATCATGATGAAAATGCGGTCACGAAGTCCGAAAAAATAGTTGAGTTCTGAATTTCGCCACCAAATGTACTTCAGTCTAAGAACTACCAATCATGTGAGAGCGCGTATTGAGTGGGAGTTATGATGAATAGCATATTGTCATATGTTGGCGGCAGTTGTAGGTGTTTCGTATATTGTGTAGCTACTCATCTCTGATATTAGCCCAATAGAATTAGAATTTGACCCGGAAAAAATTAAAAGTAGCAATTTTCCTTCGGAATTCGTGGGGGGAGGGGGGGTCACTGGTAGTCTAAATTTTGTTTTGCGTGGTATTCTATCTGTTGCGTCATCCGCCATCTTGATTTTGAGGGTCAATTTTTGTTTATTGAATAACTCGTTTATTTTCAATTTCTCACGAAAAATGGTAATTACAAAAATTGTTTAGACTTAAATTTCCTACAGTTTTGGTTCTTATCAATTTTTTCATCATGATCGCGATAGGAGTTCGTCATCCTTTACTCTAGTCTCCATGATATCAGCAATAAACTATTATAGGTTATGTATATAGCTTGGTAACTGTGTTGTGTCGATTTAAAATCTGGCGCGTCAGTGGCGCGACACTTTTCTTGGTCGCTTGGAGAGGGAACTTAACATTATCAGCTAACCACGGGTTATGATTAGTTAACAGACGACTGAGCCCCAAAGAACTCGGTCTTATTAGTGTTAAAAATTCCTATCCAGTGATATGGCTTCCATTAAGGCTAGGCTATACCATCTATTTACTTAAAAATTGCTTTTTGCGCCCTCCCAAATTACGGAAGCGGCGGAAGCTCGATATCAATGCTCACGCTGTGAGTAATGAAGAAGACGGCCGAAAAATGATAATATTCCAGGACCGATGCTGTGGAGTACTGGGCGGCGTTCTCAGGGCCCCAAAAAATTAATAAAATTTCAAAATTTTTGATTTCTTAATATACCGCTAGATGAATACGTGTAAATTACAGAATAAATGCATAAATTACATCTTACGGCGCGGATACGCAGATACAATATTAATTCTTGCGATTCCCAGCAATGTTATTTTCATATACGTATTGTTCTGTTGGTGACTTCATTTTCTACCTGTTTATAAGAAGTTATATGATAATAGTATATTGATAGACATGTAATGGGGTGTCAAAAACTTATTGAAATAACAGCGATACTAAAAATCATAATGATGATATCCACCAATTTCTTGGTGTAGTTCCGTACTGAATTTGATCCGGCCAAATTTTTATGGTTGTAAAAATTTGGCAAATGAGATATTGAAGAAAAACCGTAATTTGAAAAAAGAAATAGATTTCTTGGATTCCTCATTCAGTTCTTGAGTTTCAAGAACCAATTGCATGTGAAGCCATTAAAAATACTCATCAAATGTTTATCGCAATTCATAATAGAATATCACATTCATCATTTTATTCAAATATTGAAATAAAATCGCTCAAAAGCAGGTAATTATAACTAATTATGTAAAATACTATAAATAATTATAACAATGTTTATAATTCTTCACATCTAATTTCTATATTTTATAAAATTAATACATATATATATATATATATATATAGAATTCTATATGAATACATAAAGCTTATTTTAATCCTGTATGGATCTCTATGGAATTCTGTAACAATGCATCAAATTATATAGAGCCATATAGAATTCTATAAAGTTCTATATGGGATCGAAATAAATTCATGTAGACTTGAATAGCATTCTATATAATTCTGTGAAATTATTGTTACTCTGGTATCTTCGTATATTTATTTTAGATACACCCTAACGGGACGCAGTCCATTCTTCATCATCGACTTATACAACCAGTCGACTGCCCAGTTGATAATATTTTTTCATCGACTGCACGGCCGAGCGATTTGAGACAGCCGGCTATAGATTATAATGCATACATGTTGATATGGTCTTTCATCAAAAGAATTTGAGAAATTCATGTGACATAAATCATAATTAGTTCCAATTAAATTATGATAATGTAGTTATTGATGAAATATATGCAAAAATAATTATTCTTCGTCCCAAATTGTAGAAATTCGGTTCCGTCATTTGTTGTTGTTGAATTTTCTGTGAAAAAATTCCTTTTCTTGAGACAACCACGCTAATTTCAGGCTAATTTGTATGTCGAAAACAATATGATTTCACTGTTGATTGTTAATGATTGGTGTGTATTTTGGTTCAGTCTCAAATTGTGACTAGATATGTGTTGATATGTGTTGTCGTTTAGATCGATAAGAATATCCATTGAATAATAAGCCATGCTATATCCGCATCTTATAGGTCACTAAGTTTGGCATCCTTGGTGGCAGAACATAGCGCGATCTGAAAGATTTAATCGAAATATTCCGACTTCCAAATTTTTCACTTTACTACAACAGGGAAAAACGCGCGCTTGTGCCACTAATCTGTTTACGATCTAAGTTTGATGGTTTTTTCATGGAATGTCATCGTCTACGAATTATACGAAAACTTCGCATAATACAATATTTGCATGTCTCGTGGACAATTACTCATGGTATTACTTCCATCAGAATTATTATTTAATCAGCGTATTGTTAAATTAGTTGCAATTTGACGTTGTTATACTCTTATCACTTACTTTGTATCAATAATTATTTCCGACGATTCTACCTATATAATATACTTCTTCACTTAGCTATCGAATTTGTTTATCTTCACTCAGTTACTTCTAAGTGTTATTCCTATATGAATGCGAAACGTTCACTTGACTTGGAGTGCGGCATATCGAATGCTTTAGCCTCTACCAAATAGTGAAAAGATGCATAAAATTTCTCGAAATATGCTTTCACTATAAAGCGTCTGTTTTTCCCGCGGATCTCACCTTACAAAGTCAATGATGGATGAATTAATGGAATGTACAGATATAGTATTATAAACACGTTACGCAACCGTTGAGTTAAGAAAGACTGCGCGATTAATGCTAGTTTCAAATCTATTCTCTGTTCATTTGTGATGCTTTGGCTTCTCTTGAATTCACTTTAATTATATTTCGATATTTTATTCTTCACAATCATTTGCGTTTTATCAAATTACGACCAAGATAGTCATTTATTTTATTCATTATGTTCTTTTTCATTTGTTATTTTCATATCCGAAACTTATTATTTTCATATTTCATATTTCAAGTCGCTCTGTTATTTTATCTTTCATTGTATTTATTATTCTTTTTTTCCAATATGTGAAATTTTTTTTTATTATCATGTTGTAAAATCTATTATTTGTTTCATCAATTTCTTCACTCATTTCTTTTGTTCCTTTTTTTTTTCTATTCTTCGAGTTATCATATTCAAATTTAACTTTTTTTTTTTGTAATAATCTTCTTTTCCATATATTATCCAACTTTTTTCCTTTCCTACATGTAGTAGTTCCTCTATCATCATGTTTTAAAATAAATTCTTTATTTTAAAAATTTTCCTATTTATCTTTTTTAGTTATTTTTATTTTCCACCATTCAATATTTTTTTTTTAAATATTACGATGTATAAAAAAAAATAATTAATTTTTGTTTATTCTAACATCCACATCTAGCTATGCTGTTGTGTATCACCATCGCCACAATAGCGACAGTCTATGAGGGCTATGGGAGCGCTTCCACTTATAATGGAACCCGGTCAATGTTTTATAACAATCCAGTAGTCGTTTTGGACTTTCAAAGTTTATATCCGAGTGTCATAATTGCGCACAATTATTCAGTGTGTTTGGCCGAACTAAGTCCTGAGCAACGAAAGTAAGTTACTAAGAATATCTAACTAAGTTTTCGGCCGGGACACTCTGTAGATACTAAGCCACTCAGCTGTGACGCCATCTTAATTTCTGCAATATACCTACCGTAACCTGCATTCAATTCAAACAAAGGAGATTAACAGTTCTATAAAATATAACAAAATTACGTATCATTCATAATTGTACAATGGAAGAGGCCGAAGCCGAAGACAGCACAAGTATCCAGTACATGTATAATAACCTAGTATACAACGTTAGTGTCAGCAAAGATTTTCATCTGAAAATTGGAAACGGTGAGTGACGAAGTTTGCGACTGTGTCAGTCAGTAAGTGTGTCCAGACCGAAACAGGCTGAACTCAGCCGCATAGAGGAAAAATTTGTTTCGACTGAGTGACTAACTTAGTATACTCAGGACTTAGTTCGGCCAAACACACCCATTGGTATTTAACGTGGTTGGGCCGTGTGAAGCATATTGGTGAACCTAACCTTATTGCATGTGGTACATTGGTCTTGTGAATTCCCAGGCACACGGTCATGGAGACTAAAATATCAAAAGTTACTCTAGTCTCCATGAATTTTATGTTTGGCAGCCAGTTGAACAGCAAGCTAACGTATATATAGATATATAATAACCAGCTGATGCCTCGCGCTCCACATATCAATGATGGGTACTGACTGGAAATCGAGCGACCACAATTTGAATTTCGCGAGTTCATGCTGGCGCCATGTATTGGATTTTGCGGAACTGAAAATCATGGCGAAATAATAGATTGACACTTCGTGAGCGGGGCGCCGTTTTTGAGGTCTATATTTTAATTATTTTGATAATAAAATACTTTTATCGTATTTACTGCAGTAGTTGACTTAACGGCTGACCTCTTTTCAGGGTACTTATGATCTGTGAAGAATGGGAAACGCGATTGCAAATCCGTGCACTCACGCATCGGCGAGAGCCATTTTGTCCGTGTATCCTAGGGAGAATAGCCACAAATCATTTTCCTATTATCATAATCTTGACATAACTCATGTACATAAGTGGGGCCAGCCGTCATATAGAATCGAATTCTCTATTTTTCAATACAATATCATTATCTGAAAAGTAATTTTTCGATGAATTAAACGGCGCCCCGTTTTGGTCTATTAATATAGTGACTTTTGATCGTAGAGCCCAGCCTTAATAATCAGTATGTATTTGTCGACATCGAACCTTCTACTCTTTTGTAATTTTCAAAAACTTTTGAGTATATTAAAATAGATATCAGTGGAGAAAATTCAGATGAAATGGATGAACACTTTTAGATATATATATGTATTGAAGATGTTTCGAAAGAATAACTGAAGAAGTTCCATTCATTCCAAATGCAATAAAATTTTGATTTGTTCATATTCCTATAATTATTATGATTGACTTATAAATTTCATAATAAATCTATTTCATGTCTGTAAAATGTATCATTGTATCATTTTCTACCATGTAAGATGTAATGCAGATATTTATTTTAAATCTTACAAGTTTCGTAAGCACATGTTAATACATGCCAGATAGGATGAGTATGGTGGTATTTAATTTACTTGATGTCTACATTCTCCCAGATATCTCTTCGGGTCTGAACTACCAAAACCAGAAATATAATTCCATGCGTCCAAGAATAGTTGTGGATATCGGCAGTAGCTGAATCAGAGAAATAATCATTTTTAAATCCAGTTGGTATCGAGGGATCATATACATATATGTCATATATATCTATCATAGGACATAAATTAGAATATTTATTTTTCTGATCGAAATATAAATTAAATTGACTTAATTTTTTTCATCGCTTCCAGTTTCGAGGGTTATTTTTAATTTATGTCATGGTATTCTGGAGTCCGCATTGGATAAGGAAATTGGTGTTGATGTTATTTTTCTAATGTCATTCACGCACATGTTGAAACTTGATAGTAGATAAACATTCATGTATGGAATTGTTTTACAGACAGCATGTGCATTATCAATTTTGATGATCTCAAAAATGATAAATCTGTTATATTCCATACAGTTTCTTCGTCTTATTATCACAAGTATGATATGGAACACACCTGATTTCTGAAAATTACATTTTTCAGTTTCTGTTGTTCTTCCGCAACAGCGATTTGAAAAAAACGAACCGCAACTTTCCTTTAGAATGAAAACGAATTTATTCATTCCACCTACTTCCATTGACCCGAGAATGATGTGGACGTATCCAATAAAATTGAGATGCATTGCTCAGAACGAAATTGAATTATCATCAGGAGAGGCTATTACTTCATTATTTTATTCGGGTAAATCAGATAATAAGGATTGTTCTTCGAGGAATCCTCGGTCCATCTTCCAATTTAAAATTTAAAAATATATGCTTCTCTGCAGAATAATATCAGTGCATTGATATGACAGTTTGCTATAGCTTCAATTCCATCATCAATTGTCAATATACAAAACGCACTCACACACACGCACGAACGCGATTGATATAAAAATTCATATGAATACCTACATGTGTATATATATAAACTGAATGAATGAATGTTTATAAAGAGAATCTATTTTCAATTGTTTATGCAACTTCATACTCATTGAATGAATTCTATTCAAAGATTTTTTTCTATTTGTGTGTAGAACGATTGTGTTCAACCGTGATAGATTTGTAAGCATATTCAAAATAAGGAAATGCATAAGAGGGCAAAATCGAGTTCATCTCGTTCAACATATGACGCAAGGTGTAAACGCTCGAACCGAATCCATCGGTGAGCAATTTTTTGAATTATGTAATTATTTAATCATCATGAGGATCCGTTTGATGATTCTATTATGTTGTTCAATACCATCATCCAGAATATGTACTGGATCAGTCGATTGGAACCAGAATGGAAACGCAGCATTCAACTACAATAAAAATCTTAATTATGAAGAAGATAAGATCTTGCGAATTGAATCTGTGAGCTGTGTATGTAAATATTGTAGAACTTTGAAGTGGGAAGGTGAATCATCTGGAATGTGTTGTGCTTATGGGTCTGTACGATTGCCTCTTATGAATGAACCGTCTGAACCGTTATATAGTCTTCTAAAAGGCCTGCATCCCAAATCTGAAAATTTTCTGGCAAATATACGGACATATAATTCTGCATTCCAAATGACATCTTTTGGTGCGTCACGAATATTTATTGATAAGTGTATGAGATAGTACTGAAAATGAGCGAGAGTGACTGGAACTAATGTTTAAATTGTTAAATATAATTCGCCGGAGGCTACGATGGAATTTTGGTGACGGATAAAAATTGAGTGCGTTTAACAATCTATTTATTACAAGTTCAATAACAAGAAAAATTACAGATATGTTCATAAACTGAGTAAGACTAATTGCACTGAGTTAATTGTTTGTATTGTCTGAACAAAGCACTGATACCTTTTAATTATTTGGTTTATATTACTACACTTAATTATATGCCACGATGATGCACTGAAAATTGACTCAACACATATAACTAAAATGCAAACTGATGACCACGCTATGACCTTTTGCACGCCCGATGAATCTGAATGATTATACGAGACACTGATGTTTATGAAATACCCGAATTGTTTGATGAATTCGTTAACTGTTCTCCACGCTGTCGGTGAAACATAATAAGGTAAAGCCAGTCTGAGGTGAGAAAATGTAACCTTTCAAAAAGTCAATGAATACGATCAATTTTTCGAAAAATTGTTGAGAGTAGGTTATATAAACAAGTACTCAAACTCAATGTCTTTATAAATTATGTAAAGTGAATAAGTAATTGAGTCACGATCAAGCATAGAGTATGGACTAATGAATAAATAATGAATAGAAACCGAAGAAAAATCATATTTTAATAACATAAACAATCTCACTAATTTAATAGTGCATAATACTAGAAATACTAGAAATGTATGTTCTTTCGTAAATTAATATTGGAAATTAATGGAAAAAATAAATGGAATGCGTATCATACAGGAGCTACTCCCGTCCATGTGATAGTACAACTTTCTCTATATTCATTGGCATATTAGTAATAATTCTTTACTCCAATGCATAAAGAATAATAGTGATAATGAATGTTATTGATAACTTCAATTTCAAAACAAATTGATATTTTTTTAATGGCGCAAAATAATAAAATTCTGTAATCCGTCCAACTTGCTATTATGCTAAGTACCTCATGGTAGAAAATGTACAGTGCGGCGCAACGAAGTTTCACATGACGTCAATCGGTGCTGCCCTATCAGACCGCAGTGGAATGAAAATCGCCGGCCGGTACTAGTATAGAAGCAGTTGCTCGAGGCACGTTAGCGTCTCTGAGCAGTGCATAGTGTTCTGCAAGCAAAAGTCGTAGTATACGAACGCTGCACTACCACGGGTCGCTGTCAATGACTAAAATGACTCTTTAAGTGGTAAATCGCTGAGGCGTTTATACCAAGTTTGTTAACATCGATGATGTGTTTCAACTTTTGAAAATTTTACGGAGTATCGTACTTACTAAAATCCGAGTGAGATTATATGGCTATCTTTATCGAAATGCCGATGACAATATTACGATATTGCCGTGTCGCTAGATATTATATGTCTTGCGAGAGTGCACTTACAATAAAGTGTAGTCTATGAGAGAACGTTCAAAAATGAGAATAGAGTGTGCCATGTGGTGTTAAATTTTTTAATACTGTATGACTGTACACTTATAAGTGAAAATCAAATATTTAATAATGTATTGCATTGAGTTAGTGAGACGCACTTTTGTGAGTCCATGACGGTAATGTTGACACCATATGTACACAAGTAAAATTGTGTGTGTGTGAGTAAGTTTCGACATATGGCAATGTATTTTGCCACGAAGCTCCCTGGTTGATCCTGCCAGTAGTCATATGCTTGTCTCAAAGATTAAGCCATGCATGTCTCAGTACATGCCGTATTAAGGTGAAACCGCGAATGGCTCATTAAATCAGTTATGGTTCCTTAGATCGTATCCACATTTACTTGGATAACTGTGGTAATTCTAGAGCTAATACATGCAAACTGGAGTTCCGACCAGAGATCGAAGGAACGCTTTTATTAGATCAAAACCAATCGGTGGTAGGCTAACGCCCGTCCATCGTTTACTTTGGTGACTCTGAATAACATTGTGCTGATCGCATGGTATTGTACCGGCGACGAATCTTTCAAATGTCTGCCTTATCAACTGTCGATGGTAGGTTCTGCGCCTACCATGGTTGTAACGGATAACGGGAAATCAGGGTTCGATTCCGGAGAGGTACCTGAGAAACGGCTACCACATCCAAGGAAGGCAGTAGGCGCGCAAATTACCCACTCGCGGCACGGGAAGGTGCGAGCGGTTACGTCGCGGCGATTTCATGGTGAATTTACGTTACAAGTGAAAAAACCCTATATTCACAGTTCGAATACAGTGTTTCCGCGGTGAAACGCTGGTAAATTTGTGCAAATCTTCTGCCATCTACAGACGGTAAAAATCTCGTGAGTTTGTATTCTTTCCGCCGTCGATGTACCAGATGTCTACCGGAAAAATTACACATACCTTTTGTGTTTTTGTCGTGTTTTCACCGTAAGTTCACCATCAATTCACCATGGATTGACGATCATTCTAACGTCATTTTAGTATCATTTTACTATGAACTCAACGTTTTTAACGATCAATTTACCGTGGGTTAATCATCTTTTCACCACGAATTCACCATCTTGCTGCCATGAGAACAATTGGAGCATACTTGGAAGTAAGTCAATGAGCGAGTCATTTCGGTAAAAAATAAATTTAACCCAGCAACTTATTTCAAATTGAATTAGGTTCAAAATGTTCCCCACACACAGATCTCATGTAGACGAAACAGACTCGTAAAAACGACTTGTTTCATAGTCAATTCAAATTTTTTCAACGAATGATTCTTAACAACTTATTCTAAAAAAAAAATTACATCCGCATTATTTGATTCCACGTCAAGAACTGGATAAAAAGCAAACTTTATTTTGTTCTATAAGTGTCAATGGTTCAGTCCATTCGTTTGTACAGCAAAATTTAGGAATAAGTGAAATATATTCTAAAGATATATCATTGGTCATAATTATTCTTTTTATGAATATACCATTTCATTGGGGTATTTAATGTCATGGAGCGGCATTCAATCGATTGCAGAATTCTTATAGTTTGGTCAAATAGAACGGCCACCCTAAAACTATAGTAACAAACAATAATTTACTTTCGAATTTTGATTATTTTTTTCATTTCAAGTAGTTGTATAATTTTTTGAACCAATTTCTGAGATTATATGAAATCAATCATTCATTCAAATAATGATATCTCGAATTTTATATTCTGTGATTCCATTTTATTTTTTATACAAAAATCGTCTTATAAACTAGTATTATGATACATATGTAATAGATTTATATATATATATTAACAATTGATGTCAAATAGCGATGAGAATTGAGAAGTTATGGATTTGATGACTACTAGATAACCAGAAGTCACAATCACAGAACAATGATGACAGAGCGACGAGTGATGACTGACGGCTACTCATGGGATAGCCAGTAAGAAATTAATTTTATTTTGCCAAAGCTGCAGTTGTCGACAATGTCGCGAATATCTTAAATATATATGTAAATTAGTCAGTTTCCCAACAATTAGCAATTAACTCCATATGTAACTTCTCCAGTAGTCATTTTTATAGCTGGTCTTATTGCTGGAGTTGCCCCGATAAAAATTGCAGCTTTTGATGGTACTATACGATGAATATGATGTGTATTGAACTCGTTAGTAAGATTTTGGAAACATTTGACTATAATACCGGACATCGTTATATTGTCGTGACTGAACTGTATAATACTTTGTATAGAGCTAAGTGTACCATCATTATCATTGTAAATAAAAGAGTCGGAAAATTTTGCAGTATTCTGCTGATGTTCACAGAAAAATGTGATTCTATTGATCTGCATGCTTTTGAAGATAGTGATAACTTCTGGATTATAGCCAACTTTATGTAAAATGTTGCGTTCGTTTGTTGTCAATACTCGTGTAAACGATTTCCCTCTTCCAACGAATTTATTCGTGACTCTTGACTCATAAGCTTCATCAATGATCTTCAGCTTTTTTTTAATGAAATTTTTGATCTCCGAAGAAATGGTTTCATCAAAAACTGAATTATTTATAAACCTATACATTAGGAAGCGGGTTGCAATTTGATCTTGTCGGGCATAAGGGCTCGTTAAAGTGTCCAAAATCTTTCGATTCCAGGATTCAAAAACGAATGCATGATGAGTCCAAATAGGTCCCCAATCTCGTACGTTTTGAACTAAATGTGTCAACAAATGTACCGTTGATGTCATTCTAGTAGTTTCAAAGAGAGCTTCAAACTGGATTACATATTCCTTCAGCAATGCATCTGCGCGGTCGAGCTGAGTCGATGTTACTGAATCACTATTTAAATAATGAATGGCACTTGAGATGCTTTTGATGCAGCTCTTTATACAGTTGATTCCGTTGTTATTCGTCTTTTAAAAACGTTCACTAATATTTTTTCAAAACCCATATCCACTTTAATTATTTAATGAAAAGTGGATTTATATTCAGAAGTAAAATTTATTGAATATGAATAAAGTAAATTTTTGTATGAAATTGTATGTTTGACATAAACTTAAAGCTTATGATCGACAATATTTTCACCGAATTAGTTGTATTGATTGAACTTGTTCAAAACCTGATTGAAGGTACTTGATAATAGTTTACTCTCGCCAATTGTCGGAACGATGGGCTAAAACAAATTGAAACAGTTAAAAATTACGTGTTTTGTTTAGATTGAATTCAGCCATTTGTAGAGAACATTTTGATTGTGATTAAAAACTCAAATTTGACAGCTTGTTTCATTACGATATTGTATTTTTTTCAGAGAGCTGCAAGTGATAACATTATGCGTAATGATGAGGACAGTGAGGGCATTAGTAGTGGAAATGATGAAGACAGTTCGACAGACACGTCTGAAAGTCATGACCACGAAAATGACCCTCCTCGAAATTCAGTGTCACCATCTGTACATAATCCTGCCATTGATAATGGTACGACACAGCAAAAGAATTTATTGGCACGGATTAACAAACTCGAGCGTAACCTGGAAGTGCTGCATCACGAAATGGCTCCGAAAGAATTTATTGAAAATTCAATGAAAAAAGTATTGGAAAAGGTCACAAATCGGAATGAAAACAATGCTTCCGTATTAACGGAACCAGAAGTTGATGCTATGGGGGAGGTATTTTTTTTTTTTTTTTTTTCATAACCATTTTCAGTGAATTAAACTATTATAACCAACTGTCTTTGACGCTTCAACATTAATGACTGATGGTAAGATTTTTTGGACTTGTGAAAATATTGTTTTTTGCAGTTCATCATGATTTATAACACAAATATAACATACTACAATTTTCCGATTTAGGTGGTTATAACAGATGATTTCACCATGGGTCTTGATGACTATTTGAAGGCGCTAAATGCTCCTTCAATGAAATTGACGGCGAAACGGGTAATGGGTGTTCTTTGGTTTCCCGAAAGAAGACGTCAATTATTAGTAGTCCCTGACCCCAAAAAACCACATCTTGATGTAGTTACACAGGCAGAGAAAACAAGAATAGCTCGTAAGAATAATGACTTGCAACCACGTTCATTAGAAGAAATTAAATACAAATTTTGATGAACAAAATTTTTTTTTACAGGAAGTACTAATGCCTTGCAGAAATTTAAGAAAATTCCTATTCGTTGTGAGAAAGATCAGGTCCTGACAAATATAAATACTTAGGTGAGTGAATGGCTGAAAAGTAAACGCCTGGCCAACATTTAGAATAATAACGCATATTTTATATCCTTATATCATGAAAAATTTCATTTAGATTTCGTTTATATTAAGTTTATATTCCATTTATATTTCGTTTATATTTATTTATATTTCGTTTATATTTCATTTATATTTCGTTTATATTTCATTTATATTTCGTTTATATTTCATTTATATTTTGTTGATGTTTTGCGAATTTGAATAAATGTTGAGATGAAAACATTTCCTTGAATATTAGAAAAAAATATTGGTTATCGTTATTAAATGAAATTAATGAACTTAACTAGCTTCATGAACAAACCTCACGAAATTATTTAAACAGATTCTATTCTAGGTAGACAAACGGTAGATTCACGGTGAAAACATGGTGAATTCACAGTGAGGAGATGTTGAATTTACGGTGAAAAGACGGCGAATTTACGGTGAGAAGACGGTGAATTTGACATCGGAAGATGCTGAATTCACCATGGAATAACGATGAGTTCGCAAGAAAAAGATGAATAATTCCTACTCTATTCATGATAGAATGTTGGTGCTTTTACGGCGAATATAGATTGAAAATTTTGGATACCGACTGTAGGAACTAAGTGAATATACATTGCTCAAAAGGTACATTCATGATGTGCCCACCGTTAGATGCTGGTAGAACATTTGCACAAATGTACCGTTTTTTCTCCGAGACAATCTGAGAGATTAACCGCAAGTTGCCGATAAAAGCACCGTGAAATCACGGTATTTTCACTGTGACCACAAAATCGCCAGGGACAGGCGGCTTCTAGCCGCACGAGATTGAGCAATAACAGGTCTGTGATGCCCTTAGATGTTCTGGGCCGCACGCGCGCTACACTGAAGGAATCAGCGTGTCTTCCCTGGCCGAAAGGCCCGGGTAACCCGCTGAACCTCCTTCGTGTTAGGGATTGGGGCTTGCAATTATTCCCCATGAACGAGGAATTCCCAGTAAGCGCGAGTCAGAAGCTCACGTTGATTACGTCCCTGCCCTTTGTACACACCGCCCGTTGCTACTAGCGATTGAATGATTTAGTGAGGTCTTCGGACCGGTGCGCGGCAATGTTTCGGCATTGCCGATGTTGCTGGGAAGACGACCAAACGTGATCATTTAGAGGAAGTAAAAGTCGTAACAAGGTTTCCGTAGATGAACCTGCGGAAGGATCATTAACGTACATATATTGCATACCACTTTGTGGAAGCACACAGTAGCGTTTTGAAATATTGTACAATGTTACAATTAATATAACAAATGTGTTGACGCACAGCGTTATTTGAACGAGCATATATATGGTGTGCTATAAGTCCCTTGTGATAACCTAGGCCGCGGTCCGAATTGCGCTCACAGCGTTCACAGCATACCAATGTGCGGTCCGATTCGTGCTTTCAACGCTCACCGTTTGCGCTGCAAACGTTATGACGTCAGAAGTGACGTCATACTCAGACGCTCACGGTGCTCACGGATCGGACGGTCAGTACTGTGAGTTAACTTGCAAGTATGGAGGGAAGAGATCTCTACCCTCTATATTTGTAAGGTAGGGTACAATTGTTCCGCGACCTAACCTTAGTGATTTTGCGCCATTTTTATTCGAATGTGTTTAGATCGTTTCGATAGACTTGAACGTGAAGTATCAAAACAAAAATGTCAGTAAACTTTCGAGTACGTATCGAAGAAAGTGGCGAGGAGGTTGAGCTAAATTTAACGCCTGAAAACGCGCAAAGAGCTCAATTTGGTAAGAACATTTTTAAATAAATTGTTGCTATATTTCAAATATAATTATAAGTAAGGTTATCTTTTCTTATTCAAATGAAAATTGCACATGATATTTCAGATCATGTATATCTACAGCAACTTATCAATAACGAATTCTCACGACGAAGTGAAGAAGTTATTGCGCTGGAGGTGGAAACCGGATCTATACCATCCCATTTGGAACATGAAGTGGCTGCGGAGGAGATGGAGAGTAGTACGTAAAGATTATATTACTCTCCTTTTTGTTCCTTCATATGTTACTGTTTCATTAATAATTCTAATACTAAGATTGTTCGACACACATTTCTTTTCAAGACAAAAACAGGTACAATTTTTTAATAATACATGGAAAAATGTGTAGGTCGTTATGTCACCAACTGCATGGCTGAAACCTCTCAACTGAAAGTAGTATATTATACATGTTTTATGCCCGATTGGTCGCTTTTACAGTGTGATGTCTTTATAGGCAATGACAAATCTCCATTCATCTGGACACAAAAGTGCATCGACTTATTGCTCGCTCTGTATGAGGAGAATGCTCAAAATTTCGACTCGGGTAGTCAAAGACATAACAAAGTGTGGACCAAGATATCATTGCAAATGAAACCAAAGGGATACAATGTTACCTGGTCACAATGCCAATCCAAATTGAATGGACTTAAGAGAACATATAAAAAAATAATCGATCATAACAGTGTATCAGGAAATGACCGAAAAACTTGGCCGCACTTTGAGGTAATCTCATTTTTCGAATTAATGTTTTCATCTACAATTCCACAATAATTCGAAAAACTACGAAAACAACAACAATCACAATAACTATAACGACAATAATAATAATAATAATAATAATAATAATAGTTCGTGGGAAAAGCAGTCAATGGTCGCGCCATTTCAATAATCATGGATCTTGACTCAACAATCTGAATAATCATGCAACGTCGCTTCCTCAACAAGAGGGTCAGTAAATTATTATTATTATTATTATTATTATTATTATTATTATTTTCGGTTAACATTAAATGAAACAATTTCAAAAACGAAAACTAACTTATACCAGTACACAGTTTCACATTTCAATCGATTCAATTTTTAGCGCATGCATGAAATCTTCGGCTCCACTGGTTGGGTACAGCCAAAAGCTGTTGCCACGGAAGCAGGCCCGGAACTATCTACATCTGGATGCAATAATGGTACAGGGTGCAGCCAGACCAAAAGAAAAAGGAAAGCATCGACGGATGTCGAAAATTATTTGGCAGAAATAAGAGAGGAAAAAAAGGTTGCGAGAGAAGAACGAAAACGTCAAAAGGAGAAAATTCTCAAAGAAAAGAACGAGAAAATTGACGAAATTTTGAAACAAAGAAGAGAACTGCATGAAGAGAAGATGGAGATGATGAACCTGTGGTTGAAGGCGTTCGTTCCTAAAAAATAATAAAGACTACGGGACTTACCTATTTTACTTCTGTTTAATCATAATCATATGATGTCAACAATAGGTCAAAGATAATCATAAGAAGATAGAAGACGCTGTGATCATTAGATATTGAATACTTTAGTGATGTTTTTAAAACCAAAAAACTGTTGTTCATGACAACTATATTTTATTGTATTCAGAAAAATGTAGGTTTTTTTTTGTTTTCTCGATGTTAATCTCCTTTATAAGTTTATTGTACGGTTCCATTGAATAAATAATGCAAAAAAATTGATAAATAATTTGCCCACTTTGTATACAAGCTGTTTTTTTATTAGCATAAGTTTTAAAAATATAAGCAATGAAACAAAATTCCTCATAAGACGCGGCAGTGTCTTCAAATTTCACAATAGAGGAAGCTTTGAGCATCGTACTAAATCTTGAGAAAACAATTTGCAGCGTATTTTTTTTTTGTTTTTTTGTAAAACTCGTATTTCTTTCTCAGTAATTTCGACAACATTTTTATTAAATAAAGAGGAAGTACAGACTAATATACAATATCTGCCAAGATTTACAAAAATTCAAGCCGCTAGGGGATTTTTCGAAAATTGCGATTAAACACTCACAGAATTGACGCTTTTTTTACAAAGTATTAAACTTACTAAATCGATGGATTCGTACATTTCTAAATGGTCCTTATTGGCAATTCGTGCATTATTCTTTCTCGTTTAGCATCACCTACAGCTCTTTGATTGTATGTAAGTCGTTGTCTTGTCGCCACTCTTAACGTTTGTTCACATTGGAAAATGTCTCGTCTCTGAATACAAATATTGTGAAGAACACATGTTGCTAATAAAAACTGAGGTATTTTTTCAAGTTTTACCATTGGTAAGCAATCAAGTATTCTACGCCAACGACCTTTCCACACTCCAAAAGCTCGCTCAATCGATATTCTTGCCGATGATAGGCAGAAATTGAAATTAGTTTGGGCCTGCGTCAAATGTCCGTTGTCTCTGAAAGGAACCATCACGTTAGGATGAATTCCGTAAGCTGCATCACCAATGATATGGGAATCATGTGGAAAATACACTTGTGGATTGTCAATGTACTCTTGGACACGAGATAGTCGAAAAACTCTAGCATCGTGGACACAACCAGCATAACCAGCCAATACACTTGTGAACGATAAATCATATGCACAGACCGCCTGAAATAGGAATTACATGGTTTCAAACTATTTTTTAGAAAATAAAACTTTTGAAATGCCAACCGAACGAATCTTACCTGTACTTGGATTGAGTGATATGATTTTCTATTTATGTACGAATTTCCATCTTTATGAGGCGCATTTATTCTTATATGCGTCCCATCGATTGTTCCAAGAACGCCAGGAAATCCGCTGTTTGCCTCGAACTCCGATATCACCTGCTTAGCTCGATCTCCTGTTGGCCATTGAAGACATCGAGGAGCCAAACAATGAAGAGCGTACGTCACTCGTTGCACACTCCTAATGGCGGTGGCCTTTCCAACGTTGAATCGGTCACAAATGGATCTTATATAAAAAGTATAAAAATAATTGGTTATCGCATTGTTTTTTTTTATTTATTACAATTGGTACAATTGTACCTATACGTACCTGTACGAGTCCTGAGTTGCCATCACCCACAGCGTTAAGAGGAGTTGCGTTTTACCGGGAATCGGTTTCCTTCCAGCCACAGCATTAGTGCTCATTATCGCTTGTCCTATAAGGCTGAGCACAAACTCGAAAGTGTCAGGGAGCATTCTGAAAGAATTTAAATATTTAGAATATACAGATAGACCTTCAAGCTGACAAACTCATCGCCTTTTTATGTAAACGTTACTAACTTATATATTTATCACAACTCAAACTAATTTTATATACCTGAAATGCGATTTACATTCTTCTTCCGAAAATCTGGGAATCGTCCTCTCGACATAATTTTGGATGCGGGGTCTGAGCTCCAACTGTCCACGTTTTTTGCTTAATACAAGAACTGCATAAAGGAGTTCTTCATCTTCGGAGCTACTTGATGTTGACGATGAAACATCCATCATATTTTCAATATCCAGATCGCTGTCGTCACTTTCATCGATTAGAGAAAATGCTTGAAGTGCAACCGTCTTCTCGCGTTGATCAGCCATAGTCGTTAGATAATATTAAAAGATGAAGAAAAATTTCGCTGGTTGTTAATGTATCGCACCATTCACTTTTTATTGTCAACAGAAATATCGA